>JARJIL010000001.1:34949493-35574493 GCA_038502395.1 Dittrichia graveolens
TCACAACCTTTAGCAATCGACTTTTGAGCTTTTATCATGGAGACAATGGGAATATCCGAATCCCATCGTTCTCCACGTGCAACAGCATAAGATCCATCAAAGAGAGGGATCTTGATCATCTTTTTGGAACAGATAATCTCAACATCACGCTTGTTGAGCCAATCCATCCCGATTACGACATCAAATCCCGTAATAGGCATAATAAAGAAAGAAATAGGGATACTACTCCCATCAATATAAATCGCAGCTATCGGGACTTTCTCTGTAACAGAGACTACTTTGCCATCAGCGACCTCTACTCTGAGCGGCTTAGTTAGGGAAACAATAAGTAATTGTAATCTTTTACGACACGCCACAGATACAAAGGAGTAGGTAGCTCCAGAATCAAATAAAACACTAGCAGGGATATAACTGATAAGAAAAGTACCCATGACAACATCCCCTGCTGTTTTAGCTTTGTCAGTTGTCATCTGAAAAGCCCTGGTGAAATCGGTAGACACGCTGCTCTTAGGAAGCAGTGCTAGAGCATCTCGGTTCGAGTCCGAGTGGCGGCATGCCATCTTCTAAAACAGATCCAATAGATCCTATAATAAAAATAAATCAAATTCCCCATTTCTATTTCTTATTTAATATAAAGGATTACCTCCCATTTTTTCATTTTTATGATATTTTCAACTTTAGAGCATATATTAACTCATATTTCCTTTTCTATTGTTTCAATTGTAATTACAATTCATTTGATAACCTTATTGGGCAATGAAATCATAAAACCATATGATTCGTCAGAAAAGGGCGCGTCATCTCTTTTCGGTCCCCTAGAAGAAGAAGACCCTTTGGCTCCAGTACTTTGTCTGTCTGGGCAGTCAGTCAGCTTGTGCCCGGGCTTGTGGCACCGATAACACACATCTTCTTTAAAACCACACTCTGTCGTAGCGTCGCCCTTCTGCCTGCACCTCCAGCAACGTCTGGTAGAGTTAGAACACTCGCCAAAGTGATAAGTTTGGCACTGAGAACACCAAGGAGAATTAGGCCTCGGTTTCTTGGAGGAATCAGTCTTCCCGCCTGCAGTGGATTGTCCTTTGGAAGGACCCGATTTATCAGACGGATTGAACTTCCTCTTTGACCCTGCACCGGCAGATTCGCCCTTGCAGTATAGACGGTCACCTTCCAATTGTTGATCTATATCAAAAGCCCGATCCAGTTCAACAGCTGCCCGCACGTGTGGGCGAAATTCTAGTGGCAGAGTTGCCACAAACCGCCTTATCTTGGTGGTCTCGTCGGGGATGAGACGGGGAATAAACCGCATCTTATCAGTAAACGCGGTTATATGTTCTTCGATTGGCGTATCCCCTTTCTGGAGATCATTAAAATCTCTCTCCATTCTTTCCAAGTCATAATCGGTGCAATATTTCTTGAGCACCTTTTCAGAAAACTGCTCCCAAGTGAGAGCAGTCAGCACTTCTTTTCGAACCGAAGCTTTTACCGTATCCCACCAAAAGATGGCACGGCCTTTCAACATACATATTGCGTATTTCACGCAATACTCCGGTTCGCATTCACACGACTCGAACACTTGCTCCATCTCCCGGAGCAATTGAATAGTAACGGTGGGGTTATCACTCCCCTGGAATGTCGGAGGATTGCAAGTTAAGAATTTCTTGTATGAACAAGTCTTGCGGGGCTTGTTCAAAGTAGCTTGCAATAAGAGCTCCTTTGTTACTCGAAGCTCCTCCTCCAGTCCCCTAATAATAGCAGCCTGATCTGGCTCAGGTCTGCCACCACCAACATTCTGCTTAGATCTCTGATCTTCAGCCTGATGAAGCATATGGGAAGCCTCATCCTCTAGTTCTTTGATAGCTTGCTCCGTATGGCCACGTTCGGCAGACATTTTTCTAAGCAATAACTCTAAATGGTCCAATCAACATCGAACCTAATTTCCAGCTCATTTTAAATCTATTATTTCTTTTTTATAATGATATATTAATATATCATAATTTTTCCCACTTGTCACTTATCAATCATATACAATTATTTGTATAGCTCTTTTTATAAATTTGGGATATTAACAATATTCTTCTTATTTAATAAATTGTTCTGTTATTCACTGTACTACCACATTGTTATTCATTTCTTTCAAATTTACAACATGCATACACCACTTACTTTCAATCGATTGAATTGTTTTCTTACTTTACTCATATAATAACACGTGATTCTCATCTCTTCATACAATCCTTTTCAAAATTTTGGACTAACTCGGTTTTCTGACATAACGAAAACAAAACAGAGACACGTAACCAAAAATAATTTCCTTATATTAACCTCAACGAACGTTAGAGAAATAAAATTTTCTTGATAGAACTGAAATGTACATTTTTTTTAAATACTTTGTTTACAACCACTCATATCATTTTATAATCCAACCAGGTTGGAACTTCTCTTCTGTTTGGATATACATCCTTCATTTCAAACTTTGCAACACATTTGTCACGTTCTTGGCTACCTCTGGCTTCATCTCTAGCCATTAATATTTCACTTTTAATTCTTTTATACCTCTTACACGCTTCAGATAAATCAAAATTTTAATTCTGTGTTCTCTGTTTAAAAAAATATTTATCTAGCTTTCCACCGCTAGGTGCTTGTATTCAATTATAATAATTAAATAACTCATAATCATTTCTATTAGGTTTAATTGCATGTTACTCGATCCGCTTTTGCCGTGGTTTTCATCTTTACCGTTTCAATTGTATATTTCATATTTTAATAGTTAAGGATAAAATTTTGATCCTCCTCAAGGATTCGTCTATTTAATTCATCTCTGTTAAGTAGAAATTTCGTTTTCAAGAATAATTATTCTTTAACCGTTCCTTCTCTTCCTCGAGCAATAACTTCACTCTCATGATAATAATTGATAAAACAGTTATCGTGCTCAATTACCTGTCAGGTCAACACCCGGTCTTTTGTTCAAATTTATACTTTCCACCTCATATATAGACCAAGGCCCTCAAATTTTGAAAACTTCCACATTACATCTATCATGTTCTCTTTTGGTGTTATTGTTGAATTATTTCTGATAATCAACATATACATGACTTCTCATTATATTTCACCTCGATTAGTATGATGAATTTATCAACATTTTATCCATTCCTCATTCAAATTTTCTCTGTAGTAATATGAGTCACTGCCACATCTTTTATTTAATCAGAGATAATAATCTCTTTCTTTTACTCTTTACTCATTGTACCAATCATTTAATATACATATTGTGACTTTAAATTTCTTTTCCAACTTAATGTTATGCAATTTCTTCGTGTAATTCTGTAACTTTTATCAATATTCCTTTCTACTACAATTATGGTGGTCAATATGAATTATTTTAATATAATTGATTATTATAAATCTTTTCATACTACTCTCCCACTTGGAGTCAACTCATAATATAAATATAATAGACTCATCACCCGTACTTCAACCATAACATAAAATCTTCCTAAATTTTTGCCTTCTTCATCGCTTTATTATCTAAGAAAATACATACCAGTTCTACATAATTTACGTACATATTTAAAAGAAACCTTACACTGTATCTACTTATTTATTTAATCTCTTGACTAGTAGACTTTACTAGTTAGGACATTCTGAGTACTCATGCCTGTACTGAGCACAGTCATAACAAAGCTTTCTTAAGGATAAACAATCCTTATAATTATGTCCTACTTCTTCACACGTATAACAACCTTTAGTTTTATGTTTACACTGACCCGTATGGTTCTTACCACAAGTTTCGCATCCTGTTCTTCTACGGGATCCCTCAACTTTAACCTCTATTTTATCCTCTTTTATCTTGTTAATCATTTCATCCTTCAGTATATGAAATTCTTCTCGAACTACACTTCTTATCTCATTCTTCATTTCTGTCATAATAGACGGCGTAACTATCTTAATACATTTTCCGAACTCATCCGTGACGACACCCCTAAGGTGTTTGGTAGGTATGGCTCCACGCCTTTCCCCATAAAGGGAAATATAATCTTCAACCTCTCGTATGGTAATCATGTCCGAATTTTCTTTATTTCTTACTTCATTTTCTGTTCTAGGATTCACATTAGGATCCATTATACTGTAACAAAACAATTCTCGGTTAATCATAATATCAATCACATCTCGCATCATTAAACTTGTCTTTGTTTCACAAATACTCTACTCATTTACTGTCTTTGAATAGTATTGTAGATTATACCAATACATACCTCTTTCCACTTTCTGTTAATTTACTTCTCATAGTTCTCATAATATCTTCATGTACATGACATCCGTATATTTTGCTTTATTACCACTCTTATCAATACATCATATATTACATTATTTCTTGAAACATATTATTTCAGCAATTATCATACCTTCACAATCGTACTATTCATTTTCGTCTTTAAAATGGCACACATCATTACTTGCATTTAGCCAATCCATTGAGACTGGTATATCATATTATACACGTCCACACTCTCACGTTTTATAGTCATTTCAATTTCATACACCTTCCTTATTATACATAATATTCTCTATATTATATTACTCATCAAGTAACCCATTTCATCTTTATTTTATAACCATCGTCCGTCTCGTTCATATTTATAGGATTAAACCACTTACTCTTTTTTAAAAGAGTTTTATTAAATCATAATCGTTTTATTCTCATTTTGCATTTCAGATTATGACCTATTTCCGAATTAAACATACTTATGTTTTCTCATTAAATACCTTCTTGCTGGTATTAATTTAATCTTGACCATCACAGTCATTACATATTTAATTGTTCTTCTCCATAATTACCTTTTCTTATAATCAATCAATTACTATAATTAAGTAGTATAATATTTATTACCAATTCACATTCTGTTCATTCGTCGGTATACTTTCCTCATAACCATGATTTCTTATTCTCTTCATATAATACTTTCTCACAGTAATATATTTTATAACACCACATAGTTTATAGTGTCTCATACTATTTTATGCATACTCAAATCTAGGCTTAGTCAAGCCCCGTGTCATTTTTTCCTCTTATTAAGTTATATCATACCATCTTCATCATTTATATTATCAACTTTTATTAGCATGTCTTTCTGACATCAACTCATTATCTGATTCACTACCCGCCTTACTTGGATAAGTTATATTTCTATTGGTTTTCTCTCACAAGTCACACTAATTTTGTTCTCTCTTGCCTACTAATAGGACCATCTCTATGAATATTACTTACTCAAAATCTCTTATATTCATCACACTAGAATTTATGTCAAACATGACTCTTACACCAAGAAACTACTCGGGTTTCCTTCTAAATTATTCTGGTTTCTCCTCACATTCACTACTCTGGAAGTATAAATAAAGCATTTAAACATAAGGTAGCTTTACCATACTATCCTCTCTATCAACAGTTCATAATCAATCAACATATCCGTACACCTATTCTCAGATCTAAAGTAACCTTGTTCATACTAAGGCACTCATATATTACAGGTGTACTATCTCCTATATGTACCCCTCACCCGATTCACAAGATTCCCCATGATGTCATCAAGTTCTAACATATATCGTGTGTCAATAATAATATGGGCCCTTATATTACTCCGAACACACTATCTACATTCGATCTTAACTTTACCATAAGAAGTCCCGATTCACAGGCTTAGGCCGTGTATCACATTGTCAATTACAATATAACATATAACTAACACCTCCTTTAACAGTTTAGTATCACGCATTGCCTATAAGCATTCAGCACTAGCCACATAAATCATAGGATAATATCCCCTATCAAATCTTATATATCAATTCAATGCATAACATTTACTCACATACCATGTCATATCACTTAAAAGTGCATCAATTAACAATACCTTAGGTATTACAATACCAATCATAACAATATGCATAGTTAGCACAATCTCTGCAGAATACATAATATACTCGCCAAGCTGCAAGCCTCCAGTTTAAAAAAAATCCGCACAACCATGGTTTAAGTCCAGACGATGCATAACACACGTCCAAATCCCTCAAACTGTGGCTCTGATACCAAGTTGTAACGCCCCAATTTTCAAAATTTAAAATACAGCTTGAAACAAAAGGTATTTGTCTAAAAACAGAATTTGATAAGCTGATGGAAACCAACCAAGTATTTTTTGAATCCTCTAGTTCGTACAAAAGGTAATACAACCATAAGTCAAAGACAGTTTCCAATAAGATTACCATCAGCGGAAGCCAATAAATCATTTCGTTTAAACCCTCGGGTTTGTATAAAAAGAAATACGCGCGCATTTAAATAAAAAGTACTTTCCGTTACACAAATGGAAGCGTTATTGTTTCAAATCAAGTTTTAAGCAACGAACCATCAACAGTCAAACCGGGGCTTGCCTTAGTGTTAACACAACCTGCAAAAACAACAAGAAGTAGTATCTGCTAAGCTACAAGAGCTTAGTGAGAAAGCTAAACTGTAAAACATATAAGCATGCACATACACATATACGAATGCTGTAAACAGGTCTTATGGATACAGTACTGCACCATCTTAGCATCCGCCTAGAAGGCTAAAACGCTGTCCATAGCACTACTACATGAAGCAGCATGCTACAGCTCTACTCTCGCACACCATGATCCTCTGATCATTATTATAACACATTGCAATGCAACACACATATCACATATATGAATCAAAAAACTCACCTCAACAATTAATACCACAGAGAGTTTATGCCAGATATACTCAAAATACTTTAAACAGTATTTCATACATGTATACATATAATCATGGTGTTAATCATATACTCAAACTCAGCATAAAACAAACTGAACATGGCACCTACACGGGCCGTGTCCCCCTTCAGCCTACACGACCTGACCTAGCTACATGGCCAGTGTTGACACGTTAACTACACGGGCCGTGTAGCCCCACACGGGCCGTGTACCACAAACTCTACACGACCATGTATACCAACATGGCCCTGTGACCGCCTTCCACTCTACACGGTCGTGTACCTCTACACGGGCCGTCTACCCTATAGGTCCAGCCGACTGTTCTTCCTTTCAGTCGCTGTTTTGGCTACAAATCTAGCAAAAACTCAATAAAAACACTACTGGGGTGTTTTCCTACACCCCAAACACCAGATAAGCTATGAACAATAATAAGAATAAGCTAAAACCATGATTCACCATGAATCATCTCAAAAACCCATTAAAATCTTCAAGAACATGGCTAGAAGTCTTAGCTCAAGCTTGAATCTATGCTAGACTCAGTTATATGCACTTGTATCCTGCTATTCTTGATCAAAACTGAAGAAGAATTGGTTGTTCAAAAAGAGTACGTGACTTTGAGTTGGAGAAAATGAAGAGTTTGACTCATCAAAAGTCAAATTGGCTAATATATATAAATAACTTTGAGATTTGGCAAAACTAGCCCCTCAACCTTTTCTAGTTTCAAATTAACAACTTTAACCCCTCAAGTTTCCAAAAACCTTCTAATCTCAACTAGGAATTCCACTTAAACATATCACCTGTTTAATTTATAAATCATGAAATTTTGAACCTCGGGTGTTACAAAACTCAATTTGAAAGTCGCATAGAGTAAACTATCCAAAAGTTGCATAGACCAGAGTCGACTAAAAGTCGTATGAAGTAAATTATCCAAGTTCCGCATAGAACAAATTCAAATGAAAGTCGCATGAACCAATATCCCAAAGGTCGGATGGGCCAAATTTCATTCGAAAGTCGCATGGACTTATGTGATCAAAAGTCGCATGGAACATTTTTCTCAAAACTCGGATAGAACAAAATTTCATCCAAAGGTCGCATATTTTAGAACCTGGTAATTTTTTTAAAGTTGTTTGATGCGAAAGTCACATAGACTATTTTGAGTGAAAGTCGCATGAACTAAACAGTTCAAAGATCGGATAAGCAAAGCTCATTCGAAAGTCGCATAGACTATTCATAGCGAAAGTCGCATGGACTTAATTTTCAAAGGTCGAATGAGCCAAACTCGTCTGACTGTCGGATGATGCAACTTTCTTTCATGCGACTGTTAAGAACTTCCAGACCCTTCGTACCAAGTTAAAGTTGATTTTCGACTAAACATATACTTGTGGACTCAAGTTTTACACCAACCAATTCAGATTTCAACACAAAACATCTATGTGTTGTCACACAAGCCTAAACAACTCAAGATTTTACCAATTTTGACTTGAAGAACCTCTGTTCATTGAAGAAGATGAACAGTACAATTTTTATGAAAAACCCATTTCGTTGATCCTCTTTCTTGTATGAATATGAACCCTATTTTTTATTCAAAACATGCACAATCATGAGAAACATACATAGGACTACTCAAACACTACAACCAACATCATTTGGGACGTATATGATTCAAACCACAGGAAAAAACCAACTGTTCGATAACAGGGGTTGAAAAACAATATGAAACACGATTTTAGACACCTAAATGTGTATATGCTTCGACATTTCTTGTTGAAATGATCTTACCGTTCAGCTTCGTGTTGAAGACACACAAAGATTATCACAAAGGAGAGGATTAGATCGAGGTCAGTTGGGAGTGAGAGGGATGAAGATGAACAGTGTTTGAATTTGAAAACTTTGAAAGCGTAATGACGAAGCAAGGTCGGATAGCTATATATATAGACTATCCGACATTCGGATCTTGTTGGGTTCAAAACTATCCGACGGTCGGATCAACTCGATTTGGCCCAGTTCATTTTGTTTTGGCCCAAGAATCAGAATTTTGTATTATTAAAGCCCAAAAATGGCTTTTCTTTCTTTTTATTGTTTTCTACTTCATATAACTCCCCTAGAATTTAACTCCCCTAAAATAGTAAATATAACGTAAGCATTTAGACACTAGTCATCTGAAAATCATAAACAACGGTAAGTGCAAACAACAGTAAGTGTTTGTCTGATTGAGATGAATTCTTGAATATTTCTCCCCCTACACGAATGCACGTAAAGCATTTGTGTTAACCAGCGAACTGCTTTGCTCCCCCTAGATAGGAGCATCTGTAGATCTACACACGTAACAAAAACACGCATATATACGCTCAAGAAAGATAAGAAAGTAAGGAATTACAGTTTGAGATTCAACATACCAATCTTAGACACCATGAATGTAAACCGTGCTTCGTCCAGTGGTTTGGTGAATAGATCAGCCAGTTGATTATCAGTAGGAACGTACTGTAATTCAATCAGACCCTTTTCCACATTGTCTTCAAGAAGTGATATTGATGTCGATGTGCTTGGTTTTAGAGTGATAGACATGATTGCAAGATATAGCAATTACACTCTGAGAATCACACAACAGTGGAATCTTAGAGTTGGTAAGACCAATGTCCCGCAGTTGAGTTTGCATCCACAGACTCTGTGAACAGCAACTGGCAGCAGCTACAAACTCAACTTCAGTAGTTGATGTAGACCCACAATTTTATTTCTTAGAACTCCAGTAGACCAACCGATCTCCCAAGAAGTGTGCACTCCCTGATGTGCTTTTCCTATCCAACATGCATCCGGCATAATCCGAATCTGAGTATGCAAGCAATTCAAACGACGAGTCATGGGGATATTATAGACCAAGGTCAGGAGTCCCTTTCAGGTATTTAAGGATGCGTTTCATAGCAAGAATATGTGATTCTTATGGATTTGCTTGAAAACGAGCATAGAGACACGTAGAAAACATTATGTCCAGTCTACTAGCCGTAAGGTACAGTAACGAGCCAATCATCCCCCGATAGGTTTTCAAGTCAATTGCCTTTCCGTCAAGATCAGCAGATAACTTGGTTTTTGAAGACATGAGGGTGGATTTGGATGAGCAATCAGACATTTCATATTTTCTTAGTAAATCATTAATATATTTAGACTGATTTAAGAAAATGTCATTGGAAAGTTGTTTGACTTGTAAGCCAAGGAAGAAATTCATTTCTCCCATCATGCTTATTTCGAAGTTACTTGCCATGAGTTTTGAAAACTCGAGACTATACTGTGGGTTCGTAGAGCCGAAGATAATATCATCTACATATATCTGGACTAAGATATAGTCATCCTCAATCTTTTTCATGAATAGTGTGGTGTCGATTCGTCCCTTGGAGTACCTTCTTGGACCAGATACCCTGATAGAACATCATACCAAGCCCGTGGAGCTTGTTTGAGTCAATATAAAGCCTTGTCAAGTATATAAACATCATTTGGTCTCTTGGGATCAACAAATCCTTCTGGTTGGGATACGTAGACTTCCTCCTTAAGGATTCTATTTAGAAATGTTGTTTTGACATCCATTTGATAGACCTTGAAATCTCTGTATGCAGCATACGCGAGGAACACCCGAATAGCTTCTATACGGGCAACAGGAGCGAAGGTTTCGTCATATTCGATGCCCCCTGCTAATTGTATCCTTTTGCTACCAGTCGAGCCTTCTTTCGAATCACCACTCCGTCTGCATCTTTCTTGTTTTTGAAGACCCACTTGGTACCAACAATGGTCTTGTCATGAGGTCGAGGTACCAGTCTCCAAACTTTGAGGCGGGTGAACTGATCTAGTTCTTCCTTCATTGCTATAATCCAGTCTACATCTTGTAGAGCATCTGTAGTACGTGTAGGTTCAGTCATGCTTCGGAAGCTAGAGAATTGACATTCATTTGCCGTGGCGGATCGAGTCTGAACGCCAGCATCGTTGTCTCCGATAATTTGTGTTTCGGGATGTGCGGCAGTCCATTTGGTCACATGGAGGTTAGGGTTATCGGTAAATTTATCGTCCGTATCCTGAGGAAAGAATTCATCCAATCGTTGTTGTGTGGGTGTTTCAGCCTTAGGAGTTGATGATTCTAGAGTGTACTGAGGTTTGGTATTTCCTTGATTCTTAGTATCAGCATCGTCAGTAGTGTTAACGGTGGAATTGGATGCAGTGTACCGTTCACCCAAAACAAAGAATGGGTCTACAGCTGAATCAACAGGTCTTGAAGTAGAAGCGGTAGCAGTTTGTTGAGTAAGTTCTAGAGATTCCTAAACAACATCTGCAGGCATGTCGACAGGTACACAATTAGTTCCAGAGTCATCATCTAAGAAATCAAATATATATTTTAAATCTGAGTATTCATTCGCGTGAGATATATTTGTTTTTTTTTCGTTAAGTCCCGGTCCTGAACTGATGTGTTCAGAAACGACTGTAGGTGACTCATGAGATAAAGATGTGGTGGTTAGAGTATCATCAAAAGTCACATTAATACTTTCAATCACAGCATTGGTTCATTTATTTAACACGTGAAACGCCTTAGACTCAGAAGAGTAACCTAAGAAAATTCCCTCATCTACTTTAGGGTTGAATTTTCCTAGATTAGCCTTTTCGTTAAGGACAAAGCACCTATTACCAAACACATGGAAATGTTTAATATTAGGCACTCTCCCATTTGCCGGTTCATAAGGAGTTTTATTAAAGCGACGGTCTAAAATTGTTCGGTTTTGAGTGTAGCATGCTGTGTTGAGTGCTTCTGCCCAATAGGAAGGTGGTAAATCAGCATAGGACAACACGGTTCGAGCTGCTTCAACAAGCGTTCGATTCCATTTTGTTCTGGAGTATAAGCTGCTGAGAATTGATTCATGATTCCCACTGAGTCAAGAAAGGAATCCAAGACTTTGTTCTTGAATTCGGTGTCGTTGTCGGTTCGTATGATACCGACTTTTCCTTGCGTTTGATTTTGCGCCTGTTTGAGGAACGAGATGATTGTAGATGGAGCTTCATCCTTCGTTCTTAGGAACTTGACCCACGTGTACCTCGAATAGTCATCAACTATCACGAGGATGTACTTCCCATTCCTAGACTAAATTCTCATCGGCCCACACAAGTCCATGTGTAACAGTTGGAGAGGTTCTTTTGTGCCACACACCTGTTTGATTTTGTGTGATTTCCTTGTCATTTTTCCTCTTTCACAATGTTCACACGGATGTTTTTTCTCAAACTTGAGCTTAGGCAGTCCGCAAACTAAATCAACTTTGACCAATTTGTTGATATTTTTAAAGTTTAGGTGAGATAGTTTGCGATGCCACATCCATGTGAGTTCATATGAGGCCTTAGACAAAAGACACACCGACTGCTTTCCCTCTAGATCTGCTAGATCAATTGTATACAGATTTGACCTTCTAAATCCAGTCAGTACCACGTCACCGTTCTCTGTCTTGACTGAGCAAGTTTTGGCCTTGAAGTTAACTTCCAACCCCTTGTCACAAAATTGCCCAATACTAAACAGGTTGTGTCCCAATCCCTCCATATATGATACCTTACTTATTTTTATATTTTCTTTTATAATGTCTCCTGTTCCCATTATTGGTGCAACATGGTCGTTCCCAAAACGAACATTTCCCGAGTATTTTGGGACATAGTTCGTGAGAAGACCCTTTTCGCCAATCATATGTTTTGAACAGCCGGAGTCCAAGTACCACCGGCTAGATACCTGCACATGGAAGACAAAAACTGTTGAGGTACCCATTGTGTAGTGGGTCCTTGGTTGTTAGCAAACGCAACAGTATCAAATGATGTGTCAATTAAAGAAGTCGTTGCTTGTGCTTTGGGAATTCAAACTTGTGTGGTTGTTTGTGGTTAGGACATTGATATTACCACGCGATTACAGCCATTTGGGAGTGAGACATCATCGTCGATGTATTCACTTTGTTTCTTTGAACTTCCTCTTTCGTTCATTACTATTTTTGCTTTGGTGGGTTTATGTTGAACTGTTGGTTGTTTATGCTGTGAGACTTGAGTTTTCTTACTCATTGGATTTGTGCATTGTGGTTTGATTTCAGCTACATTTTGATGGGCGTGATTCCAATTATTGTAATATCTGCGATTTGGAGTCCATGAAGTGTGTCGATTGGTGGTATTTGATCCGGAATTATGCTTAGAGGATACACTTTCATTACTCATTTGAAATCGTGCTCTATTGGAATGTTTCTTTCGCCAATAGGTAATTTTATTACCTTTCCTACTTATGAAGGAAGCTAGTTCGTGGTCTGATTTAAAAGATCTGTAGTTAGGGTTTGGTTTAATGCCACGGCTTTTTCGGTGTTCATCATACACACAAGAATAAGTAGAATGTCCATCAACCATCACTCATGCAAAACATTTCAATTTTAAAAGAATTAACTGGAGTTTGAACAGGTTTGACATGTAGAACAGATGAATCATTACAAAATAACATATTTGTTTGTTTATTGAAGTTTGCGGGGTAAATCAAACAATCTGCGTCCCTTCTTTCTCCATTCTTCTCTTGTGACTTCTTCCTCCATCCAAAAACAGGTTTCTTCTCGTTCTTCACATTGGCACCTAGACGGACACTTGAGTTAGAAGTAGATATTACCAATTGATCATTTTTGGTTGATTTGGAACGAGAGTGAATAGTTTGTTTCTTGATTTGTTTTGTTTTGGATTGATGTGATCTTGATGTACTTGTTTTATGTGATGTCCAAGTATCAACTGATTTGGCTTTCCCTTCAAAATTGCTAGACTCAATTGTGTGTGATTTGAAAATTTTGTTTTCGAGTGAATTGAGCTTTTCGTGAACTTTGAACAAAGACTTTTCCAATTTTATGCACTTTTCACAGTTTGTACCACGGTTGGTTTCAGACAATTCTTTTGCAAGTGTATTGTGTTCAGAATTTGCAAATGAAAAACAGTCATTTGTGTGCACATGTGAGATAAGGGTATCAGACGTGTTTGGAGCTGTGGAATTATGTGATTGAGCGTTTTCATTTACAAGTTGGTTGTTCATGTTATGAAGAATTGCGGTCTCAAAGTAAAAAACAATGGATCTATGGACTGGTTCATGTTCAATTAATTCAAGATGTCGTTGTAGATCCATATGACGGATGTAGATGCGAGGCTCGGGTGGAGAGTCTAGTATTGATGGTAGGGATTCCATTTCTGGTTGAGAATAACTTCGAAAGTAGTCATCAAAGATCATGGGTTTGAAGGCTTCAATTATGTATGACTGATTTAGACTCTCGTAGTCATATAAGGTTGAAGCTCTATTTGTGATGTGCCTCTTGTGTTCCTCCTCGACGAGTTCATCGACTTGTCCAACAAATACCATTTTCTCAGTTAACCCTAGATTCATGCTTTCGAAATCGTATAGTTTTTTAGCACTTATCTTATCACTGATGTGTGGATTAACATAACCTAAACCTTCGTATGTCCATTTTGAGAATTTAACATCCTTAGGTCTGTTTAGAAAAATGGTTTGTGCAGTTTGGTCTCGTTTAATTAACAAGTCTTCGAGATCTTTTATTTTTTAGTATAGCTGACATCGTTCTTTTTGAAAAAATTTAAAATCTTCTTCCACTGAAACCTTGGCCGCTTTTAATTTGTGAATGATCACTTCGTTTTCGCTTCTTAAGGTGTTTAGTTCATTTTTTTGCGGTTAGTTCCGATTGAAGATTTTCTAAGTTAGATGTTGATTGGTTTTTGATTTTATGTTCCAACTTAGTGATTTTTCGGTTTTGTCTTTCGATGTGCTCAACTAAGGTTTATGCATACTCAATATTTACCTTTCCAGGCACACTAGCATCCTCAGTCTGTGTTTTTTCAAACTCATCATCACCATGAGTTTCATTTTCACCCTCATCATCTGAAGAACCCTCCTCTAAAGCCATCAAGCAAAAGTGTGCTTGCTCAAATCCATCATCGTCTAAATCATCAGTATCAGATTAGAATTGATCCTCTTCTACCAGCATAGTTTTCCCACTCTCTTTCTTTTTGGTCAACCGCAGTTTGTTCCTGTAGTATTCGGCATCTTTAGTCTTCGGTTTCCTGCAGTCTTTGATAAAATGCCCCGTTCTACCATAGTTATAACATTTCTTTTTCTCCTCATGAGGCTCTGCAGGTTTTTCAATCCTTCTCTTCTCTTCTGGCATGCTTCCCTCACTTTTTCTCGGGCCAGAGGTGTACCTTTGCTTGTTGTTTGTCTTTCCATATTTGTTTTGGAAAGCCCTTGTAATGAGTGACATGGCTTTAAGCACAGCCTCCATTTCCGAGATCTCCAGCTCTCCTTCTAATGAATCACAATCAACCACAACTTGAATCAATACTTCTCTTCTCTTCTGGCATGCTTCCCTCACTTCCCCTTGATGATTCTCACGGTCTTCGTTCAGCCACCGGTGCAACCGGGTTAGATGGTTGCTTCATTGAGAGTTTGGCGAGGACCTCATCTTGAAACTAGTTCAAGTCCTCGTAGATAGAGTGGTGAGTTACCGCCTTGAGATTCCGATTTACATGTTTATACAGACGAACATGTTCACTCCATTATGGACCAAGAGCATGGATCCAGTTAACATTGATGTCCGGATTGGATCTCGTCACGCCATGATTTCTCATTTCATTCAACAGTCTGCAGAAACGACTATATGTATCCTATAGCAGCTCTCCTTCCCCAGCCTTGAATTCCCTGAAGGTGTTAACCAACTGAGTTTCCCTTATGAATGATCCCTGTTTAGTTCCCCACATTTGCTGTTTTCGTCCCAAATTTCTTTGGCAGAAGTTAGACTATCTATCTTGGAATAGATTTCAGCACATAACCCTTGTTTTAAACAATATTTTGCGTCTTTGTTGGCGCGTGCACGGTCTTTTTCCTCAGCAGTAAGTTCTGACGGGAGTTTACGTCTTCTCTCAGCGGCTATTGGTGGATTGTTGTCAGGAACATGAACAACTTCTATAACCTTTTTGAAGATGGCATCACCATTCAGTATGCTATCTTTCATCATTTCACCATATTTTTCATTGTGTTCTGTAAAGTCCATAAACCGTCCTTTCCATACGTTATATTCATTTCCGAAGAGAACAGGAGGTTTAGTGTCTATGCCAATGGCAAGGATCTCATTGCTGGAACTCATCTTTTCTTAGATCTTTTTCCCTGTAGTGGACTAGTTACTTTGTTTGCGTGAAAAACTTTGAAAGTTCGATGAAGTGTTTGAAGGTAGAGTGACACTGTGCGACTGTCGGATGGTGATCTTATGTGACAGTCGGATGGACAGAGAGTCGGATGACTCACAGTTTGCACGACTGTCGGATGGTCTGAAAGTCGGATGACTCAAAGATCGCACGACTGTCGGATGGTCCGAAAGTTGGATGACTTTTTTGAAAGGGATAAGTTGAGTGTCGTATGGGCAAAAGTCGGATGAACCTTAGGTTACTTCAACTGTTGGATGGAAAGTGTCGGACGACTTTAAATTAAAAGTCGGATGAGCACCTTTTGTTAACTATCGGATGAGCCAATAGTCGCATGCACCAAAAAAAAAACCTAATAGTCGGATGAAGTAAGGTCGAATGACTTTTAAATTAAAAGTTGGATGAACACTCCTTGACAACAATCGGATGAACTAAAGGTCGCACGACTGTTGGATGGGATAATAATCCAAAAACTGCAGGTCTGACCTCTGTTATCGAGCTGATTTTGCCTAAAACACACTAAAAATTCACTTAGCTTTTGCTTTGACCTTCCTTATCACTAAAAACACTTACCCTAACTAATTTCAACCCAAAACAACAACAATTTCTTGAAGAATTTGATAGAACAGTGAAAAACTTCAAGAACTTGAAGAACAAGAAGAATTCAAAATAAATACTCAAATGTTGTTTGTTTGTTCTAAAACCACCAGGAAAGGTTTTATGTCACTCAAAAGCTTCTTAAAGACAACAAGTAACTTGAAAAACAAGAAGATTTGAGAAAATGGGTTTTTGATTTTTCAAACACGCACGTACCCAAGAACACCAACAGCTCATGGGTTTTGTTTCTCACTCAAAGATGTTTCTTTCAGGTAATGTTGAACCAATCAAGTAGGGAGTTGGCTTTGATACCAATTGAAAGTTTTTTGATAGTGAAGAAGATGAGTTATCTAAAGAATACTTGAACACAAGATGAAGAAGTTTACCAAGAACAAATATGAACACTTTGCATGCAAGATGAAGAATCTCTGTGTAATGCTTTGAACGTTGATTGCTTAAAAGAGAATTACAATTGGCAAAGGTTGGCTTGCAAACTAGGTTTGCAAGCCTTTAAATACAAAAGCCTTATGGGCTTAAAAGCCACATGGGCCCAAGTACTAACTAGCTAGACTAAATAGAAAATACATAATGAAAGTGGGTTAAGCCCATTACTACATTTAGTCTAGTAAAGATGGTTTAATTACAACAAAATTAACACAAGGCTAACAAACAAGTAAATATCTAACACATGTGTCATTTCTTTATGTTGTATCGTTCGTTAAAAAGCTAAATCAACTCAATATACTAAAAATATAGACTTAATTTTTATCACGATTTATCCTTAGTAATTGTTTGCAATATCTCACGTTGTATATATAGTAAAATGTTAAATGTGGTTATCAACAACCAAAAGGGAAGCCATCATAAGCATATATTTTGGAATTGAAATCTTTAAAGAAATGCTAATTTAGAGTTCATATGAAAATAATTTCTTCATTACTTAAGTTAGAAATACCATAAACAGGATACTCTTCCAGTAGTGTCTATTCTTGCTTTCTAAGATTCAATTTCTGTTCACCTCCATAAACGTAAGGACGTACTCTGTTATCACATCCACAACAAAACATATAAGTTGGTATGCAGTTGGATTACGACTACTATTGCCATCGCTACTGTGCGAAAGGATACGTAATTATGTATAGTACGTGTTACAAAAATTAAAGGCCAACATCATCCAATATTCCAATAACTACATAAAGCTACTAGTTTAATTATAATTAAGCCACTTGCATCCTTATCGATATCTATCATGCAGTCTACTCATATGAAATGTGGGAAATACTTGAAATATTATACACCTAATCAGTTAATCTTATTCATCGCATGTTCTTGGCTTTGCTGTACAGATATTCCTACAGGCAAGAATATAGTATCTGACGAGATCAAAGGAAGATTCATTCACCATTCGTTCCTAATGAATCTTTTACAAGTACAATTTTTTAAGTAATCATCGTTGTGAATCAAAATGTACATCTATACGTTGTCATGCTTGTGCTTTTGTCAAATGGAAACAAAAGTTTCCATGAAAGTGTAGAGAATATATAAACCACCCGTATATATTGTCTTTATTGGATCAAAACTAAAAAACAAAGAAAAATATGCCAAAGTTGTTTTGTTTATGTAAATTTTGATTCCATTTCTTGGTACAAACGATACATATTTATAAAGTTGGTGGGGCGGTTACTCCGGTCGTTGATGGCGTCCGACGGCGACGCTTGGCCGTCGCGATTGCCAATGATGGATGAAGAAGTCACCATCCATCTCTTAGTCTTCAATATCTTCGTTTGTATAGTAGTGCATGATGCTAGGATATTTGTTCTCCTCATCTCTTGCATAGTCTTCTTCAGCCTCACGAACTTTTGTGAACCCGAGGTCGCTTTGACAAATGTTGTCAACAAATCCATGGTCACACACACCAACTTCAACCAAGTCCGTCTCTTGGCTTGTCTTTTTCCTTGGAGTGCTAAGATCTCCTTGATCACTGGTTCAAGTAACCCCATATGAACCTATACTGCTTTGATCAAACGTTTAACCCGATTGACCAATCCTTTGTTGCTTGAGATATGCTTGGTAGGTTCTATTGCTGTATCAATTCATAAATGACCGGTCTTTTGGTGCATTTGTTTTCCTTTCCAAAATGATCAGCAAGTCCATCTACTTGATCTTCAACAAAAGCCATAAGCAATGTCAGTTCCAAGTCTTCTTTAATGAGATTACACTACTCTTTCTCTTGATCTTTCTGTGGACATTTGTTTGCATAGTGTCCATAATACTTGAAACATTGTACTTTACTCTTATCTAAACTAAATTTCTTTGATCTGTTGTCAGTTTCCTTTTGAAACTGTTTTGAGAGGGATATCCGGTTTTTGTGTTTGGTCTGAATTTGTTATTTCCTCGTCCTCGTGACTGGTTAAATCTGCCACGTCCACGTCCTCTTAAATATTATCTTCGATCTTCTTCCGGTGTGAACATCAAGCCTTCTTAGTATCCAAAGATCTTTCTTTCTTAAATTTCAATCTTTCTTCGAATGTCTTCTATTCGGCCTTCCAATTGCTTCGTCTAAAGACATAATATCCAGATTTGAGTATTGTTCGATGGATGCAACAATTTGAAGGAATGTGTCTGGTCATTTAATAATTTCCGTACAAGAGTTGAGTCTCTGCTTTGCTGATAATACTCGTCAATTTTGTAGTAAATGAATCGATTGATTCATTGTCTTTCATTTGTAACAACTCAAATTTTGATTTGAGTGTTTGTAATTTCGCTTGTTGGACACTGTTTACTCCAACGTGTCTCGTCTTCAAAGCATCCCAAACTGCATTTGCTGTCTTGTACTTTGAAATAAGGTAGTGATTTATAAATATAGGCAATTGCGGTTTTGCCTTTCCTTTCATTGACTTCGTTTGTCGATTCAGTTTCAACCACTTCCTCCGGTATGATTTGCATCCGAATTGCCCAAGTTCTATAATTTGTTGATTTTAACATCGGGCTTTGGAAATGAGTTGTAAAACCTATTTCCTAGCAAACCTTATCTCCTCTTCCACTATCTTCTCCTCCTACCATAATTTATAAAACTTTTGAAATTTTTTTAATTAATTTCATCAAAATTTTATAATTATAAGAAATATAAGAAAACTTTCTTTTTTAAAAGAAATTTAATTTAATGAAACTTTCTTAGAGCTTGTCTTCCTTTTTTTCAAAAATTTAATTTAAAAGGTTAAGAAAAATATTAAAAAGAAAGGAAAACGAAGTTAGGGTTTTTTTAAAAAATAAGATAAAAAAATAGGGTTTTCTAATCCCTTGTCTTTGAAAGAACGGCAACCCCTACGCTTTGTTCCACAGATAATGGGAGAAAAGAAAAGAAAGGAAAAGAGAATTAATGAGAGAAAAGAAAGGGAAGGAAAGGATAATGATTTTGATTTTTCATGTTCCCGAGTTGGAGAGAAAAGAAATGAAATTGGAGAGAAAAGATATAAGTTTGTGTTCCCGTATTAGAGAGGAAAGAAAGAAAAGGGGTAATTTTACAGTAATACCTTTACTTTTTAAAATTATTTATTGTGATTAAGGGTAATTTAGTCACTTACGAAAAATCATAAAGTTTTTTCTTTCCTTTCGTTCCAAATCCTCTCACTTTTGGGAGGAAAGTTTAGGAGGGAAAGTTAACCAAGCTTTCCTCCCAAATCATTTCTTTTCTTTCCTTAAAATATTTCTGGAACACACAATTTTTTATTTTCTTCCAAATCCTTTCTTTTTTCTCCGAATTAAAATTCGGGAACACAGTGCTAGGCTCCTCTTTGATGTCGACGAGAGAAAAAAGGTTTCTTTGCTCCGGTGATTGCCCGTTTTTTCTTTGCGCCGCTTCTTTTAGTCGAGTAAACCCTCGATTCGTTTTTGTTATGATGAAAAATCGAGTAAACCCTCGATTTTAGTCGGTGATTGTGCACCTTGTCGGATTTGCGACTGGTTGTGTATACTTCGGATGGTGGTACTCCACTGCCTCCGATTTGGTGTTTCTACCTGTTGCTCCGGTAGCCTTCTCCGATGAGGTATGTCCCCTTTTCGGGGTGCCAGATGGTGGTAAAAAAACTCCTTCCGGTGTTTTGGCCGCCCTGGGTATCCCCTTGTTGGATTTTCCGGTCACTGTGGGCAAATCCCCGCCGATTCAAACAACACCTCCCTTGCGGTGTTCTTCAATCTCAGGTGCCCGGTTCTTGGTAGATAATGAGAACTTTGGCAACAACCAAACCGTGATACCAATTGTTGCATCCAAAACTAAAAAACAAAGAAAAATATGCCAAAGTTCTTCTTTTATTTCTGTAAGTTTCGATTCCATTTCTTGATACAAACGATACATATTTATAGAGTTGGTGATGGAGGTTTCCGGCGGTTACTCCAGCCGTTGACGGCGGCGGTTGGCCGTTGGCGGTTGCCGGTGGTGGTGGTTCTAGTATAAATATTCCTACTCTACATTATTTTCTACTAAATAATACTTATACTAATGATAATGATAATTAAAAGTCTAAAGGTCTTTATCTTGAAAGTCTAAGCATAATGTGAGCATAAATTCTAAAACATAAACTGATTAACAAAGTGAATGATAAGAGTTTATTTCTCATAAGGATTACACTGACGTATGTATGATAGTATGATTCTTATATGAATGGATTAATGTATCAAATAAATTCGTATTTTACAATACTTGCTAACATGGTTTAACCATTTTCTTATGTCCCTATTGTTGATAATAGATCAACACCAACGAAATATAACAAGATGAATAATCTTAGAATTATTATTGAAAAGGACTTCAATTACATAGGATTTCTTCCATGAATACAAGAAGAAGAAAGAAATACATGAACTGTGTACTCTCTATATTCACGATGGAGGATCTGAACATTTTACACTTAACCCATTTTACACTTAACTCCCTTACTGTGTTTAATGACTAACTCATAACACCCTCAACAATCTCCACCTTGAGTTAGACATTACTCAAGCACCAATACATAACTCCTCTAAACATTTCAGAAACTTGTTTCCCGGTAATGACTTAGTATGTATATCAGCTGCATTATCATCTGTATGCACCTTCTCTACTGTTACCTCCTTTACCTCTATAACATCTCTAATAAAATGTAATCGAACATTTATGTTTTTAGATCTTTCATAAAAAACTTGATTCTTTGAAAGATGAATTGCACCTTGACTGTCACAATGAATCAAAGCTCTACTGTTACTACCTCTCAACTCAGTCAACAACCCTTTAAGCCACAATGCTTCTTTTACAACTTCAGTTAAGGCCACATACTCAGTATCTGTCGATGACAGTGCCACAATATGTTGTAACGAAGATTTCCAATTGACTATGTACCCAAAAACCTTAAACACATAACTGTAACTGACCTCCCGTTGTGAAGATCCTTAGCATATTCAGCATCTACATACCCGAAAATATCAAATACACTAGATTCTGATACACCATAGGTCAAACCAACATTCTTAGTTCCTTTTAAGTATCTCAAGATCCATTTCACTACACTCCAGTGATTTCTCCCGGGATTAGTGTTACGATCGCAACCAGGAACCAACCAACGATATTGTCCGCTTTGGGTTGCCCCTCACGGCTTTAAAACACATCATATGGTAGGAGTAAGATCCCCCTCCTTATAAGCTGGAAGAATCCCCCTTGCCTCACCGATATGGAATGCTCCTGCATTGCTACAGGAGCGGTGGGTTTAAGACTCGCGGATTGGACCGGCTCAAGGGAATGATGAGCCCCATAAACCCAACATCCCCCCACATTGGTGCGGCCCTTGGCTCTGATACCAATTGTTAGGATCGCAACCAGGAACCAACCAACGATATTGTCCGCTTTGGGTTTCCCCTAACGGCTTTAAAACGCGTCATATGGTAGGAGTAAGATCCCCCTCCTTATAAGGTGGAAGAATCCCCCTTGCCTCACCGATATGGGATGCTCCTGCATTGCTACACGAGCGGTGGGTTTAAAAGTTGCGGATTTAACCGGCTCGAGGGAACTATGAGCCCCATAAACCCAACAATTAGCCAAATACCTGCCGACCATGCTAACCGCGTATGCCAAATCAGGTCTTGTACACACCATTAAGTACATTAAACTACCCACTGTGTTAGAATAAGGAATGCTTTTCATATTTGCAGCATCTTCTGCAGTTTTAAGAGAGTCTTTAGCAAACAACTTGAAATGCTAAGCAATAGGAGTTTGAACCGGTTTAGCCTGATTCATTGCATAATTGATCATCACCTTTTCCAAATAACCCGATTGAGTCAACCTAAGAGTATTGGACACTCTATCTCTAGTTATTTCCATTCCTAATATCTTCTTGGCATCACCCAACTCCTTCATATCAAACTCAGCCTTTAGAATCTCCTTGGTACTTACAATTTCTCACTTATCTTTATAGGCCACTAACATATAATCTACATATAACAATAGATAGATATAATGACTTTCTCGACTTCGCTTGAAGTACACACAACTATCATATTTGCTTCAATTGAACCCATGACTAATGATATAAAGATCAAATATTCTATACCATTGTCTTGGTGACTGCTTTAGACAATACCACGATTTCTTTAGAAGACACACCTTATCCTCCGAGTCATGTTCTTCAAACACTTGTGACTGCTTCATGTAAATAGTTTCTTCCAAATCTCCATGAAGGAAAGCCATTTTAACATCTAACTGCTCTACCTCAAGGTCATAAAATGCAGTAAAAGCAAGAATTACTCTTATGGAACCGTGTTTCACAATGGGTGAAACACTTCTAGAAAAAGGCTAATTTCCGACGCCGAATTCTGTCGGAAATCCGTCGGAAATGGACGTTTCTAACGGATTTCCGACGGATATTGTCCGTAGGAAAAAACCTTGTTGGAAAAAAAAATTGCGACAAGTTTTCCGACGAAATGTAATATTTCCCACGAATATATCCGTAAGAAATCCGTCGTAAATTTAGGTTTACATGAGGCATTTTAAAACAAATTTTCTAACGGGTTTTATTTCCAACGAACTTTCGATTGAATTACGACGAAGTTATAACAAATTTCTGACGAATTTCCAATTTACCTTTGACGGATTTGCAACCACATTATAATGGATTTGTGATGGATTTCCGACAAACTTCCGACAATTTTTAAGCATCTTGCGACGAAATTTCTCACAATTTTCTAAAGGATTTTTAAGCATCTTGCTAATGAATTTCTAACAGATTTCTGAGTGATTTCTAAGAATTTCCACAAGATTTTTGTCTGATTTTAAACATAATTTTTGACGTTCCTGTTAGATTTACAGCCAAATTTCCAGAAAATATATAAAAGATTAATAATAAATATTGAATTTCGATAACAATAAATAACATAATTAAAGCAAATATATAAACAACTATAAACAAATACCAAACATCAAAATTCAATAGCAAGCTTCAAATTTAGCTAATATGCAAGTGTTCCAAAAAGCATGTAGCTAGTTAATTTGCTAACAAGCATTAAAGTATGCGAATAAGTTTTGTTTAAATAATAATCGAGAGGAATAGTAGCTAGTTAGGAGGTGGGGAGCCTCTCATTCAAAATCTTCAAAATATGATCCACCTTTTCATTTGTTTGCTTACTTTCTTCTTCTAATCGAGTCACCCGTTCTTCAGCATTATTCAACCTTTATATCTACATATATAAACACATACAAATTAGAAACCATCATGAATAACTTTGTAGTATTTATCAAATTTTTATAAGTTACATACATCATTGTGAGTTTATAGATCCATTATATCACACTATATGTGAATAAAGAAAATAAATATACACATGCCATGTCTACTTTTTCATATTTTTACATATTATGACCCACATGTAATATATTAAGACTTGAAATGCTAGGTATGTATGGGTCACATTGGCTGGAATGACTTGTATAAGAACTATTATGACTTAAGTACTATGGCAATAATATTTCTAAAATAACCATTACAACCCAATAGTGCACAAGATAACTCGCATAACCTATTTCAATCTAATAGTACTCAATTTCTCCATTAAGATCGTTATAACATAGCATTCATTTATTTCACCCTTAATCAATCATATGAGTCATATTGGATTAGAATAAACCATAAGAAAACTACTATATAAGTCACGCATGAATTTGAAATATATGACGTTACAAATTCTAATGTAGCACGCTTCATTCTAAATCTAATGTAAGTTTCCAGCTTATAGAAAGAAATATAATCAAATCTAAAAAAAATATAATCCAATTTGTCAATGTTTAGTCTTTCTTGTGTAACACACATAGTGATAGTCATTTGTCATACTTAGAAGTTAATATCCCTTTCTTATTGCCTTTGCAATAAATTGATACTAAGTTTATAATTTTTAGAAGTTAATATCCCTTTCTTATTGCCTTCGCAATAAATTGATACTAAGTTTATAATTTACTGTTTCATGTTTGTGATTTAACAGACTTATTTATATTCTAGGATCAAATTAATTTGTCTAAAGTCAAGTATCCTATAGATGTAATAACTTATTTGTAATGTTTTGAATTTTAGATTGTTGTTATTTCTACGTATAGATTCATCAAGACAACATCTCATCCCTTATTATTTTTGGAAATTAGAAAGTGAGAATTTGATTTGTATTCTAGTTTTATTAAGATTTTACTATCAATGGTTGTTAATTTCCAATTTTCCTGTAATCTTTCTTTATTCTTGGATTCGAGTTCAACCTTTTTGCCTCATAAAGATCTTATTGACTTTTGAATGCGATGGCAAGGTTTTGATGTAATTTCATGGCATTAGTACTAATCTCATTGATCTTTCCTAGGGTGCTGCAACCTGTGCTATCCACTACGTGGGCCACACTCCTGGTGTATTTATAGTAAGGTTAATTGCAATTTTGGTCCGTTGGATGTATGGTAACTTTTGGATCACCGGCACATTATTTATTGTTGATTATATTACTTAGAAATCATGCACATTTGCCTACAAATTAAGTACTTTAAGAGTTCCTTTTTGCTTCTAGTTCAATGATAATGGATACCAAGTTCAAACAATCTCTAAATTTCAGCAGAAACACACAAAAAATCAACATAAATATGAAGATACATAAACAGAAAATTGTTGACAAAAGATTGAGTGAATATAACTGCATTCTGTTTTTTTGGAACTAAAAATATGAATGGATACTACTAACCTGTAAGTAATCCAGATTTTGTGATTTGTGGGCTGAGTTAACCGTAAACAAAACCACAAGATGACATCGTATGAAGTGGTTGAAGATGAATCGGTTTCGAGTTTTGTCTCACGTGTAAACAAACACAAAATAATGAGTTTGACAGCCCAAAATCAAAACCAAAACATAGAACAAGACTAACCTGCTATGCTGTAACCAAAATTCAGCCGACAAGCTTGTTGGATCTAAACACGAAAATCAAGAGTATTTGAATGTAAAAGGTTTCGTTTTATTGATCTGAGAATATATGTGTTTTACATTACTCCGTTCTTCTACATCGATTACATATATATACCACGCGAAAACGCGTTTTCCAGCGGTTTCCGGCCAAATGACGGCCGTCGGCGGTTACCGTCACGGTGGCGGTTGGTGGCTAACGGCGCCGCCCCTATTTACAATATTATATACTTATACTACAACTTAGATCGGGATTACTGTTCACATTCTCCCCCTTAATCTCGATCGTTGCTGTGTTGTAAATCTTGAACTCCAAGCTTCTGCCTCATAATAACAAACTTCAGTCTTGGCAATGCTTTTGTCAGTATATCTGCTCGCTGTAGTTCTCCACTGATGTGTTCCACATTGATGTGTCCATTCTCTACGCATTCTCGAATGAAGTGGTAGCGAATGTCTATATGCTTACTTCTTCCATGAAAAATGGGGTTTCTGATGAGTGTTATGGCTGATATGTTATCAACCCTTAGTGTTATTCTTTCCTCCTTCCAACCCATTAGTTCACTGAGTAGCCGCTTTATCCATAGAGCTTGACATGCTGCTCCAGTAGATGCCATGAATTCTGACTCACATGATGAGAGTGCTACTGTTGGTTGCTTCTGAGTGCAACAGGTAATAAGTGATTCTCCAAAATAGAATACTATTCCAGTAGTTCCTTTTCCTTGATCAGTGTTGATCCCATAACTACTGTCGCTATAACCTATAATCTTGCGGCCTTCTTTTCTTTTGTATATAATGTCGTGCTCCTTGGTTCCTTTAATGTATCTGATCACTTGCTTTATTGCTTTTGATGGTGATCCTTTGGCTCTTGCATAAATCTGCTAAGTAATCCAACTGAATAACTTAGATCCGGTCTAGTATGTAATAGATACCTTAGGCATCTAATTATGCTTGTGTAGTAAGTTGCATCCACTGGATTTCCGTCTTCTGTCTTTACTAACTTTGTTCCCGGGTCCATAGGTATCTTTGTGTCATTACTATCTATCATATTTGCATCTTTTAAGATCTTGTTGATGTAGCCTGTTTGCTTGATTGTAATAGTAACTTCTATTCCAAGATAATATGCCAGCAATCTAGATCGCTCATCTCAAATTTATCTTCCATTTGTTGTTTGAACAAGTCTATTTCCTTCCTTGGAGTACCGGTGACTATAAGGTCATCCACATAAACTCCAACTATTAATGTGGAAGTCTTACTTCTTTTCGTGTAAATTGCTTGTTCGAGATTACATTTCTTAAAGCCTAATGACTTTAACGTTTGATCAAGTTTCATATTCCAAGCTCGTTGTGCTTGCGTTAAGCCATATAATACGTTTACGAGCTTGTAAACTTTCCCAGTATTTCCAGGTTGTACAAAGCCTTCGGGTTGTGTAACATAGACTTCTTCCTTTAATTCACCATGTAAAAGTGTTGACTTAACATCCATGGTATGCAGCCAGTGCTAAGATTAAACGAACTGTCTCGATGCGTGCAACTAGTGCAAATGCTTCGTCGAAGTCTATTCCTTGTTCTTGCACATATCCTTTTTATACTAACCTCGCTTTGTATTTGACGATTTCAGCTTCTGCGTCCTTCTTTGTCTTAAAGACCCATTTAAGTCCTATTGCCTTTTGATTTGTTGGCAAATTAGTTAGGGTCTATGTTTTGTTCCTGTTAATTGAGTCAAGTTCAGCTTGCATGGCTTCAATCCATTCCTTATCCTTTGATGCTTCCTTGTAGTTACGTGGTTCTTCTTCCGTAAGTAATAGGCTTTCAGTCTCTGTTGCTAATTCATTGTCATATACTGCATTCAAGTCTCTGAAACCTTGTACTCGTGTATCATCAAAGTTGTCTGAACTCCTTATTGAACTAATAGTTGCTTGTTCCTCCTCTGAGTGTGGACTGTAAGTGTATATCTGTGGGGTTACTGGAGAGTTTGGAGTAGTAAATTGTTCCTGTTCCTGATAGGCATTTCCTATGTCATCCGAGTCGATTGATGTAGTATTTCCATCATCGTTTCCTCTAGCCGCAAGACTTGTCCGTTTTGAGTCTTGTGTATCCTCTCCCTTGTTATCCCAATTCCATGGTTTGGTTTCCATAAACTTAACATCCCTGCTTATGTGTATATTATCTTTCATTGGATCATAAAGTCTGTATGCTTTTGATCCTTCTTCTACTCTTAAGTAAATCATGGGAACACTTCTATCATCAAGTTTCTGTAGATGAGGTAGTGTTACCTTAGCATAAGTTGTGCAGCCAAATATCCTTAGGTTTTTCAGATTTGATTTTCTGTTGTAGAGTGCTTCATATGGAGTCATGTTTTCCAGAGCTTTTGTAGGAACTCTGTTTAGTATGTATACAGCATGTCTTACTGCTTCCCCCCAAAAGTTCTGTGGTAAACTCATTGCTTTCATCATGCTTCTAGTAGTAGATAACACAGTTCTATTTTTTCTCTCTACTACTCCGTTTTGTTGCGGTGAGTAGGGTGCTAAACTTTCGGATTTTTTTATTCGTATCTTCATACTTTAGTCCTACAAAATACCATACCAGCTGCCTCATTATTCCGTTCTCTTTACAGTATTTTTTGAATTCATTTGATGTGAATTCACTTCCTCTATCCATTCTCAGCATCCTTATTTTGGTCCTCATTTCAGTCTCAATTTTGCATCTGAATTCCTTGAAATTTTCAAGTACTTGATCTTTTGATGCTAAAAAATAGGCCCACGTAAATCGTGTACAATCATCTACTAGCAAGAAGATGTATTGCTTTCTTGATTGTGTGGCTGGGCTTATCGGACCACAGAGATCTCCATATATTAGATCAAGAGGTTTCTTTGATCTAAACTTAGCTTGACTTGGGAATGGAGTTCTACTGTGTTTTCCTAATAAACAGGCATCACAAACCTGTCCTGCATGATTTATGTTTGATATTCCTTCCACTAGATTCTTTCTTGTCATCAATTTAATATCCTTAAAGTTTAGATGACCTATTCTAGCGTGCGATAACCATGCTTGATTATCAAAATTAGCCATGAGACAAATAGGTGTACTAATTTTTAGTCTGATGCTGTAGAGTTTGTTCTTTGATCTTTCAACCTTCATAAGCAGCCTCTCGTTCTTGTCATGTAAAGTTAATTGATTTCCTTTCATGACAATCTTGCATCCAATCTCCGTGAGTTGTCCCAAACTCAGTATGTTGCTTTTGAGGTTTGGGATGTAGTAAACTTCAGATATAATCTTCTGGTCTTGATTCCTACATCCTACCAATACAGATCCTTTGACTTTTATCTCTACATAGGATCCATCTCAAAAACGAACACGTCCTGTTATATTCTCGTCAAGATTCCTAAAGTGATTCTTAGTGCCTGTCATGTGGTTACTTGCCCCATTATCCAAGTACCATATGCTTTCATCTATAGTTGCATATTTTTCGGGTTGAAACTGTCCTTCAGTCAACAGTACTTCTTCGTGTTCAGTTTTGTTTGTTGCCATTAGCAGTGTTGGCTCCTCATCTTCTTGTATGAGGTTTGATTGCTCCTGCGGTGTCGGCAGTTGATTGCAATCCTTTCTGTAGTGTCCAAATTTCCTACATCTGTGACATTGTACCTTACTTATGTCATTTTTCTGCTTATTCCACTTTGTAGTGTTTCTTGCCTTATGAGTTGTGCCTTCCTCTTTTGAGTATTGTTTACCTTTGTCTCTGCGTCAGTTTCCTCTTGAAGAGTTAAATTTACCACATCCGCGATTACCAAATCGCCTTCCTCTTCCTGAGTGTTTATTTTGCGTAAAAAGCAACTTTTCCTGGCTTTCTCTGTGTCCTCCTTTATTGAGTTTTATTCTTTCCTCATAGGCTTTCAATTTTCCCATTATCTCGTCCAGTGTGACCTCGTCTAGATCATTGTTTTGTTCTATGGATTCTACAATTTGTATAAATTGGTCCCGCATAGAATACAAAAGTTTATGTACCAGTAATGATTGGTCCAAGGTTTTTCCTAATTCCCTATGCACCGCCTCGTACAAAGTGTTGGTGGTTTCTTTCCCTATTCAAAAAAATCTGCGTTCCCCTTTGTGCGCCGCTTGACAGACCATTTGTTAGATATTAATTAGTTTGTTTGCCTTGTGTTCTTTTGTATGTAATTTATATGTTTCTAGACTAGTTTATGTTATGGGCTTGGCCCACTTTCTTTATGTATTTCCTAGACTAGTTTAAGTGTTTAGACTTGGGCCCATGTGGCTTTTAAGCCCATGTTGCTTGTGTATTTATAACCTTGCAAACTAGGTTTGAAAGGTAACATTTGCCTTAGCATTCTCTGTAATCTCACGTTAAAGCAAATACAAAGAGAGAATCTTCAAGTTCATGCAAAGTGTTCATACTTGTTCATACTAAACTTCATCATCTTTACTTCAAGTATTCATTATTTACTCAATCAAAGGACTTTCAATTGGTAACAGAGCCAACTCCCTACTGGATTGGTTCAACATTACCTGAAAGAAACATCTTTGTGTGAGAAACAAAACCCAGAAGCTACTTCTGTTCTTATTCACGTAAAGCTTTGAAAGACAAAAACCCATTTGGTCAAAACCTTTTGTTTTTCAAGTTATTTGTTGTGTCTAAGAAGTATTTAAGAAGGATAAAACCTTTTTAGTGTTTTTTAGACAAACAAACAACATCTGGGTAGTGTTCTTGAAAATTTAGTGTTCTTCAAGTTCTTAGAGTTTTCTACTGTTTCATCAAATTTTCAAAGAATTTGTTGTTGTTTTGGGTTGAAATCAGTAAAGGGAAGTGTTTCTAGTAAAAAGGAAGGACAAAACAAAAGCTTAGTAAGTTTTTAGTGTGTTTTTGGCAAAATTAGCAGTCTGTTCGATAACAGAGTACAGACCTGCAAGTTTTGGATTATTATCCATCCGAAGTCGTGCGACTCTTAGCTCATCCGACTTTCGTGCGACTTTCCCAAAGGTCATGCGACTCTTGTTCTAGGTTCATCCGATCTTTGTTTTAAAAGGCATTCGAGTTTTGCCTCATCCGACCTTCGGATGGTAAAACTCATCCAACTTTCAATTTTAAAGTTTCATCCGACTTTCGGATCACTAGTCTCATCCGACCTTCAGATTGTAAAACTCATCCGACTTTCAAGTTTCATCCGACTTTCAGATCACTAGTCTCATCCGACCTTCGGATTGTAAAACTCATCCGACTTTCAGATCACTAGTCTCATCCGACATTCGGATCACTAAATTTCATCCGACTTTCATATCCAAAATCCGAAAGTCACCAAAATCCGAACGTCAACAAAATCCGATAGTCGCACCACACAACAATCCGATAGTCACACAAACACAAATCCGATACCCTTTAGTTCATCCGACCTTCGGATCATCCGACAGTCGCATCAAATCTGACAGTCGCATAAGCAAACAATCCGACAGTCGGATAACCTCACTCAACCTTCAAACACTTCATCTGATGTTCACAGGTTTTCTCACACACATACTAACCAATTTACTTCAGGGAGAAAGATCCAAAGAAAAGATGAGTTCAAGCAATGAAATTCTTGCCATTGGAACAGACACTAAACCTCCAGTACTTTTCAGAAATGAATATAATGTATGGAAAGGAAGGTTTATGGTCTTCATAGAACACAATGAGAAGTATGGCGAGATAATGAAAGGAAGCATCTTAACCGGTGATGCCATTTTTGAAAAGATTATCGAGGCTGTTCCCGATAACAACCCACCAATTGTTGCTGAAAGGAGACGGAAGCTTCCATCAGAAGTAACTGCGGAACAGAAAGACCATGCACGCGCCAACAAAGACGCAAAATATTACTTGAAACAAGGGTTATGCGCGGAAATATACTAAAAAATAGATAGTTTGACTTCTGCCAAAGAGATTTGGGACGAAGTAAAACAACAGATGCAGGGTACTGAACACGGGTCATTCATCAGGGAAACACAGCTTGTTAACACCTTCAAGGAACTCAAGGATAGGGAAGGAGAGCTGTTGCAGGATACGTATAGTCATTTCTGTAGATTGTTGAATGAGATGAGGAATCATGGCGTGATGAAATCCGAAGTGGATATAAATGTTAACCGGATCAATGCACTTGGTCCAGAATGGAGTGAACATGTTCGCCAGTATAAACATGTTAATCGGAATCTCAAGGCGGTATCTCACCACTCGATTTATGAGGACTTGAACCAATTTCAAGATGAGGTCCTCACCAAACTCTCAATGAAGCAACCATGCGACCCGGTTGCACTAGTGGCTGAAAGGAGACCGCGGGGATCATCGAGGGGTAGCAAGGGAAAGCAGATTGTGGTTGACTCCGACTCCTCGGAAGGAGAGATGGAGATGTCAGAGAAGGATGCTGTGCTGAAGGCCATGTCACTAATTATGAGAGCTTTCCAGAACAAATATGGAATGACCAACAACCGACAGCGGTACACATCCGGACCAAGAAAAAGTGAAGGGATGGTAGCTGATGAGAAGAGGAAGACTGACAAACCCGCAGAACCTCAGGAAGAGGAAAAGAAATGTTACAACTGCAGTTGAACGGGGCATTTTATCAAAGATTGCAGAAAATCGAAGACCAAAGATGCCGAATACTACCGTAAAAAACTGCGGTTGACAAAGAAGAAAGAGAGTGGGAGAGCGATGCTTGTAGAAAAAGACCAATTTCTGACTGATACTGATGATTCAGATGAAGACAGATCTGATCAAGCTCACTTCTGTTTGATGGCTCAAGATGGGGGCTCCTCAAATGATGAGGATGAGAATGAAGTTGATGGTGCTGATGAGTTTGAAGAAACTCAGAATGATGATGCAGGTGTTTCTGGGAAGGTAAACATCGAGTATGCACAAACATTAGTTGAACACATCGAAAGACAAAACCGTAAATTCACTAAGTTGGAACATAAAATCAAGAATCAATCAACATCTAACTTAGACAATCTTCAAACTAAATTAACCGCAAAAGAAAATGAACTGAACACCTTAAGAAGTGAAAATTAGGTAATCATTCATAGCTTGAAGGCGGCCAAAATCTCATTTGAAGAAGATTTCAAGATTTTGCAAAAGAAACGATGTCAACTATACTAAAAAATAAAAGATCTCGAAGACCTGTTAATTAAAAGAGATCAAACAGCACAAACCATTTTTCTAAGCAAACCTAAGGATGTTAAATTTTCCAAATAGACATACGAAGGCCTAGGTTATGTTAATCCACACATAAGTGACAAGATAAGTGCTAAACAACTATATGACTTTGAAAGCATGAATCTGGGATTAACTGAAAAAATGGTGTTCGTCGGACAAGTTAACGAACTCGCCGAGGAGGAACACAAGAGACGCATCACGAGCAGAGCTTCAACCTCATATGACTACGAAAGCCTCAATCAGTCATACATAACCGAAGTTTTCAAACCCACAATCTCTGATGACTACTTCCGAAGTTACTCCCAATTGGAAATGGAGTCATTACCATCAATCTCAGATTCCCCACCCGAGCCTCGCGTCTATATCCCTCATATGGATCTACAACGACACCTTGAGTTAGTCGAACTTGAGCTTGTCCATAGATCCATCATCTTTGATTTTGAAAAGGCAATTCTTCATAACCTGATCGATCACCTTGTAATTGAAAATGCCCAGCCACAAAATTCCGCTGCTCTAAGCACATCCGAAACCCCAATTCCACACGTGCAAGAAGGTGAATTTTCAATATCTGCAAATTCAAGATCCGACATACATACAAGTGATGTGTCCTTAATAAATCTTGGTAAAAATTGTGAAAAATGAAGAAAATCAGAAAAGTCATTGTTCACTCTTCATGAGAAACTTAATTCACTTGAGAATGATTTTTTCAGAATGAAAACAACTGAATCCATCAACTTTAAGGGAAAAGCCAAGGTAATTGATACACGGTTATCACGTAACAAAAGTATCTCAAAACCATCCAAATCTAAAACAAAGCTAATCAAGAAACCAACAACTCGCTCTCGTTCCAAGAATGATTATTTGGCAATGCCTGCTTCTAACCCAAATGTCCTTCTAGGTGGAAATGTGAAGAGCGAGAGAAAAAAGACTTTTGGATGGAGGAAGAAGCCGGAAGAGAAAGATGGAGGAAGACAAGATGAAGAGTGTTTGATTTACCCTGCTACTTTCAATAAACAAACAACTCTGTTACTTTGTAATGATTCGTCAATTTTGAATGTTAAACCTGGTCGAACTCCAATTAATTCTGTTCAAACTGAAATATTTTTCATGAGTGATGGTAGTATGGATGGTCATTGTACATTCAAATGTGTGTATGATGATGATTGAAAGAACCGAGGCATTAAACCGAATCCAAACTACAAATCTTTTGAATCCACTCATGAACAGGCTTCCATCATAAACACAAGAGGTAACAAAATTACCTATTGGCGAAAGAAACGCTCCACAAGAGCAAAATTCCAAATGAGTATTGAAAGTGTACACTTTAAGCATAATTCTGAATCAACTTCCACCAATCGACACACTTCATGGACTCTAAATCGCAGATACCAGAACAATTGGAATCACGCCAATCAAAATGCTGTCAAACCGACTGTCACAAATCAATTGAGTAAGAAAACTCAAGTCACACAGCATAAACAACCTACAGTTCAACATAAACCCACCGAAGTGATAACAGCAACAAACAAGACAAGAATTCCAAAGAAACAAAGTGAATACATCGACGATGATGTCTTACTACCAAAAGGCTGTAGTCACGTGGTAATTGAACAATCTATCATCACATCCAGAGCAACTAATACCCCCGCCATATCCAAAGACAACATAACACCAACCCCCGCCATATCCAAAGACAGCATAACACCAACACCCGCTATATCCAAAGCATAACACCATCACCGTCCCAACCACAAACAGTTTTACAAGTTTGTACTCCCAACACACTAGCAACGAATTCATTAACTAAAGCTACATGTGATACTTTTGTTTTTGCTAACAGCCAAGGACCCACTACACAATGGGTACCTCAACAAATTTTGTCTTCAATGTGCACATATCTAGCCGGTGGTACCTACACTCCGGGTGCTCGAAGCATATGACGGGCGAAAAGAGTCTCCTTACGAACTATGTCCCAAAATACTCGGGAAATGTTCGTTTTGGAAACGACCACGTGGCCCCAATAATGGGAACAAGAGACATTATTAAAGAAAATATAAAAATAAGCAAAGTATCGTATGTAGAGGGATTGGGACACAATCTGTTCAGTATTGGGCAATTTTGTGACAAGGGGTTAGAAGTTAAAATCAGTGCCAAAACTTGCTCAGTTAAGACTGAAAACGGTGATGTGGTACTGACTGGGTCCAGAGGGTCAAATCTATACACCATTGATCTCGCAGATCTGGAAGGAAAACAGTCAGTATGTCTTCTGCCCAAGGCCTCATCGGAACTGACATGGATGTGGCATCGCAAATTATCTCACCTAAACTTCAAGAATATCAACAAACTGGTTAACGGTGATTTAGTTCGCGGATTTCTTAAACTGAAGTTTGAAAAAGAGCACCTTTGTAAGAACTGTGAGAGGGGTAAAATGAAACGGGCATCTCACAAAATCAAACAGGTGTCCAGCACAAAAGCACCTCTCCAACTGTTGCACATGGACTTGTGCGGGCCGATGAGGGTTCAATCTCGAAATGGGAAGAAGTACATTCTCGTGATAGTTGATGACTATTCGAGATACACATGGGTCAAGTTTTTGAGAACGAAGGATGAAGCTCCATCTACAATTATCTCGTTCCTCAAAGAGGTGCGGAATCAATCGCAAGGAAAGGTCGGTACCATTCGAACCGACAATGGCACCGAATTCAAGAACAAAGTCTTGGATTCTTTTCTTGATTCAGTGGGAATCATGCATCAATTCTCCGCAGCATATACTCCAGAAAAAAATGGGGTTTTCGAATGAAGAAATTGAACGCTTGTAGAAGCAGCTCGAACCATGCTGTCCTACGATGTTTTGCCACCTTCCTATTGGGCAGAAGCCGTCAACACAGCATGATACACGCAGAATCGCACAATTTTGCACCGTCGCTTTAACAAAACTCCCTATGAACTTGCAAATGGCAGAGTGCCCAATATTAAACACTTTCACGTGTTTGGTAATCGGTGCTTTGTTCTTAATGAAAAGGTTAACCTACGAAAATTTGACCCCAAAGCTGATGAGGGAATTTTCCTTGGTTATTCTTCAGAGTCTAAAGGGTTTCGTGTGTTAAATAAACGAACAAAGGCTGTGATTGAAAGTATTAATGTGACTTTTGATGATACCTTAACCACCACATCTTTATCACCCGAGTCACCTACGATCGTTTTTGAACACATCAGTTCAGGACCGGGACTTAATCGACAAGAAACAAATATAACACACGCAAATGAATCTTCAGATTTAAAGTTCATATTTGATTTCTTAGATGCTGATGATTCTGGCACTAATAGTGTACCTGTTGACAGGCCTACAAGTGTTGTTCAGGAATCCCTTGATCTCACGCAACAAACAGCCACTGCATCGACATCAGGGCCTGCTAATTCATCTGCTGACCCATTCCTCGTTTTGGGTGAACGGTACACTGCATCCAACTCTATAGTGAACACTGTCGACGATGCTGACACTGAGGATCACGAAAATAGTACACCTCAGTCCCTCCCAGAGTCATCTACTCCTGTGGGTGAAATATCTATTCAACACCGCCTGGATGAATTCTTCCCTCAGGATGCTACTGAGAAACTAGCTGATAACTCCCTTCCCCATATCACCAAGTGGACGACTGCACATCCTGAAACGCAAATCATCGGAGACAAAGATGCCGGCGTTCAGACCAGATCTACCACAGCAAATGAGTGTTAGTTCTCCAGCTTTCTTAATCTGTTAGAACCAACACGAACTGCTGACACCCTGCAAGACCCAGACTGGATTCTTGCTATGCAAGAAGAGTTAGATCAGTTCACCCGTTTAAAGGTTTGGAGACTGGTGCCCCGACCCAATGGCAAGACCATCGTTGGCACCAAGTGGGTCTTCAAGAACAAGAAAGATTCCGATGGTGTGGTGATTCGAAATAAGGCCAAACTGGTAGCTAAAGGATACAACTAGCAGGAGGGTATTGACTACGATGAAACCTTCGCTCCTGTTGCCCGTATTGAAGCCATCCGAGTTTTTCTCACATATGCTGCTTACAGGGACTTCAAGATATACTAGATGGATGTCAAAACGGAATTTCTGAATGGAATCCTTAAGGAGGAAGTCTATGTATCTCAACCAGAAGGATTTGTTGATCTCAAACGACCAAATGACGTTTACATACTTGATAAGGCCCTCTACGGACTCAAACAAGCTCCACGGGCTTGGTATGACGTTCTATCAGCCTATCTGGTTCGTGAAGGCTATTCAAAGGGACGAATTGACACCACTCTCTTCACAAAGAAAATTGGGGATGACTACATATTAGTCCAGATATATGTAGACAAAATTTTCTTTGGCTCTACGAACCCACTGTACAGTCTGGAGTTTTCAAAACTAATGGTGAGCAACTTTGAAATGAGCATGATAGGAGAAATGAATTTCTTCCTCGGCTTACAAGTCAAACAACTTTCCAATGGGATTTTCATAAATCAGTCTAAATATATTTAACGATTTATTAAGAAAATATGAAATGTCGGACTGCTCGTCCAAATCAACCACCATGTCTTCCAAAACCAAGTTGTCTGCTGATCCTGACGGAAAGGTAGTCGACTTGAAAACCTATCGGGGAATGATTGGCTCTTTACTGTACCTAACGGCTAGTATACCAGACATAATGTTTTCTACCTGTCTCTGTGCTTGTTTTCAGGCAAATCCAAAAGAATCACATTTACTTGCCGTGAAACGTATCCTCAAATACCTAAAAGGGACCCCTGACCTTGGTCTGTGGTATCTTCGCGACTCATCATTTGAACTGCTTGCCTATTCCGACTCGGATTATGACGGGTGTATGTTGGACAGGAATAGCACGTCAAGGAGTGCATACTTCTTGGGCGATCGCTTAGTATGCTGGAGTTCAAAGAAACAGAACTGTGTATCTACATCAACTGCTGAAGCTGAATTTGTGGCTGCTGCCAGTTGCTGTTCTCAGAGTTTATGGATGCGAACTCAGCTGAGGGACTTTGGTCTTACCTACTCTAAGATCCCACTGCTGTGTGATTCTCAAAGTGCAATTGCCATTTCTTGCAATCATGTCCATCACTCTAAAACCAAGCATATCGATATCAGGTATCACTTATTGAAAGACAACGTCGAAAAAGATCTGATTGAACTACAGTACGTTCCTACTGAGCATCAACTGGCTGATCTGTTCACTAAACCACTGGATGAAGCCCGGTTTTCATTTCTGGTATCAAAAATTGGAATGTTGAATCTCAAGTTGTAATTCATTATTGTTTTCCTGTCTTGAACAGCTTTACGCGTTGTTTTTGTTCTCTGTGCAGCTGTACAGATGCTCCTGTCTAGGGGGAGCAATGCGGTTCACTGGTTAACACGAATGTTTTCCGTGCATTCGTGTAGGGGGAGATATGTTCAAAATTCATCTTTTCAGATGATTCATTGTCAGCTGTTCATTTTATGTGTTCTAAATTAAGTAGAAAACAACAAAAAGAAATAATAATCAATTTTGGCCTTAAATAATGCTAAATTTTAAGCCTTGGGCTTAAATAGAATAGATTGGGCCAACCATCAAGTTTGGGCCAAACCGGGTCGATCCGACAGTCGGATCAAAGCCCCGACCCACCCGACTATCGGATAGTCTATAAAAGGGACTATCCGACCTTTCTTTCTTCTAACGCTTCCAAAAGTTTTCAAATCTTCAAAAAGCATATCACTGTTCCTCTTCTTGCCTTCTCAACTGCTCTCGATCAAAAATTATTTCGAGTGCAAATTTTTGTGTTTAAACAACACCAATCTGAAAGGTAAGATTCTTTGAACAAGAAATGGGGAATCCCTATACATTCACACATCAAAATCGAATGTTTTGTGATTTTTTCCACCCCTGTTTATCGAATAGTTAGGTCATCTTTTTTTTGAATCAAAAACACCATTAATGGTGTTGTTTGTGGCGTTTGAATGGCATAGAGTGACTCTTGGATGTTTGCAAACACACTGGAACTAAAATAACAGTCAACATCACACACAATCGAGTCAAATGGGATTTTTTTTGTGTGTTCTTGGGTACTGTTCTTCGCTTAGAAGAACAGAGTTCTTCGAGTCGAAATGTGCAAAAGTTAGGGCTATTTAGGTTTGATTGAGTGTACCAAATCGTTTGAGGTTAAAATCCGAGTCTATTGATACTAAACTTGAGTCCATAAACTTACATCTTGTCAAAAATCATCTTTGGACTCAATATGAACAAACTGAGTGTTCATAACAGTCAGATGAAGAGAAGTTTGTTTCATCCGACAGTCGGATGACTTTGGTCTATCCGACTTTCGGATGAACTTTGTTCTATGCGACTTTCGTATAAGGAAATTTGAAGCATGAAACAATAACTCTGAAAAGACTAAGTGTTAAGCCATGCGACTTTCGAATAAAACAATTCCATTCGACTTTCGCATAAAACAATTCCATTCAACTTTCGCATGACTCATTTGTCCATCCGACTTTCGGATGAATTTCTTTCATCCGACTTTCACATTGAATGTGTTCATCCGACTTTCACATGGAGTGTGTTCATCCGACTTTCGCATGGAATGTGTTCATCCGACTTTCGAGTGCAACTTCTGTTATCCGACTTTCACTTATTTCAAACCATCCGACTTTCGCATGAATTAAGTCCATCCGACTTTCACATGACTGTTAAGCTCATAAGACTTTCAAGTCCAAATATTTCATGCGACTTCCATGTTAAAATATTTCATGCGACTTTCAAGTTCAAAGATTTCACCTCATGCGACTTTCATCTCATGCGACTTACACCTCATGCGACTTACACCTCATGCGACCTTCACCTCATGCGACTTTCGCATGACTTAGGTCCATCCGACTTTCAACACTTAGGAAATTTTTTGGCTTGAGTCCAAAATATTCCAAATAAGGGTCAAAATTCATAAGTCAAAAGTCAAGGTCAAAGTCAAAACCAAACATTCACATGTGCATTGAACTCCAAAACACATATTCATTCATATATTCACATGTGCATTCGACACTATTTGTTTCTCCTGAACTGATCTGATCTATCTTATCTGTGACAGATGGCTGCTAACCAACCCCTTCCCGAGGAAAGCCTAGTCCCCGCTGCTGACAGGCTTGAAACATTGAGTAACAACCTATACTTTGACTTAGCCACAGATACCAAAATCCCTATCATCTCTGAAATTATCCGTGCCCATCCTCTCCGCCAGGCCATCACTGAAAACCCAAACACATCACCCACCCACGTACCTGAAATTTACCTATAACAACTGTGGTATACCTTTACAGAGGGTGTCACTCGCTTGGGACACAAGTTCCTCCATGGCAGAATTGAGAATCTCCGCACAACTCTTTCCGCTGTCAGGCTGAGAAATCTACTAGACCTACCTACTACTGATCACTATCCAGACAAAGCTGACTTTGAAGAAAATCTTGGAGTTGATGCAGTACTAGATCTAATCAGAGGTCTTGGATATCAAGGGGAGCTGAACCAGATTAATCAATTCAGACGAACAAACCTTGCGCCTCTCTGGCAGACGCTTGCCACTATTATCTCCCGTACCCTTACTGGTATTCACCGAGGTACAAATGGCGGATCCTACTACTCCCTACTGTTGTTAGCTGGTGTTGCTTACCACCTCCACCTAGACTATGCCACAATCATTTTTGAGGAGATCGTTCGCATGGTCAAGGAAAAAGAAACCACTCGCCGGAAAACCTTCATACCCTTTCAACGATTCCTGACCATCTTCATCGCCACCGATCTGGAAACCTACCACACCATTCCTCGGCGACTCAACAACCCGCAGGTCCAAGTACAACGCATCACCACATTCCTACGAATCAGAGACCTCCCTAACATCGTAGCCATGACCGTGCCTGTTGCCCTTCTTCGAATCCTGAATCAAGAAAGTGAGGTAGTGCATGAGTACATGAGCATGAGTACATGAGAGTCAATAGGGTTGCTCCTCTGGCGTAACTAGAGCCGGTTGTGCCTGCCCAGGGAGCAGTAGCACCTGGTGAGGGTCCTAGCGGTGTTAGGGCTCGGGTGCGCAGGGGTGCCCCGAGCAGGGTTGTGGTTGAGCGGGAAGAATCAGTAGAGAGGGGTGGTGGAAGTGGTGAGGGAGAAGAGATACACGAGAGCGAGGGTGTTGTGATAAGTGACTCAAAGGCCTCCACCCATGCCGAATCAGAGAATAAGTCCTCAACAGAAAGGACTCAAACAGAATCATCCTCCTCCGGGCAATCAATCTCATTTGGCCCGCGACCTTCTCCGGTCCGTGCTGAATCCACTGGCACGCGGCAAGTATCTGATCATCACGAGGACATCTATCACGATCTATCTGACATATCTGCCACCTTTGGTGATGTACCGTCTATGGAAAGAGAAGATGCTGAATTAGATGTTGTGGTGAGAGATTGTGAGAGTGAGAAAGAAAAGAATGAGGGTGAGAGTACCCCAGACCAAGAAAGCCGGGAAGCCTCATCCACTACTGGTCGGGACACTGTTCGTGCTGGTATTGAAACAGAGACCGGCATCCCACCAGTGCATGCACCTCACCCCACCAGCCACTCTGCTTCCACTCAACTGGAAGTAGTTTCATTGCACGGGGATTTATCAATCACGCAGTCGACAACTAATTCGGAGTTTGCTGGCTTTCAAATCAGTGGACAGCCTCCCCTGTCCACATCTTCTTTCCATGCACAATCGAGTCTAGCGCCAATCTTGATAGGTTTCCAATCTTTTACTAGGACACAATCACCACTAGCACGTCTTCGTGACGCTGCCGGAACGCCCGTAGCGGCCTCTATTGCAGAGGTAACGCAAGGATCGAGCGGAAGTCCCTCCGGTGCTACCATTCTGCCAACACTGCGTGAGGGCCACGAGTCTGAAAGCCCTGTGCCAACCGAGCCTCTTAGTGAGGTCGGGGTTACACCAGAGCTAAGATCCTTCATGGATTCTACGTTCTCCTCTCTTGACTCCAGCCTGAGGAAGTATGTAAACACACAACTCCATTCTGAAATCAATTCCCTCAAAGCCCAAATCCGAGCCCTAGAAGACCGACCACCCACTGTCATTGAGCGAGATTATTCAATCAATGAACTCAAGGACCTCCTACATGCCAAACTAAACAGTGTTGCCAATCCTACAACCGAACAATCCACCATACTTGCAGCACTGCAACAACCACCCCAACCCTCTTCCTCCAGCTCTACCACCTTCCAAGATACAGTCCTACAAGCCTTGAATGCCTTAACCTCCACCGTATCAAGTATAAGCAAAAGGCTGGAAGTAGTGGAGGAGTCCTGCAAAGCTCAATCCGAATCTTGCAAGCGTAGGCATGATGATCCTGAGGATCCAGGTCATCATGAGGGGGAGAAGCGGCAACGGCGATACATTGGGGCTCAAATCACCGTACTCAGAATTGAAGCCGCCCCAGTGTCATAGCCGTCAGAGGGTCAAAGCGACAGTGGTAGTGGGGTAAACAACAACTAGCTGAGCCTGTAATGGAAGATTTTGAGTTTGAAGCGGGTCAGGGGGCAGAGTCAGAGACGGAAAGACAAGAGACCCCAACAATCCTCCCAACAATCCAAACTCCATCAATCCAAATCCCGCAATCCAAACACATCCGAAAGAACCAGACTCCTCCCTTCCTGAATCTTCAACTGAAAAATCCAAAGGCAAAAGGCCGATTACTAAAGAAGTAGAAGAGACTCCACTGATCAACATACGCAAGGTCTTTACAACTGTAAACAGGGAGCTGCTTGACATTTTTCGACAAAAACAGGGGCAATTCAACATCGTGCCCATCGATCTTATAAGTCAGCAGCAACGTCAAGGATCTGAGCAGAAAGAGGGTGAGTGGCCGGTACCTGCAACTTATCATGGAGGACCTATGCCCTTGGCGTCTCACGAAAGAGTAATAGCAGAAAGGCCAAATATCAGAAATATGAGGCCTATGGAAGCTCTAGGAAAAGACCAACCTCGCTGGCCTACTCAATGGCTAAATACTCCTTATCTGGAAGAAAGAATTACGGGTATCTTCTCAGAGGTGGTCAGAGAGGTTGATGATCTGTATGTACTGAACTCAGAAGAGCATGAAAAGTCCGTCCGATTCGCCGCCACCTTCCATACAAGCAAAAGACAACAAGTGGCCTCCAAATATCCAATTGTCAAGATCGAGTTTGTGTACTTGCGTAACTTCCTCAACTACTCAATGGTTCACTTTCACGTCACCAGATCAGATGGGAAAAGGTATACATTTCATGAGGTCGAGCTTAGATTTCTGAATTTGGGGGATATAACACATATGGAAGATGAGCTGGCCTGTAAGATTGAAAAGAATCGAGAGGAACAAAGAGCTCTCCAAGTCCTCAGAGACTTCATGCGATAGAAGATCATCCTGTGCAGAACCCATGATCTACAGCTTGGTGCTGAGGCTGATCTTGTAAAGATAAATCTTCAAAGGCCCACCCAACAACATTCCAAGCTAGACAGGCATAGAAAATACAATATCATAGAGAAATTTGATGAGGATTATGAAGGAGCCGATGGATTCGTCATGTCAAATCTCAATGGCGACAAAGAATTCCTTCGACTCTCAGAGCTTAGTGCATATTCTGACAGAACGCTTCAAAGATGCATATATAAATTCCGCAGAACGTGCTTCAAAAACCGACACTTACCAGATCAATCAGAGTTGGTAAAAATGACCAGAATTGCAGATCAGTTGGAGGACAAGATTCAAGAGAGAAAGGCCATCCGGAGCTGGGAAAGACTCCTAGGTCAGAGAAGCACATGAAAAATACGTGCTTCATCACAAGGCAACAAAAGGGGGAGATTGTTAGATATTAATTAGTTTGTTTGCCTTGTGTTCTTTTGTATGTAATTTATATATTTCTAGACTAGTTTATGTTATGGGCTTGGCCCACTTTCTTTATGTATTTCCTAGACTAGTTTAAGTGTTTAGACTTGGGCCCATGTGGCTTTTAAGCCTATGTGGCTTGTGTATTTATAACCTTTCAAACTAGGTTTGCAAGGTAACCTTTGCCATAGCATTCTCTGTAATCTCACGTTAAATCAAATACAAAGAGAGAATCTTCAAGTTCATGAAAAGTGTTCATACTTGTTCATACTAAACTTCATCATCTTTACTTCAAGTATTCATTGTTTACTCATCTTCTTCACATCAAAGGACTTTCACCCTACAAGGGTTTCCTGTCTTTTTCTTCTATGGCTCTGGTTTTCTTTGTTCGATCGTTGCCCGCAATATCAACAATCGTCTCGCCGGTGTTTGGTGGTCGCCTCTTACGCTACACGTATGATGAAATAGGTTAGAGGAGACGTGAGGGAGCGGGAAATCTCCAAAGAAGAAAGAATCGTGGGAATTGGGAATAGATATATGACTCTGTACAATTGTATATATATATATATATCAGGTACTTTCATAATTATGTCTTCATCTCATAACTTAATATAGTTGCGAGATTTTGAATCATAAATTAGTTCATGTAGTTGAATCACAAATTAGTTTATGTGGTGGACTCGCAAATTGGGTTTATGGGATTGAATCACAATTTGGTTCATGTAGTTAAATCAGATTTAGTTTATGTGGTGGAATCACAAGTTGGGTTTATGGGATTGAATAACAAATTGGTTCATGTGGTTGAATCGCAAATTAGTTTAGGTGGTGGAATCACAAATTGAGTTTATGGGACTGGATCACAAATTGGTTCATATAGTTAAATCACAAATTGGCTATTGAGTCGAATCACAAATTATATTATTCAATGTGTAGTGGGCTTATATCAAGAGATTAATTATTAGAATCAATTCTAGGTTATTGTTGACAAACTCGTTAATCCTACAATATCGTTAATTTACTAATTGTGTTGTGTTGCTGTTTAGGTGAGTTTTCACTAACTTATATCTTATATTGTGATATCTGTTCATATGTGAAATTGTTATGATTTTATGAGGAGCTAACTCGTTTGGTTGATGACCACTCCGCCTACATGGAATGTTTGAGCATATGGCTCATTTGGCAAATGGCCACCCCTCGTGTGTGGCATATTTGATTTTGATTTATCTGATTAACGTGATACTTGATATAATATATGAGTGTAGTGTGCTCACTAAGTTTAATGCATAACCCGTGTTTGTTTAATACTTTCGGGACCGTCTCGTACTAACAAAGGGAAGACCCTAGCGTGACAGTTACTTTTCACGCTACCATTTTTATAAATTCTGAATTTGAGATAATTTCCCAACACTACGTTAATTACTTTGATTGACTTCGAAACTGTAAGTCTCGTGTGTTGGGACGGTAACTATTGAGTGTTTGTATGGAATATTTTTGTCAACTCAATTTTAATGAATTATTGTGTTTATTTTTTTTTGGGGTGTTACAACTCAGAAATCCGTTTTTATATGCTTAACTACTTCACCCTTGAAATTTTGAAAGAAATTCGTCCGCATTTTTTGACGGATTTCCTACAGATAACCCCTTGTAGAAAAATCAGTCGGACATCCATCGGAAATCTGTACTATTAACTATGCCTCCTCGGATTTCAGATTTCGTTAGAAAATTTTAATCCTTTCCAACAGATTTGCAACGGACCACTATTTGTTTGAACTCCGTCAAAAATTTGTTGGAAATCCATCGTTATATACATAGCTATTCTACCCTTAGAATTTCGTAAGAAATCTGTCGGTGTTTTTTGACGGATTTCCTACGGATCAAACTTTGTCGAAAAATCAGTCAGAAATCCATCGGGAATCTGTTGTTATATAGTTAACTACGTCATCCTCGGAATTTTGTTAGAAATTCGTTAAAAAAATTTAATCCTTTTCAACAAATTTACAACGGGCCACTATTTGTCGGAAATCCATTAAGAATCGGTTGGAAATCCGTTGGTATATACGTAGTCAGTCTACCCTCGAAATTTCATCAGAAATCCGACAGATTTCCTACGGATTTCAATTTGTCGGAAATATTTCGGAAATCCGTGGTTATATATTTTGGTACGCCATCCTTGAAATTTCATCGGAAATCCATTAGAAATTTTTAATATTTTCTAACGAATTTGCTACAGACCACTATTTGTCAAAAATCCATTGGAAATTCGTAGGAAATCCGTCGTTAAACTATTAGCCTCTCTAGAGTCGGAATTTTGTCCGAATTCAATAGGTACTTTCCACCAATTATATCCGTCAGAAATATCCGTCGGAAAATTCCTTTTTTCTAGTAGTGAAAATACTTCAGTATAATCGATGCCACACCTTTGAGTAAAACCTCTTGCAACTAGATGTGCCTTATATCTTGGTTTTTGAGCGGCTGTTAACCCTTCTTTTACTTTGAATAACCATTTACAGCTTACCAATTTTTGCCCCTTTGGGCTATCTACTAACTCCTAAGTTTGATTCTTTTGAAGTGACTCCATTTCCTCTTTCATTGCTTGAATCCATTTCTCCTTATCAACCGAATTAACTGCATCATGATAAGATAATGGTTCATTACTATCATCCTCCTCATCTGTTTCAAAGGCATATGCTAAAATATCAACTGTTCTATACCAAAGTGGTAGCACTATTTGCCTTCTTTCCCGATCTCTAGCTAACTGATAATCTGGAATTTGAGTACCACATATACCTTCACTCAATGGTTACAATGAACTTGAAACCTGATCCATACTGGTTCCATCTTGCTCCACCTCGATTTGAACACCACGAGGCACCCCCGATGAGCTGTCAACAATCACTGTGTCTTTATAAAACACTTTCTCATTGAACACGACATCCCTACTAACAATGAACTTTGGCGTACCGGTCTCACACCTCTAAAGCTTATACCCTTTAACCCCATCTGGATAACCAATCATTATACATTTTTGGGCTCTTGGCTCTAGCTTTCCTTTGTTTACATGAGCATACACTACACACCCAAAAATCCTCAAATGACTATAATCTACATTTTGACCGGACCAAACCTCCATTAGGGTTTTAAAACCCAATATTGAAGACGGACATCTGTTCACCAAATATACAGCAGTACATACGGTTTCTGCCCAAAATGACTTGGGTAACCCATAGTGCAACAACATACATCACATCCTATTCATTATTTCGGCCAAGCCGTTTTGTTGTGGTATCCCTGCTACTGTCAAATGCCTTTTGATTCAATGTAACTTATAGAATTCATTGAACCGATGACTACAATACTCCAACCCGTTATCAGTTCTAAGTTGTTTTACCTTCTTTTTTGTTTGATTTTCAAACAACCTTTTCCTTTCAACAAATTTATCAAATGCTTTGCTTTTGGTTTTTAACACAAACCGCCATACTCTTTGAGAAAAGTCATCTATAACTGACATGAAGTATCATGCTCCTACTAATGATTCTACCCTTGCAGGTCCCCACACATCCGAATGAATATATTCCAGAACACCAGTAGTTGAATGTCTATTTTTATCGAATCTCACTCTATGAGATTTCCCAAGTATGTAATGTTCACAAAAGCCGACTTTCTCCGGTTTCTTGTTACCAAACACTTCTTTCTTGTCCAAGATTTGTAACCCTTTATCACTAATGTGACCCAAGCTTGCATGCCATAGTTGTGATTCATTCATACTACTTTTTTCTGCTACAGCTACATCTCCTAAACACACCTTGCCTTTTAACAAGTAAATTCCATTTCTCCTATATCCTTTAAGAATAACCAATCCTTTAATTACTCTTAAAAGATCATTTTTCATGCTTACTTCACCACCGTTGTCTTCAAAAGTACCAAGTGAAGATGGACATCTGTTCACCAAATATGCAGCAGTACATATGGTTTCTGCCCAAAATGACTTGGGTAACCCAGAGTGCAACAACATACATCGCATTCTATTCATTATTTCGGCCAAACCGTTTTGTTGTGGTATCCCTGCTACTGTAAAATGCCTTTTGATTCGATGTAACTTATAGAATTCATTGAACTGATGACTACAATACTCTAACCCGTTGTCAGTTCTAAGTTGTTTTACCTTCTTTTTTGTTTGATTTTCAAACAACCTTTTCCTTTCAACAAATTTATCAAATGCTTCGCTTTTGGTTTTTAACACAAACCGCCATACTCTTTGAGAAAAGTCATCTATAACTGACATGAAGTATCATGCTCCTCCTAATGATTCTACCCTTGCAGATCCCTACACATCCGAATGAATATATTCCAGAACACCAGTAGTTGAATGTCTATGTTTACCGAATCTCACTCTATGAGAATTCTCAAGTATGCAATGTTCACAAAAGCCGACTTTCTCCGGTTTCTTGTTACCAAACACTTCTTTCTTGTCCAAGATTTGTAACCCTTTATAACTAATGTGACCCAAGCTTGCATGCCATAGTTGTGATTCATTCATACTACTTTGTTCTGGTACAACTACATCTCCTAAACACACCTTGCCTTTTAACAAGTAAATTCCATTTCTCCTATATCCTTGAAGAATAACCAATCCTTTAATTACTCTTAAAAGATCATTTTCCATGCTTACTTCACCACCATTGTCTTCTAAAGTATCAAGTGAAATTAAATTCCTCCTTAAATCAGGAATATATCTCACATGACTAAGATATTGTACAGAACCATCATCCATACTAAACTTGACCCTGACTATCCCTTCAATTCTACATGGTGTATCATCACCCAAATGAACTAAACCCCCAGACAGGTCTTGATAATCAAACAATATCTTTTTATGTGGTGTCATATGATAAGAACACCCAAAATCCAATATCAATTCATTTACAGCTTCAGTGCTAGAAAAACCATCTTGATTCATACCTTCCTTATTTCTTGTCGACATGTCTGACTTTTTCTTTTTCTTTTTCTCGGCAGACCCTTTTGAGATGATTCTCTGAATGACAGATATAACATTTTCTTTTCATCTTGGACTTTGATCTTGAGTTGTTCTTACATCTTGAATCTCTCTTATCACTCCTTCCTCGAGGAGTTAAACCTTCACCAAACTCTTCTTGTTGATCTGTTTTTCTCTTTACTTCTTTTAAGTTTCGTGCTACCATAACTTTCTCCATAGTAAGACTTTCCCTTCCATACATAAACGTATCAACAAAGTGCTCATATGATTGTGGCAGTGAAGTTAAAAAAATGATAGCTCGGTCTTCTTCAACCAATATGACTTCTATGTTTTCAAGATCCAATATATGTTTGTTAAACTCATCTACATCGTGTTCCATCTTCCTTCCGGGTATCATTTGATATGTATACAATCTCTTCTTCAAGTAGAGCCTGTTTGCCAATGATTTAGTCATGTACAAGCTTTCCAATCTTGCCCAAACTCCAGCAGCTGTTGCCTCTTTTGTAACTTCACAAAGGACACGATTAGAATGATTGCACTATGTGCCTTTTCCATGATTTCGGTCCTCTCTTTTTGAGTCAAGTTTGCTAGAAGATTGTCTCACCTTCAAGGGCATCAACTATCCCCTGTTACCAAGTGCATCATCTTCACCCTCCGGAGGCCAAAGTCATTCTTCCCGTCAAACTTATCCAATTCGAACTTTGCAAATGCCATTCCTGATCTTGAGTTGTTCTTCGCTTCTTTAAGGACCGGTACTGTTAGTCCCATGTTTAAAATAGTTAGATTTGATGAGACAAACTATCGATATGTATATAATAGGTTAAGAGTTAGGAATTATGTAATTCTGTTATAGACTGAATAGTCAGCTTCAGCTGAGTAGTCAGCGTACAAATAGATATAGAGTTTTCTATGTAAGTACTAGATAACTCAGTGACTTCTAAGCTGAGATAGGTCTTAAGAGTGAAGACTTGAAGACTTGAAGATTCAAGAATCCAAGATTCAAGAATCCAAGATTCAAGAAGTCAGCGTGACAAGGTCAAGACTAAGTATGTCAGCTCAGCGTCAGAAGTCAGTTCAGAATCTAAGTAAGTTCTACATTCTGTTATAAACTCTCTATATCTACGACATTTAAATTAGGATATCTAAACCTAATTTAAACTATCTATTAGTTGGATAGAAATCTCAAACGGAATTAATTAGATATGTTCTAATTAAGGAGTTTGTTACGGTTTTAAAGAAAAGATAAGTTCTATCTTTAAACTGCGATTTATTCATAGATATATCAAGTATAAGTATAAACCTTCTTCTGGGTTTATATATACGAACGAATACGCATATATGTTCTAACGTGTGTACGTGAACAGATACGCGAAACACGACTGCATAAGTTGCAAGACTGCATAAGTTGCAAAACGCGTGTATTCGTGATACTTGATACGCGTGTGTTGCGATAACTTTGTAAGTTCAAAGTTTGAGAGAGTTTTCAAGAGTTCTTGTTAATCAGTTTTAACAAGAAATTCGATCATCAATTAGTTTGTGATTCAAGAGTGTTTAGAGAGAGTTAAGGTTATAATCATTGTAATATCAAATCATCCTGTTCATTTGATTAGAGAGTGATAATAGTTATTGTACTAGTTGATAATTGAATATACATTTGATTAGTTTGTTTGATTGTTTAAAGTGTATTCAACCCCCCCCCCCTTCTACACTGTATCGTTTGCTTGTTCAACCTCTTTGGGACCAACAACTGGTATCAGAGCAAGTTTCTTCATAAGTTGAAGATCAAGATCCGCTTTCAAGAGGTTTAGATGTCTACTAGCTAGCAATCAAGTCATATACCAACAATGGCGGCAAAAGGTTGTCCTATCTTTGATGGCACTGACTATCCTAAGTGGAAGTTTAGAGCCATGGTATATCTGAAGTCTTTGGATCACAGGATGAGTACCGTGATTCAAGATGGCCCAATCATACCAATGATCCATATTACTACCACTGACAAAACTGTTCCCTCTGGAGAAACTCCCAAGCCTGAAGCATCCTGGACTTAAGAAGATCGTAAACTGTTCAATCTTGATGACAAGGCACAAAGCATTATAGCAAATGCTTTAACAATTCCTCTTCTACATACTGTGGCTGGGTGCCAAACTGCAAAAGAGATGTGGGATACTCTCAGTGTCACGTATGAAGGCACTGACTTGGTCAAGCAACATAAGATGACAAATCTGAGTCGTTCTTATGAAACTTTCTTTGCTAAAAAGAATGAAACTCTGGCAGATTTGTTTACCAGATTTCAATGCTTGATAAATGATCTGATCTTGGTAGGTGTCAAGAAAGATCAGAATGAGTTGGTACTCAAGTTCATGGATGTGTTTCCAGAACAATTCAATGAGATCACCATTGCACTTCATGATGTAGGAACCTTGGGAAAATATGATCTCAGATCTATCTATGGTTTCCTTCTAAATCATCAACAGATCATGGAAATGAAGAAAGTGGCCCAGCAACAACTAAAAGAATCTATAAACAATGCTGGATCTGCATTAATTGCAGAAAAGAAAAAGAAGGGATCTAAAATGTCTCAAGCTGAGATCAATCTGAATCTGAATATGAGGAAGTAAGTCTTAACTCTGGTTCAGATGATGAAGAGATGGATGCTCTTACTGAACAAATGGCAATATTAGCAAGAAACTTTAGAAAGTTCAGAAGAGGAAGGGGTCAATCTAACAGAAGCAAAAGTGGTAAGTCTACTTTTGATCCTAAGAAAGCTAAGTGCTATAACTGTCAGAGGATAGGACACATAGCTACTGAGTGCAGAGTAAAGAAGGGAGAATCAGCTTCAGTAGCTGACAAAAATGCCTACAGAGCTGATAAATATAAAAAGAAATATCAAAGACTCAAAGGCAAGCCAGATCAAAACACCAAAGGTCTCCTTGCTGAAACTTGGGATACTGAATCATCTACTTCAGATGATGATGAGCCAGATAGGTGTTTGATGGCCATTGAGGATGAAGAGGAACAAGTTGACTATGAGTTAGAAGACAGTTCCTTTGATGAGGATCTAGCAGAAGCGGCTAAGCTGAGTAAGCAAACCAGTAACTGGGATCCTGCCTCAATGTGTAAGGTAAATAACTTTAGCTCTTACACTGATGAACAAAAATTTCTAATGTTCAACTATCTGTTGAATGACTTCAAAACCTCTCTCACAGTTCAATCTGGTTTGAAAACTGAAATTTCAAAACTAAAAGATGAACTTAAACACTCTGAAACTCTCTTAAATGCTGGTAAAAAGATCCAAAGTGATTATGAATGTCAGCTTCATATAAACAAACTTCTAAGTGAAGAACTGCAAGAATCAAAAGAACAAGCTGACAATCTAAGAAAAATCTGTGAATCCTTGTGTAAGTCATCAAGAGAAGCGGAAAAGTGTATTAACTAGCAGATACCAAATCAAATAAAAGCAGTGCTAGGGGGAGATTATAGTGCTGCTGCTGATGAAATCATCAAAGATCAAGTCAGTCTTGAAGACAAAATGATGAAATCAGATGACATACTCCCAAGAACATTCTTAAGGAACAAGGAAGGGAAACAGGTCAAAACCAATAAGTTTGTGAGACCAACCCAAAGTCCTCAGGTTATTTACTCAAACCATCAAGCTGGATGTTCCAGATCCAATAGAACTGTAAGTCAGTTTTCAAAAGATTGGATTACAATCCTGTGAGAACAACTGTTTTTGATAGAATATCTCATGTTAACTCAAAAAGACATAATTCTCAAGCCATACATGAAAGGATGTCTAAAAACAGGAAGTTGTCTGTAAGTCAGACTTCACCAAATAAAGGTAACCATAAAGCTGAGAAAGGTAAGTCCAAAGTCAGTAAAAATCAAGTAGACAAACTGTCGAAGAGGATTGAAAGGTTATCCACATCATATGACCCTAAATCTGAATCCAAATTTAATGTTGGAAAACTAAAAGAAATCACCCAAACACCCATCTTTAGAAGAAAATGCTATAAGTGTGGTGATAGAGGTCATGAGGCCAAAGATTGTGTAAGTACCAATCTTAGACCTGAAAACAAAAAGGATGATCAGTCCAAAACAGAACCAGAATCTGTTCGAGCTGATCAATCAAACTCCAAAGAATCAGCTAAGTGCTCATCCTCAGGACCCACCAAACAGTGGATTCCAAAAAGAAACTAATATGTTTAGTTGATCATGTGCAGGGCTCCTACAAGTGGTATCTCGATAGCGGATGCTCAAGGCACATGATAGGAAGCAAGGGGATTCTAAGTGAATTCCAAAACAATGAAGGACCCAAGGTGACATTTGGGGATAATTCTCAAGGAAGGACTAAAGGTTATGGAAAGATAACTGCTGGAAAAGTCACTTTCAAAAAGGTAGCATATGTTGAAGGCCTTAAACACAATCTGATAAGTATCAGTCAACTGTGTGATGAGGATTATGAAGTCACCTTCAGAAAGCATGCAGGGACAATTTATGATAAGAAGGGAAAACCAATATTAATGGCAAAAAGAGAGATAGATATCTATTTGTTAGATCTCAGCTCCGCAGATCCTTCAACTGAAACCTGCTTGTATTCTGATTTAACTCCAAAGCTGAGTTGGTTATGGCACAAAAGACTGTCTCATTCAAACTTCAAATATATTAACAAGTTGTCTACCAAAGAGTTAGTCTCTGGTCTGCCTAAGATCACATTTGCTAAAGACAAACTCTGATTAGCTTGTGAAATGGGAAAACATCATAAGGGATCCTTCAAGTCCAAGCAGAATTTCTCAATTACAGAACCATTGCATATGTTGCATTTGGACCTATTAGCACCCCAAGCCTAAGTGGCAAAAAGTATACTCTAGTGAATATTGATGAGTTCACAAGATTCACTTGGGTAATCTTCTTAAAAGCCAAAAGTGAAGCTGCATATGAGTTAATCAGCTTCATAAGACAAGAAGAGTTGCAAAAGGGTAAGTCTCTTAAACAACTCAGAAGTGATCATGGGACTGAGTTCAGAAACTCAACCCTTGAAGGCTTTTGTGAAGAGAAAGGAATTATCCAGAATTTCTCATCTGTAAGAACTCCACAACAAAATGGAGTTGCTGAAAGGAGAAACAGAACCTTAATTGAAGCTGCCAGAACCATGCTATGTGAGGCAAAGCTCAAGCTGAGCTTCTGGGCAGAAGCTGTAAATACAGCCTGCTATACTCAGAATAGATCAATTATAGTGAAAAGACATGGTAAAACATCTTACGAGATGTATCATGGCAGAAAACCCAACATTGGATATTTCCATATTTTTGGTTCAACAAGCTATGTGCTAAACCAAAGAGATCAGCTCCATAAGTTGGAACCCAAAGCTGATCAAGGGATATTTATTGGATATTCTTCAATCTCCAAAGCTTACAGAGTCCTTAATCTTAAAAGAAAGGTAATTGAAGAGTCAGTACATGTTACGTTTGATGAGACAAGTATTGATGAATCCAACAGAGCTCAAGCTGACTCAGTTAGTCTGAGTGAGCTTGAGAGGAGCAAAGAAGATCTCACATCAAATCCCATGTATGTTATGGATGATTCTAATGATGATGATAGTAAATCTGACAAATGTGCATCATTGAAAGAAATTATCAATATTGAAGATAATCAGCCTGACAGTCTCGGTGAATTATCAGGTACGTGTCTGATTGAAGATCTAAGTGATCTTCCAATTCCTACTCAGACTGAAGAAATAAGTCCTATTCAGCCTGAGAGACACTGCTCTGACTCAGACCCAGAACCTCAGTCTCCTACTACAACCTTCAGAGTATTAAAAGATTATCCTCTTGATGATGTCATTGGGAACGTTGAAGATGGTGTGTTAACTAGATCTAAGGCAAATGCAAACTATGTTGCCTACTCTAGTTTTCTATCTCAAATGGAATCAAAGAAGACTGAAGAGGCTCTAAAAGATGAAGATTGGATTGAAGCTATGCAAGAGGAGTTGACAGAATTTCAAAGAAATAAGGTCTGGACCCTTGTCCCTGCTCCTAAAGGAAAAACAATTATAGGCACTAAGTGGGTCTATAGAAATAAAATGGACAAGGATAGAGTAGTGATCAGAAACAAGGCAAGGCTAGTAGCTCAGGGGTATCAACAAGAATAAGGTATTGATTATGATGAAACTTTTGCCCCTGTTGCAAGGATTGAAGCTATAAGGTTGTTTCTAGCCTATGCAGCCTTCAAAAACTTTAAAGTGTACCAAATGGATGTTAAAAGTGCATTCCTAAATGGTGCACTACAGGAGGAGGTCTATGTGAAACAACCCCCTAGTTTTATTGATGCTAAACATCCAAATTATGTCTATAAGTTAGACAAGGCTTTGTATGGACTTAAGCAAGCTCCAAGAGCCTGGTATGATACACTATCCACCTATTTGCTCTCAAATTATTTTGTCAGAGGAAGTATTGACAAAACTCTTTTCATAAGAAAGAGCAGAGGACATGTCATTCTGGTTCAAATTTATGTGGATGACATTATCTTTGGATCAACAAACCAAGATCTGTGTGATTGGTTCTCCAAGATAACGTCTAATCAATACAGAATGAGCATGATGGGTGAGATGACGTACTTTTTGGGACTTCAAATCTATCAGAAAGAATATGGTATATTCATTAATCAGAGCAAGTATGTCTTTGATCTGATTAAGAAATTTGGATTAGACTCAAGCCATCCCGCAAAGTCTCCAATGTTACACAATGTCAAGCTACACAAGGACATTGATGGAAAGTCTGTATGTCAGACTACATATAGAGGAATGATAGGTTCATTACTCTATTTAACAGCAAGCAGACCTGATATAATGTTTGCTACATGTGTTTATGTACGATATCAGGCTGATCCAAAGAAATCACACTTGCTAGTTGTAAAAAGAATACTCAAATATCTGAAGGGAACACCAAACTTAGGTTTGTGGTATCCCAAAGGATCAGGATTTGAGCTGATAGGGTATTCCGATTCAGACTTCGCAGGATGTGATCTTGATAGAAAGAGTACTACTGGAGGATGTCAACTTTTGGGTGGAAAATTAGTTAGCTGGACAAGCAAGAAACAAAACTCAGTGGCAATCTCAATAGCTAAAGCTGAATACATAGCTGCAGGGAGCTGTTGTGCTCAAATACTGTGGATGCAACATCAGCTGAAGGACTTTGATTTGCATTAATCAAAGACTCCTATATTTTGTGACAATCAAAGTGCTATTGCCATTACACACAACCCAGTGTTTCACTCAAGAACCAAGCATATTGAGATAAGACATCACTTCATCAGAGATATTGTAGAAAAGGGAAATATAGAGTTAGTCTTCATTGAGACTGAAGATCAGCTTGATATCTTCACAAAACCAATTGAAGGCACAAGATTCACAACTCTACTGAGCTAGCTTGGAATGCTCAACCCTTAATTGGTATGTTCCATTCTTTATCTCTGTTAAATTTTAGCTATGTGCTACATTTGACTAAGTGTCAAAATCTGAGCTGAGTGCTCAAACTGAGCTGATTGCTATCTGAAGCTAAGTGCTCCATTTAAGCTGAACATTCAGAATCAGCTGAGTACTCTATATAGACTGAACATTCAGAATCAGCTGAGTACTCTATATAAGCTGAACATTCAGGGTCAGCTGAATACCCCATCTAAGCTGACCGTTCAGGATCAGCTGAGTAATCAGTTCCAAAGTGTGGTCAGTTCCATAAGTCTAGGTTTGTGCTAACAAATGGTAAGTCCAAAATATTTACCGTGTGTCCGGTAAATAAACATCAGTCGTTTAGAAAGTTTTATGATATATTTTAATAAAAATATCATTTCAATATAATAGTGTGAGGTTGGGTAACTAACAATAAAGTTAGCCGTTGTAACAAACTGCGTCGAAGTTTTTTACGGTAACGGTCATATTTATTACCCTCAGATATCGGTCAAGTTTTTTTCTCTCACATTGAAAAGGTATAAATAAGAGAGAATTTTCATCATATTTCGTTTAAACTTCCAAAATATTCTTCTCTCTTAAACCCTAACGTTGTTGTGTGCAAAGTTCATTGCTAAGTGCTTATTACTGCTAAGTAATTCAATTCGATACGTTCGATTTCAATGCATGGTTATACTCTGAATCTAACTGAAAAAATGATTCGTGGTGGAAATTTCAAGAAGAACGCACTCCCCACCTACAAACAAAACAATGTCATCGCCTATACCAACATTCCAAAGTCCAAAATTGGCAGGGGATATGAGGAGTGGGTCTCCTACATTCGCAAGGGTCCCCTGGCACATGCATTTCTTCGTGGAACTGCTGTGCTCATCCCTCAACTTCTCACGGAATTCTAGTATACGTGTAAACTGGATGCAACTCAACCGGTTATACGGGGTACCATCCTAAGTGGACAAGTGGCGATCGAAGTCGATGCAAACTGTCTCCGCGGAATTCTTCATCTCCCGATTCATAATCAGTTTGAAGCGACAGTTTCTAGGGAAACATCAAGAAGTGTTTTACCCTTAATGGATCATCCTCAAGTTATTGGCGTCATACGGAAATCTATTTTCCAGACGGCATGGGCATTTATGGTATCCACTGTGGTTCGTTCCCTTGGATACAAGGTGGGAGGCCTGTATAATGTAAATGACTTTGAAATGCAATTATTATACAACTTATTTTATGATCGACGAGTGGATTATGCTGAGTTGATCTTTGAGGCATTCAAGTCATTGGTGACCAAGAACGTAAGGGACACCATTGTACCCATCGCAAGATTCATATCCATGGTCATCGAGTACAGGTTGGGTAGAAGATATATTGCTCAATATGAGTCAATTCCTACTCCTGTTCTCAGCTACAGAATGTTCGCCCATGATATCTTCCCTGGGCACCCTACAATGAGTGCTCAGATGAGGGCGTATGTACAGCTTTCGACTCCTGAGTCAAGTGAAGCTGGGACAGAGGAGGAAGCTACGGAATAAGTGGGTGACGTTGTTGGTTCTGAGGCTGAGTCCCCTCAAGCTGATCAACCTAGGACTCAGTTCAGACCCCGTACTCAAATAATTTCATGCACCACTTCGAGTTCTGAGCAAAGGAGTTTGTTTCCTAGCTCTGAGTCTCCACTGTTAGGTGCAGCAGGTATGATTTCACAACCCTTATCTCCTTCTCTCTCTTTTACTTCTCCATCTCCAAACTTAGGAGATAGGACTGAGTCAAGTCCAACTCAGTATAACCCCTCTCCTCCACCTCAAACATCTCCATCTATTTTACAATCTACAACCAACCTTGGTCTGCCCTCTGCTACCAAGGATGTTACCTACACCTATACAAGGAAAACTGCCAAAGGTGGTCCTTCATCTCAACTAGACACTGGAGTTGATATCACATTGATACCTCCACCGGCAGGAGCTGAGGGGGAGACATCTTCTCTTAAGGTGCCAACCTCTAGGCTTAGTTCAACCCTTAAGCCTATACCCGGTATGGTGTCTACTCAGTTCTTCTCTTCTATTCTCACACACTCTCGCAAGACCTGTCAATGAACCTTTCATACACCAGGAAGGTTTACAAGGTCTCCATTCTGGCCCCCTTGATTCCATAGGTCATCACCAACCATTGGATATGGGACCCACATCCTTACCTATTGAGAAACACTCAACAACTACTCTTACTGTGGAAATACACTCTTCCACGGGACAGGAGGACGTTGAAGTGAGACGCAGACCTGAGGAGTTCAAGCTGATGAAAAACGATGCTCAAGTCATTATGGACTATTTACAAACTCAGTTTGAGCTTCTACACAGGAAGAGGAAAGATGACAAAGCCAAGTTGATGCGCAAACTTAATGATTTGTCAACGTCAGTTGCCAACTTGGAAAGCTTCATGTTCAAAATCAGACCCTCCCCTATTGATGATGACAAAAAGGGGGAGGAAGAATCAAAGAAGTATGATGATAAGGTTGAGGGGGAGCATACAGAGGAAGTATAATTTGAACAAGCTCATGATCAGTTCATGAGTACTGTAGATCAGCCTTCTCAACAACAACAGGCTCCAACAGTCCAAATAACCACGACTTCACAAGCTCAACCAGAAACTCCACTTGAAGAAACATCTCAAGCTGTTCACACCAACCTTCCTCAAGCTAATTTGCCAAAATTTGTTGAAGCTGAGTCCGTTCCAACTTCACAAATAGATAAAGGGAAGAGTAAGGTGTTTGAGATGGTAAAAAGAATGAAAAGAAGTCTTATGCCTTTAGCAAAGAAAAGAAAGGTCATCAATGCTGAGCGTGAGCTAGAGCAACAGGGTAAGTCTCAATTAGTTGCACATGAATCTGACTCAAGTGATGAAGCTGATGCAGCACAGAAAGCCAGTGACATACTTGCTGAGCAAATGTTACAAGAGATAGCTAAAGAACTAGGCGTAACAGTGGAGGAAGTAAAAGAGCAGCAACGACAAGCTGAAGTTCAACGAGAAAAGGCTAAAGCTGAGGCTGCCAGAGCTGAAGCTGAAGCTGATCATTCTGGTCCAAGAGCTGCCCCAATTCCCTACTCAGATGTGGATCTAAAGCATTGTTATAAAAGAACACATTTTAATAACAAGATTGAATCAATTACACTGAGTAGAAAAGGAGAATTGGTGATCATCAACTTTGTACTAGGCAACAAACAAGAAATTGGTCTAGATATGAGATGTCTGTACAAGTTGGGATTCTCAGAGTTGAAGACCGTAGCCACAACTATCAAGAAGATGAAAAAGAGTCAAATCAGACAAGAGATAGTTGATGTGCTTAAGACAATCTTCATAAGAATCGATCAGCTAGATGAGATCCCTGCCGATGAAATTGATACCTTTCTTAATCGAGGCAAATCTGCAAGAGTTAGAGCAGCAAGCCAGCAAGCTAAAAGAGACATAATTTCACAAGTTCCAAAGGGAGTTGAATTCAGAGAGAATACTTATATCACTCAACCTTTGGAAGGATTCATTTGGCAAATCTGGAATTAATTCTGTACTTGAGAATTCTATGTGATGACTCAATTCAGAACGCAGTATTCAGATATCATCTCAACAAAGAAATCAGATCAAGAAAAGCTGAGATGAAAGAGATGCCAGAAGGTGAAGAAATTGTGGTTGATGCTATCAAGAAAGCTGCAATTTGGGAATTTAAATGTTTTGATAGTTAGATTTGATGAGACAAACTATCGATGTGTATAGATAATAGGTTAAGAGTTAGGAATTATGTAAGTCTGTTATAGACTGACTAGTCAGCTTCAGCTGAGATAGGTCTTAAGAGTGAAGACTTGAAGACTTAAAGATTCAAGAATCCAAGATTCAAGAAGTCAGCTTGACAAGGTCAAGACTGAGTATGTCAGCTCAGCGTCCGAAGTCAGTTCAGAATCTAAGTAAGTTCTAAATTCTGTTATAAACTCTCTTTATCTACGGTATTTAAATTAGGATATCTAAACCTAATTTAAACTATCTATTAGTTGGATAGAAATCTCAAACGGAATTAATTAGATATGTTCTAAATAAGGAGTTTGTTACGGTTTTAAAGAAAAGATAAGTTCTATCTTTAAACTACGATTTATTCGTAGATATATCAAGTATAAGTATAAACTTTCTTCTGGGTTTATATATACGAACGAATACGCATATATGTTCTAACGTGTGTACGTGCATAGATACGCGAAACACGACTGCATAAGTTGCAAAACGTACGTGTGTTCGTGATACTTGATACGCGTGTGTTGTGATAACTTTGTAAGTTCAAAGTTCGAGAGAGTTTTCAAGAGTTCTTGTTAATCAGTTTTAACAAGAAATTCGATCATCAATTAGTTTGTGATTCAAGAGTGTTTAGAGAGAGTTGAGGTTATAATCATTGTAATATCAAATCATCCTGTTGATTTGATTAGAGAGTGATAATAGTTATTGTACTGGTTGATAACTGAATATACATTTGATTAGTTTGTTTGATTGTTTAAAGTGTATTCAACCCCCCCCCCCCTTCTACACTGTATCGGTTGCTTGTTCACCCTCTTTGGGACCAACAGGTACCTTTTTCTCTTCAATTTGATTACGCCTCTTTGATTTGAGCCCTAACCGTGCTCTGATACCAATTGTTGATTGTAATAGATTAACACCAAAGAAATGTAACAAGATGAATAATCTCAGAATTATTATTGAAAAGAACTTCAATTACAAAGGAGTTATGCCATGAATACAAGAGGAAGAAAGAAAAACATGAAGTGTGTACTCTCTATATGAGATAAAATTTTACACTTAACCCCCTTACTGTTTTAATGACTAACTCATAACACCCTAAACACCTATGCCCAAAATGTAAAAAGAGAGAAAGAAACAGGTATATCCAAAAAAGAAAGAAAAGCAAAAAAAGAATCACAAGGTAATAGTCATCAAAGCTTACTAACTTGAATAGTTGTGCACTTGTGCCATCCACCTTATAAGCAAAAACAAATTTACTTTAACTTGGAAAAAAGTTACCTTAGGAATCAATTGAAAGGAATTTTTAAGTCATATAAAGAATAATAAGCTAAATTTAATGTTACCACTATTATTATTATATAATTATTGTTATTTTGCTATTGTAACTATTCGCATCATTTGTAACAGAGTTGTATTAGGGGGTGTTTGGTTCAAATATTGTTTTTGAAGAGATTTGCATTTATAACGGGATTGGTATTTGGTGGGATTTGCATTTGGTGGGATTTAAAACCTCATCTTGTGTTTGGTTCATATTTCCTAAGTGGGATTTCCACCAACACTTAAAACCCATCTTGGCCGTTTTTCCGTTTAGGTGCATTAGGACTTTAAGTTCGTTTCCGACATATTTGTATTTGATAATGATGTATAACTTTAATATAATCGTTTTTCAAGCCCGTGACAAAAGGTAAACGGTGACGGTGAAAAATCACCGTCTAAATCCCCGCGGGGACGCGGGGAAAATTACCCGGTTAAGAAACCGTTTACATTAAAAGGGGATACCCCTTTCCCCCAGGTTTTCCCCCGGATACACGACGGGGATCCCCGTTTAAATCCCCACGGTTTTTTAAGTGGGGCCGGGGATGGATTTCTTAAACGGGGACGGGGACGGGGATGGGGGGACCAATCCCCGCCCCGAATTCGCCCCGTTGCCATTCCCACCGCTGTTGCCACCATCGAAGAGGAAGGACGATGACAGCGACGGTTGACGGCGACAACGAAGGAGAACGATGGCGGACGAAGGCGAATGACGCTGGGTTTTTTATTATGGACAACGAACGACGGCGACAACGAAGGCGGACGAAGGTGAAAGACGGTGGATGACAAACGACGCCAGGTTGATTATGGACGACAAATGACGGCGACAACGTAGGCGAACGATGAACGATGGCGGGTTTTTGATGGTGGACAACGAACGACGGCAACAACGAAGGCGAACGACAGCGGACGAAGACGAATGACGACGAACAACGACGAAGGGTTTATGACGGTGGACAACGAAGCGACGATGAATGGCGATAGCGAACGGGTGACGGCGACAGCGAACGGGTGATGGCGACGGCGAACGGGTGACGGCGACGGCGACGGCGAATGTTGACAGCGAACGGCCTTGCGACGGTCTTGCAATGACGGCGACGGCGAAATCGGTGATGGTTCATCGGAATATTAACCGGAGAGAATAGCTCATATGAGGGATTTCAAAATACCACGGGGTGAAAGGATTTAGAAATCCCTCATCTGTGTGATTTTATAAAATCCTAGGATTTGAAATCACATCCCATTTTGCCAAAATAAGCACCACATTTAGAGGGATTTGAAATCCTAATCCCATAAAATCCCCCCAAATGACACCAACCAAACACCCCCTTAGTATTATCACAAAGCATATTAGGATTGATTTTGTACATGTATATAGAAAAACAAAACTTTGCGCTACAATAAAGTTTTAACCATCTACAATCTTCACACCTATGGATAAAACAATCTCAAAGGAGAATCCTTAGTTTTGAAGTTGCATGAACAATGTTTTTCAAAATAACTTATCAAACAACATAAAAACAAACAGGTGAATTAGGTGGAAATAAAAATGTTTTTAATATGTGGTCTGTGTCATCTCGACCCAAAACAGCTTTGGTAAGTCAAAGTTACATGTATTAGATTACGCCTAATCATATGAGGGTCAGCTTTGGCAGGTCAACGTATGCCTAATAGTAATAATAGCTCACTAATTAGCTTTTGGTAGATCAGCTTACAACTTTCTAGAAATACGAATAATATGAAGGTCTACTTTGGCGGCTAACGAGATTTGTTGGATCCTTCTGAATAACTGGATTGCAAGAAATGAGTACTCTCAATCATAATTTTACTAATTTCTATTTTCTTACTATCTCTTGGTCCTTTAAAATAAAAGTCAACCCGGAACCATCCAAATTAAAGTGCATTGGTTATAACTATCACTATATTAACCGAACGGGCTGGTCAGCCAGGTTAAAAGTAAGATGGATGACTTGATGAGGTGTGTGCATCGTATATTGAATGAGAAACTTTCCTGTTGTATTCACTTCATCCACTAAGCTGAATCATTTGTCACGATCCTGGTCTTCTTCTTTAAGATCAAGAAACTGTTGATGGGTTTAATACCATTATAGTTAACCCAACTGAAAAGATATACACTACTAGAAAAATGACTTTTTGAGACGAAAAGTTTTTGAGGCGACATATGTCACCGCAAAAGGCCTCGTGGACTAGACAATATTAACAATTTTTCGCCGCAAATGTTAAAATTTTCGCCGCAAATAAGTTTTTGGGACAAATTTTTTGCGGCTTTTTGAGACGACATGTCGCCTCAAAAAACCTTTTGGGGCGACAATTAGGGTATTTGCGACGAAAATGTGTCACCGCAAAAAGCCATTTTTCTTGTAGTGATAGTCCAAATTTGAGGAAGAAACCACGGTGGTCCATAAGGAAAAAAATATGTCAATTATAGGATCAAACTTCAAAAACACATAAATTAAACTCTAAAACTTGCAAATCTTTGTTCTATAAATTGAAACTTCATAAACTCGAACTTGTATATGGTTACAAACTTTGTATCTCGATTACATGGTCTGTACAAACGATTACATATATATAGGCTGTGATGGTAGCGGTTTTCCAGGGGTTATTTCGCTGTTTTGATGATGGTGGACGGCGGCAGTTGGCCGTTAAGTCGCCGGCAGCCCACGGTGGTAATACATATAATCCTATATATATAAGTTTTCTTTCTAAATATAATAATAATACTAACACTAAGATTTTTCACAATTATTTCCAACATTCTCCCCCTTAATTGTCAAATATCTTCAATCTTCAAGTCTTGAAATCTTTGGTTCTTGAATCTTCATTGTCATCATATGTCATAAACTTTTATTCATCATAAAACTTGTTGTTTGTATCATCAACTCCTTGTTCTTCAACCGTTGTCATAAATAATGTACACTACAACAAATATGCGTTATCCTCACACTTTATAAAAAATGTGTAGAATTTTTAAAAAAATGTACACTTAAAAGTGCGTAGAATAGTATAACAAAATGTAGATAAAAACAAAAACCTCACACTTTTAAATGTATAGTATTGATTTTAAAAAGTTCACACTTTTAAATGTTTAAAAATAGTAATTAATATAAATTGAGAAAAGTTCACGCTTAAAAGCGTGAACTTTTATAACATAGAGATGTTTTCAATATTTTCATACTTAAAAATGTGAAAACTTTAATTACTTCTTCACATTAATAAATGCGATACTTTAACTATATTTATCATATTTTTATATATGACCTTTACAAAAAATTTGTCCTACCATATTTTTTCACACTTGTTTATAATTATTTATATTTTAACATGTGAAAGTATTACTTAAAAAGTGTGAAAAATCAACATATTTGTTGTAGTGGTAGGTTCCAAATCTTCTTCCACTAAATTTGACTGTTCTCTGTGGTATTTTTGAGATCTTTCACCGCAATACGAGGCATGGTGTCTATATCTATTGTAGTTATAACACTTTATTATGACTTCTAGAGTGCTTCGTTGCTTCTTTATAGACTTGCGAGGGATTTTCTTCTCTTCCATGTTGCTTAACATTCCCATGATTTCGGATATGTGGTGGAACATACTTTTCTTTTCTTTGATCTTCTTGATGTGCGAACATTAAATCTTCTTGCACGGACCTACTCTTCTTCTACTTGAGTCTTTCTTCAAACATCTTTAATCTTCCGATTGCTTCTTCAAAGGCCATGGTGTCTAAATCTAAATATTGTTCAATGGCTGCAACTATTTGAAGAATTCTTTCTGGCATAGAATCTAGTAATTTTTGTACAAGCGTTAGTTCATCAATTATTATTCCAAAACTAGTTATATTGGAAATAACATTTGACATCTTTGAGGTGAATGAATCAGTAGATTCTTCTTCTTCCATTTCCGGTGCCTCAAAATCTGATATGAGAGTTTGTAATCTTGCCTTTTATACTCGATCCACTCCGATATTTCTAGTAACATCCCAATTTTTTTTTTTTGCAAAACACATATAAATAAAATATCGTTTAATATCAGAGTAAGTTGCGGAAGTATCAAAAGACATTAAGAGTTAGTTACAATATCTCAAATTTTAATTCAACATGAGTTCAACCGGAACAAGTTTAAGAAATAAGTTGAAACTCTTTTTGGCTGCGAGTTGTCGTCACTGTCTTGGAGCTCTACCATGGTCTCGTCATGAAAGATAGAAAATTTACAACAGTAAGCGTGAAGCTTAGTGAGTAACTTACTACCATGTCGTCACTGTCGTAACTTACTGCAATGTTTTCAATATTTTCATACTTAAAAATGTGAAAACTTTAATTACTTCTTCACATTAATAAATGCGATACTTTAACTATATTTATCATATTTTTATATATGACCTTTACAAAAAATTTGTCCTACCATATTTTTTCACACTTGTTTATAATTATTTATATTTTAACATGTGAAAGTATTACTTAAAAAGTGTGAAAAATCAACATATTTGTTGTAGTGGTAGGTTCCAAATCTTCTTCCACTAAATTTGACTGTTCTCTGTGGTATTTTTGAGATCTTTCACCGCAATACGAGGCATGGTGTCTATATCTATTGTAGTTATAACACTTTATTATGACTTCTAGAGTGCTTCGTTGCTTCTTTATAGACTTGCGAGGGATTTTCTTCTCTTCCATGTTGCTTAACATTCCCATGATTTCGGATATGTGGTGGAACATACTTTTCTTTTCTTTGATCTTCTTGATGTGCGAACATTAAATCTTCTTGCACGGACCTACTCTTCTTCTACTTGAGTCTTTCTTCAAACATCTTTAATCTTCCGATTGCTTCTTCAAAGGCCATGGTGTCTAAATCTAAATATTGTTCAATGGCTGCAACTATTTGAAGAATTCTTTCTGGCATAGAATCTAGTAATTTTTGTACAAGCGTTAGTTCATCAATTATTATTCCAAAACTAGTTATATTGGAAATAACATTTGACATCTTTGAGGTGAATGAATCAGTAGATTCTTCTTCTTCCATTTCCGGTGCCTCAAAATCTGATATGAGAGTTTGTAATCTTGCCTTTTATACTCGATCCACTCCGATATTTCTAGTAACATCCCAATTTTTTTTTTTTTGCAAAACACATATAAATAAAATATCGTTTAATATCAGAGTAAGTTGCGGAAGTATCAAAAGACATTAAGAGTTAGTTACAATATCTCAAATTTTAATTCAACATGAGTTCAACCGGAACAAGTTTAAGAAATAAGTTGAAACTCTTTTTGGCTGCGAGTTGTCGTCACTGTCTTGGAGCTCTACCATGGTCTCGTCATGAAAGATAGAAAATTTACAACAGTAAGCGTGAAGCTTAGTGAGTAACTTACTGCAACGTACGACAATTTACAGTAGTTACAATCATACACTTTCTACCCGCCACCGAAGTGGTCGATCATATCTACACGATGCCAAAGCATACGGTCATGCTACCCGCCGCTGCAACGGACGGTCATACTACCCGCTGCCGAAGCAGACGGTCATAACTACCCGCTGCGGAAGCAGACGGTCATAACTACCCGCTGCCGAAGCAAACGGTCATAACTACCCTCTGCCGAAGCAGACGGTCATAACTACCCGACACAAATGTCGGTCATCATAAGTTCACATTCACTACTAGTTTGGTATGCAAATAAGAATACTCACCTGGCAGTCGTCCTTGTCACTTGGATTCTTACTGAACTTTACTCGGTACTCTATAAGTTAACTGTCACCTGATCCAAGTCCGACGAGTCAATACCGGGTAGTAACCTAGGCTCACTAACACAACTTCTTATGCTAAGTCGCATGGGCATAAATATAGGTTCACATACGCATGTAGCAATAAAGAATGCGAACAACATCAAAATCCACAAAAACCGCGGACGCGTCGCATCGAGGTAAAATGTCGGATTTCACAATCCGGATTTCGAACTGTCGGATTCCAACTCCCGGATTTCCCATCATCGGATTCTCAAATGTCGGATTTTGAGGTCTCGGAATGTACCATCGGATTTGGACCTAGTGTCACATGAAATATGTAAAAGTCACATGAACATGTGCAAAGTCGCATGGCACCACATTATAAGTCGCATGAAATATGTAAGTCGCATGGCACTAACATAAAGTCGCATGGCATAAAATCATAAGTCGCATGGAACTACAACAATACTCCAATGCATGACATCTAAGCACATTGGTCGCATGGCATCAAAACTAAAAGTCGCATGGAACTACAACAATACTCCATAAGAAAGTCGCATGGAATGCTCTTGCACTAGCTGAAATTCGCATGGACTATACGAGTGTCCATGTGACTGTCGCATGATGCATCCCCCTTCATTGTCAGTTCATTTCCTCGAAAACCCAGACTCCATGGCCAAGATCATGATTCCTCGTAACTCAACCAAATCAACTCATTCTTGTTGCAAAACATCTCTCCACTCATTTAAAACTTTCCTTCTAACAAAATTTGTATTTTATCAACTTATATGGTGTTCTTGGTTAAATATTTCTCATGGGTTTTCTCAAGCATTCAAAACCCCAAAAACCCCAGACTCCAAATATCTAATCATCACCTTAGCAAAGCAAGAATTGGTACCTACATGATTCTAAAGGATTGAGGAGTAATACCTAATGATTTTCTTGCAACTCTTAGCTCGAAAATGAGCCTAGCTTCTTCTTCTGCCTTTGCTTCTTCGAGAATGGCTTCATAGAACACACAATCTCTCCCTCTCTCCCTCTCTCCCTCTCTGTTCAATGGAATAGAGATTTGATTGTAAATGTTGGAGGCTGTGCCCTAATTCTCTATTTATACCCATGTGTGACACCTCTTGTGGGCCTAGGCCCATTACAAAGCCTTAAGTCCAATTTTAATTAAACCTTCTTATGAATTAGCACTTAGGCCCAATCACTTAATCAATTTCCATTCAAAAAAATATACATACCCATACACATAAATATAATCACTACTACATTCCAAATATTTTTCTTAAATTTTTGGGTTTCGGATATTACAATTCTCCCCCACTTAAACACGATTTCGTCCTCGAAATCTTTATTCAAACAACGTTGGGTAGTTACTCTTCATCTCGTCTTCGGATTCCCACGTCCACTCTGATCCCTTACGATGCCCCCACTGTACCTTGACCATCCCCACTTGTTTGTTGCGTAGTTGTTTGACTCTTCTTTCGATGATCGCAACCGTTCAATTTCTCATCCACGGTGATGTCCCCTAAAGGTACAAAAGCAGTCTCATCGGCTAAACACTTCTTCAAATGGGATACATGGAAGGTGTTGTGTATTCTTGACAATTCCTCAGGTAATTCCAATCGATAGGCTACCTTGCCGATTCTTGCGACTACTTTGAATGGCCCGATAAACCTCGGGTTCAACTTTCCCCGTTTCCTGAATCTTATCGCTCCCTTCCATGGGGACACCTTGAGGAGTACAAAATCTCCAACCTGAAATTCTAGAGGGGATCTTCGTTTATCCGCGTAACTTTTCTGGCGGCTCTGGGCCGCTTTTAGCCTTTAACGGACTTGTTGCACGTATTCCGTGGTTTTCTGTACTATCTCGGTACTACTGAGCTCCCTGTGTCCAACCTCTCCCCAGCAGATCGGGATTCCACACTTCCTCCCATACAGCATTTCGTATGGCGGCATTCCAATACTCGCATGATAGCTGTTATTGTAGGAGAATTCTGCTAGCGGTAAGTACAAATCCCAGCTTCCACCGAAGTCTATGACACATGCTCGCAACATATCCTCCAGTGTTTGTATCGTTCTTTCACTATGTCCGTCGGTCTGTGGGTGGTAAGCCGTACTGAGGTTGACTCGGGTACCCAAGTCTTGGTGAAACTTCTCCTAAAACCTGGAAGTAAAACGCACGTCTCAATCGGAAACGATAGAAACTAGCACTCCATGCCGCGATACCACCTCCTTTACGTACACTTCCACCATCTTTTCTGAAGAAAACGCTTCTTTTATAGGTATGAAGTGAGCGCTCTTTGTCAATCGGTCCACGACGACCCAAATTGTATCAAAGTTCCTCGTTGTCTTCGGGAGTTTGGTGATCAAATCCATGGTTATATGCTCCCATTTCCACACCAGTATTTCCAACGGTTGCAATTTACCATGAGGCCTCTAGTGCTCGGCCTTTACCCGTAAACAAGTTAAACACTTTTCTACATGCTTCGCTACGTCTCTCTTCATTCCCGGCCGCCAATAATCCATTCTCAAGTCTCTATACATCTTGGTTGCCCCTGGATGAATAGAGAATTTGGACTTATGAGCTCCTTCGAGTAACGTATCACGAATCCCTAACGCTTTTGGCACCCAAAGGCGGTTGTAACGAACCATTAACCCTCGACTATCCTTGTTGAATTGTATTGTACGGTAACCAGAACTCACACTTTGAAAACTTGGCTTATAGCTTATTGTTGTTGAACCATTAACCCTCGACTTATGAGCTCCTTCGAGTAACGTATTACCTAGGAAGTAACTTATTGTTGCTCCTTTCCCCAGTTGAATTGTACGGTGTTCTTTTTCAATTTCGTCAATGGCACTTCAATCTTGGAGAAGTTCTGGATAAACCTTCTATATTAGCCGGCCAACCCTAAGAAGCTCCTAATCTCCTTTGGGCTTTTGGTCACTTCCCACTTCATTACTGCCTCGATCTTTGCTCCATCTACCTTGATACCGTCCTTGTTTACCAAGTGTCCAAGGAATTGCACTTCTTGTAACCAGAACTCACACTTTGAAAACTTGGCTTATAGCTTCTCGTTCTTTAGCGTTCTCAATACCTCTCTTAGGTGATCCTCATATTCCCCTCGGGTCTTGGAGTAAATCAGAATGTCATCAATGAAAACTATCACGGACTTGTCAAGCATCGGTCGGCAAACCTTATTCATTAAATCCATAAAGGCTGCGGGTGCGTTCGTGAGACCAAAAGGCATGATTACGAATTCAAAGTGCCCGTAGCGGGTGCGGAACGCAGTCTTTTCAACATCTTCTTCCCGAACTTTCAGTTGGTGATAACCCGACCACAGGTCGATCTTAGAGAATCAAGCCGCCCCTTATAATTGGTCGAACAAGTCATCGATCCTAGGCAATGGATACCCATTATTTACTGTTACCTTGTTCAGTTCCCGCTAGTCGATACACATCCGAAAGGTTCCATCCTTCTTCTTTACGAACAATACTAGCGCTCCCTAAGGTGAACTACTCGGCCGGATAAACCCCTTATCCAACAGTTCTTGCAATTGTGACATGAGTTCTTGCATTTCTGGCGCTAGACGATACGGTGCTCTAGCAATTGGTGCTGCTCCGGGCATAAGGTCTATTCGAAACTCTACTTGCCTGTCAGGTGGGATCCCTGGCAGATTTTCAGGAAAAACCTCTGGGTATTCTTGGACTATCGGCACGTCTGCCACTGTCAGCTTCCTTTTTTCCACCTTACTATCCACCACATGCCGAGGAATGCTTCACAACCCTTGTATAGATATTTGGCTGCTTTTGCCACAGTGCAAAAGGCTGCCACTCCCTTATTGCGTCTCCCGTAGATAATAACTTCTCCCCCACTTGGGTTTTGTATACGGATGATTCCTTGACTGCATAGGATGCTGGCCTGGTGCTGGCCCAACCAATCCATTTCCACGATCACTTGGAATTCTCGCATCAGCGTTGGGATGAGTTCTATGGGAAATTTTACATCATATATAACTATAACATTGCTCATATACACAGTAAATACGTTTAAAGTCTTGTCGTCGGCTATCTCTACCTCTAATGGTGTTTCCAACTTCACAGGTTCAGCTACAAAACTTTTACAAAAAGAAGAGGATACGAAGAACCTACAGGCCCCGGAGTCAAATAACACTAGTGCAGGTGAAGAGTTGACAATAAAGGTACCTACTATGACATCGGGTTCTCTGACCGCCTCCTCGACTGTCATCTGGAAGGCACGCCCCCTTGCTCTCGGTGCATCAATTTTCTTGCCTTCCCTCCCATCAGTAATCCGCAGCGGCTGTTGCCATGCGGGTCTTTCAGCTCCTGCTACACGGGGGCATTCCGTAATGCGGTGCCCCGGTTGATTGCACCCAAAGCACACGTTGACGAAGGCTTTACAGTCTCTTCCTAGGTGCCCACTCTTCCCATATCGAAAGCAGCTATCCATCCCCATCCGGTATGGCCCAACATGTCCCCTTCAACACTTGAAACACCTCCTTCCCACGTTCTTCCCTGCAGACCCGGTACCACTGGTATTTGGTTTCTTGACAAACATCTTTCCCTGAGTATGACCCAAGGCAGCCCGATCGGCCGTTCGTTTCTTGGCCATCAATTCCAGGTCCATCTCCCTCTTCCTTGCAACCTCAATCATCTCTTCTAACGTCGAGCACCTACTGGTTGTAACAAACTCTCGGATCTCCTCTTTCAACATCTGTGCATATCGGTTCATCTGCAAGCTCTCATCTGCCACATAAGCGGGGCAGAATAGGCCTTTCTCCTTGAAAATTGCGGTGATCTCGTTCACCGTTTCAGTGGTCTGCTCTAGCTTTAGAAACTCATTTAACAGGCTTTCTCGTTCTACTCTTGCGCAAACTGCTCAGTGAACAACCTTGTAAACTCCTCCCAAGTCAAGGCGGAAATCGACTCACTTCAACTGTCTCATTAAGTTCCACCAGGTCTTTGCCTTACCCCTCAACAGATTTGATGCGAACCATACCTTGTTCTCTTCCGCACAACGACAGGTGTGGAAGGCTCCTTCCACTTCGGAAACCTACTAAGTACTTTTCACAGGGTCCGGGATTCCTTCAAAGGTGGGTGGTTGGAAAGCAGAAAAATCTCGGTAGTTGCCACCTTGTTATGGTTGGTTTGCGGTGTGGGTGGTGGCTTAGGTTGCCATAGCTTCTTTGGCCTCCCATAGGGTGGTCAACTTTTGGTCGATCACCATCCCCCATGTCTTCCTTTATCTCTGTCACAATCCTTGATAGCATATCCTTTAACTCTTATATCACATCGGCAGTCACCTTTGCCGCTATCGCAACCTCTCTGTCCATATCTTCTTCCTCCTCTTCTTCCTCAGTACCGGGAACAGCAGTCACCGGTGTCACATTCATTGGGTCGGGTTCCTCATACGTTCCTTCATTCAGGATTGGTTTCTGGCGAGGGTTAGACTCGCCGGTAACACTCGTGTCAAATCCATCAGGTGCCTGGCTAGTTCCCGCTCTCGCGGACGTCAGGTCTCATCTCCGTCTCATGTTAACCATTCTGGAAGTATAGGTAAAGCATTAAAGTGTTAGGTGGCTTCACCACACTGTCCTACTATCACAGTCCATATTCATCTTGCACGTAACTCTAGCATGCTTTTCTTATTTCTGTAGCAGCCCTAATCATACTTAGGCATTCCTACTCTACAAGCAAATTGCTGTTCTACAACTACCCCTCACCTGATTCACAAGATTTCCCTTGATTCCAACAAGTTCTGACACGTGTCATGTGCTTTTAATAATATGGGCCCGTATATTATTCCCAGCACATTACCCATACCAGGTCTTGTCGTTACCCCTCGAAATCCCGATTCACAGGCTTAGGCCATGTATCACTTGCCACGTATAGTCACATGTATGAGTCTAGCCTATTTGTCTTGCTAATAAGGCATACTAGCCGAGAATGTATTTATTCATGTACATGCACCCGCAAGTTCTTCTACTGCCATGATATCATGCAAGCATTTAAGGTCCACCTTCAATTCGTTATATCCTAGTTTAAGCAGATCATGTATACATCCATGCAGAATGCTAAGTCGTATAGGTAGTCAAGCGTTTGATTCTTCCCCACCCCAACATCAAACGAGAACATGAAATAAGGTCAAATCATCCATTCTAAACCTATACGGTTATCATTATCCACAGTATATAGTATCCATGATTTGCCTAAACACGGAGATAGTCATCAATTACTTATACCAGTATCATCGTTTCGTACCATACTCCATCTTGCGCTTACCGGACCAGGCTCCAGTCGATAGCTCTTCGTGAAAGTTGTCGTTTAAAGGTTAATAAAATATTTGGCTGCGAGCTGTCGTCACTGTCCTGGAGCTCTACCATGGTCTCGTCCTGAAAGATAGAAAATTTACAATGGTAAGCGTGAAGCTTAGTGAGTAAGTTACTGCAACGTACGGCAATTTACAGTAGTTACAATCATGCACTTTCTACCCGCCACCGAAGTGGTCGGTCATATCTACCCGATGCCCAAGTATACGGTCATGATGCTACCCGCCGCTACAACAGACGGTCATACTACCCGCTGCTGAGGCAGACGGTCATAACTACCCGACACAAATGCCGGTCATCATACGTTCATATTCACTACTGGTTTGGTATGCAAGTAAGAATACTCACCTAGCAGTCGTCCTTGTCACCTGGATTCTTACTGAACTTTACTCGGTTCTCTATAAGTTAACTGTCACCTAATCCAAGTCCGACGAGTCAATACCGGGTAGTAACCTAGGCTCACTAACACAACTTCTTATGCTAAGTCGTTTGGGCATAAATATAGGTTCACATACGCATGTAACAATAAAGAATGCAAACAACATCAAAATCCACAAAAACCGCGGACGCGTCGCGTCCAACAAGCCGACGCATCGCGTCGAGGTAAAATGTCGGATTTCACAATCCGGATTTTGAACTGTCGGATTCCAAGTCCCGGATTTCCCATCATCGGATTCTCAAATGTCGGATTTTGAGGTCTCGGAATGTACCATCGGATTTGGACCTAGTGTCACATGAAATATGTAAAAGTCGCATGAACATGTGCAAAGTCGCATGGCACCACATTATAAGTCGCATGAAATATGTAAGACGCATGGCACTAACATAAAGTCGCGTGGCATAAAATCATAAGTCGCATGGCATAAAATCATAAGTCGCATGGAACTACAACAATACTCCATACGAAAGTCGCATGGTGCAAAGTATAAGTCGCATGGGGTATTACTATGTGAAGGTCGCATGAATCAAACCATAGGTCGCATGACATCTAAGCACATTGGTCGCATAGCATCAAAACTAAAAGTCGCATGGAACTACAACAATACTCCATAAGAAAGTCGCATGGACTGCTCTTGCACTAGCTGAAATTCGCATGGACTATACGAGTGTCCATGTGACTGTCGGATGGTGCATCCCCCTTCACTGTCAGTTCATTTCATGGAAAAACCCAGACTCCATGGCCAAGATCATGATTCCTCAAAACTCAACCAAATCAACTCATTCTTGTTGCGAAGCATCTCTCCACTCATTTAAAACTTTCCTTCTAATAAAATCTGTATTTTATCAACTTATATGGTGTTCTTGGTTAAATATTTCTCCTGGGTTTTCTCAAGCGTTCAAAACCCCAAAAATCCCAGACTCCAAATATCTAATCATCACCTTAGCAAAGCAAGAATTGGTACCTATGTGATTCTAAAGGATTGAGGAGTAAGACCTTATGATTTTCTTGCAACTCTTAGCTCCAAAATGAACCTAGCTTCTTCTTCTTCCTTTGCTTCTTCGAGAATGGCTTCAAGGAACACACACACACACACTCTCTCTCTCTCTCCCTCTCTCTTCAATGGAACAGTGATTTGATTCTAAATGTTGGAGGCTGTGCCCTAATTCTCTATTTATACCCATGTGTGACACCTCTTGTGGGCCTAGGCCCATTACAAAGCCTTAAGTCCAATTTTAATTAAACCTTCTTATGAATTAGCACATAGGCCCAATCACTTAATCAATTTCCATTCAACAAAATATACATACCCATATACATAAATATAATCACTACTACATTCCAAATATTTTTCTTAAATTTTTGGGTTTCGGATATTACATTTCTGGACTTCAAAGTATCCCAAACTTCTTTTGCACTTTTGCAATTTGCCACTTGTAACGTTAAATCTTCGGACAGTGTTGAGAATAAATAGTCAATTGCAATTTTATCTCTTTTGTCATCCACTTCAGTTTGAGTAGTAGGTTCAATCATTTTCCAAAGATCATTTGCTTGCAGTATGATCTTCATGGACCAAATGGCATGATTTGTGGAATTTAACAATGGGCATTGAAAATAGGGTGTGGTTCCAATATCCTTTCTCTGATTTCTTGAATTATCCTCCGGATTGTCTTTCATAATTTAAGAACCTTTTCAAAACCTTTTGATAACCCTTTTTTTAAAAAAATACATAATTCTTAAACTTTAAAACTGTAAAACTTGAAAAAAAACTTTAAACGCCTTTTAAACATTTGAATACTTTTTAAAAAACTTACAATCTTAAAAACTTTAAAACACTTGAAAAAACATTAAAACTGTATAAAACTTAAAACTTAAAAACTCGTTTTATTTTAAAAACTTATAAGTGTGAAAAACTTTAAATCATAAAATCTTTATAAACCTTTAAAAACTTAACAATCTTTAAACTTTAATAACCCTTAAAACTTTGATATTTTTTTGAAAACTAACAAACTTTTTATCAAATATTGGTTAAACCTTTCAAAAAAAACTTTAAAACTTTAAACCTTTTAAACTTAATAAACCTTTGAAATAAAACCTTTAAACTTTAAACTTTTATCAAATATTGGCTTAAAACTCTGAAAAACTTTTAAAACCTTAAAACATAAAAACTTTTTCCTATTTGGCTTAAAAACTTTGAAAAACTTTATTAATCTTGAAAAGCTTAAACTTTTAAATCTTAAATCTTTACAAACTTAGAAAACTTATAATTTATAAAACTTACTAAAACTTTAATCATTGAATTTATAAAAATAAATAACAAGAAAATTTTCTTTTCTTATTAATAAACTTTAATTTAAAACTAAAAAAACTTTAATCTAAAATTCCTTTTAAAAAAACTTAATATAATGAGCAACTTTTCTTTTAAAAAAACCTTAATTATTATTTTATTTACAAAAAAATAAAATATTGATTTACAAAAAAACTGTGTTTATTTTAAAAATATTTTGTGTTGGCTTTTCAGCCTAATTCTATAACCGAGAAACCTTTTATTCGGTCGTATCTTCTTTATCAATTCTGTTGGCTTTTAAGTCTTTGAGAAAACCTTTTTTCGGTTCTCTGCTTCTTCTTCGCCGCTTGCTTTTATGGTGGAAACCCTCAAATTGATTTTATTTGATCCGATGGCAGTTCCCCTTTTCTGATTCGTTACGTGATGCGATGCTTTCTGCCTTCGATCGGTGCTCGTTCTGACCGTTTGGATTTCTCCGGTCATCTTCTCCGGTGAGGTAATACCCTTTTTCGATGTAGGGTGCTAGATGGCGGTAGTTCTTCGGTTGAATGGCCGCCTCTTGGTATCTTCTTGTGATGAAACAAAAACACAGAAAATCGATTCCCATCATTTTCTTCCTCCACCTCCTATTCAAAAAATTAGGGTTTCGATTTCTTGTTCTTGGTAAATGATGGGAACCTTGGTGTTGACCTCGGCTCTCATACCAAATTATACGATCAAACTTCAAAAACACATAAATCAAACTCTAAAACTTGCAAATCTTTGTTGTATAAACTGAAACTTTATAAACTCGAATCTGTATATGGTTACGAACTTCGTATCTCGATTACATGGTATGTACAAACGATTACATATATATAGGCTATGATGGTGGCGGTTTTTAGGCGGTTATTCCACTGTTTTGACGGTGGTGGACGGTGGCAGTTGGCTGTTAAGTCGCCGGCTGTCGCCGGTGGTAGCCTACGGTGGTAATACATATAATCCTATAGAGGATGGTTCATGCGAGAAACTATATTTTTGCGAAAAGTGCGAGAAGCTTTTAAGACATTTAGATTAGTTAGTTGATGGCTGTAATTAAACATGGCATTTAAGTAATTAGATTTAAATATAAGGAAGACAAAATACAATCTAAAAGGACAAAAGGGTCTTTTTAAACCTTTAAGAATCCTAACCTAATTTAAACACCAATCTCTACTATCTCTCTCCTCAAATATCACTTCCACCCCATTTTTCTTGTACACAGACCCTATTCCTTGATTTCCTTCTCTTTTTTTGTTGAAGAAGCCGATGGTGATAAGGTTGCACCATAACACTACAACAACAAGCAGATCGAAGCCACTAGAAACAAACCCACCTCTTTTCCCATCGCCCAAACCCTCTTTCGCCGCCTCCCTTCCCATCCTCACCCAACCCTCGTCACCGCTGTCATCAACATGTCTGCACCGCTCTCTCTCTCTTTCCCGCCATGCGGAATGCCGATCTCTCTCCGTGTCGTCGGCCGCCTAGATAAACCAACATCGGGATGATCGATCTTCAAATCTTACTTGAAGAACAACACCACCGCCACCCCTCTCCGCCACCGGACCACCACCTCCGCCGAATCCTTACCTCCGTGGGTTTTAATTTGTTTAATTAAATGTATGTTTTTTTTTGCTTTCAGCAGAGAAGATCAAGAAAATGAAGATCGACAAAGAAAGAGGAGAACAAGAAAGTGTTAGTGTTTCTTGTTTTTTTTAATTTTTTTATTCTCTGATTTTTAAATTCAATAATATATTCAAAAAAAAATTAAAGTTGGTATTTAAGTGTTGTTATGAGTTATTATAGGATTATATTGTGGATTTGTCGTTTTGAATTGCTGGTTTATTAGTGAGGTAATTTTTTTTCTTAAAATTTTGTAAGTGCTGCTAATGAAAATTGGTATTTAAGTGTTTCTCATTGTGGGTTTGTTTTTAATGCAAATCATCTTTTAGGTTTTTTTTATTAGTTTGTTTTAGTATGTAAATCATTTTTTTGTTTTGTATCTTTATTCATCAATGAATAGTAAGATATTTTATCTGAAGAAATGGTTATTTAGTTTGTTTATTACTGAACATTTAGAAAATGGATTATTATTAGATCATTGACTTAAGTAAATAGTTTGTTCATTAATGATTAAATAAGATATGTGTTTTAGGTGCTCAAAAGTCTTTTATTTTTCTATTTTAATCGTTTGTTCATCAATGAATAGTAAGATTTTTTTTTGAAAAAATGGTTATTTAGTTTATTCATCACTGAATATCTAAAAGATGCAGTTTTAATATGTTCATTGATCTAAGTTTTTAGTTAATTAATCCGTGATTAAATAAGAGGTTTACTTTTTTAGTTTTTTCATTGGTGAATATTTGAAAAAAATTATACTTAACTATATTGATTCATTAGTAAATCATCATTTTTAAATTATTTTTAAGTGATTTTTTGTTTTGGATAAAGACAAAAAAAATTATAAAAACACACACTACAAAAAGTTATAAAGAAAAAATATAAGAGAGATAAAAATCTGGAAAAGATTAATTATAGAAAGAAAAAAATTTAATTAAAGAGGGGAGAGAAAAAATATTTTTGTTCACTAATTTACCCTTTTGACTTAAATAAAATTATTAATTATGATTAATGTGAGCCACAAGATGAAAAATCAATAAATGGCTGAAATTTCTTCTCGCACTTCTCGTAAAAAAACACTTCTCGCATGAACCCTCCCATAATCCTATATCTATAAGTTTTCTTTCTAAATATAATAATAATACTAACACTAAGATTTTTGACAATTATTTCCAACAATAAAAGCAACATGTATACATGAAGATAACAATCATATAATAATACGGAATTAGAACAGTCTAACTAAAAAACAATTGTCATACCAGGATTATAACCTTTAGAGATATAAGCACAACTTTTTCCGGAAGAAAACCATAAGTGTGATTGTTCCTGTTAAGAATTATGGCCTTCACTTCTGGCAAAAAATACCCATAATAAATTTGAAACATACTTGTTGGAAATCAAAGAAACAAACAAGAAGATAATCAATCAAAGGTTCCTTTTATTTCTAAGAAATTTCACAAGAATTATTTACACATCTATCATATATATAGAGGGGTGATCAGCGGTTTTCCGGTGATTTGACGGCTGCGGTTGGCCGTTTGGCAGTTACTGGCGGCGGCAGTGGTGGTAACACCATCCTCCTAAATACAAATAATAATATATTATTTAGTTTAATGTCTGTTAGATATTTATTAGTTTGTTATCCATGTGTTCTTTTGTTGTATGTATTTATCTTTACTAGACTAAGTATTTGTAATGGGCTAAGCCCACATTCTTATTTGTAATTGTTACTTTAGTCTAGATTGGGACCATGTGGCTTTAGTTTAAATACCTTGCAAACCTACTTTTGCAAGGTAACTTTTGCCATTTGTATTCTCTGCATTCCAACATTCAAAGCAATACAAGAGATAATCTTCAAGTTACATGCAAAGTATTCATACTTGTTCTACATAAACTTCATCATCTTTTGTTCAAGTATTCATTGTTACTCATCTTCTTCACTAACAAAGGACTGTCAATTGGTATTAGAGCCAACTCGCTACTGGATTGGTTCAACATTACCTGAAAGTAACATCTTTGTGTGAGAAACAAAACCTAGGAGCTGCTCCTGTTCTTGTTCACATAAAAACTTTGAAAGACAAAAACCCATTTGGTCAAATCTTCTTGTTTTTCAAGTTATTTGTTGTCTCTTAGAAGTATTTAAGAAGGATAAAACCTTTTTTAGTGTTTTTAGGACAAACAAACAACATCTGGGTAGTGTCGTTGAAAATTTATTGTTCTTCAAGTTCTTAAAGCTTTTCACTCTTTCATCGAATTTTCCAAGAATTTATTGTTGTTTTGGGTTGAAATCAGTGAAGGTAAGTGTTTCTATTGAAAAGGAAGGTCAAAACAAAAGCTTAGTGAGTTTTTAGTGTGTTTTAGGCAAAAGTAGCAGTCTACTTGATAACAGAGTACACACCTGCAAGTTTTGGCTACAAGAAATTGGGATGTTTACCTACACATAAGTTAGTCACACATTTTAATGTGTGGGTAAATACCCACACATATTTTGTATATGTGTAACATGTGTGGGTAATCGAGATTTCCATATTTTAATAATATTTAACACTTTTTATGTATGGGTGATACTTTTACAGTTACTTTGATTTGGTGCGAAATTTTCCCTCTAAAATTGATATTTGACATAAACGTTATATTACCCACACATGAGATAAAGCCTATTAATGTGTAGGTAAATTACCAACACAAATGTAACATTTGATTTTATGTGTAGGTAATTGTTAAACCAACACACAATAGTTAATTATCCATGTTAAGGTAAATAAAATAAAGAATTTTGTAAATTTATTTTTTAAAAATGACTTGACATTATAATACTCATACATATTTATAAATGTAATATACGTGTTGTTAAAAAATGACTAATAACTACACATAATCTTCATTAAAAAATGTGTAAATAAAAATAATTTATTTTAATAATAAAACCACATTTGAAAATTAATAATGACGTGATTTTAGGATCCTAATTCTACGCGGCCGTATTCTAGAAGGCAATTTTTTTATATTCCCGCCCAATATCCTTAAAAGACTTTCAATTCCATTTGAATTGTTTCCAAAATTTAATGCTATCTTCCAATTCTCGAACTGCCTTTTGCTTTTCAAGGTTTTTTTTACTCATATTCTTAAGTCTTAACCCCATTTTGATTCTTACTACGGCAGTCTCACCTTCTCCGTTGCTTCATCTTCTTTCTACTCTTCACGCAAGGTATTGTTTATTGTTTTTTTATATTATGATCGTAACATTAGGAATCATTTAATTTACAATGTAACAACACGATTCATTCTACCTCGGGTCTGATTGTTCACTTCATAAATTATTGGGTTGATGCACACGAAGTGTTTGATAAAAAGGCCCAAGCTTTAGTCTAAGCTTCACTAGCTGGCCCTATGGCAATAACCGGCAAAGGGCATCATGTATCTGGTATCAACTCCTACCGTAGTTTAAAAGAACATAGGCAAATGGAGAGTCAGCGGAAACATCGTGATCATTGATTTCTAGGCAAAGGGCAGGAATACAAAGTCGTTTTGGTAATCGTTTACTTGTTTTTTGCCTGAAGGTCCTAAAATTGATTCAAGCCCTAACCTAAATTAGTAAGTATGATATACATTATTAGAATTTGGAACTTTTGCATATTAACAAAGTCTTTGACTCATTCTTATTCATGGGTGGTTCCTTTATATATTTTATCATTAATGGTATTTTTTTATACATGTTTAATCATTTACTTGTACTATTGTGTATTAAGATCTTTGCTTATTGTGTATTATCTTACAGGTGAAAAGTTCAAATTTGGATTAATGGCCAAGAAGAGATGATTCATCAATTTTCACAGCTTTTTTGTAAATAAAATAAAGAAAGAAACATGCAGGCTATGATATTTTGGAACTTGGAACCTTCAATCGTTCATCATCTTCAATCTGATTTATTTACTTGATTTCTTATATGATTTGTTTAATATTTATCATAATTTAAGGACATTCGGTTAATCATAATCTTAATTTCTTCATCATTGCTTCCTTGTATGTTAGTGACTTAGTAAGTTAGTATCAAGTGCATATGATAAAATCCTATAAGTTGTTAGCCATTGAGCTTAATTGTTTGCATTGTAGTAATTTTTTTCTATTAGTCATCATGATATTTCTTCTTATCTTCCCTCTGTTTTTTTTAATTTGTTACTGTTTCTTACTGATATTCTTGTTTGTAGCTTTAGGTGTACTTGAGAACTAATGCGTTGGACCAAATTATTCAAGTGCAAGCTCATCGGTGGGACAATGTCAAGATAATACATTAAACAACACTCAAAGTGAAGTCTCATGAATAGTGTGGAAGGTAATGAAGTGTTTGATGATATAGTATGAAGATTTAAGATTATAAATTAATTTTTTTTATACTCATGGCACTTGTGACTTGTTTCTCTTTTGTAGTTTAGTATTTAAACTACATTACATGTATTTTGCTCTTATGGTTTAAACTAGTTTGTAATAACATTTGTATTTATAATATTTTGGGGCACATATTTATCTATTTTCACATATGTATTTTTTATTTATTTGCACATATGAGAATAATAACATTATCTACATATCTTGTGTTTATTGCACAAAAGCTTGTTTTTACCTCATATACAATTATTACCTACATATAAAATTACTTTTATCCACACATATCGAATAAATAACACTTTCTATGGTTATGTCACATCACTTGACACGTCATTATCCACGTCATCAAACAAACAAATTGTAATACTTATATCCACACATATATCTTAGTTTTAAACTCAAATATATGTGTAGGTATAAGATACTATATATACCCACACATAATGTATGTGTGACTAAAGATCTTTACCTACAGGCACGAGCCCATACATGGTTACACTTATTTTATGTGTAGGTAAAAACAAATACTCACATATTTGGGGGTTATACTGACATAAAACATGTGTAGGTAAACACCCTAATTTCTTGTATCCCATCCGATAGTCGTGCGACTTTTAGTTCATCCGACTTTGGTTCATCCGACAGTCGTTCGACTTTTAACCAAAAGGTCATACGACTCTTGACACTAAGCTCATACGACCTTTATTTTAAAAGGTCATCCGACTATTGGCTCGAAGTTCACTAGACAGTTGACTCAAGATCCATCCGACTTTTGCCTCATACGACACAACACTCATCCGACTTTCAAGTCTCATTCGACTTTCGGATCACTCAACTCATCCGACTTTCGGATCACTCAACTCATCCGACATTCTAAAGGTTCATCCGACCTTTTCATCATCCGACAGTCGCATTAAAATCCGACAGTCGCATCACAAATCCGATAGTCGCATCACAAAATCCGACAGTCACATAAACACAATCCGATACTTGGAAGTTCATCCGATCATCGGATCATCCGACAGTCGCATCAAAATCCGACAATCGCTTAAGCACAATCCGATAGTTAAACAATCCGACAATCGGATAACTTCATCCGACTTTCAAAGTTCTTCTCACAAACAAACTAACCAATTTACTTCAGGGAGAAACATCCAAGAAAATATGAGTTCCAGCAATGAGATTCTTGCCATCGGCACAGACACTAAACCTCCAGTACTCTTCAGAAATGAATATAACGTATGGAAAGGACAGTTTATGGACTTTATATAACACAATGAGAAATATGGCGAGATGATGAAAGACAACATATTAAATGGTGATGCCATCTTTGAAAAGATTATCGAGGTTGTTCCCGAAAACAATCCACCAATTGTTGTTGAGAGGAGACACAAACTTCCATCAGAACTAACCGCTGAAGAAAGAGACCGTGCACGCGCCGACAAAGACGCAAAATATTACTTGAAACAAGGGTTATGTGCGGAAATCTATTCCAAAATAGATAGTTTAACTTCTGCCAAAGAAATTTGGGACGAAGTAAAACAGCAAATGCAAGGTACTGAACAGGGATCGTTCATCAGGGAAACTCAGCTTGTTAACACCTTCAGGGAATTCAAGGCCAGGGAAGGAGAGCTACTGCAGGATACATACAGTCATTTCTACAGACTGTTAAATGAAATGAGGAATCATGGCGTGACGACATCCGATCTAGATATCAATGTCTACTGGATCAATGCACTTGGTCCAGAATGGAGTGAACATATTCGTTTCTATAAACATGTTAATCGGAATCTCAAGGCGGTATCTCACCACTCTATCTATGAGGACTTGAACCAATTCCAAGAGGAGGTCCTCACCAAACTCTCAATGAAGCAACCATCTGACCCGGTTGCACTAGTGGCTGAACGAAGACCGCGAGAATCATCAAGGGGAAGTAAGGGAAAGCAAGTTATTGTCGACTCCGACTCCTCGGAAGGAGAGCTAGAAATGTCAGAGAAGGATGTTGTACTGAAAGCCATGTCACTGATTACAAGAGCTTTCCAAAACAAGTATGGAAAGACCAACAACAGACAGCGATACACATCCGGGCCAAGGAAAAGTGATGGAATTGTATCTGAAGAGAAGAAGAAGACTAACAAACCCGTAGAGCCTCAGGAGGAGGAAAAGAAATGCTACAACTATGGTAGGACGGGGCACTTTATCAAAGATTGCAGGAAACCGAAGACTAAAGATGCCGAATACTACCATAACAAACTGCGGTTGACCAAGAAGAAAGAGAGTGGGAGAACAATGCTGGTGGAAGAAGATCAATTTCTGACAAATACTGATGATTCAGATGATGATGGATCTGATCAAGCACACTTTTGTTTCATGGCTCAAGATGAGGGCTCCTCAGATGATGAGGATGAGAATGAAGCTAATGGTGATGATGAGTTTGAAAAAACTCAGAATGATGGTGTAGGTAAGGTAAACATTGAGTATGCACAAACATTGGTTGAACACATCGATAGACAAAATCGTAAAATCACTAAGTTAGAACATAGAATCAAAAATAATCAACATCTAACTTAGACAATCTTCAATCAGAACTAACTGCAAAAGAAAGTGAACTGAACACCTTTAGAAGTGAAAACGAGGTAGTCATTCATAACTTAAAAGCGGCCAAGATCTCAGTTGAAGAAGATTTCAATTTTTTGCAAAAGGAATGATGTCAACTATACTCAAAAATAAAAGATATCGAAGACTTATTAATTAAAAGAGATCAAACGGCACAAACCATTTTTCTAAACAAACATAAGGATGTTAAATTCTCAAAATGGACATACGAAGGTTTAGGTTACGTTAATCCACACATAAGTGATAAGATAAGTGCTAAACAACTGTATGACTTTGAAAGCATGAATCTGGGGTTAACTGAGAAAATGGTATTCGTTGGACAAGTCGACGAACTCGCCGAGGAGAAACACAAGAGACGCATCACAAATAGAGGTTCAACCTCATACGACTACGAAAGCCTGAATCAGTCATACATAACCGAAGTTTTCAAACCCACATTATCTGATGACTACTTCCGAAGTTACTCTCAATCAGAAATGGAGTCGTTGCCATCAATCACTGACTCCCCACCTGAGCCTTGCATATATATCCCTCATATGGATTAACAGCGACACCTTGAATTAGTTGAACATGAACTTGTCCGTAGATCCATCATTTTGGACTTTGAGAAAGCAATTCTTCATAACATTATCGACCACCTTTCAACTGAAAATGCCCGGTCACAAAATTCCGCTGCTCCAAGCACGTCTGAAACCCCGATTCCACATGTGCAAGAAGGTGAATGTTCTTCATCTGCAAATGCAAGATCCGACATACATGCAAGTGATGTGTCTTTAATAAATCCTGGTAAAGATTGTGAAAAATGCAGAAAATCAGAAAAGTCACTGTTCACCCATCACGAAAAACTTAACCTACTTGAGAACGACATTTTCAAAATGCAAACAATTGAGTCCACCAACTTAAAGGGAAAAGCCAAAGTAATTGATGCACAGTTAACACATAAGACAAGTACCTCACGATCACCCAAATCCAAAACAAAACAAATCAAGAAACAAACAATTCACTCTCGTACCAAAAATGATCAATTGCCAATGTCTACTTCTAACCCAAGTGTCCATCTAGGTGCCAATGTGAAGAGCGAGAAAAAGCAAACTTTTGGATGGAGGAAGAAGTATGAAGAGAAGGATGGAGAAAGAAAAGACGAAGAGTGTTTGATTTACCCTACCAACTTCAATAAACAAACAACTCTATTACTCTGTAATGACTCGTCTATGTTGAATGTCAAACCTGTTCGAACTCCAATTAATTCTGTTCAATCTGAAGTATTTTGCATGAGTGATGGTGTGTTGATGGTCATTATGCTTATAACTGTGTGTATGATGATGACCGAAAGAATCGTGGCATTAAATCAAATCCAAATTATAAATCTTTTGAATCAACTCATGAACAAGCTTCCTTCATAAACTGAAAAGGTAACAAAATTAACTATTGGCGAAAGAAACGCTCCACAAGAGCAAGATTCCAAATGAGTAATGAAAGTATACCCTTTAAGCATAACTCTGGATCAAATCCCACCAATCGACACACTTCATGGACTCCAAATCGCCTGTACTACAACAATTGGAATCACGCCAATCAAAATGCTGCCAATCAAAATGCTATCAAACCACATTTCACAAATCTAATTAATAAGAAAACTCAAGTCTCACAGCATAAACAACCAACAGTTCAACATAAACCCACCAAAGCGATAACAGCAACAACCGAAACAAGAAGTTCAAAGAAACAAAGTGAATACATCGACGATGATGTCTCACTACCAAACGACTGTAATCACGTGGTAATTGAACAACCTATCATCACATCAAAAGACTCCCCCGCCATATCTAAAGAAAGCATAACACCATCACCGTCCCAACCACAAACAAACTCACAAGTTGGTACTTCCAACACACAAGCAACGAATTCATTAATTGACACAACATGTGATACTGTTGTTTTTGCTAACAACCAAGGACCCACTACACAATGGGTACCTCAACAACTTCTGTCTTCCATGTGTAGATATCTAGCCGGTGGTACCTGGACTCCGGCTGTTCGAAACATATGACGGGCGAAAAGGGTCTGCTCACGAACTATGTCCCAAAATACTCGGAAAATGTTCGTTTTGGGAATGACCATGTGGCACCAATAATGGGAACCGGAGACATTATAAAAGAAAATATAAAAATAAGCAAGGTATCATATGTGGAGTGATTGGGACACAATCTTTTCAGTATTGGGCAATTTTGTGACAAGGGGTTAGAATTTAACTTCAAGGCCAAAACTTGCTTAGTCAAGACTGAGACCGGTGATGTGGTACTGACTGGGTCCAGAAGGTCAAATCTGTACACTATTGATCTAGCAGACCTAGAAGGAAAACAATCAGTATGTCTTCTGTCCAAGGCCTCATTGGAACTTACATGGATGTGGCATCGCAAACTATCTCACCTAAACTTTAAAAATATCAACAAACTGGTCAACAGTGATTTAGTTCACGAATTGCCTAAGTTGAAGTTTGAAAAGGAACACCTATGTGAACACTGTGAGAGGGGCAAAATGAAAAGGGCATCTCACAAAATCAAACAGGTGTCCAGCACAAAAGCACCTCTCCAACTATTGCACATGGACTTATGTGGGCCAATGAGGGTTCAGTCTCGGAATGGGAAGAAGTACATTCTCGTGATAGTTGTTGACTATTCGAGATACACGTGGGTCAAGTTTTTCAGAACGAAGGATGAAGCTCCATCTACAATTATCTCGTTCCTCAAAGAGGTGCAGAATCAATCACAAGGAAAAGTTGATACCATCCGGACCGACAATGGCACCGAATTCAAGAACAAAGTCTTGGATTCTTTTCTTGACTCGGTGGGAATGATGCATCAATTCTCTGCAGCATATACTCCAAAACAAAATGGAGTTGTCGAACGAAGAAATCGAACGCTTGTAGAAGCAGCTTGAACCATGCTATCCTATGCTGATTTACCACCTTCCTATTGGGCAGAAGCGGTCAACACAGCATGCTACACTCAAAACCGAACAATTTTGCACCGTTGCTTTAACAAAACTCCCTATGAACTGGCAAATGGCAGAGTGCTCAATATTAAACAATTTCACGTGTTTGGAAATTGGTGCTTTATCCTTAATGAAAAGGCTAACCTAGGAAAATTCGACCCCAAAGCAGATGAGGGAATTTTCCTAGGTTACTCTTCTGAGTCTAAAGCGTTTCGTGTGTTAAACAAGCGAACAAATGCTGTGATTGAAAGTATGAACGTGACTTTTGATGATACTTTAACCACCACATCTTTATCTCATGAGTCACCTGCAATCGTTTCTAAACACATCAGTTCAGGATCGGGACTTAATCGACAAGAAACAAATACATCACATGCAAATGAATCTTCAGACTTAAAGTATATATTTGATTTCTTAGATGATGATAACTCTGGAACTAATTGTGTACCAATTGACAGGCCTACAGATGTCGTTCAGGAATCCCTTGAACTCACACAGCAAACAGCTACTGCATCTACATCAGGACCTTAATTCATCTGCCAACCCATTCTTCGTTTTGGATGAACGGTACACTGCATCCAACTCAACAATCGACACTACTGGCGATGCTGACACTAAGGACCACGAGAACACTATACCTCAGTACATCCCAGAGTCATCTACTCCTGTGGGTGAAACATCTATTCAACAACAACTGGATGAATTCTTCCCTCAGAATGCCAGTGATGGAATAGCTGATAACCCCCTTCCCCATATCACCAAGTGGACTGTTGCACATCCTGAAACGCAAATTATCGGAGACAAAGATGCCGGCGTTCAGACCAGATCTGCCACAGCAAATAAGTGTCAGTTCTCTAGCTTTCTTAGTTTGATAGAACCAACACGAACTACTGATGCCCTGCAGGACCCAGACTGGATTCTTGCTATGGAAGAAGAGCTATATCAGTTCACGCGCTTAAAGGTTTAGAGACCGGTGCCTCGACCCAACGACAAGACAATTGTTGGCACCAAGTGGGTCTTCAAGAACAAGAAAGATTCCGACGGTGTGGTGATTCGAAACAAAGCCAGACTGGTAGCAAAAGGACACAACCAGCAGGAAGGTATCGACTACGATGAAACCTTCGCTCCTGTTGCCCGTATTGAAGCCATCCGAGTATTTCTCGCGTACGCTGCTTACAGGGACTTCATGGTATATCAGATGGATGTCAAAACGGCATTTCTGAATGGAATCCTTAAGGAGGAAGTCTATGTATCTCAACCAGAAGGATTTGTTGATCCCAAAAGACCAAACGATGTCTACATACTTGATAAGGCCCTCTACGGACTCAAACAAGCTCCACGGGCTTGGTATGATGTTCTATCGGCCTATCTGGTTCGTGAAGGCTACTCAAAGGAACGAATCGACACCACCCTCTTCACAAAGAAAATTGGGTATGAATACATCTTAGTCTAGATATATGTAGACGGTATTATATTTGGCTCTACAAACCCACTGTACAGTCTAGAGTTTTCAAAACTAATGGCGAGCAACTTTGAAATGAGCATGATGGGGGAAATGAATTTCTTCCTCGGCTTACAAGACAAACAACTTTCCAATGACATTTTCAAAAATCAGTCTAAATATATTAACGATTTATTAAGACCAAGTTGTCTGCTGATCCTGATGGAAAGGCAGTTGACTTGAAAACCTATCGGGGAATGATCGGCTCTTTACTGTACCTAACAGCTAGTAGACCAGACATAATGTTTTCTACCAATCTCTGTGCTCGTTTTTAGGCAAATCCAAAAGAATCACATCTACTTTCCGTGACACGTATCCTCAAATACCTGAAAGGGACCCCTGACCTTGGTCTGTGGTATACCCATGACTCATCATTCGAATTGCTTGCGTACTCAGACTTAGATTATGTCGGGTGTATGTTGGATAGGAAAAAGCACGTCAGGGAGTGCACACTTATTTGGGGTTCGATTGGTCTGCTGGAGTTCTAAGAAACAGAACTATGTGTCTACCTCAACTACCAAAGCTGAATTTGTGGCTGCTGCCAGTTGCTGTTCACAGAGTCTGTGGATGTGAACTCAACTGTGGGACTTTGGTCTTACCTACTCTAAGATTCCACTGTTGTGTGATTCTCAGAGTGCAATTGTCATCTCTTGCAATCTTGTCCATCACTCTAAAACCAAGCACATCGATATCAAGTATCATTTCTTGAAAGACAACGTCGAAAAGGGTCTAATCGAACTACAGTACATTCCCACTGATAATCAGCTGGCTGATTTGTTCACTATACCACAGGATGAAGTCCGTTTTTCGTTTCTGGTATCCAAGATTGGAATGCTGAATCTTAAGCTGTAATTCATTATTGTTTTCCTTTCTTGAACAGTTTTACACGTTGATTTTGTTCTCTGTAGAGCTATACAGATGCTCCTATCTAGAGGGAGCAATGCGGTTCACTAGTTAACACGAATGCTTTCCGTGCATTCGGTAGGAAAAGAAATGTTTAGAATTCATCTTTTCAGATGATCATTTGTCAGATGTTTATTTTATGTCATTTATAAAATAGTAGAATACAATTAAAAGAAGGAATAACCATTTTTAACCTTTTTGGGCTTAAATAATGATTAATTCTAAGCCTTGGGGCAAAACAAAAGGACTAGGCCAATCATCAAGTTTGGGCCCAACAGGGTCAATGGGTCAATCAGACAGTCAGATAAGCCCCGCCCAATCCGAAAGTCGGATAGTCTATAAATAGAACTATCCGACCTTTCTTTCCTCTCACGCTTCCATACATTTCAAAAAGCACATACACTGTTCATCTTCTCTTTCTCTCAACTACCTTTCAATCGAAAGTCTTAACTTGTGAAAATATTGTGTTTATTCAACACTAAACACAAAGGTAAGATGATTTCATCAAGAAATGTCGAAAAATATGCACATTTAGGTGTGAAGATTCGAGTTATTTTGTTGTTTTTAACCCTTGTTATCAAACAGTTGGGGTCTTCTGTGGCTTTGAATCAAAAACACCCTAAATCGTGTTAGTTGTTGTGTTTGAAGGGCATAGAGTAACACTTGGATGTTTGTGAACACACTGGAACCAAAATGACATTCAAAATCACACAAAATCGAATCAAATTAAAAAGTTTTTAAAGTCTTCGGTACTGTTCTTCGTCTTGAAGAACAGGGTTACTCCGAAGTATGAAATTGCAATGTTTAGGGGTTGTTTGGGTAGAATTGCAAGCACACAGTTGTTTTGGGATGAAATCCGAGTCGTTTGGCACTCAACTTGAACCCACAAACTTACTTATAGTCGAAAATTGATTCCCACTTGGTTCAAATGGGTTTAATGTTCTTAACAGTCGCATGAAAGAAAATGGAATCATCCAGCTGTCGGATGAATTTGGTCTATCCGACTTTCGGATGAACTTTGTCCTATGCGACTTTCGAATAAGGAAAATCACTTCATGCGACTTTCGAAAGAATTTTTTGATTCTATGCGACTTTCGGATGAAGTTGGACTATGCGACTTTCACATGACCTTAGTGTGTCCGACTTTGGAAATTTATTCCATGCGACTTTTGAATGACTTTTGTCCATCTGACTTTCGGATGAATTCTGTTCATCCGACTTTCGCATGAACTTTGTTCATCCGACTTTCGAGTGCACGTAGTCCATCCGACTTTCACATGAAAGTCCATGCGAATTTCACATGAAAGTCCATGCGACTTTCACACCCATGAGACTTTTGAGTCCATCCGACCTCCAAATGAAAGTCCATCCGACTTTCAACACTATGCGACTTTCAAGTTCAAATTCACCCATGCGACCTTTACTTGCAACTTTTCTTGCGACATTCACTTGATTCTTATTCCATACGACTTTCACATGAAAGTTCATCCGACTTTCAACACTTAGGCAATTTCTGACTTGATTCCAAAGTACTCCAATTAAGAGTCAAAATTCATAGTCAAGCCAAGGTCAAAGTCAAAGTCCAACATTCACATGTGCATTGAAATCCAAGACACATATTCCCTCATACATTCACATGTGCATTCAATACTACCTGTTTCTCTTGTACTAATCTGATCTATATTATCTGTGACAGATGGCTGCTAACCAACCCCTTCCTGAGGAAAGCCTAGTCCCTGCTACTAACAGGCTTGAAACACTAAGCAACAACCTATACTTTGACTTGGAGACAGATACCAAAATCCCTATAATTTCAGAAATCAACCGTGCCCATCCTCTTCGCCAGGCCATAACTGAAAACCCAAACACATCACCCACCCATGTACCTGAACTCTACTTGCAACAACTGTGGTATACCTTTACAGAGGGTGTCACTCGCTTGGGACACAAGTGCCTCTGTGGGAGAATTGAAAATATCCGCACAACTCTTTCTAGTAGACGCTTGCTACTATAATCTCACGTACCCTTACTGGCATTGATCGGGGTACTGATGGTGGATCCTACTACACTCTGCTGTTGTTGGCTGGTGTTGCTTACCACCGCCATCTAGACTACGCCACAATCATTTTTTAGGAAATTGTTCGAATGGTTAAGGAAAAGGACACCACCCGCCAGAAAAACTTCATACCCTTCCAACGATTCCTTACAATTTTTATCGCCACTGATATGGAAACCTACCACACCATTCCCTGGCAACTCAACAACCCACAGGTCCAAGTACAACACATAACCAGATTTTTATGCATGAGAGACCTACCTAACATAGTAGCCATGCCGGTGCCTGTTGCCCTTCTTCGAATCTTAAATCAAGAGAGTAAGTTTGTGCGTGAGTATATGAGGGAGAATAGGATCGCTCCTCTGGCGCAACCAGAGTCGGTTATGCCTGCCCCGGGAGTAGTAGCACCAGGTGAGGGTCCTAGTGGTCTTAGGTCTCGGGTGCGCAGGGGTGCCCCAAGCATGGTTGTGATTGAGAGTGACCAATCAGAAGAGAGGGGTGGTGGAAGTGGTGAGGAAGAAGCGATACACGAGAGTGAGGGAGTGGTGATCAGTGGCTCTGAGGCCTCCACCCATGCCGAATCAGCGAGTAGGTCCTCCACATAAAGGACTCAAACAGAATCGTCCTCCTCCGGGCAGTCAATCTCTTTTGGCCCGCGACCTTCCCCTGTCCGTGCTGAATCCACTGGCACGAGACAATATCTGATCATCAAGAGGACATCCATCATGACCTGTCCAACATATCTGCCACCTTTGGTGATGTACCTTTAATGGAGACAGAAGATGTAGAAGTGGATGCTGTGTTAGTGATAGTGAGGATGGGGGAGAAAAGAAAGAGGGTGAGAGTACCCTAGAACCAGAAAAGCCGGGAAGCCTCATCTACTACCGGTCGGGACACTGTTCCGGCCGGTATTGAAACAGACACTGGCATCCCACCGGTGCATGCACCTCACCCCACCAGTCGGTGAATCATCCACTCAACTAGAAGTAGTTTCATTTCACGGGGAATCATCACATACTCAGTCGGCAACTCATTCGGAGTTTGCTGGCTTTGAAATTAGTGGACTGCCTCCCCCGTCCACATCTTCATTTCGTGCACAATCGAGTCTAGCGCCAATCTTAACTAGATTTCAATCTTTCGCTAGGACACGATCACCACTTACGCGTATTCGTGACACTACCGGAACGCCCGTAGCGGCCTCTACTGGTGAGGTAATGCAAGGATCAAGCGGAAGTCCCTCCAGTGCTACCATTATGCCAACACTGCATGAGGGCCACAGGTCTGAAAGACCTATGCCAACCGAGCCTCTTAGTGAGCTCGGGGTTACAACGGAACTACGATCCTTTATGGATTCTATGTTCTCAACTCTTGACTCAGGCCTGAGGGAGTATGTTAACACACAACTCCATACTGAAATCAACTCCCTCAGAGCCCAAATCCGTGCCCTTCAAAACCGACCACCCACTATCATTGAGCAATATTACTCTATCGATGAACTCAAGGACCTTCTACATGCCAAACTAAACAGTGTTGCCAATCCAACCACCAAACAATCCAACATAAGTGCAGCACAACAACAACAACCCCAGCCCGCATCCTCTAGCTCCACCACCTTCCAAGATACTGTCCTACAAGCCTTAAATTCCCTAACCGCCACCGTATCTAATATAAGCAAAAGGCTCAATCCGAATCTCGAAAGTGGAGGCATGATGATCCTGAGGATCCAGGACATCATGAGGGGGAGAAGCGGCAGCGGCGATACATTAGGGCCCAAAGTACGGTACTAAGAATTAAGGCAGCCCCAGTATCCAAGCTGTCAGAGGGTCAGAGTGGCAGTGGTAGTGGGAGTAAACAACAACAAGAACCAGCTAAGCCCGTAATTGCAGACTTTGAATATGAAGCTGGTCAGGGGGCAGAGAGAAACGCCGGAAACTCCAAAAATCCAAATCCCAACAATCCAAATCCCGCAAATCCAAACATCTAAAGCAAAACCAGAATCTTCCCTTCCCGGATCTTCAACTGAAAAATCCAAAGGCAAGAGGCTAATCATTGAGGAAGTGGAAGAAACTCCGCTGATCATTATACGCAAGGTCTTCACTACAGTAAACAGGGAGCTGCTCGACATTTTTCAACCAGAATAGGGGCAATTCAATATTGCGCCCATAGATTTTATAAGTCAGCAGCAACCTCAAAGATATGAGCAGCAAGAGGGTGAGTGGCCGGTACCTGCAACCTATCATGGAGGACCTAAAACCTTGGACACTCACGAAAGAATCATAGCAGAAAGGCCAAACATCATAAATCAGGCCAAGGGAAGCACTTGCGAAAGACCAACCTCGCTGGCCTACTCAATGGTTGAATACTCCTTATCTGGAAGAAAGAATTCCGGAGATCTTTTCAGAGGAAGTCAGAGAGGTTGAAGATCTATATGTACTGACCTCTTAAGAGCATGAGAAGTCTGTCCGATTCGCCGCCACCTTCCATACAAGCGAAAACAACAAGTGGCCTCCAAATATCCAATTTTCAAGATCGAATTCGTGTACTTGCGTAACTTCCTCCGCTACTCAATGGTTCACTTTCATGTCACCAGAGTTGATGAGAAAAGGTATACATTTCACGAGGTCGAGCTTAGTTTTCTGAATTTAGGGATATAACTCATATCGAAGATGAGCTAGCGTGTAAGACTGAAAAGAATCGGGAGGAACAAAGAGCTCTCCAAGTTCTTAGAGACTTCATGCGGAAGAAAATCCTACTGTGCAGAACCCACGATCTACAGCTAAGTGCTGAGGCTAATCTTGCAAAGATAAACGTTCAAAGACCCAACCAACAACATTCTAAGCTAGACAAGCACAAAAAATACACCATCATTGAAAAATTTGATGAGGATTATGAAGGTGCAGCTGGATTCATCATATCAAACCATAACGGCGGCAACGCATTCCTTCGACCCTCGGATCTGAGTGCATATTTTGATGGAACGCTCCAAAGGTGTATCTCTAAATTCCGTAGGACGTGCTTCAACAACCGACACCAGATCAATCAGAGTTGGTAAAAATGACCAGAGTTGCAGAGGAGGAAAAGATCCAAGAAAGAAAGACCATAAGGAGCTAGGAAAGGCTAGCTCCTAGGTCAGAGAAGCAGATGAACAATACCTGCTTCAGCACAAGGCAACAAAAGGGGGAGAATGTTAGATATTTATTAGTTTGTTAGCCTTGTGTTCTTTTGTTGTATGTATTTATCTTTACTAGACTAAGTATTTGTAATGGGCTAAGCCCACTTTCTTATTTGTAATTGTTACTTTAGTCTAGATTGGGCCCATGTGGCTTTAGTTTAAATACCTTGTAAGCCTAGTTTTTCAAGGTAACCTTTGCCATTTGTATTCTCTGCATTCCAACGTTCAAAGCAATAGAAGAGAGAATCTTCAAGTTACAGGCAAAATGTTCATACTTGTTCTACATAAACTTCATCATCTTTTGTTTAAGTATTCATTGTTACTCATCTTCTTCACTAACAAAGGACTTTCAATGTCTAATAATAGTCTATCCACTCATAAACTCCTGCAAAAATCACAAGTAGAGAAATACATACATGTAGGTGAGAATGTGAGACATAGGGTATGTTCGGTATGGAGCTTATTGGAGCTGGTAGCTTTTTATTTTGAAAGAAAAAGCTACAAGTCATGTTAGGATGAAAAGATTAGTAGCTTTTTTTAACAAAAAACTCTGAAATAAAAAGCTTCTTGAAGTAGTTTTTAAAACTAGCTGAAAGCTTTTTATATATTATATTACCTAAATACCCTCTTTAATTGTTTTATAATTCCTCAAACTTTTATAATTTGATCCTTTTTCTCATTTTACCCTATTAAGCCCCGGTTACCGGCTAATTTGCCAAACACATATATAACTAAAATAAAGAGCTTCCAGCTACCCGGCTATTTTCGTCAAACTTACCCATAGTCCTTCTCTCGATATCATCACCAAATTTAGAAACTTTAATGGTAAGAAAGGGGAAATCGGATCTTTGTCCTCTAGAAAACAAAACCAATCTGTAAATAAGTCAAGAATAAATCGTCTCAATTTGAGTAATTCTATAAAAGCAGCCTGCATGTGAAGTGGAGTTGATTCTAGTGCGAAGAGCTGAGTTCGACCTACTACAATATCAATATCTTCATCTTTTATGTCGTACACACTCATTACAAACCAACATAAAAGTATAAATATCAATAGAACACTTCTATTAAATAACCTAGATCATTAACCAAAATAACAGTCACAACATTGCTATACAAGTCCCAAAAATGAAAAATCAACTTACATTCACACGTATAAATAAGTGCAAATACTTGTTTTATCTTATTGAGGCATTTCATCAAGCACCTAGTGTACACAGCATTTAACACCTTATATGAACCACCTGAATTAGCCAAGAACCATAAAATCAACTCCATTGTAACAAAAGTTTTAGTAGAACAGGGGCAAAATTAACTCACCTTTTTATGAACCATATCTTCATCACTTCTTACTTTGATAATTAAATCTACCTTTCTTCATCAAATTCAAAGAGTCATGCCATTTGGGTTCTTGGTGATATTAAAAGTGAGATTTTTTTTTTGGTTTTATGAGGAACCATAAATGAATAACTTCGATAAAAAGAAACAGTTTTTGAAGCCCTTGGGTTGGATTTCAACTTCAAGACTGCACAACAAATCGAAGAATCAATTCATGGCTTCAAGGATTCACTATTTCAAAATTTCAACCTTCAAGATTCACGATTTGTAGCCTTCAAGCCTAGTGTATTTTGTCGATTGATGTTAGAAAGGGGATAAAGTAAAGAGAAGGTTGTTGTTACAAAGGGGGAAGTAAAGAGATTGACATCAAGTTACAAAGGAGGGGATGTAAAGAGTCGACCTAAATCTCTAAATAGAGGGCACTGCGTCGCAAGCACAGAGACAATGTGTATATATTACTAGGTATATTTTAGCCGTGCATACGCACGACCCATGGCCTTTGTATCGATCAGAATTGTGTCGTTAGCTTAATAAGGATCTAATAATGAAAAGAATGTTGCTATAAAGATAAAGCTACTTGATAAGTACAAAAAAGCGAAGACATGTATACACATCGTTTTCTCAATCAAAAGTGAAACCTAATAAACCTTATAAATGAGTCCCCTTAATGGAAGATATTGACTCATAGGTAATTTGTAGATCATTTATTTCCACCCCAAGAGAGTTGAAGTTTGGAGTTCCCTATCTTGATCTCTTTATAATTTCAACTTGTCTTAAAACCATTTTGAGCACCATATTAAAATATCCTAAAAAACAACGTTGCACGTTACAATAAATATAAAACTACAAATGAAATGGATTGAAAATGCCAATTGGTTATGCTTTTTGTTATATACACAAATACTAAAGTTACTTTAAATAAGATCACCCTAGTTTTTAAAAGGAATTACAATTTACTCCAACTTTACATCATATGTGTGATTAATGGTGCTTTGACATGACATTGGCGAATTACTTTCACGTGCACAAAGAGAATGGAGAATTATAGCCCTTAAGAAATGATAATTCAGTAGAAACAATCCAATTTAGTGCAAAAATTGTTCGAGAGGCATGCTAATCCAAAAGAACTTTAAAAAGTTGAGTGATCATATTTGTGCATAAAAATATGACAAACAATAAAGCATAGGTGAATAAAAACTTGTGATTAAGTCAAACGATCATCAAAAGAAAAAATAACTAGCTGAAGATGCAACCTTGATACCATCACATAGGTGTGTCATTACATATGACCTTCCTCGAAGTAGCAGCCTCTTGTAGCCACCTCTTCTTCTTGCTTGAATCACAAATTTTTTTTTAACATTTTAACACTTGATATTAATTTAAATAAGATTAGTGAAAGGTGTCCATATTACATAAGCTTTAAAATAACTTACAAGAAATTAAGGTATTAACCCACACATAAGTTATTCACATATTTTTATGTGGATAAATACGCACACATATTTCGAATATATGTGAGTAATTAGAAATTTAGTTTTTTAAAGATGTTTAGCACTTATTATGTGTAAGTGATACTTTTTATACACACCTTTACTTAGACGGAAATTTTCCCACTAAAATTTATGATCAACAACAAATTCAATTATCCACTCATAAAGACAAATTCTATGAATATGTGGGTAGATTACCTACAAAAATGTAAAATTTGATTGTAGATACTTGTTAAAATTCTACCAACACATACTACTTATATATACATATGAAAGTAAATAATATAAACAATTTTTATAAATTATTTTATTGAAAGTGACGTTGTCATTAGAAATACTCACACATATCTACAAATATATTACATTTGTAGGTAAAAAAATAAATATTACTTAAATATAATCTAAAATAATTCAATTTTAAAACTAAAAGATCAGTGCTCTGCCTCGAAGCCTGCCTCATCGCCGACCACAATCGACCTATCGTTCCGGCAAGACTGGAACTACCATCACGAGACTGCCTCCAAGCCCTACCATCGCCATCGAGACTGGAGCCATCGCCCCATAGGTAATCGATTATCTTTGTTCTTTGTTCTATGTTATCTTCTCTGCCTCATCACGAGACTGCCTCGAAGCCCTACCATCGCCATTGAGACTGGAACAGCCATCCCGCCCCATCGCTGGCGACTGTAACAGCCATCGCCCCATAGGTAATCGATTATCTTTGTTCTTTGTTTCTCTCGGTTATCTTCTCTGCCTCATCTGTGTTCTTTGATTCTCTGGATTATCTATGTTTATGTGTTATAGAAACTGAAATCATCAAGTCCCAAATACTATTCTTCATACAGAATATTATCTTTGATTCTCGCACCTCATTTGTGTTCTTTGACTAGTGTTTATTTGCTTCTCTCGATTTAAAGCTTCTGTTGTATTTTGATACAAAATATTGTTTAAAGCTTTTGTTGATACTACACAAATATTGTTCTTACTATTTTTTTGCACTTGAGATGTTATATTGTTCAAAGCTTTTGTTGATGCTACACAAATCAGCGTCTTGAAAGCATTCTTGTTGGTTTTTCGAGCATACGCCTAAAACAGCGGTCAAACTTTGCTATTTTAGTTACATTTTTAATTATTAATAGGGTAAATTAATCGGTTATTATATATTTGTCAACTAATTAATTAAACAAAAAACTGTTTAAAGTATAACCGAATGCCAATTCTGTCATTTGTCAAATAAACAATCTAAATCATTTGATTGAATTACAAAACAAACAGGATTTCAGGAATGTAAATCCTGACGGATTTTGTTAACCAAACCGTGGATTCAGAATCCTCTCAAATGCAAATCCTATGAAATGTAAATCCTTTGACAGAATACAAATCCCATGAAAAAAATCTGCGAACTAAACGCCCTTAACAGAAACTGGATCGTGGATAGGGAAGGGAGGAAGGCACGACAAAAATTCAAAATAATCGGACTTAGAGGGATAATTACTTCTGAAATCCTTTTAGATACGGTTGTTACCTAAAGTTGTAAACTCTACAAGAATCTCCACAGATTATCTACAAAAATCTCTATGATCGTAGAAGGAATCCAAAGCGAAAACAAAGACACTATCGATCGAGAACTAAAAGAAAATCGAACATCAAGTAAGTTTTCAACTATTCAAGCTATCGTACAGCTATTGATTCCCTTCTCGTGAGTAGTTTTAGTTTGTTGCAGTCAGATTATATTCGGTCATTGATTGTTAAGTATGAAAATTAGGAGTCATTTCTGTATTAGTCCTCTGTCCATTTTCTCTTCTTCTCTAATCGGAGAACACAACACAAAATACAATGTTATTAGGTCCACAAAAATTGAGATAATATATTCTATATGCATTGGGTTTAAAAGTCACTTTGGTGTGAGTTGAATTAATGCAGAAGTTCAGATAGAAAAACCTCAAACAAATGTTAGATAATTAGAGAAATGTTAAATACAGTTCTAATTTAATTCATATAGTCTTGAGTGATAATTTATAGCTATTAGATTTTAAGATTTCATGGTTCATATTCAATCTTAAATAATAATTCAAAATTGATATATTTGTATGTAAGAGTATGAAGGAGGACATTTTTGACTTTTTAACTATTGGTCCCCACATTTTCTCTACTCTAATTTATTTAAAATTAAATATCTCACAAACCGTTAATCGTTAGACGAAACGAATTATACTGTTGTGATCCTTGTGTTCCCCTCTTTTATTAGAGAGATCACTTGATATACTTTCAACAAAATTTTTTTTCATTTTGTTATGTTGGACTTAAATTTTATTAAAGTATAATCACATATGATTCATAGATGTGTGCTCAATATAGTATTTATAAAAATTATAGTTTGGTATTAGATAATCCGACGAAGTTCTATGGTTTACTAACAAAAAGTTAACAATTGAAAGTAATTTTAAGTTATTAGTTGTTTCATAACACATGTGATTATCTATCTCTTATACATGCACATAATTACGTATGATTTGATTAAATGTAGCATTTTTATGTCACATATTTGACAGAATCAATCACATGTGATTGCGTATTCAATCACATATGATTTTGTACAGAATCACATGTGATTGAATACCAAAAACATAAGCTTTGGTATTCAATCACATATGCTTGCATATTTAATCACTTGTGATTTTGTATAGAATCACACGAGAGTTTGTACAGATTCACATGTAATTGAATACCAAAAAACATGAGATTTGATATTCAATCATATGTGATTGCATAGAGGATGGTGCAAACAAGAAAGATTCTTATTACGAGAACCAATATAAACGACATCGAATTCGAAGGAGAACACATCTGGACCTTTGATAAAGTGGGTAGGGTGTTGCTAGTACACAATATATGCATTCGTGGTGTAACGCCCCAATTTAGTAAAACTACCATTTTCAGTAAAACCATATCTGAATACGCACCTCTGAAAGTTTTTCATAAAAGCGGAAGCGTAAACTATACGAAAATCTGATGTATCAAAAGATACTCACATAAGTATTATCACAAGTTTAAAACCAAAAATGGTTATTTACAAACCGGGCGTTAATTGTTTCTAAAACGTTTATCAACATGTAGTCAAACCGAAGCTTTGCCCTTGTCTCTGCTAAAACCTACAAAACATTTTAAAAATAATATCTGATAAGCTGCGAGAGCTTTGTGAGTAAACTAGACTGCAAATCATATAAACACATGAATATAATCACATTCTGAATATAGCCAACCACTGGTTCTAGACCCAGGGTAGCAATCTGAGCCACAGTACTGTACTATTCTGAGCCACTACTGCACAAAGCAGCATGCTTTAAAACACATAAACGAATACATATAAGTATTCCTTGTAATAACATCATTATGAACATATGAAACATAGTCTAGAAGACTCACCTTGTAATTGTTTTAAATGAAATGAAACGTAAGATAATGCTCCAGGTATCCGAACATAATCATACACATAATATAACAGCATAATATCAAGAACACACTTTTCTAATCTAAACTGAAGGCTACACGGGCCGTGTACTATGTGCTCAACACTATCCGACATTCGAATGACACAAAAGTCGGATCAAACAACCCTACACGGCCGTGTACCCCATACATGGGCCGTGTACCCCATATGCTACACGACCATGTTTCCAAACATGGCCCTATGACCGCCATAAACTCTACACGGGCCGTGTGCTGCTATACGGGCCATGTACCTTTTCATCCGACACTTATACACGGCCGTGTAAGGCTACACGGGCCGTGTTCGTTCCATCCGACTTACAGTTTAGACGCTGTACAGTCGCTGATTTCTGGCCAAAACCATCCAAAACTCATTCTAATCAGTTTTTAACATCATGGGAGTGTTTTTCAACATCCCTAACAGTCCAAAACACTTTTAAAACATAAATAACATGCTTTAATTCTTGTTTCAACCATTTGACCTGTTAGTCCCATGTTTAGAATAGTTAGATTTGATGAGACAAACCATAGCTATGTATAGATGATTGGTTAAGAGTTAGGAATTATGTAAGTCTGTTATAGACTGACTAGTGAGCTTAGGCTGAGTAGTCAGCGTATAAACAGATATAGAGTTTTCTATGTAAGTACTAGATAGTTTAGTGACTTCTATGCTGAGATAGAATTTAAGAGTGAAGACTTGAAGACTTGAAGTTTCAAGAACCCAAGATTCAAGAACTCAGCTTGACGATGTTAAGTCTGAGTGAGTCAGCTCAGCGTCAGAAGTCAGTTCAAGAATTTAAGTAAGTTCTAAATTCTGTTATAAACTCTCCATATCTACGACATTTAAATTAGGATATCTGAACCTAATTTAAACTATCTATTAGTTGGATAGAAATTTCAAACGGAATTTGTAACATCCTCAAATCGGGTCTATTCGTGCGCTCTATTTGGTACGTGAATTTAATTTAAAGAATTAAATGAATATATATGTTAAGTATTAATAGAAAATATGTAATTGGTCAGTTAAATGTGAATATGAAAATAGTAATAAAATTAGATAATAATGATGAAATATTAACTGGTTTCAAACGAGGTTTCCAAAAATATCCTCGTTAGTTGAAACGGTTATTCGGGTGTTGTGTTGTATGTTGAAAAGGGGAACAAAATACCCCTTGTGGATAATTGAAACCCACAAGGTCGGTTCTCACTTAATTGAGTCAGACAACTCAAACACACACCCACGTTTACAATCACACACACACACCTCATTCCATCTTCTACTTTGTTCTTGAAGGAGACAATCAATTCAAGAGCAACCAAGGGCTGGAATCAAGCTCCAATAGGATCTCCAATCTGTTCTTGTTCCATTATTCATCATCATCTTCTTGCTTGTAAGGTTCTACCACTCTTGCTCTTCATTTCTAGTTTTAGGTTTAAATGGGGCAAAACGAAATTAGCTATTAAAGCTTGAGTTTATGAGTTGTAATCTGTTTTAGAATCACCTACAAGTAGTTTAGGATTGATTTTATGAATTAAAGATACCTTCTTGAAAGAATTGCATGAATTTGACCAAATGGGTCTTTTATGGTAATTTGATGATTCAAACTTGAATCATATGTTAGAAGCATGTTATGTTAATGTTTATAGACTTCAAATGATGCCCCAAACTTAGTGTATAACCTGGAAACAATTAAGAAAAGCTTGAACTTGAGTTTGGATGGAAAACACAGCAAACAGGGTTGCTGTTTGTCAGTCTGGAAGCAGTTCACGCCGTGAACTACCCCCCAGTTCACGCCGTGAAGTGCTGGGCAGCATGCTGTTTTGCTGTTGTTCGATGCTTTGGGTACATGGGTTATAGTTGGATCGTTCTTAACACTTTAGGGATATAATTGGGGGTTAAAACTAGTGTAAGAATACATGTACTTGTTGTGTGGTAATCTAAATGAATTGAATGTATATATAATGGGTAATTAAGCCATCAAGGAGAGCCGAGTTCATATTGTGTTGTTTATAAACACACAAGGTGAGTACTGACTTTTATGACTTCAATTAAGGAAGGTTTGAATGCAAGAAAGGTTATATGATTATGACATGTTACAATTTGTATTATGAAAGCCATATGTATGCTAGTATGATAAAGAATCCATGATATGCCTTGATAATTGATGTGCAAGACATGTATTTAAGTACATGTGCACACATTGATGAATATATGTTATATGAATAAGCATGCATGCACTTGTTCCTGAAAAGGATTCTTGATGAGCTATTTGTATGTCCGGACTAGTATGTAATTAAGGTCGGCTTCGACTGGGTCCTGGGCCTACGGGCATAATGTTCTGGACTAACAGTACTCGAGTACCGTTCCTTTTAGCAATTGAGGTGAGTGCCTTAAATGGCTAAGCCTAATGAGCCTTGGCTCCTTAACGAGCATGGTGATTCACTTAGGTGATGAAACAAGCACGAATGGTAGTGTCTGATTCCCTCGGTGGTAGTGGTTTGAGCTGGTTTTGCAACCCGGCAATATAATACACTCGCTAGACATATCAACACTCCGCTATATGTTAGGATGGCATTGATTGCTTATTCTGCTATATGACTTGTTTAATTGCTAAGGACTTGCCTAATTGTTATGCATGATTGTTAGTATTCACTAGCTATATTTATATAGCTAATGTTGTTGATGTTAACTCTTTTTACAGATAAGGAATAGGCAGGTTTGGTGAGTTGGGGACACTTATGGCTAATATACAAGCCTTTTTGAAGGAATACTGCTTTTGGTATTATAATACAATGGTCGGCTTAGGTTAAAGTAACACCGGTGGGTATGTTTGGCTATTTTTGTATTGTATATTTGTATATACGCCAAACATGTGTTTTTAAACTGTAATAGCTACTTGGGTTTGTTTGTTTGTTATTTAAAATTCCGCTGCATTGTTTTTGAAATTCGGTTAAGTTAACAAACACGTAAATGTTCAAATTACAAACGGAGCCATGCAGTTTGAAAACTCGAATTTATACTGATTTTTAATATAGCAAAGGCGGTGTTACAAGTTAGGTATCAGAGCCTAAGTTTGAGGGAATTGGGTACTTGAAAGAGTATTCAATCTCAAACTCGGGCCCGACCATTATGAAGTGTTCCTTATTGGGTAAAGGGGATTGAGTATGAGAGTAATATGATAAGTACTTGTTAATAGCTAGTTTATATGTTAATATGTAAGTATAAGTGTTATAATGATTGATCCTTCTTTCATATAGCAAAGGTTGAAATATGTTTGCACTGCATGATGCTACAGAGCAGGCTCTAAAAGAAATGGAGGACGAAGCCTCCCATATACCACAACAGGCTGGAGACGCGCAGTCTCGGCACCATACTGAGGGTGCTCCAACCGATAATGTACAGCAGGAATACATTCGACACCTCGAGGAGGAGCTCTGTGTTGCAAAGGAGCTATTATTCAACTCGGCTTTGGGTAAACCAGCTCGCAAGCCGTATTCTTTCAAGAAATTCCTGACATATAAACCACCTACTTTCGAGGGGAGTGATGACCCCGTAGTTACCATGAGGTGGCTTCGTGAGACAGAGCAGGCTTTTGAGTCCTGTGAATGTGAATCCGAGTACCGCGTCAGGTATGCAGTTCGGATGCTAAAGGGCCGTGCCATATTCTGGTGGGACACGGTCAAGGCCTCAGTCAGAAAGGAGGTACTAGAAGCTTTGTCTTGGGAGCAATTTTCGGAGAAGGTGCAGAAGAAGTACTGCACTGAATATGACATGGAGCAGCTGGAACGCGAGTTCAACAATCTCCGAAAAGGAGATAAATCCATCGAGCAACATATCAGTGCTTTTTCTGATAAAATGAGGTTTGTACCTCATTTATTAACTGATGAAAATTTGAAGATTCGGAAGTTTGTTGCCACACTACCACTTGAATTTCGGGCACATGTCCGGGCAGCAGCTGATCTGGATCGAGCTTTCGAGATAGCTAGACAGATGGATGGTGATCGCATCGAGTGTAGGGGTGAATGTGCAGGGGAAAGTAACAAGAGGAAATTCCAGTCCTCTTCTAACCTGAGTCCTTTAAAAGGACAATCTTCTGCAGGTACCAAAGGAGGCGACTCTAAGAGGCCTAGATCTGATAGTCAATGGTGCTATCAATGCCGCACCTACCACTATGGCGATTGTTCTAAGGCAACCAGAAGGTGTGCCAGATGTGGAACTAAAGGGCATTCAGTGGAGGAGTGCAGGTACAAGGATGATGTCTACTTCAGATGTCATCAGTCAGGGCATAAAATAGCCCAATGCCCTAAAAGCCCGAGTACCCGAGCCGGTGGATCATCCACTAAGCAGAAGAAAGACGACGCCCCACGTGCAAAAGGGCGTGCGTTCCAGATGATGGCCGAAGAGGCTAAAGCTGCAGGTGATGTGATAACGGGTACTTTTCTTATTGAATCTACCCCAGCATGTATATTGTTTGATACTGGAGCTACTTACTCTTTTATCTCCATATCTTGTCGTAAGAAGCTGCAACTACCTGTTTCCCCATTAATTGATCCAATTAAAGTAGAAGTAGCTGACGGTAAAGTAGTTCACGTTACCGAGAAAGTCCTGGTAGCACTTGTTTATATCGATGGGCATAGCTTTTCAATTTCATTCCTTATTATGCCTATCGCGGGATTTGATGCTGTGATCGGGATGGATTGGCTCAGCAATCGAGATGCTGAGATTATATGTTCTAAGAAGATAATCAAATTTCCTCTAACCGACGGGTCTTATGCTATCGCGAGGGGAGAAGGATGGGAGTCTGATATTCCTATTATTTCAGTGATTTGAGCTCAGAAATCTGTTACAAAAGGTTGCGTCTCCTACTTTGCTTATGTTATTAATACTCAGATGGTGAAACAACCAGTAGAAAATATCAGGGTAGTGTTAGAATATCCTGAAGTCTTTCCAGATGAATTACCCGGACTGACTCCAATCAGGGATGTAGATTATAAAATTGATCTTGTTCCCGGAGCTACTCCAGTGGCTAAAGCTCTGTATCGTCTCGCTCCTTCTGAAGTCCTCGAGATGATGAATCAAATTCAAGAATTACTTGACAAGGGCTTCATTCGCCCGAGCTCTTCTCCTTGGAGAGCTCCAGTTCTTTTCGTCAAGAAGAAAGATGGGACTATGCGAATGTGCATAGATTATAGGGATCTTAACAAGCGAAATATAAAGAATAAATACCCACTTCCGCGCATAGATGACTTATTTGATCAATTGCAGGGAGCAACGTACTTTTCTAAGATTGATCTCCGATCAGGGTACCATGAGGTACAGGTTCAAGCAGAAGATATTCCGAAGACGGCCTTTCGTTCACGCTACGGCCACTATGAATTCTTGGTGATGCCATTCGGCTCTGCCAATGCACCAGCTATCTTTATGGATCTTATGAATCGAATTTGTCATCCATTTCTAGACAAGTTCGTGATAGTATTTATTGATGACATCTTGATCTATTCAAAGACCGAAGCTGAACATGAATCACATCTTTGCCAAGTTCTCGAAACTCTTAAGCGAGAACAACTTTATGCCAAGCTTTCTAAATGTTAGTTTTGGCTTCGGGAGGTGCATATTCTTGGTCATGTTATCTGCAGGGAAGGTGTGAAAGTAGACCCTGCTAAAGTAGAGGCAGTGATGAATTGGGAGGTTCCTAAAACTCCTACAGAGATCAAGAGTTTCCTTGGTCTTGCTGGTTATTATCGGCGATTTATTCGCGACTTTTCTAAACTCGCTGGTCCTCTTACTAAATTGACACGGAAGGATGTTGCTTATGTGTTGTAACATCCGAAAACCCGACCTAGTAGTAGGCGAGCAAATGGTAAATGGAAATGTGTTAGTATATTTAAATATTTGTTACGTAATTAAACGAGTAATTGATAACGTATGTGTTTATGATTAAATAAGACTGAGTTTGGTAAGAGATTATAGAAAATACCTCAATTGTATATTGAGTAATTGGGTAAGTAATTATTGAGAATAATTGAAATAATTGGCTTAATTAAGTATATTAAATGGTATGTTAGTTTACCGATGAAAAAGGATTTTATGATGTTAAGTATGTATGTATGTGTGTATGTGAGTTGGTGGTAAGGTAATGACACCTACTTATTGAGGAGTACACGTGTGTGTGCATATGTATATCTAGAAAGAAAGAAAAAGGAAAAGTTAAGTGTGTGTGTGCATGTGTATTCTCTGAAAAAGAAGAACAAGAAAGAAAAGAGTTAGAAACTTGGAAATTCAAAGAGAAGATTTGTTGTTTGTTAAATCAAAACAAAGGTTAGTTTGTGTTTATAGCATGCTACAAATGATTCTGATGTGTTTATATGCTGAACTTCATGAGTATATGTGATATCACCATTGAAGAGTTTTTGAAGAAAGATTGGTGAAATGGGTTTTAACAATCTTGTTGTTTTAATTGATTAAAAGTGTTTATAATGGTTCATAACATTATATATGAAGTTATATGTATGTTAGAAATGTTTGAAATGAGAAATACTATGCTAGAAAGGAAATATGTGAGTTAAGTTGGCTGGAAATCTGAAATTGAAGAAGGAATCATGAAATCCGATGAACGTAGCGGCGCTACGAAGAGGGTCGCGGCGCGACCTTCATGAAATCCGAAGGTTTGAAGTCGGTTTGTTGAAATCCGAGTGTTACAATCCGGAAACCTTGAAATCCGACATTTGAAAACCGAAAGCATGAAATCCGAGTCCCAAATCCGATTTTGAAATCCGAGAACCCAAAATCCGCTACTCAAATCCGATTCTTAGATCCGGGTTTTGAATCCGATTGTGTCGAGGCGCGACGAGGCCTGTTTCAAAAAATGTTGTTCGTTTTGTTTGTGTTTCGTTTAGGAAAAGTTGTATTGTTAATTATATGATTAAACAAAGTTATTTACATGTTTATGAGATATAAATATATGTTGAAAGATATATTTATATATTCGAGGTTGATTCGGTTGTTGCTGTGTTTTCAGGCAAACCACAGATTCAGTGATATTAGACAACTGAGCACGCGTGATACGAGGACTGAGGTGAGTGGAAGTTTACTCACGGGTGGTTACGTTGGTAACATTATGAATTGAATGATTGAAGAATTGTTTGAATGCAATAATTGCCTGTTGATTTGAATATGAAATATTTGACTGATAAGTTCATTATGCGAAGATAGATCGATTGTTATGCCATGATAGACTGTTAAGTCTGCTATTTGTTAAATGAGAGTTACATGTTCGTATTTGTTATATGGGAAAGAGCTATGATCGTGATTGTGACTGGAGAAGTATTGGAATGTTTGAGAACCGACTTCTGTGTTCCGGGTCGGAAGAGATCAGCTTTTGTGTAAGAGCTGGTTGGGGTCAGCCGCTGATGTTAGGGCTGGGCTTGCTTGCGGTTGGTTGAACGGTAGTAGCTCCTCTATTGCATTTGTTTCTCAGAGGGGAGTTTACTGTGCTAATCGGCAGGAAGCTATCGGTAAACCTTTGCTTTTGCCAGCTTTGGTTGTAGGTTCGGCAGAGCCGCCGGTCCTCGGGATGGAAGAGATTGTTGAATTGACGGATTGTTTGAGGATTGATGTTTAGAGGTTCCGTTGGGAACAGTAATTGTTATGTACTTGTCTGTAGCTTCCATTCACTTAGCTTTGTGCTAATCCCCCCGTTTGATTGCTTTTTGCAGGTTTATGTGAGTAGCTGTTTAGCTTGTTTGTGAAAAGGGAAATTTAACCAATACTCTGATATTGGGTTTTGAGAAGAGACGAGCCACATTTTATAATCTTTTGTAACACAAACGAATGATGTGATTTGTAAAAGTACTTTGTACTTGTGATGTTTATCTTAAATGAAATTTAGTATATGCTTCCGCAGCGTTTTAAAAAAAATGGCCTGAGTTTTACGGTGTTACAAGTTGGTATCAGAGCCTAGGTTTGGCGATGCAGGCATGGCTAGAGTGTTGCATTCCCAAATCTTGGCTCGTCTTGGGTCAAACTTTCCTTTGGGGGATTTAAAGTGAATTGGAATTGTGTGTGATAGTTAGTATGTTATGTACTAACGGTTTATCTAATGAGCTTGTGAGATGATGTGATTGTACAGATATGGCTGACAGAGATACCCCTGCTGACACTCCTGTGACCTAAGAAGTAACTGAAACTTCATCAGCAGATGTTTTGAATGTAACAGGTCAGGTTGGTACTTCAGGTTTTGAATCTGGAATGGATCAGAGAGAATATATTTCCAAATTGGAGAATGAATTGTGGGAACTTAGAAATGCTATGGGCAATATGGAACGAGAGAGGATTATCCAGAATGAACGAATCCAGAATCCTATGTTTAGTACAACTCAAGCTACAAATGTGCAAGTTACATTTCCGTTTCCTCCAATATCACAAGTGGCATAACAGTCGAGTTCTCATCCTTTTACTACCCAAGGAGTTTATCCTTTTGTGTATCCAAGATTTAAACCACCCTGCACATATAAGCAATTTTTGGATTGTAAGCCTTCAGAGTACTACGGTAGTACGGACTCCAATATAACATTGAACTGGTTGCGAGAGATGGTAAAGGCTTTTGAAGCGTGCAATTGTGAAGATGAACTGAGAGTTTGTTTTGCGACTCGCATGTTAAGAGGAGATGCAATGGTTTGGTGGGATTCACTTACTGGTCATTTCTCTAAACAACAACAAGACAGTGTGATATGGGATCAGTTTCAGGAGAAACTGTGTGAGCAGTATTGTAATCCGTTGGGAACAGTAATTGTTATGTACTTGTCTGTAGCTTCCATTCACTTAGCTTTGTGCTAACCCCCCACGGTTGATTGCTTTTTGCAGGTTTATGTGAGTAGCTGTTTAGCTTGTTTGTGAAACTGGGAATTTGACCAATACTCTGATATTGGGTTTTGAGAAGAGACGAGCCATATTTTATAATCTTTTGTAACACAAACGAATGATGTGATTTGTAAAAGTACTTTGTACTTGTGATGTTTATCTTAAATGAAATTTAGTATATGCTTCCGCAGCGTTTTAAAAAAACGGCCTGAGTTTTACGGTGTTACATGTGTGGTTTGATGCACAAGAGAAGTCCTTTCAAACTTTAAAGCGGTTACTTTGTGAAGCTCCGATTCTTACTCTGCCAAATGGGTCGGAGGATTTCATAGTATATTGTGATGCTGCTTATTCTGGTTTGGGATGTGTTCTAATGCAACGCGATAAGGTGATTGCCTATGCTTCAAGGCAATTAAAACCACATGAAAAGAACTACCCAACACATGATCTTGAACTCGCAGAAGTTGTATTTGAATTGAAGTTGTGGAGGCATTACTTATATGGCATAAAATGTGTTATATGCACGGATCACAAAAGCTTGCAATATGTCTTTTCGCAAAAAGAACTCAATATGAGGCAACGACACTGGATTGAGTTGATTAAAGACTATGATTGTGAGATCCGTTATCATCCAGGAAAAGCTAATGTAGTAGCTGATGCCTTGAGCAGAAAAGGGGTTTCAACTGAAGCCAAATTCATGAAGCTTACTGTGGTTCCTGATATTATTTCCAAATTGAGGGAAGCATAGCAACTAGCACTACAAGAGGAGAATTTGAAGGCGGAGACTATGAGAAAGCTGAAAGATCAGCTTGTTGATGACAGCCAGGGTTTGAAGACTTTTCAATCCCGAATCTGGGTACCATTCATTGGAGGCAACCGTGATCTGATATTAAAGGAAGCACACAATTCTAGGTTGTCTATTCACCCAGGTATAACCAAGATGCATTATGATCTCAAAAAGCTGTATTGGTGGCCTACACTTAAAAGAGACATTGCTTCATTCGTGGAGAAGTGTCAAATATGTGCACAAGTCAAAACCGAGCACCAAAGGCCTTATGGCAATCTGCAACAGCTTGATATTCCAGAGTGGAAATGGGATCATATAACTATGGATTTTGTTACAAAGTTACCAAAGACACTGAAGGGGTACAACATGATTTGGGTCATCGTTGACCGATTGACCAAAAGTGCTCATTTTCTTGCTACAAACGAATCTGCATCATTGACACGCCTAGCTCAACTCTATATTAACGAGATTGTCACACGCCACGGTTTACCTTGTTCTATTGTTTCTGACCGTGACTCTCGTTTCGTGTCTAACTTCTGGCAAAGCTTGCAACGTGAGCTTGGTACACGGGTTCATCAGAGTACTGCTTATCATCCACAAACGGATGGTCAGTCTGAAAGAACAATTCAGAATCTTGAAGACATGCTGAGAGCATGTGTACTTGAATATGGTGGTTCTTGGGATTCTCATCTCCCGTTGATAGAGTTTGCTTATAATAACTCTTATCATTCTAGTATTGGGATGCCATCATATGGAATGTTATACGGGAGGCGTTGTCACACTCCCACTTGTTGGCTTGAACCGGGTGAGAAGTAGTATGCCGGACCCGAAATTGTGCAGATCACTTCTGATAACGTTAAAATAGCTCTGGAGAAATTAAAAGCAGGTCGTGATCGTCAAAAGATTTATGCAGACCCAAAGCGCCGACCTGTTGAATTCTGTGAAGGCGATAGGGTATTCTTGAAGGTATCTCCTTGGAGGGGGCTTAATTCGGTTTGGACGTAAGGGCAAGCTGAGTCCACGTTATATTGGTCCATTCAGGATTATCCGAAAGGTCAACGAGCAAACTATATCTCTTGAATTACCTCCTGAGCTATCTGGTATTCACAACACTTTCAATGTATGTTATCTAAGAAAGTGTAAAGTTGATGAAGATCAAGTTCTACCTCTGCAAGAGCTGAAGGTTGATTCAGCTAAACGTCTTGTAGAGGAGCCAGTTGAAATTCTTAACGCAAAGACAAAGGAGTTGCGTAAGAAGATGATCAGACTGGTTCTTGTCAAGTGGAAGCACAGCCTAGGTCCCAACATGACATGGGAAACTGAGGATGAAATGAAGGAACGCTACCCTCATTTGTTTCCACCTGAGCAGATTCCGAGGACGGAATCTTCTTAAGGGAGTAGAGTTGTAACATCCTCAAATTGGGCCTATTCGTGCGCTCCATTTGGTACGTGAATTTAATTTAAAGAATTAAATGAATATATATGTTAAGTATTAATAGAAAATATGTAATTGGTCAGTTAAATGTGAATATGAAAATAGTAATAAAAATAGATAATAATGATGAAATATTAACTGGTTTCAAACGAGGTTTCCAAAAATATCCTCGTTAGTTTAAACGGTTATTTGGGTGTTGTGATGTATGTTGAAAAGGGGAACAAAATACCCCTTGTGGATAATTGAAACCCACAAGGTCGGTTCTCACTTAATTGAGTCAGACAACTCAAACACACACCTACGTTTACAATCACACATACACACACCTCATTTCATCTTCTACTTTGTTCTTGAAGGAGAGAATCAATTCAAGAGCAACCAAGGGCTGGAATCAAGCTCCAATAGGATCTCCAATCTGTTCTTGTTCCATTATTCATCATCATCTTCTTGCTTGTAAGGTTCTACCACTCTTGCTCTTCATTTCTAGTTTTAGGTTAAAATGGGGCAAAACGAAATTAGCTATTAAAGCTTGAGTTTATGAGTTGTAATCTGTTTTAGAATCACCTACAAGTAGTTTAGGATTGATTTTATGAATTAAAGATACCTTCTTGAAAGAATTGCATGAATTTGACCAAATGGGTCTTTTATGGTAATTTGATGATTCAAACTTGAATCATATGTTAGAAGCATGTTATGTTAATGTTTATAGACTTCAAATGATGCCCCAAACTTAGTGTATAACCTGGAAACAATTAAGAAAAGCTTGAACTTGAGTTTGGATGGAAAACACAGCAAACAGGGTTGCTGTTTGTCAGTCTGGAAGCAGTTCACGCCGTGAACTACCCCCCAGTTCACGCCGTGAAGTGTTGGGCAGCATGCTGTTTTGCTGTTGTTCGATGCTTTGGGTACATGGGTTATAGTTGGATCGTTCTTAACACTTTAGGGATATAATTGGGGGTTAAAACTAGTGTAAGAATACATGTACTTGTTGTGTGGTAATCTAAATGAATTGAATGTATATGTAATAGGTAATTAAGCCATCAAGGAGAGCCGAGTCCATATTGTGTTGTTTATAAACACACAAGGTGAGTACTGACTCTTATGACTTCAATTAAGGAAGGTTTGAATGCAAGAAAGGTTATATGATTATGACATGTTACAATTTGTATTATGAAATCCATATGTATGCTAGTATGATAAAGAATCCATGATATGCAATTGATAATTGATGTGCAAGACATGTATTTAAGTACATGTGCAAACGTTGATGAATATATGTTATATGAATAAGCATGCATGCACTTGTTCCTGAAAAGGATTATTGATGAGCTATTTGTATGTCCGGACTAGTATGTAATTAAGGTCGGCTTCGGCTGGGTCCTGGGCCTACGGGCATAATGTTCTGGACTAACGGTACTCGAGTACCGTTCCTTTTAGCAATTGAGGTGAGTGCCTTAAATGGCTAAGCCTAATGAGCCTTGGCTCCTTAACGAGCACGGTGATTCACTTAGGTGATAAAACCAGCACGGATGGTAGTGTCTGATTCCCCCGGTGGTAGTGGTTTGAGCTGGTTTTGCAACCCGGCAATATAATACACTCGCTGGACATGTGAACACTCCGCTATATGTTAGGATAGCATTGATTGCTTATTCTGCTATATGACTTGTTTTATTGCTAAAGACTTGCCTAATTGTTATGCATGATTGTTAGTATTCACTAGCTATATTTATATAGCTAATGTTGTTGATGTTAACTTTTTTACAGATAAGGAATAGGCAGGCTTGGTGAGTTGGGGACACTTATGGCTGATATACAAGCCTTTTTGAAGGAACACTGCTTTTGGTATTATAATACAATGGTCGGCTTAGGTTAAAGTAATACTGGTGGGCATGTTTGGCAATTTTTGTATTGTATATTTGTATATACGCCAAACATGCGTTTTTAAACTGTAATAGCTACTTGGGTTTGTTTGTTTGTTATTTAAAATTCCGCTGCAATGTTTTTGAAATTCGGTTAAGTTAACAAACAGGTAAATGTTCAAATTACAAACAGACCCATGCAGTTTGAAAACTCGAATTTATACTGATTTTTAATATAGCAAAGGCGGTGTTACAGAATTAATTAGATATGTTCTAATTAATGAGTTTGTTACGGTTTTAAAGAAAAGATAAGTTCTATCTTTAAACTGCGATTTATTCGTAGATATTTCAAATATAAGTGAAAACCTTCTTATGGGTTTTCAATATATATATAGAACACAAAATACTGAAGAATATACGAATGCATAAGTTGCAAAACGTACGTGTGTTGTCATACTTGATACGCGTGTGTTGTGATAACTTTGTGAGTTCAAAGTTCAAGGGAGTTTTCAAGAGTTCTTGTTAATCAGTTTTTAACAAGAAGTTCGTTCATCAATTAGTTTGTGATACAAGAGTGTTTAGAGAGAGTTGAGTTTATAATCAGTGTAAACATCAAATCATCCTGTTGATTTGATTAGAAAGTGATAATTGTAACTATTCTGTTTGATCATTGAATATACATTTGATTAATTTGATTGATTGTGTTAAAGTGTATTCAACCCGCCCCTTCTACACTATATCGGTTGCTTGTTTACCCTCCATGGGACCAACAACTGGTATCAGAGCAAGTTTCTTCATTAACTAAAGATCAAGATCCGCTATCAAGAGGTCAAGATGTCTATCAACAAGCAATGAAATCATATTCCAACAATGGCGGCAAAAGGGTGTCCTATCTTTGATGGCAATGACTATCCTATGTGGAAATTCAGAGCCAATCTGTATCTGAAGTCAGTGGATCACAGGATGAGTACTATGATTCAAGATGGCCCAATTATACCTATGATCCATTTTACTGCCACTGACAAAACTGTTATTTCTGGAGAAACTCCCAAGCCTGAAGCATCTTGTACTGAGGAAGATCGCAAACTATTCAATCTTAATGACAAGGCACAAAGCATTATAGCAAATGCTTTGACAAATCCTCTTCTGCATACTGTGGCTGGGTGCCAAACTGCAAAAGAGATGTGGGATACTCTCAGTGTCACGTATGAAGGCACTGCCCTGGTCAAACAACATAAGAAGACAAATCTGAGTCGTTCTTATGAGACTTTCTTCGCCAAAAAGAATGAAACTCTGGCTGATCTGTTTACCAGATTTCAATGCTTGATTAATGATCTGCTCTTGGTAGGTGTCAAGAAAGATGAAAATGAGTTGGTACTCAAGTTCTTGGATGTGTTACCAGAACAATTCAATGAGATTACCATTGCACTTCATGCTGGAGGAACCTTAGGAAAATATGATCTCAGATCTATCTATGGTTTTCTTCTAAATCATCAACAGATCATGGAACAGAAGAAAGTGGCCCAGCAACAACTAAGAGAATCTATCAATAATGTTGGATCTGCATTAATTGTAGAAAAGAAGAAGAAGGGATCTAAAAAGTCTCAAGCTGAGACTGACTCTGAATCTGAATCTGAATTTGAGGAGGTAAGTCTTAACTCAGATTCAGATAATGAAGAGATGGATGCTCTTACTGAACAAATGGCATTGTTAGCAAGAAATTTTAGAAAGTTCAGAAGAGGAAGGGGTCAATCTGACAAAAGCAAAAGTGGTAAGTCTACTTTTGATCCTATGAAAGCTAAGTGCTACAAATGTCAGAAGATAGGACACATAGCTGCTGAGTGCAGAGTTAAGAAGGGAGAATCAGCTTCTGTGGCTGACAAGAATGCTTACAGAGCAGATAAATATAAAAAGAAATATCAGAGACTCAAAGCCAAGACAGAGGAAAACACCAAAGGTCTTATTGCTGAGACTTGGGATACTGAATCATCTACCTCAGATGATGATAAGCCAAATAGGTGTTTGATGGCCATTGAGGATGAAGAGGAACAAGTTGACTATAAGTTAGAAGACAGTTCCTTTTATGAGGATCTAGCAGAAGCTGCTAAGCTGAGTAAGCAAACCAATAACTGAGATCCTCCCTCAATGTATAAGGTAAATAATTTCAGCTCTTACACTGATGAACAAAAATGTTTAAGGTTCAATTATTTGTTGAATGACTTCAAAACCTCTCTCACAGTTCAATCTAATTTGAAATCTGAAAGTTAAAAATTAAAAGATGAACTTAAACACTATGAAACTCTCATAAATGCTGGTAAAAAGACTCAAAGTGATTATAAATGTCAGGTTCATATAAACAAACTTGTAAGTGAAGAATTACAAGAATCAAAAGAATCTAAGAAAGATCTATGAATCTTGGTGTAAGTCATCAAGGGAAGCAGAAAAATGTATCAACCAGCAGATACCAAATCAAGTAAAAGCATTGCTAGGGGAGATTATAGTGCTGCTGCTGATGAAATCATCAAAGAACAAGTCAGTCTTGAAGACAAAACTATGAAATCAGATGATATACTTCCAAAGACATTCTTAAGGAACAAGGATGGAAAACAGGTCAAAACCAATAAGTTTGTGTGACCAATCTAAAGCCCCAGGTTATTCATACAAACCATCAAGCTGAATGTTCAAGATCCAACAGAAACTGTAAGTCAGTTTTCAAAAGATTGAATTACAATCCTGTGAGAAAAACTGTCTTTGACAGAATAACTCACATCTACTTGAAAAGACATAACTCTCAAGCAAAATATGAAAGAATGTCTAAGAACAGAAAGTTGTCTGTAAGTCAGACTTCACCAAATAAGGGTAACCATAAAGCTAACAAAGGTAAGTCCAAAGTCAGAGAAAATCAAGTAGACAAATTGTCTAAAAAGATTGAAAGGTTATCCACATCTTATGATCCTAAAACTGAATCCAAATTTAATGTTGGAAAACTCAAAGAAGTCACCCAAACACCCATCTTTAGAAGAAAATGCTATGAGTGTGGTGACAGAGGTCATGAAGCCAAAGATTGTGTAAGTACCAATCTTAGGCCTGAAAAGGTAAAGGATGATCAGTCTAAAACAGACTCAGAATCTGTCCAAGCTGGTCAGTCAGACTCTAAAGTATTAGCTAGGCGCTCATCCTCGAACCCACCAAACAGTGGGTTCCAAAAAGAAACTAATGTGTTTAGTTGATCATGTGCAGGGCTCCTACAAGTGGTACCTAGACAGTGGATGCTCAAAGCACATGACAGGAAGCAAAGGGATTCTAAGTGAATTCCAAAACAATGAAGGACCCAAGGTGACATTTGGGGATAATTCTCAAGGAAGGACTAAAGGTTATGGAAAGATAATTGCTGGAATAGTCACTTTAAAGAAGGTAGCATATGTTGAAGGCCTTAAACACAATCTGATAAGTATCAGTCAATTGTGTGATGAGGATTATGAAGTCACCATCAGAAAGCATGCAGGAACAATTTATGATAAGAAGGGAAAGCCAATACTAACGGCAAAAAGAGAGAGAGATATCAATTTGTTAGATCTCAGCTCCGCAAATCCTTCAACTGAAACATGTTTGTATTCTGACTCAACTCCTAAGCTGAGTTGGTTGTGGCACAAAAGATTGTCACACCTAAATTTCAAATATATTAACAAACTTTCTAGCAAAGAGTTAGTCTCTGGTCTGCCTAAGATCACATTTGCTAAAGACAAACTCTGCTCAGCTTGTGAAATGGGAAAACATCACAAGGGATCCTTCAAGTCCAAACAGAATTTTTCGATTATAGAACCATTGCATATGTTGCATTTGGACTTATTTGGACCTATAAGCACCCCAAGCCTAAGTGGTAAAAAGTATACTCTAGTGATTCTTGATGAGTTCACAAGATTCACTTGGGTGGTCTTCTTAAAAGCCAAAAGTGAAGCTGCACATGAGCTAATCAACTTCATAAGACAAGAAGAGTTGCAAAAAGGTAAGTCTATCAAGCAGCTCATAAGTGATCATGGAACTGAGTTTAGGAACTCAACCCTTGAAGGCTTTTGTGAAGAGAAAGGAATTATCCAAAATGGAGTTTAGGAACTCAACCCTTGAAGGCTTTTGTAAGAACTCCACAACAAAATGGAGTTGCTGAAAGGAGAAATGAAACCCTAATTGAAGCTGCCAGAACCATGCTATGTGAAGCAAAGCTCAAGCTGAACTTTTGGGCAGAAGCTGTAAGTACAGCTTGCTATACACAGAACATATCAATAATAGTTAAAATACATGGTAAAACACCTTATGAGATGTATTATGGTAGAAAACCTAATATTGGATACTTCCATATCTTTGGTTCAACATGCTATGTGCTAAACCAACGAGATCAGCTCCATAAGTTGGAACCTAAAGCTGATCAAGGTCTATTTGTTGGATATTCTTCAATCTCCAAAGCTTAGAGAGTCTTTAATCTTAAAAGAAAGGTAATTGAAGAGTCAGTACATGTTACGTTTGATGAGACAAGTATTGACAAATCTGACAAAGCTCAAGCTGACCCAATTAGTCTGAGTGAGCTTGAAAGGAGCAAAGAAGATCTCACATCAAATCCCATGTATGTTATGGAGGATTCTGATTATGAGGATGGTGATAAATCTGACGAATGTACATCATCAAAAGAAACTATCAATATTGAAGATAATCAGCCTGGGAGTCTTGGTGAATCATCAGATACAAGTCAGATTGAAGATCTAAGTGATCTCTCAATCCCTACTCAGACTGAAGAATTAAGTCCTATTCAGCCTGAGAGACACTGCTCAAATTCAGACCCAGAACCATAGTCTCGCACTACAACCTTCAAAGTATTAAAAGATCATCCCCTTGATGATATTATTGGTAACATTGAAGATGGTGTGTTAACTAGATCTAAGGCAAATGCAAACTATGTTGCCTACTCTAGTTTTCTATCTCAAATGGAACCAAAGAAGACTGAAGAGGCTCTAAAATATGAAGATTGGATTGAAGCTATGGAAGAGGAGCTGACAGAATTTCAAAGAAATAAGGTCTGGAACCTTGTTCCTGCTCCCAAAGGAAAAACAATTATAGTCACTAAGCGGGTCTATAGAAACAAAATGGACAAGGATGGAGTAGTGATCGGAAATAAAGCAAGGCTAGTAGCTCAGGGGTACCGACAAGAAGAAGGTATTGATTATGATGAGACCTTTGCCCCTGTTGCAAGGATTGAAGCTATAAGGTTGTTTCTAGCCTATGCAGCCTTCAAAAATTTTAAAGTGTATCAAATGGATGTTAAAAGTGCTTTTCTAAATGGATCACTACAGGAGGAAGTCTATGTGAAACAACCCCCTGGCTTTGTTGATCCTAAACATCCAGATTATGTCTATAAGTTAGACAAGGCTCTGTATGGACTCAAGCAAGCTCCAAGAGCATGGTATGATACACTGTCCACCTATTTGCTCTCAAATGATTTTATTAGAGGAAGTATTGACAAAACTCTATTCATAAGAAAGAGCAGAGGACATGTCATTCTTGTTCAAATCTATGTGGATGACATTATCTTTGGTTAAACAAACCAAGGTCTGTGTGATTGGTTTTTTAAGATAATGTCCAATCAATACAGAATGAGCATGCTGGGTGAGATGACTTACTTTTTGGGACTTCAAATCTATCAGAAAGAAGATGGTATATTTATTAATCAGAGCAAGTATGTTCTTGATCTGATTAAGAAATATGGATTAGACTCAAGCCATCCTGCAAAGTCTCCAATGTTACACAATGTCAAGTTACACAAGGACATTGATGGAAAATCTGTATGTCAGACTGCATATAGAGGAATGATAGGTTCATTACTCTATTTGACAGCAAGCAGACCTGATATAATGTTTGCTACATGTGTTTGTGCACGATATCAGGCTGATCCAAAGGAGTCACACTTGCTAGCGGTTAAAAGGATACTCAAATATCTGAAGGGAACACCAAATTTAGGTTTGTGGTATCCCAAAGGATCAGGTTTTGAGCTGATAGGGTAGTCAGATTCAGACTTCGCAGGTTGTGGTCTAGATAGAAAGAGTACTACCGGAGGATGTCAATTATTGGGTGGAAAATTAGTTAGCTGGACAAGCAAGAAACAAAACTCAGTGGCAATTTTCACAGCTGAAGCTGAGTATGTGGCTGTAGGGAGCTGTTGTGCTAAAATACTGTGGATGCAACATCAGCTTAAGGATTTTGACTTGCACTATTCAAAGACACCCATATTCTGTGATAATAAAAGTGCTATTGCCATTACACACAACCCAGTATTTCACTCAAGAACCAAGCACATTGAGATAAGACATCACTTCATTAGAGACATTGTCGAAAAGGGAAAGATAGAGTTAGTCTTCATTGAGACTGAAGATCAGCTTACAGATATCTTCACTAAACCAATTGAAGGCACAAGATTTACAACTCTACTTGGCAAGATTGGCATGCTCAACCCTTAATTTGGTATGTTCCATTCTTTATCTCTGTTAAATATATGCTAAGTGCTAACCATAGAGCTGAGTGCTAAATCTGAGCTGAGTGCTCAATCTGAGCTAAGTTATCAGCTATAATGTGTGGTTAGTTCCATAGGTCTGGGTAAGTCCTAACAAACGGTCAGTCCAACCTTATAGTATCAAATATGTAAGGTGTGTTCTGTTTCAAATAACCGTAAGTTGTGTACAAATAATTATTTAAGAGAATCTCGGTGATAATTTAGTTCACCTTGAAAGAATTCGGATCAATGTAACAGTGTCAGTCTAATTAAGTTACCTTAAATATAGCCGTTATAACAAACTGCGTAGCCGGTTGTTACTGTAACGGTCATATTTATTACCCTCCGATAACGGTAACTTTTCTCTCACATTGAAAAGGTATAAATAAGAGAGACTCTTCATCCTATTTCGTTTACTCTTCAAAATGTTATCTATTCTTCTCTACTCTCTAAAACCCTAACCTCGCTTTGTGAAGAATAACTTGCTCCGTGCTAAACCCTACTACTGGTAAGTGCAAGTTCATACGATAAGTATGATTTCAATGGAGGGTTACACTCTAAATCTGACTGATCAGATGATCCATGGTGGAAATTTCAAGAACAATGCACTCCCCCATCTACAAACAAAATAATGTCATCGCCTGTATCGACATTCCAAAATCCAAAATTGGCAGGGGTTATGAGGACTGGGTCTCATACATTCGAAAGGGACCCCTGACACATGCATTTCTTCGTAGTCCTGCTGTGCTCATCCCTCAACTTCTCACAGAGTTCTGGTATACATGTAAACTGGATGCGAATCAAACGGTCATACGGGGTACAGTCCTAAGTAGACAAGTGGCAATTGACGTCGATGCAAATTGTCTCCGCCGAATTCTCCATCTCCCAGTTCATAATCAGTATTAGGCGACGGTTTCTAGAGAAACATCAAGGAGCGTCTTGCCCTTAATAGGTCATCCTCAAGTTTTTGGAGCTATAAGGAAATTTGTTTTCCAGACAACATGGGGATTTATGGTGTCCACTGTGGTTCGTTCCCTCGGATACAAAGTGGGTGGTCTAGATAACGTAAATGATTTTGAAATGCAATTGTTATACAATGTATTTTATGATCGACGTATAGATTATGCTGAGTTCATCTTTGAGGCACTTAAGGCGCTAGTAACAAAGAACTTAAGGGATACCATTGTGCCCTTCGTAAGATTTTTATCAATGGTGATCAAGTACAGGTTGGGTAGAAGATACACTGCCCAATATGAGTCAACCCCTAGTACTGTTCTCAGCTCCAGAATGTTTACTAATGACATTTTCCCTGAGCACCCCACAATGAGTGCTCAGATGAGGATGTATGTACAGCTTCCGACTCCTGAGTCAAGTGAAGCTGAGACAGAGGAGGAAGTTGCGGAAGAAAAGGGTGACGCTTTTGAATCTGAGGCTGAGTCTTCTCAAGCTGACTAGGACTCAGTTCAGACCTCGTGCTCAAAGAGTTTCCTTTACCACTCCGAGTTCTGAGCAAAGGAGTCTGTTTCCTAGCTTTGAGTCTCCACTGCTAGGTGAGGCAGGTATACCTTCGCGTCCCTTATCTCCTTCTCTCCTTTTTATTTCTCCATCTCCTAAATTGGGAGATAAGACTGAGTCAAACCCAACTCAGTCTAACCCCTCTCCCCCACCACAAACATCTCCATCTCTCTTACACTCTACAGCCCACCTTGGCCAGCCCGCTGCTACCAAGGTTATATCTCACACCTATGTAAGAAAACCTGCCAAATGTGGTCTTTCACCTCAAAAGGACTCCGGAGCTGATATCACATTGATACCTCCACCGGCAGGAGCTGAGGGGGAGACACCTTCTCTTAAGGTGCCAACCTCTAGGCTTAGTTCAACCCTTCAGCCTATACCAGGTATGGTGTCTACTCAGCCCATACCCATCCTAGCCATAGGCGAACCTATTTCTGTGCCTTCAAAGACCCATGAAGGTTACATTGAACTACCGACCTCTCCCCAGGGTCAACTACCCCCCTCCTCACCACTAAGCCCAGCCTACCCTACTACCATAGTTCACGATTTTGGTCACTCTTCTCTTACATTCTTACACTCTCTCGCACGACCTGTCAATGAACCTTTTCAACACCGGGAAGGTTTACAGGGTCCCCAATCTGGCCCCCTTGACTCCATAGGTCAGCACCACCCTTTGGATATGGGGCCCACATTCTCACCGATTGAGGAACACTCAACAACCACTCCTACGGTGGAAATACATTCCTGCACTGGATAGGAGGACTTTGAGGTCTAGAGGAGACCAGAGGAGCCCAAGTTGATGGCCACTGATGCCCAAGCCATTATGGATTACTTACACACCCAGTTTGAGCTCCTGCACAAGAAGAGGAAAAATGATAAAGCCAAGTTGATGCGCAAACTTAATGATCTTTCAAACTCTATAGCCAACTTGGAAAGCTTTGTGCTCAAATTCAGATCCTCCCCTATTGATGATGACAAAAAGGGGGTGGAAGAATCAAAGAAAAGTGATGATGTGGTTGAGGGGGAGCATAGAGAGGAAGTACAAATCGAAGAAGAAGCTCATGGTCAGTTCATGAGTACTGTAGATCAGCCCTCTTAACAAGCTCCAGCAGTTCAAACAATCATATCTCCGTTAGTCCAATCAACTCAACCAGAAACTCAATATGAAGAAACATCTCAAGTTGTTCACACCAACTTTCCTCAAGCTGAATTGCCAAAGTTTGTTGAAGTTGAGTCTGTTCCAACTTCACAAATAGATAAAGGGAAGAGCAAGGTGTTTGAGATGGTAAAAAGAATGAAAAGAAGTGCTATATCTCTAGCAAAGAGAAGAAAGGTCATCATTGCAGAGCCTGAGCCTGAGCAATAAGGTCAGCATCAACTAGTTGCATATGAATTTGACTCAAGTGATAAAGCTGATGCAGCACAGAAAGCCAGTGACATGCTTGCAGAGCATATGTTACAAGAAATGGCTAAAGAACTGGCCTGACAGTGGAGGAGATGAAAGAGCAGCAAAGACAAGCTGAGCTTCAAAGAGAAAAGGCTAAAGCTGAGGCTGCCAGAGCTGAAGCTGACTATTCTAGACCCAGAGCTGCCCCAATTCCCTACTCAGATGCTGATCTAAGGCGTTGCTATAAAAGAACACACTTTAATCACAAGATTGAATCTATCACACTGAGTAGAAAAGGAGAATTGGTGATAATCAACTTTGTACTAGACAACAAGCAAGAAATTGTTCTAGATATGATATATCTGTACAAGTTGGGGTTCTTAGAGTTAAAAATTGTAGCCACAACTATCAAACGGATGAGAAAGAGTCAAATGAGACAAGAGATAGTTGATGTGCTTAAGACACTCTTCATAAGAATTGATCAGTTAGGTGAGATTCCTGCTGATGAAATTGATACTTTCTTGAACCGAGGCAAAGCTGCAAGAGTTAGAGCAGCAAGCCAGCGAGCTAAAAGAGACATCGGTTTACAAGTTCCAGAGGGAGTTGAATTTAGAGAAAACACTTATATCACTCAACCTTTGGAAGGATTCTTGTATCTTGATGTGGAAGGTAATCAGTGCTTCTTGAGAGTAGCAGATCTTCATTTGGCAAGTCTAGAATTAATTATGTACTTGAGAATTCTATGTGATGACTCAACTCAGAACTCAGTATTCAGATATCATCTCAACAAAGAAGTCAGATCAAGAAAAACTGAAATGAGAGAGTTGCTAGAAGGTGAAGAGATTATGAATAATGCTATCAAGGAAGCTGCCATTTGGGAACTTAAATGTTTAGATATGTTGTTGGAAGTTGGAGATCCTGTTGGTTAAATAGATTAGTTCTATAATTTTGTAAGCACTAAGTGTGCATAAGCTAATCATAATGATCAAGCTAGAATGTAAATGATATGTTCATGAATACAAATTCAAGTTTGATATGTTCAACTATTTTATCATTTGATATGTTCAATATTGTGTTTGGTATGTTCAAACAAACAGCTTTGTAAGTTCAAGCTGAGGATTGATATGTTCAATTATAAACTGATAAGTTCAGCAGTATAAGTTGTGTAAGTTCAGAACTTAAATTAATTCTGATAAGTTCAGTATCTAAGTAATTGTATGTTCAAATACTTAGAATATAAGTCTTATAATAGATTTGTAACATAAACATCTTGTAAACTCAAGATAGGATGAATAAGTATGGATTAGTTCAATACTTATTTCAAGAACTAACTTTGGTCAGGACCAGAGTGGTTCAACATAATTCTGCTAACCTATACGTACTTTGATTTAATATTTTGTCATCATCAAATAGGAGAAGATTGTTAGTCCCGTGTTTAGAATAGTTAGATTTGATGAGACAAACCATAGCTATGTATAGATGATAGGTTAAGAGTTAGGAATTATGTAAGTCTGTTATAGACTGACTAGTCAGCTTAGGCTGAGTAGTCAGCGTATAAATAGATATAGAGCTTTCTATGTAAGTACTAGATAGCTCAGTGACTTCTAAGCTGAGATAGGATTTAAGAGTGAAGACTTGAGTACTTGAAGTTTCAAGAACCCAAGATTCAAGAACTCAGCTTGACGATGTCAAGTCTGAGTGAGTCAGCTCAGCGTCAGACAGTTCAAGAATTTAAGTAAGTTCTAAATTCTGTTATAAACTCTCCATATCTACGACATTTAAATTAGGATATCTGAACCTAATTTAAACTATCTATTAGTTGGATAGAAATCTCAAACGGAATTAATTAGATATGTTCTAATTAAGGAGTTGGTTACGGTTTTAAAGAAAAGATAAATTCTATCTTTAAACTTCAATTTATTCGTAGATATATCAAGTATGAGTAAAAACCTTCTTATGGGTTTTCAATATATATATAGAACACAGAATCTGAAGAATATACGAATGCATAAGTTGCAAAACGTACATGTGTTCGTCATACTTGATACGCGTGTGTTGTGATAACTTTGTTAGTTCAAAGGTCAAGAGAGTTTTCAAGAGTTCTTGTTAATCAGTTTTTAACAAGAAGATCGATCATCAATTAGTTTGTGATACAAGAGTGTTTAGAGAGAGTTGAGTTTATAATCCGTGTAAACATCAAATCATCTTGTTGATTTGATTAGAAAGTGATAATTGTAACTATTCTGTTTGATCATTGAATATACATTTGATTAATTTGATTGATTGTGTTAAAGTGTATTCAACCCCCCTTCTACACTATATCGGTTGCTTGTTTACCCTCTGTGGGACCAACATGACCCATATAAACTTGAAAATGATCAAACCAATCATACCTTAGATGATTTAAGGTTAAAGATGATGATGATAGCTCAAGACTCTGTTTTCTCTTGTTAACACTCCAGAAATCAAAGAACCAAACCTTGATTGAAGAAAACGTTGTTGTGGATTTTGCTAGTTTGACATAATGAAGTCAAACACACATATATATACATATAAGTTTGCTCTAATTACATAAATAGTCCCTTGACTATTTAAGTTTCATTTCAACAGTTAAGGCCCCTCTAGTTTATATCTACATCTGATCACATATGTCTAATTATAACTCATATAACACTTTGTACATTTCCCGTATTAAGTATAAATAAAATTCTGGATGTTACAACTCTTCCCCACTTGAAATGATTTCGTCCCCGAAATCAACTGCCGAAGAGTTCTGAATATTTACTCATCATTTTCTGATTAGGCTCCCATATATAATTTGAACCCTTTTTGTACTTTTACTGGTCCTTGACCCGTCTAATCTGTTTATTGCGTAAGACCTTATCTTTTCAAAATTACTATAAGTTGTTCCTCATAATATAATTTATTATCAATGTTAACATTTTCCAATAATACTATTGTAGATCCATCTGTAAACACTTTCTGAGACATAATACACAAAAGGTGTTAAGAGTATGACAACCCTTATGGAAACTCTGGTCTATAATCAACACTTTCTGAATCTAATAACGTCTTACCATGGTGATACTTTTAATGATACATAGTCTCCCCCTAAACACTGAAGTGGTAATCTTCATTTATCTGAGTAACTTTTTCTGTCCACTCTAGGCGGCTAACAATCCATTTCATAATTTCTGAATTTGTTCTATCATTCGCTGTACCATTTTTGTACTACTCAGTTCTTTCTGACCCATATCACCCCAAAACAATAAAGTTTGGCTGTAATATCATACAAATTTCATACATTGGCATCCCGGTGCTGGACTGGTGTCTGTTGTAATACGAAACTCTGTCAAGCAAATTTGTACCCCAGTTTTTTTTCTAAAACAATAATACAATCATGAAATACGCTTTCTATCATCTGTATATTTCTTTCATTCTGACTGTACCAAGATGAAGCTTAATTCTCAACTTTTTATATGAAATCTGTTCCAAATTCTGGAAGTGAATCTGATATCCCTGTCTGATATAATAGAGACTGATATGCTATGACAAGGCACAATCTCTTTCATATACACATCTGCTAAACGTTCTGAGTAATAAGTCTCTCTAATGGAAACAATTTATATTTTTTTAATTAACCTGTCTACAATCACCCATATCACATTATAACCTCGTAAGGTTTTGGGTAATTTGGTATTTAGGTCCATAACAATATTTTCTCATTTTTAAACTAATATCTCCACATATAATAACCTCTCATATGGTTTCCGAGATTTAGTTTTCACTTGTACATATTTAAAGACATTTCTCCACTTATCTGATTACATCTCGTTTCACATCTTGCCACCACTAATCTACCCTCAGGTCTTTATACAATTGGTAGCTTCTGGTTGAATTAAAACTCTAAACTTATGAGCTTCATTTGGATGTGTCTGACGTGCATCTCCATAATATGGTGCCCATATACAATCATATCTAATCAATATCTCACGACTGTTTTTAATCCGATCAATTTCTTGTCCCTTTTATCCATTCTTTATGATACTTTTCACTTTTGACCACTTTTGACTAAGTTGTTCTTATCACATCTGAGTAAGAGTGTTGTAACTGTCATCTAGATGACTAATTCACATAAGTTTTATTTTTGATTTCCTGTTCAAGCTGTCGGCTATAACATTAGCCTTATCCGAATAATATATTATTCTACTCATAGTCCCTTAACAATTCTAATCAAAGTTTCTGTCACCTTTAAAGGTCTTTCTCATCCACAAAGTATTTCCAACTTTTATGATTTAGTGTAAACAGCACACTTCACATATAAACACATAATCTCATCATATCATGCTAAATGCTACCGTAGCGCACTAGCGGTAGTCTTACATCTCCTCATTTCTGATTGCTATCGCAGCACACTGACGATAGTTTTACCTCACATATGAATGTTATTGTGGCGCACCAACAATAGTCTTACATCCATATATCTACCCACTACCGGGGTATAATCATCACGTATCATATACATAACATGACACACATACTACTATCATGTACAGGACAATATACTCACTTTTATACAGTTATAACTGTCTAGAAGTGCAAACAATAACTCTGCCCCTCTGCATTAATTCACAATCAAATCTACTGTACAAGGCATCACACAATGCTATCATCTCTTCAATCAATTCAGGTAACGCAAACTGTCCCTTCACATAGTTTCTGTAAATAACCTCATACAACTGCTGATCACTGTTAGGGTCTTTGATGGCCTCCATTTCATCACTGCCTTTACTTCTCAGGATTCATCTCAATTCCATCTTTGCTACTAAAATACCTAAAGAGTTGCATTTCTGATATCTTGAAATTCACATTAGTAGAATTTGACACATAACTGTTCTCTGCTCTGTGTCTCCAAGACTTTTCAAACATGTTTCTCATGATCTGAACACGATTTGAGAAATGTCATCCATTCTGATGATAATCTGACCTTGAGTCAGCTTTACAAAACCACTTTACCCCATTATAACTGATCAAGTAATTCACATATTCCGAGCAACGAATATATATATATATATATATATATATATATTCTTGATGATCACTTAATAAAACTCACAATAATTAATACACATATAAAAGGTATCATCGTTCTTTTTCACACATACTATAGGTACACCTCATCAAAAACTACTAGGTTTAATAAATCCCCTTATTTAGCAATTCTTGGAGTTGTTTCAATAGTACATATATTTCTGAAGGAGCAAGTCTGTACAAAGCCCTCGTACTCAATGAAGCTTTCATCACCACATCAATTCTGAACACCATCTGTCTGTCTGGCGGTAACCTTGGTAATTCCTCGGATTACACGTCAAGATACTCACATTCTACTTTCACCTCTTTTAAACTCATCATTTTTTTTTCAAATTAATATTCATAATATAAACTAAGGAAGCATAATACCCATACTGAAGATACTTCCTATTCTTGGAAACTAACCACACATATGACTTTTCCGGTTTTGACATTAACACATATAATTAGTTCTTCCCACTTGGGATACGAACTCATAACACTTTTTGTTCACACAATATTGTAGCCTGGTTACAACCTAACAAGTCTAGTCCAATCATTATCTTAAACTCATTCACATTCATAGGTACAAATTCACTAAGGAATTTAATAGTATTCATTTCTGTCACCTTATACTTATACACATCTGATCTTTCTGTAATAATACTTGATTCTGTTTTACTTGTGGAGTTCATCCATAACTCTGCTTATCATTTACTATGGCACAAACTTCCCAATTATAATTTCTTTAAACTCTTCTCACATCATACGCTTCATTTGTCTTTAACTCTTCTATATCACAATAACCTTTTGTTGCGCTACTCATCTAATTTATAACATGTTTCACTTTATTCTCAGGTGCTTACATACACATATGAAATGCACTCTTGATCTCTGACATCTACTTATGGCTAACAATCGATTTGTTAACATGTAATACGTTGATGGTTGTCACGCGGAATTTCCTTGAACGTAAAACCCTTTATGATACTTCACGAATAATAACTTGAGGTTATAATTACCTCTTTCTCCCTTTTATAGTTAATCTTGATACTGACTCTTATCTGATCACTTTTTTGTTATGTTCTTTCATCTGTTTCATAACTTATACAATGTTATATGACATATTCTGTTCCATACTTTATTAAGTTTTCCTTGTACCAAATTTCCAAAGTACAGAATTTGATACTCAACGATTTAAATCTGGGGCTCATACACCCTCGTCATGCTATATCTTTATAAGGATACATTTTCTTGTAATACTAGTTTTTGTCCCTTCGATTCTATGAGTAGAACCACGCTTAGGGTTATTCAATACTCTTGAACCTTCAATGTTTATCATCCCAGTAGTATAGATAAATCATTAAAGCAATGGGTAGCTTTACCACACTATCCTCTATAATAACCAGTTACTAGTACATCCAACATATATCAGTACACGTATTACCAAATCTAAAGTATTTCTATACATACTAAGGCATTCTATACATATATTCCCAGGTGTACTACCTTTACAAGTATCACTCACCCAATTCACAAGATTGCTCATGATTCCATTAAGTTCCAACATGTATCATGTGTTTGTAATAATATGAGCCCTTATATTACTCTAAACACACTACACACGTTTGATCTTAACTTTATCACAAAAAGTCCCGATTCACACGCTTAGACCATGTATCACCAATGAATTATATCACATATTCATATAACAATTTAATTCATCATGATTGCACATATAAAACCAACTCTTAACAGTTGTATACACATATATCATATCTGTCTTGAACACATTATGTACTTGCGCATAATGCTCACATACCACATAATCAATATAATTTCTAGTATACTCACCAAGCTGCAAGCCTCCAGTTTGAAAATTTTCAAAATCCGCAAAACCATGGATTAAGTCCAGACTGTGTATTGGACACATCCAGATCCCTCAAACAATGGCTCTGATACCATGTTGTAACGCCTCAATTTAATAAAACTACCATTTTCAGTAAAACCATATCTGAATACGCACCTTTGAAAGTTTTTCATAAAAGTGGAAGCGTAAACTATACGAAAATCTAATGTATCAAAGATACTCACATAAGTATTATCACAAGTTTAAAACCGAAACTGGTCATTTACAAACTGGGTGTTAAGTATTTCTAAAACATTTATCAACATGTAGTCAAACCGAAGCTTTGCCCTTGTCTCTGATAAAACTTGCAAAACATTTTAAAAATAATATCCGATAAGCTTCGAGAGCTTAGTGAGTAAACTAGACTGCAAATCATATAAACACATGAATATAATCACATTCTGAATATAGCCAACCACTGGTTGTAGACCCAGGGTAGCAATCTGAGCCACAATACTATGCTAATTCTGAGCCACTACTTCACAAAGTAGCATGCTTTAAAACACATAAACGAATACATACAAGTATTCCTTGTAATAACATCATTATGAACATATGAAACATAGTCTAGAAGACTCACCTTGTAATTGTTTTAAACGAAATGAAACGTAAGATAATGCTCTAGGTATCCGAACATAATCCTACACATATAATATAACAGCATAATATCAAGAACACACTTTTCTGATCTAAACTGAAGGCTACACGGATCATGTACCCCCTACACGGGCCGTGTACTATGTGCTCAACACTATCCGACATTCAAATGACACAAAAGTCGGATCAAACAACCCTACACGACCGTGTACCCCATACATGGGTCATGTACCCCATATGCTACACGACCATGTTTCCAAACATGGCCCTATGACCGCCATAAACTCTACACAGGCCGTGTGCTGCTACACGGGCCGCGTAAGGCTACATGGGCCGTGTTCGTCCCATCCGACTTACAGTTTAGACGCTGTACAATCGCTGAATTCCGGCCAAAACCATCCAAAACTCATTCTAATCGGTGTTTAACATCATGGGAGTGTTTTTCAACATCCCTAACAATCTAAACCACCTTTAAAACATAAATAACATGCTTTAATTCTTGTTTCAACCATTTGACCCATATAAACTTGAAAATGATCAAACCAATCATACCTTAGATGATTTAAGGTTAAGATGATGATGATAGCTCAAGACTCTGTTTTCTCTTGTTAAAACTCCAGAAATCCAAGAACCAAACCTTGATTGAAGAAAACATTGATGTGGATTTTGCTAGTTTGATATAATGAAGTCAAACACACATATATATACATGTAAGTTTGCTCTAATTACATAAATAGTCCCTTGACTATTTAAGTTTCATTTCAACAGTTAAGGCCTCTCAAGTTTATATCTACATATTATCACATATATATATATATCCAATTATAACTCATATAACACTTTGTACATTTCCCGTATTAAGTATAAATAAAATTCTGGATGTTACACGTGGGTAGACAATGCAATTGAATTGTATGAAATTGAATATGCACATACATGTATAAACACTTTTAAGCAAACGTTGTTTTTTTTAAGCAAACATTCAAAATTAATAAACGTTAAATGATATAGAGATAAAAAAATTAATAAAACAACACATGTAATATTGTTATGAATCACATGTGATTATACATAATAAAATTTAAGTCCAACCTAAGAAAATAAAAAAAAATTGTCGAAAGTATATCAAGGACCTCTCTAATAAAAGAGGGGAACACGAGAATGGCAACGGAATAATTTGTTTCGTCTAACGATTAACGGTTTGTAAGATAATTAATTTTAAATAAATTAGAGGAGAGAGAAAGTGAGGACTAATAAACAAAAAGTCAGAATTATCCTCGCTTATATCAATTTTGATTATTATCTAAGATTAAATCTGGACCATTGAATCTTGAAATATGATGGCTAAAATTATCACTGAGAACTATGATTTAAATTAGGACTATATTCAACAAAACCCTAGATAAGTAACATAATTTTAATGTTATATCTATTAATGTAGAACATATACTAATCAAGTGATAGAGTGTTGCATCAGTTCACTGTTTACGTCCAAAATAATAAACTGAAACAAAATATGTTTTCTTAAATGCTAATTTTAATTACAACTGTAATTATTTTAACTTCTAATCCGTTAGACCCATATCCTGTTTACATTTTGCAATATAAAAGTCTACATATTTTTATAAATCTGTTTAGTTTATTTTGTCTAATCTGAACAATCTATGACTAAAGTATTACTAGACCTTGTAAAAATGAAATGTTTGTTTTTTGTTGTATATTTTTAAAAGAAACCGCATAGAAAAGGATAATCGCCAGCTCATCAAAATGTATAATATGTTATCAAATTGAGTGTGGTCTTGATTTGGGTTCTTACATATTGGGATGTTGAAAAATGTTAGATATTTATGCATGCAACTACAAAATATGTAAGTTTAGTTGTTCCTTTCTAATGCTAAATATGCATGATTTGAATATCTAGTTAAATCGCGATGGGGAATTTATGCTTTATGTGTTATTGTGTAAATCTTATTATATATGGTACAATTTTGATTTATTATACTTGTGTTATTTTTGGCTTCAACATGAGGAAAAGTAGAGAAACGGGAATTAGTGATAAGGCTATTCGGTCTAGAGAAAGTACTTGTACGACATTCTATCGGTTGGGTGGAGTCATCATCATGTTGCTTTTAATACCTCGAGTACTATAGAGTCAAATCGTTCCAATTATAATCAATTGGTGGATCGAGTTCGAGTCTTTCAAGCAACCGTTGGAACTACACAATAAAGTTTAATCGAGAAAAATATCTTGCTTCCATCGGGAGATGATACATCTAACCACAGTCGGTCGATAAGTTTGATGATCTAGATTGAACATTTTGGATTATATGCGAATGTATAGCATGATATATATGACTATTTATGACTAGTTTCTCTTTTGTTTGTTTAGCGTTTGAATTACATGATTGGTAATTTGCTTCTATGGTTGAAACTATTATGTTATAACATTAAAAAAAACTTTTATGGCTACCTATATTTATTTTTACTTACACATATTGTATTTGTTTACCAACACATATGGGATTGTTACCTACACATAAAAATACATTACCCACACATATTGAATGACACATGTCACTAACATTTTATATAGTCATGTCACGTCATCATCTTACAACTAAATTATAAATTTACCCGCTCATATCGATTACTTTTAACCACACATAGATGTGTAGGTATAGCATATTATTTATACCTACACATAATGTATGTGTGGGTAAATATCTTTATCTATAGGTATGAGCTCACACACTAACACTTATTTTATGTGTAGGTAAAGATAATTAATCACATATTTGGATCTTCTACCCACATATAATGTGTGTCAATAAACATCTCGATTTCTTGTAGTCATGTTGGATTCGCTTTCAATTTCCATCTAGGAGTCTTTAACACGGAACTATGAACACAATCAAGAAAAACAAACAACTTGTAGCTAGAAACAAAGTTGCTGTGACCTTTAAACATAAAACTCACGGTAGCCTTTGTGAAACTGTGTATTCAGCAACCTGGGTTTGTGGAGCCGTCAACCGCTAGTGGTGAGATGGCAGTGGGTGAGGTTAAGTCAAGATTCAAAGCAGCAGGTTTTGGTCACAACAAAGTGCAGTGAAAATTAATCTATAGCCTGTGATGAAGTGGTATAGAATTTTTTTTTCATATATGGTTTCAGTTCTTTTATAAAGATGGTTGCGATTCTCCTAAGAAGCTTTTGTACACTCCCAAGATTCCTTTCTCTCAAAATTTACTACATTTTCACTCAAACAATTATACACTTTTTGTAGTTGACTTTATTGTAGAACCACATAACTGAACCAAAGGCGGTAAGTTTATAGATTGTTGTGCTTTGATATAATTGTTAGAAATAATGATATAAATCAAAATTATAGTTAGGTATTTAAGATATATATAAAAAAACCTTAGATTATATGTATTATAATATATACCACCGGCCCTCACCACTTAGCCACCGGCTGCCGCTGACGGTTATGTAACCGCCGGTCGGACCTCACTTGATAACCGCCTTCTTGAGGCCCAAAAATATGTACAAATGATTGCAAGTTTCATTATGTGATTTCAATATATAGAGATGTGATTTCAGTAAGAAAAAGGTTCAACTTTGGTTGTATTGTGTGTTTGATCCTACATTTGGTATCGGAGCAAAGGTAAGGTTCATCATCATCTACCATGAATCAAGAAAACGAGAAAGCAGAGATTCAATAGAGGAACACCCATCGAAGTTTCTCATTTGAGGTTTGATTACTTTATCACAACGGAGGATACTGAGCGGCGACCATAGAAGAATTACCACTGCGGCACCCTTAACAGAAAAACTTACCGTGTCCGGAACCGAAGAAGTAAGTGACTGTTACTACATTCATCACATAAAGGGCATTAACTAAAAACCGGCATAAAGATCGTTGATATTTCAGGGGATGATCAAACGAAGAAGACCAGAGAGTTTTCTTGATTTACCCAAGCCACCGAACAAAGGAAACCCACGAAGGGTCTTTCAAAGCGGTGTACAAGGGAAGAAACCCTAGTTCTTTTGAAGAACAGAGGAGCAACCACCAAGAGAAGTGGTGCACCAAGCGGCACCTAGAGAAACGTATACAAACCCTAGATCTTGAGAACTGAAAAGAGGGAGAGTAAACTCACGTATTGTATATACTCATATACATATTAAAGTTGTTCTAAGCCCAGTTATACTTATTTCTATTAAAAAGGAAAAGCTCATTTTTTAAATAAAACCTTTACTCAAAAGTATATAACTAGAATTTTATTAAATTTTATTTTTTTAACGATATATATATATATATATATATATATATATATATATAAACAATAAATAAAATTTTAAATAAAAGATTATAAATATCTAAGTTTTTTTTTTAAATGTGTGAAAGTGATAATAATAAGAGAGAAACTTTCAAGATCAAAGAAATGAGATTAACAACTCATTTTCAATGTCCAATATTAAAATCAAATAATTATTCCACTTGGGCAATACGTATGCAAATTATTTTGGAAGCCAATAGTTTATGAGAAATGATTGAACCAGAATCAACAACTGAAGTTGATACAAAAAATGATAAAGCAGCAATTGCTTATATTTAACGATCACTTCCTGAAGAACAACTATTACTTATTTCAAAATACAAAACTTCAAGAGCAGTTTGGGATGTTTTGCGAACAAGACATGTTGGTGTGAATAGTGTTCAGCAAGCAAGACCGCAGACACTCAAATTAGAATTTGAGATGTTGCAAATGAAGAAAAATGAATCTATTGATTCATTTACTGTAAAACTGACAAATATTGTTAATAAAGCAGCAAGTTTAGGATTAACCTATGAAGATTCTATTCTTGTACGTTAAATGCCATACAAGATAGATTCCTTCATATTGTTGCTTCTATAAAACAATATGCAGATTTGGATACCATGTCTTTAGATGAGGTAATTGGCAGACTAAAGACATTTGAGGAAAGACTCAAATATAAAAAGGAACGATCTATGGACATGCAAGAAGGTTTGATGTTCACACAACATGAAGATCGCAACCAAGATTACAGAGGATGTGGTCGTGGCAAATTTAATCACTCGCAAGGAAGAGGAAAAACAGATTTAGATCAGAAAGAAAGAACCGGGAACCCTCACAAAATAATTTTAGAAATGAAGAACACGCATTTTTTTGAAGAAGATACAAAAGACAAATCTCAAATCACGTGCTACCGATGTCACAAACTTAGACACTTTGCCTATAAATATCCAACCAAACGCAAGAATCAAGTCAGGGAACAGTCAAATCGTAACATCCTCAAATTGGGCTTAAATGTGTGCGAACGTGGTACGTCGAATATTTAAATAAATTAAATAAAAAATATATATTTTAGTAAATGATATAAAGTATGAAAATAATAAAGAAATGAGGTTATTAAAAATAATAATAAAAGTAGATAAAGATTATAAAATATCGAACGGTTTCCAGCGAGGAATCCAAAAATATCCTCATTAGTTGAAACGAGTAAACGAGAGTCGAGTTGTAAGTTGAAAAAGGGGAACAAAATACCCACAAGTCAGTTTTGAGTTAACACCCTCATACACACACGTATGTTAACACACACACACACTCAAGGTTCTTTCTTTATGTTCCATGTCTCCATCTCCTTGTGTTGGTCCCAAAGAGGGTGAACAAGAAACCGATACAGTGTAGAAGGGGGGGGGGTTGAATACACTTTAAACAATCAAACAAATTAATCAAATGTATATTCAATTATCAACCAGTACAATAACTATTATCACTCTCTAATCAAATCAACAGGATGATTTGATATTACAATGATTATCACCTCAACTCTCTCTAAACACTTTTGAATCACAAACTAATTGATGATCAAATTTCTTGTTAAAACTGATTAACAAGAACTCTTGAAAAACTCACTTACAAAGTAATCGCAACACACGCGTATCAAGTATCACGAACACTGTACGTTTTGCAACTTATGCAGTATCACGTACTTGTATATCTTCGCGTATTCGTTCGTGTATCGCGTATCTGTTCTCGTACACACGTAAGAATATCTATATAAAACCCAGACGAAGGTTTATACTTATACTTGATATATCTACAAATAAATCACAGTTTAAAGATAGAACTTATCTTTTCTTTAAAACCGTAACAAACTCCTTAATTAGAACATATCTAATTAATTCCGTTTGAGATTTCTATCCAACTAATAGATAGTTTAAATTAGGTTTAGATATCCTAATTTAAATGTCGTAGATATGGAGACTTTATAACAGAATTTAGAACCTACTTAAATTCTGAACTGACTTCTGACGCTGAGCACATACTCAGTCTTGACCTTGTCAAGCTGACTTCTTGAATCTTGGATTATTGAATCTTCAAGTCTTCAAATCTTCAAGTCTTCAAGTCTTCATTCTTAAGACCTATCTCAGCTTAGAAGTCACTAAGCTATCTAGTACTTACATAGAAAACTCTATATCTGTTTATACGCTGACTACTCAGCTGAAGCTGACTAGTCAATCTATAACAGACTTACATAATTCCTAACTCTTAACCTATCATCTATACATATCTATAGTTTGTCTCATCAAATCTAACTATTCTAAACATGGGACTAACAATCTCCCCCTATTTGATGATGACAAAACATTGAATCAAATAAGTTATAGGTTAATAGAATTATGCTGAACAACTCTGGAACTGACCAAAGTTAGTTCTTGAAATAAGTATTGAACTGATCCATACTTATTCACGTATCTTGAACTTACAAGATGTTTATGTTACAAATCTATTGTAAGACTTGTATTCTAAGTATTTGAATATACAACTACTTAGATTCTGAACTTATCAGAAGTAATTTAAGTTCTGAACTTACAAAACTTATACAACTAAACATATCAGTTTATAATTGAACATATTAATCATCAGCTTAAACTTACAAAGCTGTTTGTTTGAACATATGGAACATAATTTTGAACATATCAAATAATAAAAGGTTGAACACATCAAACTTGAGTTTGTATTAATGAACATATCATTTACATTGTAGCTTAATCATTATGATTAGCTTCTGCACACTTAGTGCTAACAAACACATAGAACTAATCTATTTACTCAACGTAATCTCCAACTTCTAACCACGTATCAAAACATTTAAGTTCCCAAATTGCAGCTTTCTTGATAGCATCAACCACAATTTCTTCACCTTCTGGCATCTCTTTCATCTCAGCTTTTCTTGATCTGATTTCTTTGTTGAGATGATATCTGAATACTGAGTTCTGAATTGAGTCATCACATAGAATTCTCAAGTACAGAATTAATTCCAGATTTGCCAAATGAAGATCTGTTACTTTCAAGAAAGATTGATTACCTTCCACATCAAGATACAAGAATCCTTCCAAAGGTTGAGTGATATAAGTATTCTCTCTGAATTCAACTCCCTTTGGAACTTGTAAAATGATGTCTCATTTAGCTCGTTGGCTTGCTGCTCTAACTCTTGCAGCTTTGCCTCGATTAAGAAAAGTATCAATTTCATCAGCATGGATCTCACCTAGCTGATCGATTCTTATGAAGATTGTATTAAGCACATCAACTATCTCTTGTCTGATTTGACTCTTTTTCATCTGCTTGATAGTTGTGGCTACGATCTTCAACTCTGAGAACCCCAACTTGTACAGACATCTCATATCTAGACCAATTTCTTGTTTGTTGTCTAGTACAAAGTTGATGATTACCAATTCTCCTTTTCTACTCAGTGTAATTGATTCAATCTTGTTATTAAAATGTGTTCTTTTATAACAATGCCTTAGATCCACATCTGAGTAGGGAATTGGGGCAACTATTGGACCAGAATAATCAGCTTCAGCTTCAGCTCTGGCAGCATCAGCTTTAGCCGTTTCTCGTTGAACTTCTGCTTGTCGTTGCTGCTCTTTTATTTCCTCCACTGTTACGCCTAGTTCTTTAGCCATCTCTTGTAACATTTGCTCAGCAAGTATGTCACTGGCTTTCTATGCTGCATCAGCTTCATCACTTGAGTCAGATTCATGTGCAACTAGTTGAAACTTACCCTGTTGCTCAGGCTCAGGCTCAGCAATGATGACCTTTCTTTTCTTCGCTAGAGGCATAACACTTCTTTTCTTTCTTTTTACCATCTTAAACACCTTACTCTTCCCTTTATCTATTTGTGAAGTTGGAACAGACTCAGCTTCAACAAATTTTGTCAAATTAGCTTGAGGAAGGTTGGTGTGAATAGCTTGAGATGTTTCTTCAAGTGGAGTTTCTGGTTGAGCTTGTGAAGTTGTGGTTATTTGGACTGTTGGAGCCTGTTGTTGTTGAGAAGGCTGATCTACCGTACTCATGAACTGATCATGAGCTTGTTCAAATTGTACTTCCTCTATATGCTCCCCCTCAACCATATCATCACACTTCTTTGATTCTTCCTCCCCCTTTTTGTCATCATCAATAGGGGAGGGTCTGAGTTTGAACATGAAGCTTTCCAAGTTGGCAACTGAAGTTGACAAATCATTAAGTTTGCGCATCAACTTGGTTTTGTCAGCTTTCCTCTTCCTGTGTAGAAGCTCAAACTGAGTTTGTAAATAGTCCATAATGACTTGAGCATCGTTTTTCATCAGCTTGAACTCCTCAGGTCTTCATCTCACTTCAACGTCCTCCTGTCGAGTGGAAGAGTGTATTTCTACCGTAGGAGTGGCTGTTGAGTGTTCCTCAATAGGTAAGGATGTGAGTCCCATATCCAAAGGTTGGTGATGACCTATGGAATCAAGGGGGCCAGAATGGAGACCCTGTAAACCTTCCTGGTGTAGGAAAGGTTCATTGACAGGTCGTGCGAGTGTGTGTAAGAATGGAAGTGAAGAATGAACAAGTTCGTGAGGTATGGTAGTGGGGTGAGGAGGGGGGTAATTGACCCTGGGGATTGGTCAGTATTTCAATGTTACCTTCATGGGGCTGTGAAGGCACAGAAGTAGGCTCTCCCATGGCACTAGTAAGTATGGGCTGAGTAGACACCATACCCGGTATAGGCTTAAGGGTTGAACTGAGCCTAGAGGTTGGCACCTTAAGAGGAAGGTGTCTCCCCCTCAGATCCTGCCGGTGGAGGTATCAATGTGATATCAACTCCAGTATCCTTTTGAGGTGAAGGACCACCTTTGGCAGATTTTCTTGTATAGGTGTAGGATATATCCTTGGTAGCAGTGGGCTGACCAAGGTTGGCTGTAGATTGTAAGATAGATGGAGATGTTTGAGGTGGAGGAGAGGGGTTAGACTGAGTTGGGCTTGACTCAGTCCTATCTCCTAAGTTTGGAGATGAAGAAGTAAAAGAGAGAGAAGGAGATAAGGGTTGTGAAATCATACCTGCTGCACCTAGCAGTGGCGACTTAGAGCTAGGAAACAAACTCCTTTGCTCAGAACTCGAAGTGATGGATGAAATTATTTTAGCACTGGGTCTTAACTGAGTCATAGGTTGATCAGCTTGAGGGGACTCAGCCTCAGAACCAACAGCATCACCCACTTCTTCCACAACTTCCTCCTCTGTCCCAGCTTCACTTGACTCAGGAGTCGGAAGTTGTACATACGCCCTCATCTGAGCACTCATTGTAGGATGCCCAGGGAAGATATCATGGGTGAACATTCTGTAGCTGAGAACAGGAGTAGGGATTGACTCATATTGAGCATTATATCTTCTACCCAACCTGTCCTCGATGACCATGGATATGAATCTTGCAAAGGTTACAATGGTGTCCCTTACGTTCTTGGTCACCAATGACTTGAATGCCTCAAAGATCAATTCAGCGTAATCCACTTGTCGATCATAAAATAAGTTGTATAATAATTTCATTTCAAAGTCATTTAAATTATCCAGGCCTCCTACCTTGTATCCAAGGGAACGAACCACAGTGGATACCACAAATCCCCATGCCATCTGGAAAACAGATTTCCGTATGACTCCAATAACTTGAGGATGACCCATTAAGGGTAAAACACTTCGTGATGTTTCCCTAGAAACCGTCGCTTCATACTGATTATGAATCAGGAGATGAAGAGATCGGCGGAGATAGTTTGCATCGACTTCGATCGCCACTTCTCCACTTAGGACTGTGCCCCGTATAACCGGTTGAGTTGCATCCAGTTTACACGTATACCAGAATTCCGTAAGAAGTTGTGGGATGAGCACAGCAGGTCCACGAAGAAATGCATGTGCCAGGGGTCCCTTGCGAATGTAGGAGACCCACTCCTCATATCCCCTGCCAATTTTGGACTTTGGAATGTCGGTACAGGCGATGACGTTGTTTTGTTTGTAGGCGGGGAGTGCATTGTTCTTGAAATTTCCACCGCGAATCATTTGTTCAGTTGGATTTAGAGTATACCCCTCCATTGAAATCAAACTTATCGTATTGGATTGCACTTAGCAGTAATAAGCACTTAGCAATGAACTCTGCACACAGCAACGTTAGGGTTTAAGAGAGAAGAATATTTTGCAAGTTTAAACGAAATATGATGAATAATCTCTCTTATTTATACCTTTTCAATGTGAGAGAAAAGTTACCGTTATCTGAGGGTAATAAATATGACCGTTACCGTAAAAACTTCTACGCAGTTTGTTACAACGGCTAAATTTATTGTTAATTACCCAAACGCACACTGTTATATTGAAAAGATATTTTATAAAAAATATATCAGAAAAATTTCTGAACGACTGATGTTTATTTACCAAACACACCGTAAATATGTTGGACTTACCATATTGTTAGGATTAACCTAGACTTGTGGAACTGACCACACTTTGGAACTGATTACTCAGCTGATCCTGAATGATCAGCTTATATAGAGCACTCAGCTGATCCTGAACGTTCAGCTTATGTGAAGCACTCAGCTGATCCTGAACGTTCAGCTTATGTGAAGCACTCAGCTTCAGCTTGAGCACTCACCTCAGATTGAGCACTCAGCTCAGATTTTGACACTTAGTAAAATGTAGCACTTAGCAAATATTAAACAGAGATAAAAAATGGAACATACCCATTAAGGCTTGAGCATTCCAAGCTTGTTGAGTAGAGTTGTGAATCTTGTGCCTTCAATTGGTTTCGTGAAGATATCCGCAAGCTGATCTTCATTCTCAATGAAGACTAACTCTATCTTCTCCTTTTCTACAATATCTCTAATGAAGTGATGTCTTATCTCAATGTGCTTGGTTCTTAAGTGAAACACTGGGTTGTGTGTAATGGCAATAGCACTTTGATTGTCATAAATAGGGGAGTCTTTGAATAATGCAGATCAAAGTCCTTCAGTTGATGTTGCATCCACAGTATTTGAGCACAACAGCTCCCTGCAGCTACATATTCAGCTTCAACTGTTGAAATTGCCATTGAGTTTAGTTTCTTGCTCGTCCAGCTAACTAATTTTCCACCCAAAAGTTGACATCCTCCAGTAGTACTCTTTCTATCAAGACCACATCCTGCGAAGTCTGAATCGGAGTACCCTATCAGCTCAAATCCTGATCCTTTGGGATACCACAAACCTAAGTTTGGCGTTCCCTTCTGATATTTGAGTATTCTTTTAACAGCTAGCAAGTGTGATTCCTTTGGATCAGCCTGATATAGTGCACAAACACATGTAGCAAACATTATATCAGGCCTGCTTGCTGTTAAATAGAGTAATGAACCTATCATTCCTCTATATGTAGTCTGACATACAGACTTTTCATCAATGTCCTTGTGAAGCTTGACATTGTGTAACATTGGATACTTTGCGGGATGGCTTGAATCTAGTCCATATTTCTTAATCAGATCAAAAACATACTTGCTCTGATTAACGAATATACCATCTTCTTTCTGATAGATTTGAAGTCCCAAAAAGTACGTCATCTCACCCATCATGCTCATTCTGTATTGATTAGACATTATCTTGGAGAACCAATCACACAAATCTTGGTTTGTTGATCCAAAGATAATGTCATCCACATAAATTTGAACCAGAATGACATGTCCTCTGCTCTTTCTTATGAAAAGAGTTTTGTCAATACTTCCTCTTACAAAATCATTTGAGAGCAGATAGGTGGATAGTGTATCATACTAGGCTCTTGGAGCTTGCTTGAGTCCATACAAGGCCTTGTCCAACTTATAGACATAATCTAGATGTTTAGCATCTATAAAGCCAGGGGGTTGTTTCACATAGACATCCTCCTGTAGTGGTCCATTTAAAAATGCACTTTTAACATCCATTTGATACACTTTAAAGTTTTTGAAGGCTGCATAGGCTATAAACAACGTTATAGCTTCAATCCTTGCAACAGGGGCAAAGGTCTCATCATAATCAATACCTTCTTCTTGTCGATACCCCTGAGCTACTAGCCTTGCCTTGTTCCTGATCACTACTCCATCCTTGTCCACTTTATTTCTATAGACCCACTTAGTGCCTATAATTGTTTTTCTTTTGGGGGCAGGGACAAGGGTCTAGACCTTATTTCTTTGAAATTCTGTCAGCTCCTCTTCCATAGCTTAAATCCAATCTTCATCTTTTAGAGCCTCTTCAGTCTTCTTTGGTTCCATTTGAGATAGAAAACTAGAGTAGGCAACATAGTTTGCATTTGCCTTAGATCTAGTTAACACACCATCTTCAACGTTCCCAATGACATCATCAAGAGGATGATCTTTTAATACTTTGAAGGTTGTTGTGGGAGACTGAGGTTCTGGGTCTGATTCAGAGCAGTGTCTCTCAGGATGAATAGGACTTACTTCTTCAGTCTGAGTAGGAATTTGATGATCACTTAGATCTTCAATCTGACATGTACCTGATGATTCACCTAGATTCTCAGGCTGATTATCTTCAATATTGATAATTTCTTTCAGTGATGCACGTTTTTCAGATTTACTATCATCATCAGAATCATCCATAACATACATGGGATTTGATGTGAGATCTTCTTTACTCCTCTCAAGCTCACTCAGACTAACCGAGTCAGCTTGAGCTCTGTTGGATTCATCAATACTTGTCTCATCAAACGTAACATGTACTGACTCTTCATTTACCTTTCTTTTAAGATTAAAGACTCTGTAAGCTTTGGAGATTGAAGAATATCCAACAAATATCCGTTGATCAGCTTTGGGTTCCAACTTATGGAGCTGATCTCTTTGGTTTAGCACATAGCATGTTGAACCAAAAATATGGAAATATCCAATGTTGGGTTTTCTGCCATGATACATCTCGTAAGGTGTTTTACCATGTCTTTTAACTATAATCAATCTATTTTGAGTATAGCAGGCTGTACTTACAGCTTCTGCCCAGAAGCTCTGTTTGAGCTTTGACTCACATAGCATGCTTCTGGCAGCTTCAATTAACGTTCTATTTATCCTTTGTGCAACTCCATTCTGTTGTGGAGTTCTTACAGATGAGAAATTTTGGATAATTCCCTTCTTTTCGCAAAAGCCTTCAAGGGTTGAGTTTCTGAACTCAGTCCCATGATCACTTCTGAGTTGTTTAAGAGACTTACCCTTTTGCAACTCTTCTTGTCTTATGAAGCTGATTAACTCATATGCAGCTTCACTTTTGGCTTTTAAGAAGATTACCCAAATTAATCTTGTGAACTCATCAACAATCACTAGAGTATACTTTTTGCCACTTAGGCTTGGGGTGCTGATAGGTCCAAATAGGTCCAAATGCAACATATGAAATGGGTCTGTGATTGAGAAATTCTGTTTGGACTTGAAGGATCCCTTATGATGTTTTCCCATTTCACAAGCTAAGCAGAGTTTGTCTTTAGCAAATGTGATCTTAGGCAGACCAGAGACTAACTCTTTGCTAGACAACTTGTTAATATATTTGATGTTTAAATGAGACAGTCTTTTGTGCCATAACCAACTCAGCTTGGGGGTTAGGTCAGAGTACAAGTAGGTTTCAGTTGAAGGATCTGCGGAGCTGAGATCTAACAAATAGATATCTCTTTCTCTTTTTGCCATTAATATTGGTTTTCCCTTCTTATCATAAATTGTTCCTACATGCTCTCTGAAGGTGACTTCATAATCCTCATCACACAGTTGACTGATACTTATCAGATTGTGTTTAAGGCCTTCAACATATGCTACCTTTTTGAAAGTGACTTTTCCAGCAGTTATCTTTCCATAACCTTTAGTCCTTTCTTGAGAATTATCCCCAAATGTCACCTTGGGTCCTTCATTGTTTTGGAATTCACTAAGAATCCCCTTCCTTCCTGTCATGTGCCTTGAACATCCACTATCTAGATATCACTTGTAGGATCCCTTATTGATATCGTATAAAATATACATACTATTTATATACGATATCTCATACTTTGATTGCATTATTATATTGAATTGTGATAATTGTGGCTTAATTTGGTGTGTTATATGTCTTAGGTCTCTTGAGAGGAGAAATAGAGAAAATGATGAAGAAAAGAGGCAAAGGGAGAAGAGTTGACAGTTTTGACACCACTCCAATGTTTTGGGCGTATCTCACTCGTACGAAATCGAAACGAGGTGATTCAAAAAGCTACGAAAGCTAGACAAAATGAGCCACAATAATATTATGTTTCTGACACTTAAATGGGCTTTCAATATTCTGAAAAGGGGCCGAGAAGCAAAAGCAAAAAAAACAAAGATAAAAGTCAGGCAAGGAAATTAATTCAATGTATAGTCCACGTGGGCTTGTCTTGCTAGTCTCGATAGAATCCTAGCTCGATGCGAGGAGTCCCACCTCGTGTTGAACTGGGAGAAATGTCATTTCATGGTCCGAGAAGGCATTGTTCTCGGACACAAGATCTCAAGTGTGGGGTTGGAGGTCGACAAATCAAAAATCGATGTCATCTCAAGACTCCCTCCACCCACGAATGTCAAAGCTGTTCGTAGCTTCTTGGGTCACGCCGGCTTCTATAGGCGTTTCATCAAACACTTCTCAAAAATCGCCCGGCCGATGACCCAGCTACTCGAGAAGGACACACCGTTCATTTTCTCACCAGAATGTCTGAAATCCTTCAATCTTCTGAAACATGACCTCACACACGCCCCTATCATGGTTCCACCTGAGTGGCCACTTCCATTCGAGCTCATGTGTGATGCGAGTGATTATGCACTCGGGGCGGTTTTGGGCCAAAGAAAGAACAACCATTTTCAGCCCATATACTATGCGAGTAGGACTCTCACTGATGCGCAGGAGCACTACACCACGACTGAGAAAGAGCTCCTGGCGGTGGTATTTGCATTCGACAAATTCCGCCCATACTTAGTCCTATCGAAGACCATAGTATACACCGACCATTATGCGCTAAAATATTTGTTCGCCAAACAAGATGCGAAACCAAGACTCATTCGTTGGATTCTGCTCCTGCAAGAGTTCGATATTGAGATCCGGGACAAGAAAGGCGCAGAAAACTTTGCCGCCGACCATCTTTCCCGACTCGAGAATCCCAATCTCGAAGAACTCAATGAATCTACCATCAATGACACGTTTCCTGACGAGTTCTTACAAATGATCGAGTCGCAACAAGAGGAAGAACCGTTGTATGCTGACATTGCCAATTATTTAGCTGCAAGGTTCATTCCAAAGGGGTTGACTTATCAGAAGAGGCGAAAATTTCTGACTGATGTGAAATATTTCTACTGGTACCCACCCCATCTGTTCCGATTAGGTGCGGATTATGTCCTGCGCCGTTGCGTGTTTGGTACTGAGGCCAAACAAATTTTGCGCGAGTGTCACGAAGGTCCAACCGGCGGACACTTCGGCCCGAACTACACCGCGAAAAAGGTGTTAGATTGTGGTTTCTACTGGCCAACTCTTTTCAAGGATAAATTCACCATGGTCAAATCCTGTGATTCATGCCAGTGAGCTGGGAACATCTCCAAAAGAGATGAAATGCCTCAACAGAGCATCCAGGTTTGTGAGATATTCGATGTATGGGGGATAGACTTCATGGGTCCATTCCCTACATCTCACAAAAACAAGTACATACTCGTGGCGGTCGATTATCTGTCGAAATGGGCAGAGGCAAAAGCCTTGCCTACAAATGACGCACGAGTAGTTGTCAATTTTCTGAAATCCTTATTTTCGCGATTTGGGTGTCCGAAAGCGCTTATCAGTGATCGAGGCTCTCACTTCTGTAATCAACAGTTGGAGAAAGTCTTGAAACGATACGGTGTCACGCACCGTTTCTCGACCCCATATCATCCACAGACAAGCGGACAAGTCGAAAATACAAATCGTGGGTTGAAACGCATTCTTGAGCGGACCATAGGGTTTAACCAAAAATTATGGTCCGAAAAGCTTGATGATGCCTTATGGGCATTTCGAACAGCTTACAAAACACCCACCGGTTCCACTCCATACCGTATGGTCTACGGTAAAGTTTGTCACCTCCCAATCGAGATTGAACACCGGGCATTTTGGGCATTGAAAAATGCCAATCTCGACCCTGAAGAGGGAGGAAAGCATAGATTTCTCCAACTGAATGAATTGGATGAGTTGAGGTATCAAGCCTATGATAACTCATTGATGTACAAGGAGAGATCGAGGATGCTACATGACAAGCGTTTGAAAATCGTCAAAGAGTTTAAACCGGGCGACAAAGTTTTACTTTTCAATTCTCGTCTCAAATTCACGCCCGGGAAACTTCGATCACGATGGACTGGTCCTTACACAGTCATCAAATCATCGCCAATGGGTTTTGTTGATCTTGAATCAGAAAGGGGTCCATTTCGAATTAATGGACATCGCCTAAAATTCTACAATCAGATACAGGAACCCGACCTCGAGGAGGTCATGCTAATCTACCCTAAGTAATTTAACTTAGGGGCGAGTCAAGCTCAGGACTTGGAAATAAACGAGGCGCTTTTCGGGAGGCTACCCGGTTTGTTTTTTTTTTCCTTTCGTTTGTTCCCGTTTTCTTTTAAATTCCAAAAATCCAAAAAAAAAAAGTAGAAAACCGCAAAAAAAAATCTTAAACTTCAAAAACATAGAAAAAATAGTTTTTTTTCTTTTCTGTTCTTTCTTCGCTTTTGGTGTGCTTGTTTTATTTTCTTTGCTTGCAGTGACTAATCGTGATGATGTGAAGATGCCAGAGTTTCAATTGTTGATCTGCTGCCGAAAACCCCAGGGAGTATTTTTCCTTTAAACTCCTATGTGCTTCCACAGTCTTTATGCTTATCTGATTGCATTGAGGACAATGCAAATTTCTAAGTGTGGGGTGGGGGTTAATTACTTAACCAGTTGCTTGTTGTCCTGAGCACTATCTTCAAGCTAAGATAGTTTATGTAATGTCAATTGTGCCAGGAATTTTTAATTTTTTTAACACGACAATCATTGTTAATTGAGTTGTTTAGAAAAAGAATTTAACTTGGTGGCGGGATTATGTTTAGATTCTATGTGTCAGTGTTTGTGGCTTTTCATCATCGTAAAAATTTTGAGCTCACTTTCAATCCTGAATAATTTAGAGAGTACAAAAAGTCTTGCAGATAAAAAAAAGAGATGATAGAACCTTTAGAAAATTATAATCAGCGTGTCGGTATCCTGAGATACCACAATACATAATGAGATAGCTGAATCTTGACAAAAATAGGTTGAGATTGATTCCTTAGCTTTATGAGACTTATGTGTTGCTTACAAGAGTTATATGCCTAAATTAATAGTGAAAACACTATGTGGCCTTTTGGATTCGGACAAGTAGACCCGAGGGAGTTTCAAATCTAGCATACTAAGGCCAACTGGTCTGGATATGTTGGCCGAAAGTCCACTACATGGATCCATTAGAAAGTCACGTTTGATCTATTAAAATAATGAAAAGAAAAAGAGAAAAATAAAGGCATAAAAAAAGAGAGAAAAAAAACAAAGCAGCGCATTTGTCGAGTTAAACTTTGAAATCACCAATAAACCTTGAGGTTGAGAGTTTTCTGGAGGATTAAAAAAAATATATGCAAGAATGAGTATGATTTGAATTATAAGGGTTGAGTAGTGTTGTGAGAAATTATTTAGAATAATGAAAAGTTAGAGAGGTACTTACACAAGCATGCGCATCGATCTGAATGTAATTTGTAGTTGCCGGGTTGAGGGATGTTTTGATGATTCTTTTTACTGTTTGACGTGTTCATGGAAATTTTTTATTGAGTTTCTGTTGATCTGTGTGGTGCAATGTTCTTTTTAAAAGATAGTTTGCTTGAGGACAAGCAAGGTTTAAGTGTGGGGTGTTTGATATCGTATAAAATATACATACTATTTATATACGATATCTCATACTTTGATTGCATTATTATATTGAATTGTGATAATTGTGGCTTAATTTGGTGTGTTATATGTCTTAGGTCTCTTGACAGTTTTGACACCACTCCAATGTTTTGGGCGTATCTCACTCGTACGAAATCGAAACGAGGTGATTCAAAAAGCTACGAAAGCTAGACAAAATGAGCCACAATAATATTATGTTTCTGACACTTAAATGGGCTTTCAATATTCTGAAAAGGGGCCGAGAAGCAAAAGCAAAAAAAACAAAGATAAAAGTCAGGCAAGGAAATTAATTCAATGTATAGTCCACGTGGGCTTGCAGCACATTCCATGAAATTAATTGTTCACCTCAATTTGAATTATGTTACACCAATACACCTGGTGAAATAGTACCCACGAGGCCACAACATACACCTCCCGACGAATTAATCCAAATGAAGGCCCAGGCCCAATCTTATCTTATTTGTTTAATAAGCGGCTAGATCACGATGGATAAAAAGGAGAATTCGAGAGATATATATATATATTGAGTCATGCGGCAGACCTCGAGGAGCTGATGACAATTAATTTCCACGCAGAGGACAATTATTTTGAAGCAGCAGTCGTACGACAGAGAGCAGAGCCACATCATCGACGATTTGTTCACGCATTATTGGTAGAATTATTTGTAAGCAATTTACAATGTTTGCATATTATTTATTCTTCTATTTACGTTTGATCTTTGATATGATTATGGGGTAAACCTTTTAATGTATTTACCATGATGAACAAACCCTAGGTTTGAGATGTAATCTTTAGATCTTATTATTTTATGTTATGTTTTGTTTATTCTTAATCATGATCCTTGAGCTTTTGATCTTAATCTTTATTGAGTAATCTGTTAGATACAGTTTGTGCATGATCTGAGATAATGACTTGCATGTGTATTTCCTTCTTGATTATTGTTTGCTTGATCTGAGATATGGCGTTTGCATGCAATAGGATAGATAACTTTTCTGAGATAATGAGGGTTAAGATTACTTAATAATACCATAGATAAAATTTTGAGTCTGATTCACCATACAACGAGAGTTAAGTGTGTTTTGCAAAGATTAAGTCATAATCGGATTAGTAGGACTGATGGTTGTTGGTTTGAACGCCCTTAGAAACTTATCATATTAATTGTGCTTAATACAAATTGAACCTATGGGGGAGTGATTCATTGGTAAATACATCTTTGTCATTTGAATTCTGTTTCTTAAAAATTGTTTTCATATTTACTGCTTTATTTCAAATCTCTCATACCTTGACAGCGGTTAGCTGTTAGTTTTCAAAAACCCCATATTTAATTTTCAGTAATTTAGTTTAATTAGTTTATTTCTATATAGTACTTTCAATTCCTGTTCCCTGAGGATACGATCCTGGTCTTGCCCTGTTTACTGCTATACGATCGGGTGCGCTTGCCCGTTAGTGTGTCAGTCAAATTAGGTTAGATTATTGTTAAAATTTAAGACTGATATTTGTGTATCACTTATACATTGAGGCAGGATCCCAGTTACTGGTTTGCTTACTCAGCTTAGCCGCTTCTGCTAGATCCTCATCAAAGGAACTGTCTTCTAACTCATAGTCAACTTGTTCATCTTCATCCTCAATGGCCATCAAACACCTATCTGGCTCATAATCATCTGAAGTAGATGATTCAGTATCCCAAGTTTCAGCAAGGAGGCCTTTGGTGTTTTCATCTGGCTTGCCTTTGAGTCTTTGATATTTCTTTTTATATTTATCAGCTCTGTAGGCATTCTTATCAGCTACTGAAGCTGATTCTCCCTTCTTTACTCTGTACTCAACAGCTATGTGTCCTATCCTCTGACAGTTATAGCACTTAGCTTTCTTAGGATCAAAAGTAGACTTACCACTTTTGCTTCTGTCGGATTGACCCCTTCCTCTTCTGAACTTTCTAAAGTTTCTTGCTAACATTGCCATTTGTTCAGTAAGAGCATCCATCTCTTCATCATCTGAACCAGAGCTAAGACGTACTTCCTCAGATTCATATTCAGAGTCAGTCTCAGCTTGAGACTTTTTAGATCCCTTCTCTTTCTTTTCTGCAATTAATGCAGATCCAGCATCGTTTATAGATTCTTTTAGTTATTGCTGGGCCACTTTCTTCTGTTCCATGATCTGTTGATGATTTAGAAGGAAACCATAGATAGATCTGAGATCATATTTTCCTAAGGTTCCTCTAGCATGAAGTGCAATGGTGATCTCATTGAATTGTTCTGGTAACACATCCAAGAACTTGAGTACCAACTCATTCTCATCTTTCTTGACACCTACCAAGATCAGATCATTTATCAAGCATTGAAATCTGGTAAACAAATCTGCCAGAGTTTCATTCTTTTTAGCAAAGAAAGTTTCATAAGAACGACTCAGATTTGTCTTCTTATATTGCTTGACTAGGTCAGTGCCTTCATACGTGACACTGAGAGTATCCCACATCTCTTTTGCAGTTTGGCATCCAGTCACAGTATGCAGAAGAGGGTTTGTTAAAGCATTTGCTATAATGCTTTGTGCATTATCATCAAGATTGAACAGTTTACGATCTTCCTCAGTCCAGGATACTTCAGGCTTAGGAGTTTCTCCAGAGGGAACAGTTTTGTCAGTGGCAGTAATATGGATCATTGGTCTGATTGGGCCATCTTGAATCACGGTACTCATCCTGTGATCCACAGGCTTCAGATATAGCATGGCTCTAAACTTCCACATAGGATAGTCAGTGCCATCAAAGATAGCACAACCTTTTTCCGCCATTGTTGGTATATGACTTGATTGCTTCCTAGTAGATATCTTAACCTCTTGACAGCGGCTCTTGATCTTCAACTTATGAAGAAACTTGCTCTGATACCGGTTGTTGGTCCCAAAGAGGGTGAACAAGCAACCGATACAGTGTAGAAGGGGGGTTGAATAAACTTTAAACAATCAAACAAATTAATCAAATGTATATTCAATTATCAACCAGTACAATAACTATTATCACTCTCTAATCAAATCAACAGGATGATTTGATATTACAATGATTATAACCTCAACTCTCTCTAAACACTCTTGAATCACAAACTAATTGATGATCGAATTTCTTGTTAAAACTGATTAACAAGAACTCTTGAAAAACTCTCTCTAACTTTGAACTTACAAAGTTATCGCAACAGACGCGTATCAAGTATCACGAACACTGTACGTTTTGCAACTTATGCAGTATCACGTACTTGTATATCTTCGCGTATTCGTTCGTGTATCGCGTATCGCGAATAAATCCAGACGAAGGTTTATACTTATACTTGATTTATCTACGAATAAATCGCAGTTTAAAGATAGAACTTATCTTTTCTTTAAAACCGTAACAAACTCCTTAATTAGAACATATCTAATTAATTCCGTTTGAGATTTCTATCCAACGAATAGATAGTTTAAATTAGGTTTAGATATCCTAATTTAAATGTCGTAGATATGGAGACTTTATAACAAAATTTAGAACTTACTTCAATTCTGAACTGACTTCTGACGCTGAGCACATACTCAGTCTTGACCTTGTCAAGCTGACTTCTTGAATCTTGGATTATTGAATCTTCAAGTCTTCAAATCTTCAAGTCTTCAAGTCTTCATTCTTAAGACCTATCTCAGCTTAGAAGTCACTGAGCTATCTAGTACTTACATAGAAATCAGCTCATCTTCATCATCTCCATCTCTATATAAGCTTCATCTACCATGTCTCCATCTCCTTGTTCTTCAATTCTTGACTTTTGGGTTTTGATGGGAACTAACTAAGCTTTGTCCTAGCAGTGAATTAAGGCTTATAATCACTCCCAAATTAGTTTCTCATCATCACTTTAATCCATTTGTAAGTTCCAGTTCATCCTTTCTTGTTCTTGATATTGAAAGCTTTCGGTTTTAATAGGTATTTGTGATTTTGCAATCAACAACTGAAATTGATGATTAAAATAAGTTCCTATATCATTTCTAAGTTCATAGGAATCAATTTCATGAAATAAAGTTGTGTGCTTGATTTTGTTTTGAATTTTGGCTCAAATAGGTCAAAATTGGTCAAAAACGTGTCAAACTGAAATTAACTTTCAAGAACTGAATTTTGATGTTCTAATTGTTCCTACAACTCATAAGGATTGATTAGAACTCAATTGTTCGAGTAGAAGTGGTAGTTTTCCACAAATTCAAGAAATGGCCTAAATGGGTCAAAATGGCCAAAAGTGAGTCAAACTGTTTTTCAACATCAAGAACTGATTTTTAAGGTTCTAATAGGTTCATATAACGTGTATGAATTTATTAGAACTTAGATTGTGTATTGAAATGGTAGTTTTGAATGAATTGGCTAAAATAGTGAAAAATAGGCATTAAATGGTCAAAAGTTGGAAAATGATGTCAAACAATGGTTTTAAATGTTTTGGTCAGTTGCAACACCTTCAATTCATCATATTAGATAGAAATGGTTAGTTGAAAGTGTTAGAATTTGTGCATTTCAAGAATTGGCCAAAATGGACACTTCATTGTCCATTTAAATGAGATTTTTGTATGAATTAATCGGATAGGTATTTTTGATGTTAGAAAACTCCAACATGTGTCAAATGATGATATGAAACACTGAAATTTGGTTAAAGTTGAATTGGAGTTGAATTGGGATAAAATGGCACCGCTGTGCAAAAACAAGCATTGTGCACTTCTGCAGGGGACAAGACGCATCAGTCCCCTTCGACGCGACGCGTCCGGTCTGTTTCAGCATACAATGCAGTTTTTCATTGTTCTTTCACTAGTTGGTGCTTGGACTATTATAATAAGCGAATATATAGTTAAATAGTACCATTAGAGCATTGTTTCAAGTATCCTAGATGTTGTTGGCACGTTTAAATGATTAACGCGTAAGTAATGGTGTTATCGGTCAAATCAACAATCCATGAGTGCCGAAGCAAGATATTCGCTTATTAGGTGAGTACTAGATAACATAACAATTAATATAATTATAACATATATTAATAAACGAATTGAATGTATTATTGAAAGTTAGAATGCCTTGTTATGCATGAAATGCTATTTCCATGTGATGATATACACTTGATTAAGTGTATGTTATAATTCATAATGATGATATATGATTATATGCGCGCAATGAAGATCTGATTGGATCAGTTATGTGTTTGTGATCGGATCAAACCCGAGGGCTGATTAGTCGTTTATCAGGGCCAGCGATGGCCTCGGATTACTTGAGGTTTGCGGACCATTGATAGCATCAGCGGTACCTGTATAGGTATTTAGGGCCTTGCAAGCTCAATGCTCCCCGAACGGATGGTTATCAGCCTCCAGCTGTACTCAGAGGAACCGATTGATTCCAAAACGCAATGGTGGACCGCTTTACTACTCACCCACCGGCGCGGTTGATGTGTCTGGCACCCCAGTTTGGTGCATTGAGTCGGGCTAGCTACCCTGCGAGATATGTCGCCTTCTGACTACAACTCATCGTGAGATGTTTGGATAGCACTATTTGTGCATGATTGATGATATGTGATATACTTATGTTGATTATTATGCTATTCTCTACTCACTAGCTGTTATAGTTAACATATACTCTTTCCTGCATGTGCAGGTGATCCTTAGGCTGTGAGCTCGGGTGCATGCGGATAGTTAATTGCTTTAGGAGGAACACTGTTTTGTTAAACACTATGTTAATATCATGTTTGTATTTATACTCGGATAATGCAGTAACACCAAATGATGTAATGTGGCAAAATTTTGATTGTATATAAATTTCCACGTATTTTCTTCCGTTGCTTATTTAAATTATGAAACCAGGTGTAAATGTTTTTTTTACAGAAAAACCCACACGGTTTGGAAACTTAAGTTAGTATTTTAAAAAGAAAATTTTGGTTCTCAAAAGCACTGTGTTACAAGCTGGTATCACAGCCTAAGTTTGAGTGAATTAGGTACTTGAAAGAGTATTCAGTCTAAAATTCAGGCTCGACCATTATTTAAAGTGTTCCTCGAGAGGTCATGGGGGTGTGAAAGAGATTGTTATGATTGACATGCTAATGCTTATCTGCTTATTATGATTAATTAAGTATGATAAGTATACTAAGTATATTATGAATGTATTTGGTCCAACAGAATTAAGAGATTAAAATGACTTGAGATCAAGATAGGGAAGCTTATATCCGTGAGTTAGAGGCACGCCTTAAAGCAGCAAAGGAACATGTACCAGTTCTTCCTGCTCCTAAACGAAAAATGGCCGTGGGCCTAAAGGCTTTTCTATCCGTGACAGAACGGTGGATTCTTGATATCGAGCTTGCTTTCATGACTAGCGAGGTGAAGGAATCAAAGAAAGTGGCCTATGATAGGAAAATGCTTAGAGGCCGAGCTGTAGCATGGTTTGATACCGTGATTGCTTCTACACCTGCTGCAGTCAGGGATGCATTTACTTGGTCTGATTTCTTGAGAATTCTGCGAACCAAGTATTGTTCGGCTCAGGCATTAAAAAGCATGAAAAACGAGTTCAGGGCCTAGACAGAGGCAACAAATCTGTTGAAGAGCTGATTACTAAATTCACAGATCCGATACGATTTGTGGCACACACAATGCATGATGAAGAGGCAAAAATTAACAGGTTCACTATGGCATTACCACCCAACTACAGATCCTCTATCCATTTTGCTACTACTCTTGATAAGGCCTTTGATATTGCTCGTCGGTATGAGAGCGATCATGCACAACAGAAGGAGTCTAGTGGAACTTCCAAAAGGAAGTTTGAACAGTCTTCAGGGTCAAAGAGTACAGGGGGTGGGTCATGGCAACGACAACAACATTAGCAACAAGGGGCTAGAGGTACAACACTTCTGATGATTTATGGTGTTCCCTGTGTCATACTAAACACTCGGGATACTGTACCAGGGAGACCACGAGGTGTCCCAAATGTGAGAAAAAGGGGCATAGTGCTGAGAATTGCAGGTACAAGGATAATGTTTGTTATAAATGCTTCAAACCGGGGCACCGATCGTCTGAATGTAGATCGGGTCCTAATCAAGGGTCAGGTGGAGCTGGAGGATCTTCTTCCGGTCAAAAGAAGAATAATGCGCCCCGTGCACCGGACAGGGCGTTCCAGATGACTGCAAATGAGGCGAATACAGCAGGTGATGTGATCACCGACACTTTTCTAATAAATTAATCTCTAGCATGTGTTTTATTTGATTCGGGAGCTACTTATTCTTTCCTCTCTACATCTTTTCGTGCTAAACTGCAATTACCTATTTCTGGATTGATTGATCCGCTAAGCGTAGAAGTTGCTAGCGGTAGAATAGTTTATGTTGCTGATAGAGTTCCCGTGGCAGTAATTGATATTAACGGGAATAGTTTTCCCATTTCATTTCTTGTTATGCCTATTGCGGGATTTGATATTGTAATCGGAATGGATTGGTTCAACAATCAAAATGTTGAGATTCTTTGTTCTAAAAAGATGATTAGAATTCCTCTGTCTGACGGGTCATATGTTGTGGCTCGTGGTGAGAGGAGAACATCTAAAACTCCTTTGATATCACTAATGAAAGATCATAAATTCATAGCCAAGGGATGTGATTCCTATTTGGCTTATATTGTTGATATAAAGATGGAGAAGAAAGCTATTGATGACATTAGGGTAGTTTCTGAATACCCTAATGTTTTCCCTGATAGGAGATGTTAAGTACCGAATCGATCTTGTTCCAGGTGCTACGCCTGTAACAAGATCTCCTTATCGTCTTGCACCATCTGAGGTTTGTGAGATGATGACTCAGATACAAGAATTTCATGATAGAGGTTTCATCCGTCCCAGCTTTTCACCTTGGGGAGCTCCAGTCCTATTCATGAAAAAGAAAGACGAGATGATGCGTATGTGCATTGATTACAGGGAGCTGAATAAGCGAACTATATAGAATAAGTACCCTCTCCCACGTATCGATGATCTGTTTGATCAACTTCAGGGTGCTACATGCTTTTCAAAGATTGATCTTCGTTCTGGTTATCACCAAGTTCGTGTACACGATGAAGATATTCCAAACACGGCTTTCAGAACGAGATACAGGCATTATGAATTTCTTGTGATGCCTTTTAGGTTGACTAACGCCCCAACTATATTCATGTATCTAATGAACCTTGTCTGCCATGCCTTTCTTGACAAATTTGTCATAGTATTCATCGATGATATTCTTATTTATTCCAGATCTGAAGCAGAACACGAGGCACATCTTCGCATTGTTCTTCATACTTTGATGCGAGAACACTTATATGCAAAATTCTCTAAATGCGAGTTCTGATTTGAAGAAATACACTTCCTTGGTCATGTTATATGCAAGGATGGTGTAATGGTTGATCCAATCAAGGTTGAGGCGGTAATGAATTGGGGAATTCCCAAAACCCCATCAGAGATTCGCAGCTTCTTAGGACTTGCCGGTTACTATCAGCGGTTTCTCAAGAATTTCTCTAAATAATGGGTCCTTCGACAAAGCTTACACGAAAGGACGTTGCTTACAGACATTGAAACAACTATTATGTCAATCTTTAATTCTGACTCTGTCAAATGGGTTAGAAGATTTTATTGTTTATTGTCGTGCTTCTTACGCAGGTTTGGGAAGTGTCCTTATGCAAAAGGACAAAGTGATAAATGAGCAAACAACACAAAAGGAAGATCTAAGCGTCACCAAATATGTTTTTTCATGGATTTAGAGGCACGGGTGATAGCTCAATGGAAGATGATGACTTTTTCATCATTTTACGAAGACTCAAAGCAAGATAAGAAGATTTTTGATTATATCATTAGGGGGTGAATGTTAGAAATAATGATTAAATCAAAATTATAGTTAGGTATTTAAGATATATATAAAAAACCTTAGATTAATGTATTATATTATATACCACCGGCCCCCACCACTTAGCCGCCGATTGCCGCTGCTGACATAGTAACCGCCGGCCGGACCTCACTTAATAACCACCTTCTTGAGGCCTATAAATATGTACAAACGATTTCAAGTTTCATTATGTGATTTTAATATATAGAGATGTGATTTCAATAAGAAAAGGTTAAACTTTGGTTGTATTGTGTGTTTGATCCTACAATAATATTAAGATATAAGATTAAATACACCCCTAAAGGATTCTCTCCTAAAGTCTCAATAATATCAAATGACATTGCACAATGCAAAAATCAAAACTATAGCATACATACATCAAATAATGTTGTTGTCTTGCATTAAAGGCTATTCAAACATTATTTACCATCTCATGGAGTTTAATGCATGAGCTGCAAAGGTATCAAATGGTGAAAATGCTAAGCTAGAAAAGAGCATAAATTATAAGTCTGTCATTAGTTAACAAAAAAGTCATAAAATTACCTTAATAATCTAATCAATTAACCCAACTATAGATAAACCTATAGTAACACTGCCCAAAAGAAAGAACTTGTTGACTTCACACGTTCCAAAATAATACTTTTCTCATTTATGTTTAGACATTGGTGTCATATCAATAGCAACAAAGAACCAATTAAGATTATTCTTTCATAAAAAAAAACATAAAAAACTAAGAATTTAGTGACTCGTGATTCAATGGAGTAAGAGTGGGAGCTTCTTTAAATCTCATCACTCATATTCCTAATTACATATGTTTGCTTTTCAACCCTTTTAAGTTGTGAGTTAAACATTCTTTACTCTTTAGCAACAAACAAATCAAATCTCAAATCTTGTATGAGTTTAGCACTAGTTTAGGATACCAATTGATAGGTTACTTAAAACATCCGACGGTGACATCACAAATCCTAAGCCATTAAATGTTTTAGGAACATGAAAAAATACAAGTCTGAGCAATTCAAAATAGGTATTTTTGGTTTAGACATTTTATCGAACACGTGGTGTGCGTATTAGCATATCAATTAAAAAATAATATCATAATCCACTTATGATTGTTCCCGTCTCTGTTTCTTTAGTTTAAAGGCCTAGATTTCATAGACAACCCATTCCCTAATATAATAAAATCCATAATCCATAACTAAAATAAATAATTATGTTAAGAAATCATGGTTAAGCTGTAAGCCTAAATCGAATAAATCATGTACATAAATACAAATAAATTAGAATATGCTACTCTTACATTACTACCTAGAAGCACATGATGAACATGGAGCCATCCACTATATAAATGAGTAGAATAAATCTGATATGGTGGTTCATCAATGGAAGTAAGAGGTGGCAACGACTAATGCAATCTAGTGACATGTATGTGGGAAGCTCAACCCTTGTTAAAAGGTGTGAAGGAGAAAATGAAGAGAAGAAGAAGAGAACCGATAAAGGCAAGATAAAACAACCGGGGAAGAAGACGTTGTTGTGTGGCTAGGGTTTCTCAGACTTTTATGTTAATTTCAATAGATAAGCACGTGATTTGTTTCAAGTTTTTGAAGATTGACTCAATACCCTCGTCCCTTTTTGGCTTAATTTATATATATACACACATATATAATGTCATTATTTATTTTACTTAATTTTATTTATTATTAATTTCTTATATTTCATGTGTACATTTCTTGTTAATGTAATTAACCACTAATGTGTTATATCAATCTATTAGGTTCTTGAGTGATCTTTAAATGTTTTAATTGATTTAAAGTATTAACTATTATTTTGTATATTATTAACATGATTTATTTATTTATGTGTGTATATATACCTATAAAATAAAATCATTATTTATTTTATTTTATTTTATTTATTATTAATTTCTTGTATTTTATATGTACATTTCTTGTTGATGTAATTAACCACTAATGTGTTATATCAATCTATTAGGTTCTCGAGTGATCTTTAAATGTTTTTATTGATTTAAGACATTTGCAAAATTGAATCATGCACTAGGAGTTAGTTCAACGTTCTGCAATGTAAAGACTTTGACTTTTCTCTATTGCTAGTACAACTATAATATTTGAGGAATATACATGCTTAACACTTTGAGTTTAGCACTTGCCATGTCTTAGGAATCACACGAGCACATAAGTTTAAGTTAAACGACTAGGGGTGGGTTACAAGTCGAACCAACCCACCTGATTTGGTGATGGATATCACACCTACGTCCGGGATCCTATAGATCCAAACCGAGCTTTCCTCAAGGACAGACCCGCAAACATGATCATCTGTCTTCGTTGCCCAAGCAAAGGGTCAGAATTCAACACGAGACCATTTCAGCAAAGTCTACCCTTACTAGACCCACACTTGCAATGGGAACCTTTCCCCAACGTGTTTATGTAGGGAAGGATCGAACCCATGACCTCTAAGAGGACAATGGGCAACCTTGCCGGTAGGACAACTTGTTAGTAGTAGTACATTTTATACAAGTTAATTTGGGAAGAAGTCAAATTGGAGAACAAGTTAGGTAGTTTTCTTCTAAACATGATCCATGAGCTATGGATTTTATTGAGGGTGAATCTTTCACAATCTATTATGTGATCGACACCATAGGAAAACAACATTTTACGATGACTTAAGTCGTCGCAAAGAGCCCATAAGTTGTTGCTAATTTCTACTTTGAGACTAAGTTCACGCAAATGTACGTCCATATGTCATGAAAATAGCATTGACATTAACCAAATGTCATGCAGAATATAAGAATAAAAAATATTACTTAGCAAATCACCTATCATTATTCTCGGGCTTTAGCGATTTAGGGTGAAATTTTCCCGAGCATTCATAAAGACGGCATCTCGCCGCAAATAGTCTTAATGTCATCACAAATACCCTCTATCGTCGTAAAAAGGTCATTTTCTTGTAGGGCGAGTCGCCGAGTCCGCTTATATTTATTAAGAAAGAAGTTTTGTATTCTTATTAACTTGAAAGTTTAAGATGTGCGAAACATGAACTTAATAATAATACAACTAATGTAGTATATATTTGTGATAGCTATAAACTATCTAATTTCATGTTCTAATAGTTATTTAGGGTTTAATGTTCTTCATCCTCCAAATTTACATGAAGTAATATTAATGATTCCTGTATTTTGGTACGTATATTGTCTAATAGTATATGAAGTTGTGAAATATGAAAATATTAACAAGTATCTGTTAATTCATCACCGTATTCGTTGTGATTGTATTTTATCTTCATTTTGTTCATGTTCTATTTTTCTTGATATCATCACTTATTTTACTCATGAATATGTTTTGTTTAATGTTTTACATGATTTATGGTTTGAAATATTAATGTTTTACATGATTTAGGTGTTGGCTTTTACTTTTGAAATTTTTTTGAGTGGCTGTTTGTTTTGAAATATTAGTGTTTTACATGATTTATGTTTTACAAAGTGTTTTCACAATCAAATATTATTTATTTTCAAACACCGATAGTTGTGCTATAGATTGACTTTTAAGGGTAAAAGAAGTTTTGTATTCTTATTAACTCGAAAGTTTAAGATGTGCGAAACATGAACTTAATAATAATACAATTAATGTAGTATATATTTGTCACAGCTATAAACAATCTAATTTCATGTTTTAATAGTTATTCAGGGTTTAATGTTCTTCATCTTCCAAAAAGTAATATTAATGATTACTTTATTTCGTAAGTATATTATCTAATAGTATATTATGTTGTGAAATATGAAAACATTAACAAATATCTATTAATACATCATCATATTCGTTGTGATTCTATTTTTACCTTCATTTTGTTCATGTTCGATTTTTCTTGATATCATCACTTATTTTACTCATGAATATGTTTTGTTTAATGTTTCACATGATTTATGGTTTGAAATATTAATGTTTTACATGATTTAGGTGTTGGCTTTTACTTTTGAAGTTTTTTTGAGTGGCTGTTTGTTTTGAAATATTAGTGTTTTACATGATTTATGGTTTACGAAATGTTTTGACAATCATATATTATTTATTTTTAAACACTGATACTTGTACTATAGATTGACTTTTAAGGGTAAAAGAAGTTTTGTATTCTTATTAACTCGAAAGTTTAAGATGTGCGAAACATGAACTTAATAATAATACAATTAATGTAGTATATATTTGTCACAGCTATAAACAATCTAATTTCATGTTTTAATAGTTATTCAGGGTTTAATGTTCTTCATCTTCCAAAAAGTAATATTAATGATTACTTTATTTCGTAAGTATATTATCTAATAGTATATTATGTTGTGAAATATGAAAACATTAACAAATATCTATTAATACATCATCATATTCGTTGTGATTCTATTTTTACCTTCATTTTGTTCATGTTCGATTTTTCTTGATATCATCACTTATTTTACTCATGAATATGTTTTGTTTAATGTTTCACATGATTTATGGTTTGAAATATTAATGTTTTACATGATTTAGGTGTTGGCTTTTACTTTTGAAGTTTTTTTGAGTGGCTGTTTGTTTTGAAATATTAGTGTTTTACATGATTTATGGTTTACGAAATGTTTTGACAATCACATATTATTTATTTTCAAACACTGATACTTGTACTATAGATTGACTTTTAAGGGTAAAAGAAGTTTTGTATTCTTATTAACTCGAAAGTTTAAGATGTGCGAAACATGAACTTAATAATAATACAATTAATGTGGTATATATTTGTCACAGCTATAAACAATCTAATTTCATGTTTTAATAGTTATTCAGGGTTTAATGTTCTTCATCTTCCAAAAAGTAATATTAATGATTACTTTATTTCGTAAGTATATTATCTAATAGTATATTACGTTGTGAAATATGAAAACATTAACAAATATCTATTAATACATCATCATATTCGTTGTGATTGTATTTTTACCTTCATTTTGTTCATGTTTGATTTTTCTTGATATCATCACTTATTTTACTCATGAATATGTTTTGTTTAATGTTTTACATGATTTATGGTTTGAAATATTAATGTTTTACATGATTTAGGTGTTGGCTTTTACTTTTGAAATTTTTTTGAGTGGCTGTTTGTTTTGAAATATTAGTGTTTTACATGATTTATGGTTTACAAAATGTTTTGACAATCATATATTATTTATTTTCAAACATTGATACTTGTACTATAGATTGACTTTTAAGGGTAAAAGAAGTTTTGTATTCTTATTAACTCGAAAGTTTAAAATGTGCGAAACATGAACTTAATAATAATACAATTAATGTAGTATATATTTGTCACAGCTATAAACAATCTAATTTCATGTTTTAATAGTTATTCAGGGTTTAATGTTCTTCATCTTCCAAAAAGTAATATTAATGATTACTTTATTTCGTAAGTATATTATCTAATAGTATATTATGTTGTGAAATATGAAAACATTAACAAATATCTATTAATACATCATCATATTCGTTGTGATTCTATTTTTACCTTCATTTTGTTCATGTTCGATTTTTCTTGATATCATCACTTATTTTACTCATGAATATGTTTTGTTTAATGTTTTACATGATTTATGGTTTACAAAATGTTTTGACAATCATATATTATTTATTTTTAAACACTGATACTTGTACTATAGATTGACTTTTAAGGGTAAAAGAAGTTTTGTATTCTTATTAACTCGAAAGTTTAAGATGTGCGAAACATGAACTTAATAATAATACAATTAATGTAGTATATATTTGTCACAGCTATAAACAATCTAATTTCATGTTTTAATAGTTATTCAGGGTTTAATGTTCTTCATCTTCCAAAAAGTAATATTAGTGATTACTTTATTTCGTAAGTATATTATCTAATAGTATATTATGTTGTGAAATATGAAAACATTAACAAATATCTATTAATACATCATCATATTCGTTGTGATTGTATTTTTACCTTCGTTTTGTTCATGTTCTGTTTTTCTTGATATCATCGGTTATTTTACTCATGAATATGTGATATTTATGTTTGTTAATTTATATTTTTTTATGTCTTAAACTGTTTGAAACTTCCAACATGCTTTAGGGTTTATTATATACTTGTGCTATCTACTTATTCTTAAAGTGAAAATGTTAGACAAATGTTAGACTATTTAAAGACATAAACAATTAATTCCCCAATCTCTTAGTTAGACAATTGTTAGACTGTTTTTCAATAATTATTTTACTCATGAATGTGTGATCTTTATTTTTGTTTTAATACATCAATTTTGTTTTATATATAGATTTGGCTGTTTGAACAAATATAAGTTATTAAATTTAGGTATTAAACTGTTTTAATGGTCTTCATCCTCCAAATTTACATGAAGTAATATTAATGATTCCTGTTTTTTGTTACGTATATTGTCTTTTATTAATTTATAATTGTTTATGTCTTAAACTGTTTGAAGCTTCCAACATGCTTTTTGGTTTATATTGTACTTGTGCTAACTGCTTCTTCTTCTTTTTACAGTAACATGGACTTCATACTATATAGTTCATGTTCTGTTTTTCAAGATAGCATCATATGTTTTACTCATGAATGTGTGATTTTTATTTTTGTTGTAATACATCAATTATGATTTACATATAGTTTTGGCTGTTTGAATCATTATAAGTTATCATATTTAGGTATTAAACTATTTTATGTTTCTTATGATTTGTATTAAACTGGGATTGTCGTTCAGGTTGATACATAAAGGTACCTTATGGACATAATGCTTGATGTCCATAATGATGTCCTTAAAACCCGTCACGAAGTCTTGGATTGTTTTTCCTTAGTAGACTTAGTTCCTCGGTTGGCTCACCGGGGAACACTTAGGTTGGCTCAAATCGGTTTTGTATGTGTGGTTGTGTAGTTTTATTTATTTATTTTCTTGCGTGGTTGTAGGATCTTCGCATGCTAGAAAATCTTTTGAAAATAGTAAAACTATATAGTTTTCCTTAATTGGTTAACAAACCCCGCTCGCTCACATGATTAACAAACGAATATAAAGTGTTTATGTTCAATTGGTGAAAAATGCGTTTTGTCACTTATTTGTTAATCAAAACGAAAAGAGGTTTTTAACCGGAAAAACAAAAGTCTCGTTTTTCTTAAAAATGTAAATCACACGCCATCCAAAAGATGACACCACCCGAATCTAATGAAGCATGGGACAATTGTCGAGCTTAGCACGAGTTGTTCGATGTGGACTTGTGTGGAAGGTGCGTGTGGCGTCTTGAAATCTTTGGTTGTCGAGCTTAGCACAAGCCAATTATTGTCAAGGGCGTCATCGTGTATCTTTTTGGACGATTTGCAATTCCAATTTAATACGCCTTGATAATTGTCGTGCCTATACCGAGTTATCAAAGCGGCTTATTGAGAAATCGATGTGGGAAGGGATCAAACATGCCAAACCGGTGCTATGAGTACCAATGGATCCCGCAAGTGCCTAAGAGTTGTAATCACGGATTGCAATTGGTAAAGCGTTTACCGACCTAAATACCTTCACGAAGTGATCCGCGATAAACCCGTCATGTAGTGAAGTTATGTTGGGTTCTTAGCCCTTGTTAAATTTAAGTGTTAAACTATTGGGTAATTATTTAACAAGGATTAAAATATGTCGAACTAACCTTTTTGTGTGCTTTGCCTTCTTTTAGATGACATCTACAAGCAACACCGCGACACACATGTCACTCCGTCCATTTTTGGAGAAAGAGAAACTCATAGGCGTAAACTTCATGGATTGGCATAGGCAAATGTTCCAGCAGCAAGCGAGGCAAGAACTCTACGAGTGTGTCAAGGCCTTTATAGGGTGTCGGATGCAGGAGGGTGGGAACGTGAGCTCCCATGTGCTTCGTATGAAGCAATACGTGGACCAGCTCGAGAGGTTGGGCTTTCCTATGGGGAAAGAGTTGGCTACGGATATTATCCTCCAATCTTTGCCACAAGCATATGGTCCGTTCATTGTGAACTACCATATGCATAATATGGATAAGTCCTTGATGGAGTTGCACGACATGTTGAAGACCGCCGAGTCTAACATGGCCAAGGCAAAGCCATCGACCTCCGCACCCCTCCTAGCCATCCATGAGGGTGGTGCTAAGAGGAAGCGGCCCGCTTCAAGCTCCAAGGACAAAGGAAAGGGGAAGGCGAAGGTGGCAACACCCAAGCCCAAACCACTCCCGGCGCCGGAGCCGAAGGGGAAGGAACCCACTCCTATAGCCCCCTCACCGGAAGAGGCCACCTGATTCTTCTGCGGGGAGAAGGGACACTACCGGCGTAGTTGCCCCAAGTACACGGAGGAGCTCAAGAGGCTTCGCGCCAAGGGACAAGGCGCCTTCGGTATGTATGAACTCCATAACACTTCTACTTCTAACGCTTGGGTCTTGGACACCGGGTGTGGTACTCACATAGTTAATAATGTGCAGGTACTAAGAAGAAGTAGGGACTTGGTTGATGGGGAGCTGGATCTCATCATGGGAAACAAGGCGGTTGTCCCGGTTGAGAAGATAGGGAGCGTGGACCTCGCCTTTCCATCCGGCTTATTTATTACTTTATTAAATGTATCTTATTCGCCCTGCGTGGCAAGAAACATTTTATCATTTTATGCACTCGTTGACGATGGATTTAATTTTAATTTCTCTAATGGAATTATTTCATGCTTTAAGAATGATTTATTTTATTTTAAAGCACATCCATGTTGTGGCATATATGAGACAAGCGTATGCTTGCAAAGTAATAGATCAATCATGAATGTTGGTTCTAAATCCAAATGTGATTTGGATAAGTTATCTTTATGGCAAGGTCGTTTGGGTCACATAAACAAGAAACGCATCGCCAAGCTCCAAGCGGATGGGATCTTGGAATCATTTGACCATGGGTCGGATGATGTATGCGAATCTTGCTTGTTGGGCAAAATGACCAAAGCACCCTTCACCGGCGTTTGTAAGAGGGACAAAGACTTGTTGGATATCGTTCACACGGATGTGTGTGGTCCGTTCAAGCATGTCACTAGGGATAACTCAAGGTACTTCGTAACCTTTACCGATGATTTTAGTAGGTATGGGTATGTCTACTTAGTGAGACAAAAGTCGGAAACCTTTGAGGTTTTCAAGACTTTCAAAAACGAAGTTGAGAACCAATTGGGTAAGCGAATTAAGATGCTCAGATCGGATCGTGGTGGTGAGTATCTAAGTTCGGAATTCCGTGACTATCTAAAAGATTGTGGAATTGTTTCGCAATTGACACCTCCTAGGACACCACAATTAAATGGTGTCGCCGAGAGGAGGAACCAGACATTGTTGGATATGGTTCGGTGTATGATGAGTCGTACGGATGTACCCATAAGCTTTTGGGGCTATGCATTGGAAACGGCCGTTAGAATCCTTAACCTCGTACCAACTAAGAAGGTCAAGAAGACACCTTTTGAGATGTGGCATGGAAAGGTTCCATCGCTTACATATCTAAAGGTTTGGGGTTGTCCTGCCTACGTGAGACGTGAGGTGGAGGACAAATTGGAACCCCGAGCCGAGAGGTGTTTGTTCATTGGATATCCTACCGGGTCTATGGGATATTTGTTTTACAAACCGTCCGAGAACAAGGTATTTGTTGCTCGGAGGGCCGTCTTCCTTGAAAGGGAGATGCTATCCAAAGACGCTAGTGGGAGAAAGGTAGATCTTGAAGAAATTCAAGAACCTTCCAATGACCAACCTGAAGTTGGTGCTAGTTCACAAGATGATTCTCAGCACGGCGCTGCTGGAGAACCTGACACGGATCCCTTACCTCTTAGGAGATCCGGTAGGAGTCGCAACGAGCCAGAGAGATATGGGTTTCTCATGTCTGAGGGTTGCGACCTAGTGGTGGATCATGATGAACCATCATCTTATCGGAACGCCGTGGTGGGCCCTGAGTCCGCTAGGTGGAAAGAGGCTATGGAGTCCGAGATGCAATCTATGTCGGATAACCAAGTCTGGGATTTGGTAGATCCGGTACCCGGGTGTAGACCCGTAGGGTGCAAATGGGTCTTTAAGAAAAAAACCGGCATAGATAGAGAGGTAGACACCTTCAAATCTCGACTGGTGGCTAAGGGTTTCACGCAAACTCATGGTGTAGACTATGATGAAACCTTTTCCCCGGTGGCCATGTTGAAGTCTATCCAGATACTCATGGCAATTGCCGCATTTCATGATTATGAGATTTGGCAAATGGATGTAAAAACCGCGTTCCTTAATGGGACACTTAGCGAGGAGGTCTATATGACTCAACCCGAGGGTTTTGTACATGCCAAGCATCCGGATAAAGTTTGCAAGCTTAAGAAGTCCATTTATGGACTTAAGCAAGCATCGCGCAGCTAGAACCTGTGCTTTGATGAGAAAGTCAAAGAGTTTGGCTTTTCGAAAAGGAAGGATGAGCCATGCGTATACGTCAGGGCTAATGGGAGCATAGTTGTGTTCCTAGTCTTGTATATCGATGACATACTCCTCATTGGGAATGAAATCCCAACCCTTCAAGGTGTAAAAACCTGGTTAGGGAATTGTTTTTCAATGAAGGATCTAGGAGATGCAACTTATATTCTTGGGATCAAAATCTATAGAGATAGATCCAAGAGGCTTATTGGGCTTAGCCAAAGTACATATGTTGACAAAGTCCGAAAGCGGTTTAGGATGGAAGACTCCAAGAAGGGGTTCATTCCAATGTCACATGGTTTGGTATTAAGTAAGACTCAATCCCCTAGTTCCCCAGAGGAACGGGAAGTAATGAAGCGAGTGCCATATGCTTCGGCTGTAGGCTCGATCATGTATGCCATGCTATGTACGAGGCCTGATGTATTGTGTGCCTTGAGCATGACGAGTAGATATAAAGCCAACCCTGGCGAAGCTCAATGGACGGCGGTGAAGAGCATTCTCAAGTACCTTCGGAGGACAAAGGAGATGTTCTTGGTGTACGGAGGTGAGGAAGAGCTTAGAGTAAAGGGTTACTCTGATGCAAGCTTCCAAACCAATAGGGATGACTGCCGATCACAATCGGGGTTCGTGTTCCTATTAAACGGCGGTGCTATATCCTGGAGGAGCTCCAAGCAAGACACCGTGGCCGATTCCACTACTGAGTCGGAATACATTGCGGCCAGTGAAGCTGCTAAGGAGGCCGTATGGATGAGGAAATTTCTGCTTGATCTGGGAGTGGTTACAAGCATCAGCGACCCTGTTGAGATCTTCTGTGACAACGAGGGTGCCGTTGCTTTAGCAAAGGAACCGAGGTCTCATCGACGCACGAGGCATATTCCGCGGAAATATCATTTTATCCAGGACGTGGTCGAAAATGGAGACATCGTCATCAGCAAAGTACACACGGATAGCAATTTGGCGGATCCGTTCACTAAACCGTTGTCGCAAGCTAAGCACGATGCCCACACACGTGCTATCGGGATTAGATTTGCTAGTGACTTGGTTTGAGTTGTATATTGGTTATTGTATTCGATGTATTTACTATGTTATTGGGAACATTGAGCAATATTGTATTTTTGAATGTATTGATTATTATATGGAGATTTAATGATACGCGTGTAGCGAATACTTTCTTTAAATCCTTATTGTGTTCCAACTTTGCATGTTTTATCACTTCCTTGAATGTTTTACATTCTAAATAGTCCACGATCGGTCATTCTTCATGGAAGGAAGTATGAAGGAAGATCGAGGGAAATGATTGGTCATAGTGTTCAATAGGATTGAATACAAGGGACGCAATATTTCGCCTATACTTGAAAAGAGTTTCAAGTGATTGGACGACCCACACCTGATTTTATTTCATGGTACATGTCAAAAGTAAATCAGGATGATAATATCTTTTATCCTTAGACCGGAGATGCATGTGTTTCACTATTTTGGTTTGCTTTATTCTGACTGCTTTCAAACATAGTCCGTAAGTGGCTATTATAAAGGAGGTATTTGGGTAAAGTAATGCCATTGTATTGGAGGCAATGTAGTCGAAGGAATTTGTTCCTCTATTAAGAGAGATATCCCTGGACCCCTCAATGATTGGAAGCTGACACCAAAAATGCATGGCCATGCTCGAGCTTGCAATGATTGTTGATCAGTTGCAACTCACCTTTTTGGTCACCACCAATCTTGATCGAGAAACATAATCGTGAACGATCAGAGAATGACTTTGTACCATGTCTCGTGTTCACTTGGATATCGAGAACAATAAGATAATTGATCACTTATCTATAAGACCATGTCAAACTCTTTTAGTTTAACTTGGTACTTGTGAGGGATGACATACCCCGTGTTTAGTTGGGGGCAGGGATGCCTTGCTAGAGGCCGCTCCCTGTCTGTGGTGCCCATGGGTACGGTGTGTCATGTGCAAGTGGGAGTTTGTTGGAATCTGCCCACCGACACACGTAGGCCGGCATCACTGCTAATGAAGCGCGGGCCTATTGGGTCACACGCCAAGTTTCAATCTCGACAGCCTACTATAAGAGGAAAGAGTCAAAATGGTCAAATTCCAGTTGACCTAGGCTTCACGACCGTGAAGGATGCTCCACGGGTCGTGAAGCAGCTCGTGTCCACGAGTCCTGTCGTGGGCCGCATGGTTCGTGAAACCCTAGGGCTTCACGACCCTACACGGCCCGTGAAGGAGGTCGTGAAGGAACAACCCTCACGATTCTTGCACAGCGCGGCACGGCTCGTGGAGGATTAATGGCCGGTCGTGGCGCATTTATCCTTCACGGCCCGTGATGGCCCGTGAAGAAGTCGTGAAGGCAGAATTCTAAGTGACACTTGTATTTGGTTGGACCATTTTGTTTGTCCAATGATATAGTGCCACTGAGCTCCGACTCTGGACTCTAAGAACACGGAGAATGCTTATATTAGAGGTGTTCTTTGTTCATTCAAGTCTCTTGGTCATTTTGGTGCATTATACACATATTGTGAGTTCTTCCATAGAGAGAGAGAGAGCAAGATCAATTGAGGGTGGTTAGTGCACAAGTGGTTAAAAAGGCTGTTCCAGAAGATCACCAAGTGTTGGTGCCTTCTTTGGTTTGCTAGTACAAAGAGATTGAAGACTTCCTTGGTGTGGACTTGCATTAGGGCTTGGAGCCTTTTGTTTCAAACTTACATCCCAAGTTCCTTTTGTTCCAGAGAATTATCAAAGTCTTCAAGGGTATGATTCACTTGCCTTCTCCTCTTTGTGCTTGTTTTTGGTTGCATGCATGTTCTTGTAAGTGTTCACCACTGGAAGAACACAATTCACAGAATGGATGGAGTGTAATAAAGTTAACGAACGTGCACGAGAAGTAACGTATGTAGATTTTCCTGCACATTTTGTGTGGAATCAAAAATCTAGGAAATGGACCGAGAGAACGAAGGGAAATGCTGTCGGCAGATTAAATTATGCTCCTCCCAAATCAGGTGAGTTATTTTATCTAAGAATATTACTTAACAAAGTTAAAGGTCCTACATCATACGAAGAGATCAAAACTGTTAACACAGTTAAATATGATACGTTTAGAGACGCTTGCTATGCTTTTGGTCTTCTTGATGATGACAATGAATATATAGTGTATTAAAGAGACATCAAACTGGTCAACGGGTTTGTATTGTAGGTCTTTATTTGTTATGTTAATTTCTTCGGATACTTTGTCAAGGCCTGATCATGTTTGGGAAAACACATGACAATATCTTTGTGATGATATACTTCATATTCGTCGTAAGGAACTTGAAGTTCCAGGTAACATACAAAATTCCTTTAGACGTTAATATAATTGGTTTTTTTACATTATAAAGACATCTGTCTACATATCTTATTAATTATTGTTCTTAATTATTTTTTTTAGATTTAGAGTTGAACGAAGAAGCCATCAAAAATATTGCTTTGTCCAAGATTGAAGTTTTGTTGAAAGGTTTTTCAATGACTCTAAAAAAATATACCTAATATGCCGTATCCTGATTATAATTACATTGAAGAATCATGCAACATGTTGCTTCAAGAAGAGCTATCATATGACAAACACGTGTTGAAAGAATAATATAATAATCTCTTCTCATTAATGACAGATGAACAAAAGAGTATCTATGATACAATTAGTAGTACTGTTATTAATGGTGAAGGTGGGGCATTCTTTGTATACGGATACGGCGGTACTGGTAAGACTTTTCTATGGAAAACCTTATCTGCAGGACTTCGATCAGAAGGTCGCATAGTACTGAATGTTGCTTCAAGTGGTATTGCATCTTTATTGCTTATAGGAGGTAGAACTGCACATTCAAGGTTTGCTATTCCAATAAACGTGAACGAAGATTCTTTTTGCAGCATTTCTTCTGATTGTGATTTGGTAGCTTTGTTAAGAAGGGCGGATCTAATCATTTGGGATGAGGCTCCAATGATGCATAGACATTGTTTTGAAGCATTTGACAGAACTTTAAGAGACAAAGTTGATCTTGAATTTAGTTCAACCCCATTTGGTGGAAAGGTTATTGGGTTTGGTGTAACGTCCCAAATTTTTTTTTAAACAAAGAGTACGATTGATTATTCATCACGAATGAAACATTGTGCAAGTTAATTACAGACCCGGGTGACAACCCGTCAAATTCAAATGTAAATGTTTAGAATACATCAAGAAACACAAGATAATTTAATATTTGCGGAAGCTTATGGAGTATGAGCTATCAACCGCGTGATGGAGCCCCGTCGTGACCATCGCCTGAAAAGAAGGTAAAACAACTACCGTAAGCACAAAGCTTAGCGAGTACACTTACTTACAATCGACCATATGACATCACATCATTGCCTTACAATCATGTTACATCTTTCATTCCCGCTACCGTGGTAGACGGTCCCAACATTCCCGTCACCGAAGTGAACGGTCTCATCATTCCCATCACCGAAGTGAACGGTCTAATCATTCCCGTCACTGAAGTGAACGGTCTAATCATTCCCGTCACCGAAGTGAAAGGTCTCATCATTCCCATCACCGGAGTGAACGGTCTAATCATTCCCGTCACCGAAGTGAACGGTCTCAGCAATAGCATAGCATAACACATTACCAATGTATCAATTCATCAATCATCATTCATCATGCATGAGATTCATCATTCATTCATCATTCATAGGTTCATCATTCATCATTCATATAGCATGTAGCACTTTAAACACATACATCATAAGGTTTAGATGGTAAGTAAGAATACTCACCTGTCTGTGGTTCAATCTCACAGCCTTAGCTTACTAGTACACTTGTGGTTACTTGCTAGTCAACAGTCACCTACAATAGGTCTAATAAATCAATACCGTGCATAAATCCCTTGTTCGTTTATTCATATAATACATTCGAGCCTCACGAGGCAAGTAACAATAAGAAATTACTAAAGTCCATAAAGTCGGGGACGCGTCGCGTCCATAAAACTGACGCGTCGCGTCGAGTTGTAAAAGTGTCGGATTTCACAGATCCGGATTTCAAACTCAACGCACAAGTTGCACGACTGTTAACATGGTGCCCATGCGAAAGTCGCATGGATGTCCACAAGTCCTCAAAGTCGCATGAGGTTAACAGTCGCATGGGTATTCACATTATGCCCCATGCGACAGTCGCATGGGGTGTTTCTAACAAGAGTCGCATGACACCTTTTTCACATAAGTCCCATGAATCATTTCATACGTAAGTTACTTGAGGTACACATGATAGTTAAAGGTCGCATGAACATTTATTAGCATATCAGAGAGTCGAATGAAAAACGAATAAGTCAACTGGGCACCCCATGCGACAGTCGCATGGTGCCCCTCCCCATGCGAAAGTCGCATGGCCTCTACAAGTTCACAATTGAAAGTCGCATGAACATCTTTTCGTGTCAACTGAAAGTCGCATAGTATAATACAAGGTCGTATGGAACACTTCTCCTCTTCCCCATGCGAAAGTCGCATGGGGTAAACACATAGTCGCACGACGTTCCAGCATAAGTCACATGGCTTATGCTGAAAGTCGCATGAACCCATCTCCTTCATCAGTTCATCATTCTTCAAAAACCCAGACTCCATAGTCAAAATCAAACTCTTTCGAAACTTAACCAAATCGTTTCATTTTTGTTTCAAAACGTTTCTCCATTCGTTTAAGCATTTCCTTCAAGTTTTAAACACATTTCATTAAGTATTAAAGCTTATAACTCAAATTCTTTCTCACTAGTTCTTCATAAACCCATAACCTCAAAACCCAGATTAAAACTCATGCTAGCATCATCCAAACAAGATAAAATTGGTGCCTACAGCATCCTAGTGAGGTAAGAAACATTACCTGATGATTCTTTCACCAATTCTTCAAGTTTTCAGATGGTTCTTGGCCCTTCTTCTTCTTTTTTCGTGGGTTTCACACACACTAGTTTTCTTTCAATGTAACAGTGTTTAAAAGAGTGTTGGGGGTTGTGCCCTAATCGTCTATATATATATATATATATATATATATATATATATATATATATATATATATATATATATATATATCTCAAAAGGCCTAAGCCCCCATTCCTATTGATTGGGCCTAAGAACTTAAATATAATAATACACATAACTAATCCAATAACATAGATATAAATAGTTCATTATTCATTCATCCATTTAAGCCCATAAACTCTTTAATACATTTCACAATCCAATATAATCCATCATTTTCTCAATAAATATTCTTTTATTTATTTTTCGAAGTTCGGGTATTATAACTCTCCCCTACTTAAACACGATTTCGTCCTCGAAATCTTCACTTGAACATTGCGGGGTAGTTGTTTTTAATTTCTTCCTCGGACTCCCACGTCCACTCTGAACCTTTACGGTGCTCCCACTGCACCTTTACCATTCCCACTTCCCGGTTGCGTAGCCGTTTGGTCTTTCTTTCGAGGATCGCAACCGGTTTCTCAATGTAATTTAATCTTTCATCTAAAGTAACATCCTCCAATGGTACAAACGCCGACTCATCGGCTAAACACTTCCTTAGATGAGATACATGAAATGTGTTATGTATCTTTGATAACTCTTCGGGTAGCTCCAAACGGTAAGCCACCTTACCAACTCTTGCTATGACCTTGAAAGGTCCAATAAATCTTGGGTTCAGTTTTCCACGCTTTCTGAATCGTATCACTCCTTTCCACGGAGATATCTTCAGTAATACGTAATCACCAACTTGAAATTCTAGTATGGATCTCCGCTTATCCGCATAGCTCTTTTGCTGGCTTTGAGCCGCTTCACTTTGGGCAGCTGAAATCGACTCAAACAGCGAAGTTGTAACCGTCATCCTTAAACATTTCACGTTCAACTGTGCATGGTTTGCCTTACGGCTTAGCGCGTCTGCTACAACGTTAGCCTTTCCCAGATGATACAAGATTTCACAATCGTAGTCCTTAACCAGGTCTAGCCATCTCCGCTGGCGCATGTTCAGATTCTTTTGATCCGCGAAATACTTTAAGCTCTTGTGATCTGTGTAAATGGTACACTTAACTCCGTACAAATAATGTCTCCATAACTTGAGCGCGAATACCACAGCAGCTAATTCCAAGTCATGAGTCGGGTAGTTGCACTCGTGCGGTTTCAATTGTCGTGAGGCGTAGGCAATCACCTTCCCTCTTTGCATCAACACACAGCCAAGTCCCACATGGGACGCGTCGCAATAGACTACCAAATCCTCCATCCCTTCCGGTAAGGCCAGTATCGGAGCCTCACACAATTTTCCCCGAAGGGTCTCAAACGCCTCCTGTTGCTTTTCTCCCCAATCGAAACGAACGCTCTTCTTCGTCAGCTTGGTCAGTGGCACTGCTATCTTTGAGAAATCCTTAATGAACCTCCTGTAGTAACCAGCCAACCCTAGAAAACTTCGAATCTCCGTAGGACTCTTCGGTGTTTCCCATTTCATTAGAGCCTCGATCTTGGCGGGGTCGACCTTGATCCCTTCTCGGTTAACCAGGTGCCCGAGAAACTGAACTTCTTGCAACCAGAACTCGCACTTAGAAAACTTTGCGTACAACTTCTCTTTCTTTAAGGTCTCGAGTACTTCCTACAGGTGTAGCTCGTGCTCGGCCTCCGTCTTCGAGTACACCAGAATGTCATCGATGAATACGATCACGGACTTATCAAGCATTGGTCTGCAGACTCGGTTCATCAAATCCATGAAAGCTGCCGGCGTGTTTGTAAGACCAAAAGGCATGACGACAAACTCAAAGTGCCCATAGCGCGTGTGAAAAGCCGTCTTGGCTATATCCTCCTCTCGAACCTTGAGTTGATGATATCCCGATCGCAAGTCTATCTTGGAAAAACAGGCCGCTCCTTGCAGTTGGTCGAATAAGTCGTCGATCCTTGGCAGCGGATAACGATTCTTAATTTGTTACTTTGTTGAGTTTGCGATAATCTATACACATCCTGAAGGTTCCATCCTTCATTTTCACGAAAAGGATCGATGCTCCCCACGGTGAGCTACTTGGGCGTATGAAGCCCTTATCGAGCAGCTCTTGCAGTTGTGACATTAGTCCCTGCATTTCCGGCGGTGCTAAGCGGTATGGTGCCTTGGCGATAGGTGCCACTCTTGGCACTAGGTCTATTCGGAACTCCACTTGCTTGTTTGGCGGGATCCCCGGTAATTCTTCCGGGAACACTTCTGGGTAGTCGCAAACTACCGGTACATCCGAAACTGTCAGTTTCTTCTTTTCCATTCTCGAGTCGATCACATGAGCTATGAAGGCCGTGCAACCCTTGTGTAGGTACTTTGCCGCTTTAGTCACAGTGCAGCATGCCGTTAATCTGTTCTGTCGTTTGCCGTAGATGGAGATTTCTCCCCCACTTGGACTCTGGATCCGTATGATTCCCTCTTTACACAAGATGTTGGCCTGGTGACGCCCCATCCAATCCATCCCCACTATTACTTGGAACTCTCTCATCGGAGTCAGTAGCAGATCTATAGTAAATTGTACATCATCTATCACTATTACATTACCCATATAGATCGTGGTAACACACAAAGCCTTATCATCGGCTATCTCCACTTCTAACGGTGTTTCTAACTTCACCGGAGCTATTACAAACTTATTACAAAAAGTAGTAGATACAAAGGACTTACTCTCCCCGGAATCAAATAGTACAAGTGCAGGTAGAGAGTTAACAATAAATGTACCTGCAATCACGTCGGGCTCCTTCTTTGCCTCCTCCACGGTCATTTGGAAAGCACACCCCCGAGGCTTCGGAACCTCGAGTTTCTTCCCTTTATCTCCTTCGGTGATTCGGAGCGGTGGTTGCCAAGAGGGTCTCCCGCTTCCTCCAGTAGCTTCCAGGCACTCTGCCATGCGGTGCCCTGGCTTGTTGCACCTGAAACACACGTTCAGGTGAGCCTTGCAGTCCTTCCCATAATGTCCGCTCTTACCACATAAGAAGCAGTTCACAGTCCCCATTCGGCACTCTCTAGCATGCCCCTTTCCACACTTACCTCATCTTGCCCCCGAATTCCTATTGGCAGACTTGATGTTCCCCGCATTCACCTTCTTAAACGATTGTTTCCCCGTAGTGTTACCCAAGGCCGCTCGTTCAGCTGACCTTTTCTTGTTCCTCTCCATCAGATACAACTCTCTCTTTCTTGCCCCTTCAATCAGTTGGTCCAGTGTAGCATACTGACCATTCGACACAAACTCTTGGATGTCCTCCCTCAGCATCTGCATATACCTGTGTATATGCAGCCTTTCATCATTCGCGTAAGCCGGAAAATACAACAGCTTCTCCTTGAATGTTGCGGTTATCTGATTAACCGTCTCAGTCGTCTGCTTGAGTTTCATGAACTCATCCATCACTCGCTCCACCTCAACCTTTGGAGCATACTCCTCAAAGAACAGTGTTGTGAATTCCTCCCACTTCAAGCCGGCGATAGCTTCGCCCTTCATTTTCCTTGGTAAGTTCCACCGGTCTTTGGCTGCTCCCCTCAAGAAGTTAGAAGCAAACCACACTTTCGAGTCCTCAGCACATCGGCTAGTAAAGAAGGCTACCTCTATTGCAGAGACCATCTGGTGCTCCGCACCGGGTCTGGCACTCCGTCGAAAACAGGCGGCTGACACGCTGAAAAGTCCCTGAAAGTCCCTCCAGGGATCACTTGGTTTGCAGCTTGTGCTACCGGTTGGGCGACCACAACGGCCGCTGTAGCCTCCTTCGCAGCCCATAGGGCTCCCAACTTTTGATCAATCATTGTGCCCACATCTTGCTTTAGATCCTCCACAATTTTGGACAGCAGCTCCTTCAGCGTGTTGGTAAACACAGTAGTCACCAACTCAGTCATTGCCTCATCCTCATATTCTACATCATTCATCACACTTTCCGGTTCAGCATTTACCGGATTCACATTCTCAGTTTGATTTAGGATTGGTTGTGCACGGGGGTCACTCTCTCCCGTCACACTTGCATTCTCACCATCAGGTGGGTTCTCAAAACCCGTCGGTATCACAGATCGATTTCTTGTAGTCACCATACTGGCTGTATAGACAATGCACTTAATTAACAGGCGGCATTGCCACACAGTCCTCATTACTATATCATTTCATGTTTCACGTATTGATGTCATAAGTACAGCTATCAGGCAACCCTAGTCAGTCTAAGGCACCCTAGCTACAGGCATCTTATCTTCTACAAGTACCCCTCACCGGATTCACAAGATTCCCTTGGATGCTGGTAGGTTCCCGTAAGTATCGTGTGCAACTAATAATATGGGCCCTATTACTACCAACACACTATACGTACTGGATCCTAACATTATCCTTGGAAATCCCGATTCACTGGCTTGGGCCATGTATCAATCATCTCATCAAGCATGTAGTAAGTTATCATATAAGCATTAACATGTCACTCTATTCTGTTTCTACTAAAGCAATTGCATTGCAAAATCTCAGTCATCATAGTCAGTATATCATAATCTCAACATATCGGTTAATCATGATCATCATATCATGAACTCATACCTTGTACTCGCCTGTGACCACTCGGACTAGCTCCAGCTGATAGCTCATCGTGACATTTATCGTTTGAAAAAGATTTCAAAAACTTTATCTAAAATCTTCCACGAACCACGGTTTAAATTCAAAAACGCGGAAACATATTAGAATCTCTTAAACCTAGGCTCTAATACCAAGTTGTAACGTCCCAAATTTTTTTTTTAAACAAAGAGTACGATTGATAATTAATCACGAATGAAACATTGTGCAAGTTAATTACAGACCCGGGTGACAACCCGTCAAATTCAAATGTAATTGTTTAGAATACATCAAGAAACACAAGATTGTTTAATATTTGCGGAAGCTTGTGGAGTATGAGTTATCAACCGCGTGCTGGAGCCCCGCCGTGGCCATCACCTGAAAAAAAGGTAAAACAACTACCGTAAGCACAAAGCTTAGCGAGTACACTTACTTACAATCGACCATATGACATCACATCATTGCCATACAATCATGTTACATCTTTCATTCCCGCTACCGTGGTAGACGGTCCCAACATTCCGGTCACAGAAGTGAACGGTCTCATCAATCCCGTCACCGAAGTGAACGGTCTCATCATTCCCGTCACCGAAGTGAACGGTCTCATCAATCCCGTCACCGAAGTGAACGGTCTCATCATTCCCGTCACTGAAGTGAACGGTCTAATCATTCCCGTCACCTAAGTGAACGGTCTAATCATTCCCGTCACCGAAGTGAACGGTCTCATCATTCCCGTCACCGGAGTGAACGGTCTAATCATTCCCGTCACCGAAGTGAACGGTCTCAGCAATAGCATAGCATAACACATTACCAATGTATCAATTCATCAATTATCATTCATCATTCATGGGATTCATCATTCATTCATCATTCATAGGTTCATCATTCATCATTCATATAGCATGTAGCACTTTAAACACATACATCATAAGGTTTAGATGGTAAGTAAGAATACTCACCTGTCTGTGGTTCAATCTCACAGCCTTAGCTTACTAGTACACTTGTGGTTACTTGCTAGTCAACCGTCACCTACAATAGGTCTAATAAATCAATACCGTGCACGAATCCCTTGTTCGTTTATTCATATAATACATTCGAGCCTCATGAGGCAAGTAACAATAAGAAATTACTAAAGTCCATAAAGTCGGGGACGCGTCGCGTCCATAAAACTGACGCTTCGCGTCGAGTTGTAAAAGTATTGGATTTCACAGATCCGGATTTCAAACTCAACGCACAAGTTGCACGACTGTTAACATGGTGCCCATGCGAAAGTCGCATGGGTCTAAATAAGTCGCATGGATGTCCACAAGTCCTCAAAGTCGCATGAGGTTAAGAGTCGCATGGGTATTCACATTATGCCCCATGCGACAGTCGCATGGGGTGTTTCTAACAAGAGTCGCATGACACCTTTTTCACATAAGTCCCATGAATCATTTCATACGTAAGTTACTTGAGGTACACATGATAGTTAAAGGTCGCATGAACATGTATTAGCATATCAGAGAGTCGAATGAAAAACGAATAAGTCAACTGGGCACCCCATGCGACAGTCGCATGGTGCCCCTCCCCATGCGAAAGTCGCATGGCCTCTACAAGTTCACAATTGAAAGTCGCATGGACATCTTTTCGTGTCAACTGAAAGTCGCATAGTATAATACAAGGTCGTATGGAACAATTCTCCTCTTCCCCATGCGAAAGTCGCATGGGGTAAACACATAGTCGCACGACGTTCCAGCATAAGTCACATGGCTTATGCTGAAAGTCGCATGAACCCATCTCCTTCATCAGTTCATCATTCTTCAAAAACCCAGACTCCATAGTCAAAATCAAACTCTTTCGAAACTTAACCAAATCGTTTCATTTTTGTTTCAAAACGTTTCTCCATTCGTTTAAGCACGTCCTTCAAGTTTTAAACACATTTCATTAAGTATTAAAGCTCATAACGCAAATTCTTTCTCACTAGTTCTTCATGAACCCATAACCTCAAAACCCATATTAAAACTCATGCTAGCATCATCCAAACAAGATAAAATTGGTGCCTACAGCATCCTAGTGAGGTAAGAAACATTAACTGATGATTCTTTCACCAATTCTTCAAGTTTTCAGATGGTTCTTGGCCCTTCTTCTTCTTCTTTTTTTTCGTGGGTTTCACACACACAAACACACACTAGTTTTCTTTCAATGTAACAGTGTTTGAAAGAGTGTTGGGGGCTGTGCCCTAATATTATATATATATATATATATATATATATATATATCTCAAAAGGCCTAAGCCCACATTCCTATTGATTAGGCCCAAGAACTTAAATATAATAATACACATAACTAATCCAATAACATAGATATAAATAGTCCATTATTCATTCATCCATTTAAGCCCATAAACTCTTTAATACATTTCACAATACAATATAATCCATCATTTTCTCAATAAATATTCTTTTATTTATTTTTCGAAGTTCGGGTATTACATTTGGCGGTGACTTTCGGCAAATACTGCCAGTTATTTAGAAAGGACGAAGAGAAGATATTGTTAATGCTTCATTGAATTCATCATTCTTATGGAAATATTGTTCCGTTCTTAAGTTGACTGTTAACATGCGCCTACACACAAGTTCAAATATCAAGTATACAAAGTACAAAAATATTTGCTGATTGGATTTTGGACATTGGAGAAGGAAATGTTGGTGGTCCAAATGACGGAGAGGCTAAAATACAAATTCCTCAAGATCTGTTGATAAAATCCAATGGTGATCATGTTCATTCAATAATGGAGTCGATTTATCCATCAATTAATGACCGTATTTACGATCATAACTATTTTCAGGATAGAGCAATTTTGGTCCCAACAAACGATGAAGTTGATCATATAAACGAGTACATGCTTTCAAAGATAAATGGTGAAGAAATAACTTACTTTAGTTCTGATACTGTTTGTTCTGATGAAATGTCAAGTACTTTTGAAGAATCGCTATACTCTCCTGAGATCCTCAATTCATTCAAAGTGTCGAGTATTCCAAACCACAAGTTATCTTTAAAGGTTGGTGTACCTGTTATGTTACTTCGTAACTTTAACCAGTCGAGAGGGTTATGCAATGGGACAAGACTTCAAGTTATCAGACTTGGTTCCCGTATGATTGAGGTCAAAATCATTTCAGGTAAAAATGTTGGTGTTACAGAATATATTCCTAGAATGAAGATGATCCCCTCTGACTCTAAAATTCCAGTCAAATTCCAAAGAAGACAATTTCCCATCATGGTTTGTTTTGCAATGACCATTAACAAGAGTCATGGCCAGTCTTTGTCTACTGTCGGATTATATGTGGCACTTTCACGTGTTAACAGTGGGAGTGGATTAAAAATCCTTATATGTGATGACAACGACAATCCGACGGACAAAACAACCAATGTAGTGTACAAAGAAGTTTTACAACGTATTTGATAAAATTTTAATTATTTTAGTTTTTAACCATTTGACATTGTTTGTTATTTCCTCTTTGTTATAAGAAGTTATTAATTCTTACTGCATGCCTATAACCTAATCCTTTCAATAAATTTTTTATTATTATTTTATTTAAGAAATTATCTACCAACATTATCATTTAAAAAAACTCGGGCATGCACGGGTCCCTAAATCTAGTTTAGCAACAAAAGATAACCCAATTAACTACACAACAATTATAACTATAAAAATAAACCATTGCAATTAAATATACATGAAACTATACAATCCATAAAAGTTTTGAATTCCAATAGTAATTACAAGAAACCGTCTTTAATTTTCTAACTTATCACAAACTACAAATGAATGTAGAGTACTAACTTCACCATCAAGTCAATGGAAAAATCAAGAGCAAGTAACTTTGAATATTAAAAGTAACTTTATGGACATGTGTAAAGATTGTGTTTATGATTTGTTACTATCATTGTCTCCCTACACAACTTCAACAACCTTTCAATACTAAAACAAGAAAACAAAATGACACATAAAATTAAGGAAAGCCCAATCTGGAAAAACAAAATTGCCAAAAATCACGTCTTCATATACATGTTAATTAACATTACTTCAAAACCGGTGGGAGGCTAGGTGGCCGGCAACAGGCGGGAGACGGGAGGCGGCAGGGCAGTGTCGGGATTGGTTTAGGGCTCGTTTGTTAATACCGGTAAGAAAGGATATCTAGCCATCACAATACCCGCACAAAAAGCTAACAATTACAAAATAATTATGAAAACAAGATGTGGATAAATTCGTATATACATGTTTACTAAGAAATCACCTATAAAAAAGTTCCCGCAACAAAATGCCCACGATACTTAACATGGGTAAATTTCAGATAATTTTTACCCACAAATTACCCACACAAATTACCCACGTAAAAGATAGACGCGGGTAATCAATAATTAATGTAAAACTCACACGATACTTCCCACGGTTTTTACCCGCATAAACTAAAGTTATGGGTAATCTGTGCATACTATTTTAGCTAGAATAATTTACCCACATGTTACACACGTAATACAAGTCCATGGGTATTTTCGTGGCTAATCTATGTGAAAATCACGGGTAAAATCATTAAAATTTTTAATTTGTTAAGCGTGGGCAATTTACGGGTAATACGTGGGTAAATACCCACAAAACAACCAAGGTGGGTAATTTTCGTGGGTAATTACAAGAATTCTTGTAGTGTTGAATATGCTCCATCGTTTCAAATATTCTACAATAGCTTTACAAACTATCAATATAAACAAAAGAAGTAAAAATAAGCTCCAATGTGTTAATTCAATAAAAAGAAGTTTAGTTTACATCACCAAACCATTTAACAACAAATTTACTCAGGCCGTAGAGCCTTTATAAATGTCAACATATGAACTTAAAAAAGATACAGGGACATGAGCTAAGAGAGTAATCAACAAGATAACATTGGGTATCACCATATACACTTCAAAAAAGATCCAACAATGGGGTTCCTATTAAGAAATATAAAAACAAACAGTTGTGTATCTAAAATCCACAAGTCAATTAACCATGTAACAACCAAAAAGCATAGGGTTTCACACACATCATTCAACGTATACAAGAAACCAAGACCCTTATTCAGGGCATAAAAATGACAGGTGGTAGATAATAATCCACAACTCAATTAATAATCCCTAAAAACACACAAGACAAAAGAACAAACAGTTGTTGGCAGGCAGTAACCTTGTTTTGTTCCGTCTCAACGAAATGAACAATCCTATTAGATAATAATATTCAGATAAGAAAACGAAGACCTACTCGGGGCATACAAACCACATCAAACAAAGAAAGAGAGGATAATCTGACCTTACAACCCGGGAAGCTGTTAACTAAAATCAAGAACAGCAAAATAATATTCATAAAGGGTGACTTGACGACTTGTTAGCTAAAATAAAAACAGTAAAATAAGATGTGTGCACGAAATTGGAGCAAAATACCTGCCGATGAATTGTTAACTAAAACCAAGAACAACAAAGAAGGGTGTGTCATAGGGAGGCAAAGGAGAACGAGCAAGGGTGAATGACTGTGAGCGGTGGCCCGGAGGACAGATACAATCAGTGTAAATGTGTGCTACAAGAGGTTGAAGATGAGGGAAGGAGAGGAGGGAAGCAAGGACTCGATAGAAATTAATTAGGGTTCACTGAATTTTGATGGAGGGAAAGCAAAATTGAGGGTGGATAAGAGGTGGGAGCTAAAAACTCAAATGCATACCGCCATATATTTTTTTTATGTTTAGTAATTTAGACCCGGTTTTGTAATTAAAAACCGAGGTTAAAAGCTTTATAACTTTTAGTCCCGGTTGTTTAATAAATACAGGGGTTGAATATGTCTCTTACTATTTTAAGGCCCCTTTTAGACCCGGTTCCTTAATTAAAAACCGGGGTTGAAAGTTTTGAAACTTTTAACCCCGGTTGTTAAATAAAAAACCGGGGTTGAATCCCTTTCTCACCGTTTTTAGCGCCAATTTATGCTTTCAGCCCCGTTTTTTTAGAACTTTGACAAAAACCAGGACTAAAAGAGGGGGGCTGAATTAGTTTTTGTAGTAGTGTCAGAGAGGTGTAAATGTTGTTAAAGACGTCCTTTTTGCAATCATTTATAAATTTATGGAGTAAGTCTAAGAGCATCGGGTGGAGCTTGTGAATTGAACGATGTTACGAACAAATGTCCTTTTTATGTATTTTCTTTTTTTAACAAACAGGAATTAAGATAAGTAATTGTGTGCGAGTCCAGTGATAGTAGTAATGAGTGTTATCAATGTAACTAATTAGTGATATTGATTTAACGGTTATTGATACGAATGATGCTAGGTATAGCCATGAGTGCCGGAGCTAAACCATAAATGCATCATTTTTTCTTTGCTTTTTTTTTTGTTAGTGTACGTAAAACCATTAAATAAGAAATCACTTTTCTTTCTTCTTTATAGGTATAATACTCTATTTCTCCTAAAGTTATTGCTCGGAAACTTTAAAGACGGCATTTCCTTTTTTGTATTGAGGACCTTTACACACATAGGATCTAACATAAAATCCCGATGTTGACTATAACATCATAAGTGTAGAATCATGAAAACTCGTGGGATTTTATATTATATTGATAATTATTTATAGATTACAAAAGGAGACAAACCCTAATGTGAAACCCTACCTCATCTATACAATTGTGTTGGGTCATCTTACACTAAACTCTAATCTATATTATCTCTAATACTCCCCCGCAGTGAGCGTGGTAGAAGATCGGACGCTCACACTGTAGAGAAAAATATAATGAAAGCGATTGAATACATAAGAAAAAAAAGATATGTAGAAAATAACATAGATATCTAGAAAAGAACACTCTGTGGCAGCAAAGCGGCGACCGGCGGTAGAAGAGCGTTACCGGCGGTAGAAGCTACGACTGCTACAAGAGCTACAACTATGGCGGCGGCGGCAAGAGGCACGGCGGCGGGCGACAACAGTAGGAGCTACGACAGCAGTGGCAGGAGCTACAACTACGGTGGCGGCAAGAAGGACTTCGGCAGCAAGGGAGAGAAAACTGAGAAATTTTTCTTTACAATGCGTCTCGCGGCAAGACGAGAGGGTAAAGCAAATAAAGAAAGTCGTCACTCAAGGGGGACGACGGGGAGAAGGAAAGTGGTGGTGGCCTACGGTAGTTCGGTGGCAGCGACGGAAGGAGACAAATCCTATTGTGAAACCCTAGCCCAACTATATAATTGGGTTGAGTCATATTACACTAAACCCTAATCTACATTATCTCTAATAGTAAAATCTTGATCCGGTTCAACTCTACTTGACTAAAGTTAGTCAAATAAAAGTGTACAAATAAGCCAATTATGTTAATGTAACATAAAAAAAATTATGTAACCCATTAAGCAAAAATATGAGAGTAAATTTATAATGTTTTGGTTTATCGTTATAAGGAAGGTTCATTTGAGAACCGTTTTTATTGTGAGAACCAATCTTAGCCGTTCATTTTGGATAATGAAATTCATGGATGAAAAGCGTGGGGGGATTGAGTGTGGCAGGGTGCATGTAAGGAATTCATGGGTGGGTAATCCAATTGAAGAAGGGGGAATCGAACGGCTTAGATTGGTTCTCACGGTTCTCACAATAAAATCGGTTCTCAAATGAACTTTTCACTATCGTTATATATATAATCTATATTATCTTTAACTTAATTATACATTAAGAGGAGATAAATCGTAGTAGGATCCTATGATCTCGATCCGATCTTATGATTACAATACTAGCTAAGCGGCCAGTTTACTATACGGGTGACGATAGATAAATCATGTAAATAATAAGGAATTTTAAATATTAGTATTTTTATTATTGTTGAAATCAAATATTTTGTACGACTTTTTTCTAATTATTAATTATATTATCTTTAACTTAATTATACATTAAGAGGAGATAAATTAACATTATTAAACCATACCATATAGTTACCCGTATGACACACTAAGTTTAAATGGATTAAAGTTACATCGTATATAAATTGTTTAAGATAAGATAAATAACTATGTAGGTTGTCACAATGATGATGATCAAAAGTCTTGTACATAAATATTTTAAAATTTTAATGTATATAACTGAATAATATTTATAGTAATATATTTAAATTTATTTACAAAATAACGATATAGGTATTTATAAAAATTATTTATTTAGATATATACATGATCGACTATTGATCGTCAATATATAGTTGTTTACTATATAGTTATTTATTTATAAATACATGTATCAAATAGTTATTTAAATTAAAATGAATAATATTTGTTATATAAAGATTTAAAAAGTAATTAGATTTTTGTAAGTACATATCTTTTTTAACTCTTATTTTATCTCATAATAGATAAGTTAAATAAACTAACATTATGGAATATATTTGAATTTAAATAATCTCTTAATATAAAGTCAAAATTGAGTTTTAATTTTGACAATTAAAATCAAAATTGAGTTTTTGAATTTTAAATAATTGAATGGTTAGGATTTAATTTTTATTAAATGAAATATTAAGATTATCTATACTAATATATAAAGCATTTAACACTCTCTCTTATAAATGTCTTAATCTCTTAAATTTTAAGTCATTTGATATTACTAACTTACCCTTATTTAAATTTTAAAAGGAAACTATTGAATACCATTTTAATAACTAAACTTTCTATAAAAATAATGTTTAAAAATGTGAACTCACTTCAAATTAAATTTCAACCTATAAGATATTACTCAAATTAAAAATTGAATAAAAAAAACATTCATAGAAATATTATGTTAAATATTATATCATATACCAAATAATTTAATTGAAGTATTAGAAAATTCGTATAACTAAAACTCATAAACTTATAACATGTAACCGAATTTATAAACACTCATATAAGTAAAATAAATAGTTTAATTTATAATATATTTAATATTATTTTACTTGAACTCTTAAATTTTAAGTAATAGAAAATTACTAATATAGTCTTAAATATATTTACATTTTTTAAAATACACCAACCCAACCACTAATATATTATCTCATACTTACACAATTTTTCATTCAAATCAACATAAGCCTTACCAGATCAGAATTAAGGAAGCTGGTGTCGACTGTGATACACTGTTCAAAGGCTTTACAGGCGCCTACCACCCCTAATTGATTAAAGAGAAGGGAGCCGCCCTAATTCACCTATTTTATTGTATTTCAAAGGTTATTTTAGAAATTAACGCAAGAGTTGATAGATAATAAAGAAATAAGTAAAATGGAAAAATAGGAAACAAAATGGACATACTGCAAATGAAAATTATTTGACATCATCATAGTGTGTATATACCATACCCTACGTTACCAAAAACGGACATGTTATCGAGAATAAATTAGTTATGGTCGCCGCATTATGCGGGTAACATACTAGTCTAATTATATTGATGAATGTTAGTATTTATTTATATTAATAGATTATCAACACATTATATATAATTATTTTTTAACTTATCATTATTCTCTTTATTAATATTCACTTTATATTTTAGGGTATTACATACAGATGGTTAAAATTGTATAATTACGATTAATTTATTAAATGAAGCATTAAAATCATCCAAATTTTTTTATCTTCATTAGTCTTTTATTTATATTAGAAGATATTTATTAATTTATGTTAAAAAACTATGTTTATTAATTAGTTAATTTAAAAGAATATAGGAATTTAGGGAGTGTGGTAAAGTATCCTTTATGTTAAACACCATAACAAAATTATTAATTAATTAGTGTTTAATATACTGAATTTATTGATTATAGATTCACAACTCATTACTTATGTAACCTGCCTCAAATCAATTGAGGATAAATACATTATTTTTTATTATAAAGTGATAATATTCAATATTTCGAATATGGATTTAATTAATGATTTTAGAAATTAAAATATCTTAATATTTATTAGTTTGACTTTTAAAAATCAAAATTGACTCCTCAATTATGATTAAACAGATTTTTAAGATTGTTTAATTAAAATTGTTTTATTAAATAAACGACTAGGATTGTATAATAAATTTTATCACAATTAGTCTTTTATTTAGATTAGAAGATTGTGAAGACAACAACCTGTAGTAAGATCATGATCTTAACAGCTTGAGTTACACTCACATATCGATCTTATGATTCCAATCTTGCTTTGATCATTTTGATGGAGATGTTTGTTAGTTGAGGCTGCTGGTTTATCCCATAGCTAGGGATCGATCTCTTCGCTGATGCATCTGGATGACACAACGGAGCAGGGGCAAGTTTGATGTTTTCTTTTGGGTTTATGAGTAATCAGGCAGCTTACTCAACTTACAATGAATATAACATTTTAAATTTACTGTAATTTTTTTTTAAAAAATTTATGTAATAATTTAGATATATGTTTTAAATAATATACATATATAAAACTATATAACGATTGATTAAATAGTTATGTTGATAATTTTTGTGGTTGACGTTTAAGTAGAAAAAGAGTTAAAAGGCTACTAATTTCTTTCTTTTAATAAGCAGATATTATTAAATAAAGGTCCAAAAGCATTTCAAGGTGAAGCACCTAAGAACTCACTCCAGATACAATAACAAAAATAGCTTACAACCAAACACCACAAATACATTCTTCTAACAATAGACAACTAACTCTTTAGGTCATAGAACAGAAACAACTGACAACCTATTCCAAATACAATGACAGAAACAGCTTACAACCCATTCCAAATACAAAATATTGTTCATAGACAACAATTTATGCATTATCAACTTATATCTTGTGTTGTTACCTGTTGTGTATAGAAGAATTTTATTGTGTACGAATCAGCTTCTATATTTAAAACCCACAGGAGAAGAGTAAATTTGATGGTAAAAAAGAGAAATACAAAGAAACTTCAGGAAGTAAATAAATTTATTGGAGATTTATGGATCTAATCATATATTCAAAGAAAAGTAATCATTAAACGATTCTCCAAGGTATGATCGATCTTTAAACCACGTGTATTATTAGAAATTTGAGAAAAATCACTACTTCCCCTTTCACTACTCTTGGGAATGAGTCCAACTCCAAATCCACTACTAATCGACGAGGAACCATACCCGAAGCCAAACAAGAGGTGGTTGTATGTTTGATCCCACCAAGGACTGTCTCTCAATGAAGCAAATGAAAGACACCCTACCCATGTCTTATCATCACGATCACTCTTCTTCCAATCCACTTCATCATCATCTTCATCACTCTCCTTCCAAACCACTTCATCATCATCATCATCACTCTCCTTCAAATCCACTTCATCATCATCATCATCATCATCATCATCATCATCACTCTCCTTCCAAACCACTTCATCATCATCATCATCACTCTCCTTCAAATCCACTTCATCATCATCATCATCATCACTCTCCTTCCAATCCATGGTTATCTTAAAATTCGAGTAAGTTCTAAACCAATACCCAACAACACAAAATAAGAATCCAAAAAACTCATTTCTCCAGTTCTCTGGAAGTTCCAATCTACATCTATTCCCTTTACGAAGACCAGGTGTCAACCCCCTTGCTAGCTCAACTCCTCCTTTAAGTGTGAAAACCACTATTCCTTTTTCAATAGCCTTTCCCTAATTAATTAATTTATCACAAATTTATTAAATATATTCTAACAACTTTTATTCTCTATCATACATGTATATATGAACCTTAATTAATTAGTTACTTACTAATATTCAAAAAAAAAAAAAAAACTGAGAGAGAGAGAGAGATACACATACCTGAAGCATGTATTCTAGTACACTGCCTCTGCCTCTGTCCCCATGATTTGTTGTACTCAAATAATCTGAAATTGGGACTTGGCGTAAGCATTTACAATTTTCGAGAGAATCTGTTAGTGATTCACACCAGGGTGCTTTAAGAATAGCTACACTTGATGGGAGCTCAAGCAATCCTACAAGGCTACCGCAACCCTCAAGGCTAAGGATTTTGAGCCTAGTAAGTTGCAAGAGGCCAGAATCTAATCGAGTAATTAATATATTCAAGCTTAGATTCAGCTCTTCTAAATTCGTACAACGTTCTCTAATCCACGGGGGCAGAACTTTTATCCGAGTATTACTTATAGACAATTTTACCTAGCTTTCCATGTTTGCTTGGATCTCAGGGACTTTAATAATCTTGAAGCAACAAACTATTTCAAGAGACCGAAGTTTTCTCATCTTTACTATGGTTGGAAACTTTCTAAGCTTTTCACACAATGATACACTTACATATTCAAGACTTGTATGATGTCCAAGTGACGGGTGAATCTCTTGCAACTTCTCACAATAACCAAGTGTCAACTCTCGAAGACACGGGAGTTGTTCAAAATTTGGTGTGCTCACCAGAGCACTCATGCAACTGAGTTCAAGCACTTTCAAACATGGTAGGACGTCCTATATTAATTTATACAAGCAAGCACCAGAAGTTAATATATATCTAGAGTTTATGACTATAAAAACAAATACACACATAATGAATTGATAAGTGCTATTTTAATTATATTTTCTCATTAAAACCCTTACATTTTAACACTTGTTTTAGCAATTAATAGGTCCTACTAATCATCTTTTAGCATTATCAATAATAAGGCAAATGTTGGTGAAAGAAGAAGAACAAGTCACATATGCAAAGAAGTTGTTTGGTATATGACCCGTGCATCAAAGTGTTGTACCGTACATGTGATGGAAGCATAATTTCTTAAGTGGACTTTTATAATTCTTTTGTTGGTTTTATTAGAAACCAAAAAAATTAAGAAAAGAAAGGAGTTTGGAACGTGGGCCGTAGGCCACACATAAGAAGGGAAAAAAAAGGAAAAACAACGATGGCACAGGGAAAAAATGCTGTGGTGTTTTTTTATTGTTTTTCAATTTTTTTAGAATTCTTTGTTGATTTCTAGTAATGGGTATCTAGTTTTGATTTTGAAGATTGTGTTGGGACTTTTGGTGGGTTTATTGTATCCTTGATTTTAATTACAAAAGCTTCGTTTATATTTCTTCCTATTGTTGATTTATTCGATTGAATGTGGCTAGTTTAGTTATGTGATTCAATTTTGGATTGTTAATTGAAGTAGGAATAAGTAATTGTTCTTATTGTCAATTGATTTGTGTTAAAAGTTCTTGTAATATGGTTTAAATAATTGGGAGTCTGATTATTAGCTAGGATTGATGTTTATCTAGATATTAATGCTATTGGCTACTTGATTCTTATGTTTGTAACTAGGATCTTGTAAACTGATTATAATATGGTTTAAATAATTGGGAGTCTGATTATTAGCTAGGATTGATGTTTATCTAGATATTAATGCTATTGGCTACTTGATTCTTATGTTTGTAACTAGGATCTTGTAAACTGATTAGGGGTAAATTATATGTTTCATTAATTTATTTATTAAGATGAACAAGGCATACAGTCTATGACCAACCTAGAATCAATTGTGAACTTATGTTTAAGAGGTCAATGATACACATCTTTGAATCATAATTCGAATACCCATTACTAGATATTTATTGATTTTAATTATTTCATTTTATGTTAGAAGTATCGCAAGCAATTACCAACCCCTTTCCCAATTTTAGTTTTAGATTATTTGTACCGTTTCCAATAACTTGTGTTTTTAATAAGTATTGGCATTAGTTTAAATTTTGAGTCTTTGTGGTATCGACCATACTTATCACTATCTTAATTTATTTTGAGTTAGAGGTATTAGAAAAATATTATTTTGATAATTTCGACACCCATTTCAAAATAGTATTAAGTATAATATTTTATTTCAAATATTGTTTAATAAGAGAACTCTTGGCAATTGAGCTTACCTCGAAATAGTAATGTGAATAAAAGAAAACTGGATGGATTAGAATTTAGTTGGGCCATGTTTGAAGGATCATTGAATCGACTAAATTGCCAACATCCAAACACTGTATTCGTTTCTTTCTTTTCTTCTCTGTGTGGTGTTCGAGACTTTCAACCGAGAGGGAGAGAGACCAGAATCCGAACTCCCTCGTTACAAGCTTTGAGGAATCGACTATATCAACATCAGGTATGAAACCTCTACACCTCACAACCGATTTTACGATGAAATGTTAGTCTAATCGATGGATTTCGTTCTGTTCTGCTGTGCGACGGGCCGAGGGCCATTAAGTGTAGAATCGTGAGCTTTGTGGGTATAAAAGAAATTAATCGATAGGATAGCATCTGCTGATATCTAGAACACATTACTTTTGGAAATCTGGAAATTTATTGAGGTTTTGGTTCGGTATAGTTGATTTCATGTTTGTGTTGTGTGCGTGACGAACAAAACCGAGCCTAAAACCTTCAAATTCAATCGTAGAAATGAAAATAAACGAAATTTGTGGACTAAGGTTGCATCTAAATGGCATTAACAACAAAACTCCACTGGAATAACCAGTCGATGGGGATTAAATCAAGCAACGGTCTTAGGTGCTATGTGCGCTATGTCGACCCAAACCAAGAACCCAATGGGGTTTTAATGACCCGGAACTTGATTGAAAACTAATCAATTCGACAGGGTGGGGGTTAGGACATGTTATAAACCATTTACAACTGAAGATTTGCATTTTAAAAAGGAATAGTGTGATGTGGAATTGACTTCAGCCATTAATATGTTGCGTATGTATGTATCTGTATGTCAGATTTCTAACTGTTCTTCAAATCGCAAATTGGGTTACCATGAGGAATTACAAATTGGTTATCATGTTTAAATCATAAACTAGTTATTGAGGTTGAACCATAAAATGGGTATTAGTGTTGAATCACACATTGGTTTCAAGTGTTTAACCACAAATTGGTTTCAAGTATTGAATCACAAATTTGTTTCAAGTGTTGAATTACAAACTGGTTTATAGTGTCAAATCACAAATTGGTTATTGATTTTGAATCACAAATTGAGTTATGGGATTGAATCACAAAAAGGTCTATTGGATGGAATCACAAATTAAGTTGTTATAGTGAATGAATTGAAAATTTGACTTGTATACTTAAATTATTAGAACTTGAAGTTTTATAAATTAAATAAACATTTGGAATTAGTAGCTATAGGTAATTAATTTTGAGCATGGTTATAGAGGTCATTGTTGGAAATGTTTATGAATACAAAAGATGGGTAGATTGTTTATTTATGGGAGTTTTTTTGAAACGGGTTATACATAGTTGTCAATAGCGAATAGCGGTAAATAGCGATAGCCTATCCATATGTTACATAGCGAATAACGTAAAATGACGGCCGCTATTTTGTATTTAGCGATAGCCTTCTAAAATATAATTATATATTTATATATTAGTATATTACCTTAAAAGTCTTAAACTATTATATATATTAGAGAACAAAATATAATACTAAGTCTTAAACTATTATAAGTTAAATCAAAGATCATCTAAAGCTTCATATTACTGATTAAAGGTAAAAAAATGAAAAAAATTACCAAAATGCCGTCGCTACCGCTATATACTTGATAGCGGTCACCTAGCGCTACGCTACGCTATTCGCTATAGCGCTGCTATTTGGCGTTATTAACAACTGTGGGGTCATATGACCCGTTGTAGAGAGGAGAGAGGTATGTATAATTGTATATGGTCTATTTTACCAATATTTCATTATTTAAGTAGTATCCTTAAATTTTAATTTATTTACTACTCCCATAACCAATTTTTATTAATCGTAGCGACAATTTCTAGTTCTATATGCTGATTAAATGAAAAATTGAATTACCTTGCAGCCCTTCCAAAGTACCTTTTGCAAGCCATTGTCCAATCTTAGAACAACAAGTTTCTTTGGTTGGAAAGGAAATGAACTTCCAGGATATCCACTCATTTGAAAGAAAAGTAGGGGTTCCATCTCCAGCATCGTTATTATGTCTCCAACATTTTAACAAATGAATCCATCTTAGTTTTTTCATGTTTGAAAGAAAAGTAGGGCCTCCATCTCCAGCATTGTTGTCATCCATCCAATCAGATTTCTCCACACGAAGCCATCTTAGTTTTTCCATGTTAGAAACATTCTTATAGAAACTTGATAAGCTGTCATCACTTCCATAATAATATGGTCCTATTGTTTGAATCTTGTCATTTTTCTGCAACAAATTAAGGATCAAACATGCAAAAAAATATTAGGTGAGATGAAAATTAAAGAATTTCTACATCACTTCGATCTCTACTTAAAAAATAGGATTTTCTTTTGTTGTTTTTTACTTAATTACCGCTTTAAATAAAAAAAAACACATCATTTTGTTTACTTCTGTTTTTTTTTATTTTCTCTTATTAGTATTTTAACTTCCACTTTTTTTCTAGACCATAATTATATTTTGTTTACTTTTATTTATAATAAATGCATGCGAAAGTATCAATATTTTTTTGCCTATTCTAATTTTCATTCTTGTGTTATAATATAACGAGTTATTTTCTATCCCGCGTATTGTAGCGGGGCAAAGCGAACAAAATGTAAAAATTAACATTCAAGTACAAATATTTAAAATAAAGCAATATTTTTTAAACATTTAAGATTCCTATGTGCTATTTCATAGCCATTCTGTGTTATTAATTTTATAATGGAAGAAATGTTTCAACCAAAAAAAAACTCTTATAAAACTATTTTAATTTTTCTCATGTAAAAGGTATAAATTAAACTTAAAAATACAGTTATTTATTAAAACATAAAAAGGAAAATAATTTAAAAATAAATAAGAATGTTAGAAATCAACCATATAGAGTGACAAAAGTGAGATAGCATAAAATTATTTATTAAAAAAATATATTTTATAAAATTTTTTTACAAAAGATTATCCTAATAGAGTGACAAAAGTGAGATAGCATAATAATCTTTTTTGAATTGATTCTAGTGATTTTAGTCGTGCATTATGGTGATTGAAGATGTATATATTTTATGAGTTTGAGTTGAATGCTTTTGTCGTGTTAACTTTTGAATCATGCACAAGCAGGTGTGTTGTATGATTGTTTTTTTTAGAATACTATCAATAAAAATAAATTATTTATTTCAAACAAATTACTTATGTTTGTTTGATATTCTATTTTGGTTATATTCATACACACACACAAAGAGAGAGGTTTATTTACTAGGAGGTTATAATTAAGCATTTTTACCTTTGATGCATCCCACAATCACAAGTTCATGATTTCTTCCTTTTTCCAAAGTCTACTATGATATTCAGGATTTTTAGGATGATCCCTTCTAATAATGTAGCATGCCATTTCTTGAATCAGATCATGCATTTCAAACTTACCCTTCACACCAATATTTATGAGAGATTTTTGTCTCAACACCTTTATCCCAATTTCAAAGTGAAAACCACATGCCTCAAGTATCTCCCTTACGCCATTATGAACATCTTTTAAACTGCTCCACCCCCTAAAAGAACACGCAATTTCCAAAAATAGTTCTTTCTCATCCTTCTCTAGTCCATCATAGCTAATTTTGAGCTTTTCAACTATTTCCATATTTGGATTTTCTTCTAGCCTAGCCAAGGTACTCATCCACTCCTTATCATCTTTGTCATATAGAAAAGAACCTAAAACTTTGAGCGCTAACGAGAGCCTTGCAGCATAAGACACTACACATGACGAAAGTCCCTTATAGTCCTTTATAGGCTCATTCTTATTTAATGCATGTTTATTGAACAGCTCCATAGCCTTTTTATCTGATAATAATATAAGAGGACGGACCTTGTCCACTTTGTGGGCTTGTAGCACATGTTCATCTCTAGTTGTAATTATTATACGGCTTCCACTACCAAACCAATCATGTGATCCTGCTAACGCTTCTAATTGCTCGATTTTATCAACATCATCAAGAACTACCAAGACTTTTCTACGAGATAACATACTACGGATCAAGCCTATTCCTTCCGGAACACTTTGTACTTTCACTTCTTTCTTAGAAACAGCTGATAAAATCTCCTCTTGCAATTTTTCTAAACCAATTTTGCTTGATTTCTCTCGAATATTCTCCACAATGCAGTTGCCATGAAACTGGGAAGAGATTTCCATATGAACAGAAGTCGCAAGAGTAGTCTTGCCACCACCCCCAAGCCCCCATATCCCAACCATGCGCACACCGTCTGACTTGATTTCTAATTGTGATTTCAGTTCTGCTATACGGGTATTCATTCCAACAAACTTTTCATCAACATTTGAATTTAAGGGCAACAATCTATCAAAAATTTTGTCAACAATTTCTTTGATAAATTCTGATTCATGCCTGTTGATTTGATACATAAATATGGATAATTAGCATATGCTCACATTAATTCAGAACAATAGCAATTAGGTATAAATATTATATTTGTAAAGGAAATAGAACCACTATAGTCTACACTATATTCTTATGATCATGTCAATTCAAGGATGTAATGGTGAATTGACTGGGATAACGAGTTGATAGCGTATGTGCCAAAACACACACTCACCAGAGAACAATAACACCTCCGAAACCAAATGATTGAAACCATTTCACAAAGATCCGATACTCAAATAACACACGCATGCCAACATAATCTTTGGCCAAGACGTCTTAGAAGGATACGTATTAAATGAGAACGCGGCTACACTTCCAGAATAGCATTAAATGTGCTACCAAAATAGGGATCAGGTATTACTACTAACCAGTCATTCGGAAGAACCATGGGACAAAATAAGCACCGAGATTAACTACATAGAGTGTAGTAGTTATTTAGCTTATTATTTAAACCGGTTACTTGAATCACTTGATATCAAGTTAATGGTTTGTTTACTTGAATAGTTAAATCATTTGATATCAAGTTAATTGTTTTGTTTACTTGAATAACTGAATCACCTTATAATTAATTAATAAGTCATGTTTTCCAAAATGTCATGTAGTCAGAAGAGAAAGAAAAGAGAAGAATTTGAAAACCTAAAACGATTTCAGAGAGAGCCAATGGATAAATTTATAAAAAAATTGAAAACCTAAGCAATAGTAAATTTATTATTCAACGTTTTTATATATTTTAGTTTGTTTTTGTATATTTTAGTACTTCAAGAGCCCATTTTTTAGTTTTACCCCAAGCACCGAAAATGTTTGAGACGACCCTGGTTTGAGGAACAATCTATCTATGTATTCTTTTATCATGATTATCTAAAACCATTAGGTGATTTTAAGTAGTGATTAACCAATCCTGTGTTAAACAACAAGTAGTTAACTTTAATGTTGTGACAATTGCATATGATGATCATTGTGTGTGATTGATTGATTGGATGAAACTTAACAATCAATATTGAATAAGTCTTTCTTGATTCGAACATATACACTAATTGTGTTAATACTTAATCTCATGGCAATAGGATTAGTATTTTTCATGGTTTATCATACAAAAACATCTTTGTAATACTATTAATATCATACTCGAGTTAACTGTTACTCACTTGTGTAGTTATAACACCAAAGCACTATGTCACAGATGATTCTTGATCAACTGGTACACCTAGACAAACATTCCGAATATCAAAATAATGCGAGACAACAACTACTTGCTGAAACAGAGTTCCTTGCGGCCACAAGCAGAATTGCTTGCGCCCACAAGGACTGACAGGCCCTTCCGCCCGCAAAAGGGAGGCCTTACGGCCGTAAGCAAGTATCCCTTGCGGCCGCAAGGACTGCTGTGCAGACCTGCGCGATTTCAGCCTCTGTTCTTGCCATTTTCATACCCAAAACTCAACCAAACGGTTCCAAATCAAATTCCAGTGTTCACATATGAAAAAGGTACTTAAACTAAGCTAGAAACAACTCTTAATCCTCACTTTAACATCCAATTCAAAGATTGGGACCAAATTCACCATTTTTGACCCATTTGAGCTTTTTATCCAAATTCAACCAAGAACACCATTTTAATTCAAGAATCTGATTTCTTATCACTTAGAAATGATGTAGAAATACATTGGAATCATTGGTTTCAATTATAGAAATCAATTTGCAATTTTGACCCATTTGACCTAAATGGTCAAACTATGAAGAACAAGAAGAACATGGTGGATTTACTTACAAGAAAGAGTGAAGAAGATGAAGATGAAGCTCTATATCAGATTATAACTTGAATTGCAACAGATTGGAGATTGAATGATCTTCACTTGCTCTCTCCTTGTTAGCCTTGAAGACAAGAACACACACACACACTTGAAAGTTTATTGTCTGTGTTATGAACGTGAGAAATAGAGGAGGTGCCTACTTGTGGGTTATTATTATCCACAAGTGGGTATCTTGTTCCCCTTTTCAACTTACAACTTTACGCACGAGTACCCGTTTTAACTAACGGGGATATTTTTGGAAACCTTGTTCTAAACCATTTAATATTCTTTTATTCTTTTATATTCTTACTAATATTTTATGTTTTCTCATTAAATAACTAATTTAGTTATTTTCTTTGATATCTACAAATATATATATATATATATATATATATATATATTATTCAATTTATTACTTAAATATACGTATCACGTTAGCATACGTTTAGGCCCTTTCTGAGGATGTTACATTTAGCACGAGCTCAGAAGTCTAATATTACCGAGTCTTAGGATTGCCTGAAAACACAGTAATAACCAAATCAGTCTCATTCTCATAAATAAATCTGACCACATATATTTATAATTCATTTATCAAATAAACAACAAACAATAAACAATCACAAGTCCAAAACATGAAATGTCGGATTTCCAAAACCATCGGATTTCTAAAAATCCGTAACTCTGAGTGTCGGATTTCATTAACTGTCGGATTTCCTCCTTATCGGATTCTATCAATCGATTTCACATGCATCGGATTCTAGGTCTCGGATTTGACTTAATCGGATTTCTAGACTTCCGGTTTTAAGAGTTCTGGATTTTGGCTTTCGGATTCAAGAGTGTCGGATTCTTCATTCCCGGATTTCAAGTACCGGATTTGGGTATCGGATTTAGGTTTTGTAGGATTTTAAAGTGTTGGTTTCTTATGTATCGGATTTATATACTCGGATTTTGGATTGTATCGGTTTTTAAGTTTTCGGATTCTAGGATTCAAGTGTATCGGATTTGAGTCTCGGTTTTCCTTGTATTCGGATTTCATGTGTCGGTTTTCACCATCTTCTTCCTCAAATCCACCAACCTCATCACCATCATAACTCAAAAACCCAGAAATTTATAAATTCATCCAAACATTCTAGAAACATGTTTAAACACTTTTAAACACATATTCATGGATCAAATCATCTTACAAACATATAAATCATATGAACACACAAAACCCACCAAAACTCATGTTTTCTACAAACCGATTCTAGTGTTTCTTCATAAATTCATGTTATTTCAATTATCAATCTTACCCAAACTATCATGTAAATATATCAAAGTATAAATCTAACCTTGTATTGAATTTAAAACACACCAAGTAGAAAATCTGATTCTTTCTTTCTTTCTTGTTCTTCTTCTTTGACCGAGAGAAAACACACAATACACACACTTTCACCTTTCTTTCACTTTGAGATAATGAGGATTAATTCCTCATATTAGCTTACACACACACACGTATACATTTAAGAAGCAAGAGTTGGCAAAACCCACCACTTCACACATATACGTACATAATTATTTACGTACACATGCATACATATAATTCTTTAATTAAATCAATTAACATTTAATTTGCATTAAAGAAGATAAACACATACCACAAACCCGCTAATCTCCTAGCCCAGGTTTGTAGGTGTTACAAATCTCCCCTCCTTAAGAGGATTCCGTCTTCGGAATCCTTTCTTGCTCAAACAACCAGGGATATCTGTCTCTCATCTTAGCTTCAGTCTCCCATGTCAAGTCAGAACCTTGACTGTGCTTCCACTTGACCAACACCATCGGTATCTGATTCTTTCGAAGCTTGGTCACTTTTCGATCCAACAGTTCAACAGGTTCCTCTATTAGTCACTTCTTTGAATCAACTTTCAGATCTTATAGTGGGAGAATCTGGCTTTCATCTTCAACCTTGCATTTCCTTAAATAGCAGACATTGAACGTATCGTGAATTCCTGCAAGTTCTGCCGGAAGATCCGGTGTCACCGTCTGATTATTCACAATCTGACGAATGCGGAAGGGACCAATGTAACGGGGAACCAATTTCCCGCGTTTACCAAAACGAATCACGCCCTTCCATGGAGAGACCTTCAAATACACTAACTCTCCCACTTCAAACTTAACTAGACGACGTCGTGGATTTGCATACATTTTCTGCCTATCTCTGGCCGCTTTCAACTTTTCTCAGGCTATAGCAACCTTGTCAGCAGTTAACTGAACTATCTCAGGCCCTGCAAACTGCTTCTCACCAGCCTCTAACCAACACGTCGGAGTACGGCAATGACGGACGTATAACATTTCGTACGGAGGCCTCCCAATACTGGAGTGGTAAGAATTATTATACATAAACTCTATCAACGGCAGGTGCGAATCCCAAGATCCACCATACTCAATTACACAGGCACGTAACATATCTTCGAGTGTCTGTATGGTTCGCTCAGTTTGGGGATGATAAGTTGTACTCAAGTTAATCCTCGTCCCCAATTCCCTTTGTAAACTCCTCTAGAAGTTAGAAACAAACCTGGAGTCTCTGTCAGATACAATTGACAATGGTATACCATGCCTCGCAACAATCTCGTCAATATACAGTTGAGCCAACTTAGTCAAAGAAGCTGTCTCATATGTAGCCAAAAAATGAGCACTCTTCATCCGTCGGTCCACGATCACCCATATCATATCATGATTCCTCTGAGTTCGCGAAAGTTTAGTCACAAAATCCATCGTTATATGTTCCCACTTCCACTCAGGAATCTCCAACTACTTTAAAGATCCGTAAGGCTTCTGATGTTCTGCCTTCCCTTGTGCACAGATATGGCATGATTCCACAAAATTTGCCACATTTGCTTTCATAGTAGGCCACCAGTAAAGCACTTTCAAGTCGTTATACATTTTAGTGCTTCCTTATAACATCCTCACAAAGGGACTAGACGCATGCTGACGTGGTACGTGTAATAAATTAATAAATTGAATAAAAAATATATATATAAAGATATTAAAGAAAAAATAACTAAAATAGTTATTAAATGAATTAGTAAAAATATTGATAAAAATAGAAAATAATAATTGAATATTAAATGGTTTAGAACGAGGTTTCCAAAAATATTCCCGTAGTTAAAACGGGTACTCGTGCGTTAAGTTGTAAGTTGGAAAGGGGAACAAAATACCCACTTGTGGATAAATATTACCCACAAGTCGGTCTCCTTCTTTTTACCACGTTCACAACACAGAGAACTCATTTCTCTCCATTTGTGTTCTTCTTTGTTCATAGTCTTTCAAGAGAAAAATCAAGAGGAGAACTACCAAGCTTCAATCTTGCTGCTGTAATTCAAGTTTAAATCAAGCCTCAATCTGATTCTAATCACTTCTCCATCTTGCTCTTGTAAGTATTCCACCATGTTCTTCATGTTCTTGATATTTTTACCATTTAGGTCAAATGGGTCAAAAACCCAAATTGACATCTTCAACTGAAATCAATGGTTCCTACATATTCCTACATCAATTCTAAGTGTTTAAGAATCAGAATATTGAATTAAAGAGGTGTTTTTGGATTGAATTTAGTTAGAAAGCTTAAATGGGTCAAAAATGGTGATTTTGGTCCAAATCCATGAATTGTATTTTAAAGTGTGAATTTAGTGTTGTTTCTAGCTTAGTTGTATTCACCATTTCATATTTGAACACTGGAATTTGATTTGGAATCGTTTGGTTGAGTTTTGGGGTATAAAGTAGCAAGAATAGAGGCTGGAAATCGTAGGTCTACATAGCAGTCCTTGCGGGCGCAAGGAATACCCCTTGCGGCCGCAAGGGTACCTTGCTTACGGCCGTAAGGCCTGCCTTGCGGGCGCAAGGGACCTGTCAGTCTTTGTAGACGCAAGCATTTCTGCTTGTGGCTGCAAGGAACTCTGTTTCAGCAAATAGTTTGCTATCTCGCGTTGTTTTAACATTCGGAATGTTTGTTTAGGTGAACCAGTTGATCAAGAATCATCTGTGACTTAGTGCTTACCTGTAATAACTCCACAGGTGAGTAATAGTTAAATCGAGCATGATATTAATAGTATTATAAGATGTTTTGTATGTGATAAACCAAGAAATTGTAGTTATGCATGTTTAGAGGTTTAATGAACCAATTGTGTAATTTAAATGATATGTATGCATATTTGAAGACCAGAGTAGGTCATTATTGATATGTTGAAGGCCTGTGTAGGTCAATCTTGATATGTAAGGGCCGGAGTAGGCCATTTGTGTTTGTGATAAGGACAGAGTAGGCCATTGTTTGAGTACCGGTACTATTTTGTAGAGATTGGGGCCAGATTATCTGGATCTTGAGTTGGGGCCTTGTGTCGCCAGCTAGGATGTGCGGAGATTCGATGATCACGAATCTTGGTTCTTGCTAAACCTCCGCCCCTCGATACTAACTCAGGGCTCTCAGTTCCCACCGATCCCAAATGGGATATGTTCCCGATAACGCAATGGTGGACTGCTACCCGCTTCTCCACTGGCGCGGGGAAGTATCGGTTTGCCCACAGAGGATCATTGAGCCGGGTTCGCTACCTCGGAAGACATGATGCCTGCTGACTAACCGGTGCTTCACCATGTGTTAGGATAGACTTGAATGAAGTTATGTGATGCATGTAATGTGTTTTGATACTGTTAATATACTACTTCCGTTTAATTGTTATTCACTAGCTATTTATAGCTAACCCTTTCATGAACTCTACATATGCAGATAAATAGACTGAAGGTGAGAACGGGTACCTGCTGGTAGTTCATGTTAGGTTTTGGGGAACTCTGTGTAAAGACTATGTTGTGTATTCATTAGTGTAATGGTCGAACGAGTTGGTAACGCTTGGAATGTTTGTTTTAACAAAACTTTTGTATTTCAACTTATATTTATATAAGTTGTAAAATGTTAAATAATTAATATTTAGCTTCTGCACGCGTTTTGATAAAATAAAAATTTATACTCTGTAATTTAAGGACCGGTGTTACAAGTTGGTATCAGAGCCTTAGTTTGAGTGAATTGAGTACTTTGAATAGTATTCAGTCTCAAACTCAGGTTCAGACTCGACCATTACTATGTGTTCCGAGGGTGGTATTGGGGTGTGTTGAGTGAAATATGTGAATTGTTATGTGTTAGAAAAGTATAAATGTTGATAAGTTTGTAAGATATATGATATATATACAAGATACTCTACTTTTGGATATAAGTATAGAAAGTTAACTCACATGACTTGTTCTTCGAGGGATGATGATAAGGATGCCTACATCCTACGGCTGGAGGCTCAAATGCAGTAGGCAAATGTGTGTGAGTCTATACGTATTATCAGGGAGACTTAGAAATCTCCTACCTTCGAACATTCTTGAGTTGTTAGCTCCTTACGTTGGTTGGCACTACTAATGACCCTTCTGCGGTAGAGACCTGGATCAGAGAGATGCAAAATGTCTTTGAATCCAACGAGTGTGATGAGAATAACAAAGTGAATTAGAAACAAGAAAGTAATGAATCATGAAACTGAATGAATATGTAAAAGTTACAATAAGTGCCTTAATGGTACAAATTAACAGAGTTATGTAAAATAACTCGAAACGATAACGGTGAAGGTTTAAATTGGTTATGTAATAAAGTGGAGTTTAAATTATTCTGATGTAATCAGATTGAAAATGATAGATTAAAAGTGATGTCAAAGGAATAACCAGAATAATAGTAGTCTGGTGGACTACTAGTAGTATGATAAATAGGGGAATTGTCCTCAGTTCCTATGAAAGGTAATTGATAATAAATGATGAAATGTTAGATTAACATAAATCGATAAGAACTGAATTTGAAATACAAAGATATTGAAGAAATATACTTTAGATGTGATGCGGTACCTCAACGGTACATGATGTCGTGTGATAGATGAAACTTTGAACGGAATGTGAAACGTTATAAGTGTGTTGATGAAATCTAAGTGATTAACAAAAGAAGAATTGTGGGTTCACGATTAGTTAACCTAAAATGCTAAATGAGATTGAAACAGAAGTAAGATTAACTCTATTGAGTTAGTAGTTTTCCTCGGTACTAGAAAAAAAGTCGTAAGATGATCGAATTAAAATGTGTAAGTGTAATTAATGCTTCATAGTAGAACCATTCGTGAGATCGAACGTGAGGAACAAATTGTAGTCATGAAATCGTTGTTAGGATGTAATGTAATGAGCTCAAAGCTCAATTATTGATTGTGTGTCTAACTAATCAAACATGTGTGATTTCCAAAAAGTATAATAAATGATATGTCATGGTTCAAACGAACAATGACATAAAGACATAAAAGTCCAGATGTATAGGTAAAGAGACAATAATTTCTAAAAGTTGAGAGTGAAATGGATATGAAGGTAACCCTGATTAATCAGTGGTTACAAGTAAATGAGTGAAGTTAGTGATTGAGATAAAAATGAGGACACAAAGTTCCATTTGGTAGTAAATGAAATCTAAGATTATGAAGTATACATATAAAAGAATGAAATTTAGTTAATGTTATAAATGAGTAGTGTTTTGATAAACACCATTCTTAACATAAGATGAAATATGAGAAATTGTTTAGAAAGACATAATATAAAAGTAAGTAATGTTAGAATCAAAGATGTGTGAGGTATTATGTAATATGCTGTAACACCGTAAATTCTCAAGCCATTTTTTTAAACCGTTGCGGAAGCGTTAACTGATTTCATTTAATCAAATACAAAGTACAAAGTACTGTTTACAAACATCACGTCAAGTCGTGTTACAAAATATTTACAAACGTGGCTCGTCTATTCTCAAAACATAATATCAGAGCGTTGGTCAAATTTCCCTTCCCCAAAAACAAAGCTAAACAGCCAGACCTGCAAAAAGCAATCAACTGAGGGGAATTAGCACAAAGCTAAGTGAACGGAAGCTACAAACAAGCATCCTCAATCAACAAGCACAAGCAATCACCAATTACAAAAGTAAACCGATCTCAACAGATCAAACAATCTCCATAAGCCAATCCAATCTCTAGAGGAACGGCGGTTCTGCAGAACCTGCAACCGATGCGGGCCAAAGCAAAGGTTTACCGTTAGCTATTTGCTACTTGGTACAGTTAAAGCCCCTTCTACTGCAACAAATGCATAGAAAGTCTAGAACCGTGCAACCAATAGCAGATAGCCTAGCCCAAAACATGCGATAGCTGACCCCCAACCATGCACGCATATAATTAACCATGCGTACAGGTCTCGCCACGTGCACACATAATTAACCATGTGCACTGGCCGCGCAACAATCCAAAGAATCCCAATCAACAAGCAACAATCAACGAATCACATTTACACAGTCTGTCAACACATACCAAATAACACATTCCATACCGGCAATTCAACTTAAATAGTTCATCATGGCATTTTAGACTTCTAACAAGCTAACTCAGACTTAACAGTCTAGCATGGCAACTCAGACTCAACAGTATATCATGGCAACTCAGACTCAACAGCATATCATGGCAACTCAGACTAAACAGTCTATCATGTCATCGCAAAATCATAAATATATCTCAAAACATGTAACCACAAATGTTACCGCCATCACCACTCATGAGTACACTTCCACTCACCTCAGTCCACATTCCCGTCTGCTCAGTTGTCTAATATCACTGAGTCTTTGCAAATCCTGAGAACACAACAAACCGAAGTCAATCTCTGATAAATATATATCCATAATATATATTTATATCTCTATATAACTTGTAAACAACATACAATAATCATACAAACAATAACCCAACACTTGCCATACGAATACATAGCAAAAATACACAAAATCCTCAAAAATGGTCTGTCGCACCGCGACGCTACTCGGATTTCAAAACCAAGAACAAACAATCGGATTTCACTTGGAATCGGATTTGGGTGCGGATTTCAGTGTTTGGTCTTCACAACTCTCGGATTTATGGTCGGATTTCACTAACTTTCGGATTTCCAAGTCGGTTTGTTGTCTCAATCGGATTCTCACAATCCGAGGACTCAAGAACTGGTTTTTATGAATGTCGCGCCGCGACACCCTTGCGTAGTGCCGCTACGCGCATAATTCCAGATTATTATTTTCTTCAAAATGTCGGATTTTCAGTCCAATTCCTCCAAATCTCATTCCAACTTCATAATATTTCCACCAAAACCCATATTTAGCATTTAACAAGCATATAGATCACTAAAAACATGTTTTTACTCCTTCATAACAACAAATCTTTCAAAACCCATTTACCAAGCTTCTTCCACCATCAACAATGGTGTATCAACATAAATTCATGCTTTTCAATATCTAAACACACCAACATAAATCATATCAAGCTATAAACACTATTTTACCTTTCTTTTGAATTAAAACTCACAAGATCTTGATTTTAGGATTTCAAGTTGGCAACTTTTTGAAGCTTTCTTCAACAGGAAGGTTTTTTTAGCAAACACACACACTTCACCTTTTAGTGAAATGTACTCCCACGTATACATACTCTTTTATTCAAAGTAGGAGGTGGCACCAAATATATTTCTTATCCTTTTCTTTCATACAACATGCATCCATGCATACATATTACATACATACATCACATACTACACATCACATAACTTTTTCTTTCTTTTAATTCTTTTAAATCCAGTAACTAAATATATATATATATATATATATATATTCATAAATGCATACATTCAATTTAATCCAACACTTAATCAATAAATCACAAAAATCAACTTACGCAAAGTAAATACGGAATCACCTGCCGTTAGCCCGCTAATCAACTAGCCCGGGTTTGCGGATGTTACAAATCTTCCCTCCTTTAGGGGATTCCGTCCTCGGAATCCTATAGCACACATCAAACGAATTTTCCACGTTTCATATTCATTCATCAATGACTGTTAATTCAACTGTAACTCATACATAGCTTCATCTTGCTACCAGCCACCTAAATCTCTTTCTACCTATCTTTCTCAGTTTACAATCATCAACTCTTTATCAATTTATCCTTCAACCTCTTCTTCAGTTCCACATTAAATTCAACACGTAACTCATAGATTCAGTTAGTCTGTCTTTCAACTCATTCTCTTTCACATTTAAGCATATACTCAAGATCAACGCATCTCTTGAATACTCACATATCGCTTTCTTCTTACTTTCAACGAACATGTCGGTACTTTACTCTAATATTCACATAACCACTCACAATTGACATGTTAACATCCACTTGATAAAATTCACATCCTGTCAGTCTAATCAATTGTTTTATGGATTCCACGAAACATCAAAATCCAGTACAAACACAAGTTCATTCACACATATCTGCACAACTCTTCTACTGCACTAACCACGAGGATTCAATCGCACTATTCACTTCACGTCTCAATTCTTGTAATAAAATCATTTAGAAATTATTCACTGCATCTCAAGCTTTCATCAACAGTCTCAACATATAAATCATCATATCGTTGGATCATCTGATCAATAATCACTTATGATATATCCAAATTCCTTCTCATATAATAAATCGGACATCAACTCCATCGTAACTTGCTTTCACAATCATTCTGATATTTCAAATTATCTTATCAGTATGCAATTCTGCTCAACAATGCCGTCTTGCTGGCAATTACCTGTATTATACATATTCAGACTCCATCATGTAAGGTAAATCATATATAAGCTTCATCACAGCTCACTTTCATCATTTTGGCATATGAAATCATCTCCACAGTTCATAAATTTCTAATACTCTGCCTTGACTCATACACAACCATGTCATTTCTACGAAATATATCATGTTCACTCCTTCAGTAACTCATCAATTAAATACTCTGTATGACATTATATCATTTAGCCCTTCCCAGTGCACTGGCAATCTTGTTTCATAAGTCCTGTTCAAATTAAATTTCCAATTCCAAGAAAAGGAACTTTCCTAGCAAAGGCAATTCATGTATAAAGTTCCACAAGTCTTCAATCCTTATGCTCAGGCCATTACATCATTCTTTCAAATCACATATGTCTTCAGTTCATAGATAACCACTATCATTTAGTCAATTCTTTCATATATTCATCACTTCATAGATATCAATTACATCTTTTACTCAAACAACCCTGTACCTTTCAGATTTATCCAATCTGTTAGCAATCAATCTCTTTCTCATATTTCAATCATTAAGTCATCCATTTCCAGTAAATGCAATTTCAATTTCATTCATCAAGTCGCGTATACTTCAATTCACATAACTCCAATGTTATCATCATAATCTCTCTCGTATTTTCACATATCTACTAACAATTATCCTACCCAGATAATATTCCAATTCCTCATTCACATTCTTCTATTCATTCTGAGCTCTATCTCTGTCATATATTCATTTCATCTGTATATAAGCACTCGCTTCTTCTTTTAATACTCATGTCAATCACACATATCATTCTTTACAATCAACTCTTCTCACATAATCAGTACAAACATATCATGTACAGTCTACAAGTCATTGGTAAATCACTCTTCTAAAAATCTTTACTATAAAACATAATTCACTCTTTAATCCCATAGCATAACATCATTTATTGATCCAACAGTGTCCATATCTTAACATACCATAATCTCTTCAAATTCATCATTCATCATCACAAATTATCTTTACCCAGTAGAATTAATATCAATAGTTCATAATCTCAGTAATATCTTTATCAAAACATCTCTTGGTTAACACTAATTTCTTTCAAGTCTCAACAATTTATTTTCTTTTCCCCTCATCTTCGCATAACACTTAAACACATATATACACATATACAAATACAGCATGCTTAAACATATACCGATTACAGAACAGTCGTACAACACATTGCATAGCATGCAATTTTTTTAACTAATCTGAAATATTCTTTCCTTAGCATATCACACTCAATTCACATTTCACATATCACATATGTACCATCATATCATTTCCTGACATTAATACCAGATACTTTCACGATAACATAATATCTATTATCTTTACTTCTAAAGAATCATGCTCTTTCAGAAGTAAGCATTTACACTTAGCACACATAAGCATCAATCATCAACAATTAACTCTGAAGTTAATAAACATAAGCACAAATATAAGAGTTTTCAAAACTTACCTGTCATATCATCGTTGATATCAACATCGTCATCATTCATCATATCAAAAGTTCAACCCTCTACATCCACTCCTGACCCCGACGCCATTTTCCTTTCCTTTGTACAATCACACGCCCCGAGAGAAACCACATTCCTTGATCTCATGTCCAAACAATCCACATCGGATGCAACACAAAGTCTGGGGTGTGCAAGGCCCCGTATGAACAAATCTACACCGGCGGAAAGAGCTTAATATGAGACAAAGGCGTTGGTTGGATCTGATCAAAGAATATGATTGTAAGATCAAGTATCATCCGGGCAAGGCGAATGTGGTAGCTGATCATAAGAGTCTGCAGTATGTGTTCACACATAAAGAGCTTAATATGAGACAAAGGTGTTGGTTGGAGCTGATCAAAGATTATGATTGTAAGATCAAGTATCATCCGGGCAAGGCGAATGTGGTAGCTGGTGCACTAAGTCGAAAGAACTCTCCTGCAATGGCTAAATTCATGAAAATCACGGTTGAATCTGATATCATTGCTCAGTTGAAAGTAGCATAACAAGAGGCATTATAAGAGAACAACTTGAAAGCTGAGACAATGATCAAAATATCAAAGCAATTGGGAGAAGACAGTCGGGGTTTGAAGACATTTCAATCCCGAATCTAGGTACCAAGTCTTGGTGGCAATCGTGAGACAAGCTTACACGAGGCACACAAATCTAGATTGTCTATTCATCCCAGAAGCACAAAAATGTATCAAGACTTGAAATCATTGTATTGGTGGCCTACATTGAAGCGTGACATAGCTTCTTTTGTAGAAAAATGCCAAGTCTGCATGCAAGTTAGAACCAAACACCAAAAGCCCTATGGTAATCTACAACAACTAGACATCCCAGAATGGAAATGGGATCACATTACCATGGACTTTGTTACCAAGTTACCCAAACTGCAAAGGGGCATGATATGATTTGGGTTGTGGTAGATCGCCTTACGAAGAGTGCACATTTTCTCGCGACTAATGAGTCTGCACCCATGAATCGTTTGGCTCAATTGTATATCAATGAGGTGGTGTCACGACATGGCATACCTCTATCTATTGTTTCTGATCGAGATTCACGGTTCACATCAAACTTTTGGCATAGTCTTCAACGAGAACTTGGTACGCGGGTGAATCTTAGCACAACATACCATCCCTAGACTGATGGACAGTCCGAAAGGATTATTCAAACTCTTGAAGATATGCTGAGAGCTTGTATTTTTGGAATTTGGTGGTTCTTGGGATTCATATCTTCCCTTGATTGAATTTGCCTATAACAACTCCTATCATTCGAGTATAGGCATGCCACCATATGAGATGTTGTATGGTAGGCGATGCCGTACACCTACATGTTGGTTAGAACCTGGAGAACAGCAATACGCAGGTCCTGACATTGTGCAGATGACAATTGATAAAGTTAAGATGGCACGCGAAAGGTTGAAAGTTGCACGAGACAGGCAAAAGATGTACGCGGATCCAAAACGGAGACCCATTACTTTTGAAGTGGGTGACTGGGTATTCTTGAAGGTTTCACCATGGAAAGGGGTGATTCGATTCGGTCGAAAGGGTAAGTTAAGCCCGAGATATATTGGTCCGTTTAAAATTCTTCAACGAGTCAATGAACTGACTGTGTCACTTGAACTTCCTCCGGAGTTATCTCATATTCATAACACATTCAATGTGTGCTATTTGAGGAAGTGCAAGGTTGATGATGATCAGATCTTACCTCTGCAAGAGTTGAAAGTTGATTCAGCTAAACGCCTTGTAGAGGAACATGTTGAGATTTTGGAATCCAAAATCAAAAGGCTGCATAAAAAGATGATCAAGTTAGTGCTCTTTAAATGGAAGCACAATCTGGGTCCTAACTTGGCATGGGATGCCGAGGATGAGATGAAAACACGCTACCCACACTTGTTTACTGCTGAGCAGATTCCGAGGACGGAATCTGTCACACCCCGCTAAAGCGGAATCACGAGATGTAACAGTTTACGGTTTCATAGCATAAGGTACAAGATTTCACCAACCATAGATAATTAAAAGTAGTACAATTGTTTACAACAAGTTTCGATAATTGTTCAAAAGTTTGGAAATTAACATAATGTAAATTGCTAGATAATGCTACCACATGCATGCCAAACAGGTGCTGACCACGTACTAATGATTTCCTGAAAAGCATGATAAAGAGAGTGTCAACTATAGAAATAGTTGGTGAGATCACAGGTTTTGATATGCAATAAAATAAGATTTTAATGCCAAAAACGTTCATCACTGAATGATGAGTATGTAAATCGGTTGTTTAGTTTGCACGTGGTATAAGTATATGCAGAATGTTAAAGCAAAGAGCCCACTACCTAAGCCTACTGACTGAATGCTCATAGAGTAATAAATAGAGCCTGTTTCACAGTAATTATGCACTTACACAAGTAAGTGGGGTGTCAACCTAATAGCGCTACCCATAGATTACTAACGGCTCGATACAACGAGCTAATAGCGCTACCCATAGATTACTAACGGCTCGATACTCACCTGACAAAGTCTAAGGCGTTCTTAAAATAATTCGTAAGGTCTTGAATTCCCGCGGTGCTTCCTTCCTAGTGGAATAATATCCTATTATTAGTCCCCAAATTCTAGTTATTAAAATTAATAATTAATCTTGTATTGTTTATATTGATTTTGTAGTGATATCGTTATATGTTACAATTATATATATATTTACCCAACTTTATTTCATGTGAATACATTTATATTTTATGTTTTATATTTTATATTTACTTTTTAGGTGTTTCTATCTTATTTATATGATTTTTATACTTTAATTATTATTTTTCAAGTCTCAATCATAAATATTTTATTCTTATTTATTTACTGTGCAAGTCCTTTTCTGTCAGCTTCATGGGTTGTACTTTGGTGCAATGTTTAGTATCCTAACGAATTATTTAAGGTTCCAAGTTTTTATATGTTATTATAATATTTCTATAGAGAATATTGTAAAAATATTAGAATTTTTAAAGATTTATAGGTATTTTATTTGATTTATTTAAATTTAGAGGTCACTGGTCAAAATCCAGTTAACACTCTCATATTATGTTAAGGGTTTGAGTGACCAAACGACCTTATTTTTAGATGATTCAAATTGGGTTAAATTTCTAACTCGATAATGTAACGTTTAAAAAAATGTTGACCATTTTTAAGTTTCTGTGTACCAAGTTATAATTGATTAAAGTTCATCCATGAAATTATCCTGATTTCTCAGTTTTGTGCATGCAACTTATTTTACATAGTTAATGGGTCAAAAATTAATATTTTTGAGTGAGGTTAACTTTATTTGAAATATAACTCATTAAATTAAATTTCCAGAAGAAAAACCAATTTATTTGAATAATATTTGAGTGGTTTAACAACCATGCAATTGGGTCACTTTATTAAACAGTGAGCTTTCTGACATATCTGACTTGATACACGTGGTTGGAGTGTCAAATCCTCATGAAATCTTGAATTTCCACTTGGAAATGAAGCTAAACAAAGAGATAAAACGTTTAAATAAAGAATCAAATCGTTTGGTTTAATATTCAGTAAGTTATGGTCATTTTAAGTCAACACAAACTTTCTGCCAGAATTCCAGGTTGCTTGTTCTTGATCTCTTGTGTGTTCTAACACCATTTCTTGTTGTTTCAAGCTTAGATTCTTGGTTTTAGCTATGTTTTAAAATTTTATAGCTTACTACAGCATCAAAATAGTTTATTTGCAATAAAACCCACATGCATGTTGAAATCTAGCATGGATTCATCAAGATCCCCACATGCATGGTGGTTTAACACCATAAGCTTGGGTTTTAATCTATAAAATCGAAATTTGCATTTATGTTTGGTACATTTTCGTGATTTCAGTAACTACTCCACCATGAAACACTTGTGTGTTCATCTTGGTTCAAAAACTTGAGAAAAATAGAAGCAAAACTTAAGAAATGTGTAAGATATGAAGAGATAACCTTAGAAGATGTTACCTATCTTGCTTATCTTGAATCATTTGCTTCAATCCTTCAAGAACACTTCACAAATTGAAAGTTTTTGATGATTTCTTGCAGGTTTGAGGCTGGAATGTAGAGAGAAGGAGGAGAGAATGAGTTTAGAGAGAGAATGGGGTTTGTACAAGTGAGTGGAGGTCTTGTACATGCAAGAGGTGAAGTGTGTAAGTGAGTTTGAGTGTCTTTGTGAGTGGGAAACATGGCTAGCTGAACTTTGGTGTTTTTATTTCTATTATTATTATTATTATTTTTTATTATTAATATGTATAAGTATGTATGTGTGTGTGTTGGATGTATTTTGTACATTGGTGGTTCAATTAAAGTCAGTATTTACAAGTTATTGATTAGTTTTGTTGTCATTTACATAAGTTTTATATTTGGGATAAATAATATATGTAATGATTTGTTTTGTTATTATTATTATTTTGATTTTTATATAAGCTTTATAAATCTTGTCTTTTATTTAGTCGGATTTACCGATTTTTCAATTTTTGAAGGTTTTAAGCACACCGTCGGGATTTCTAGGGAATATAAGGTTTCTACAAAATAATTTATGTTATTAATACTATTTGTAGCTATTAAAAACCTATATTAAAGTTTTCTAGAAGCTAACCTAAAATTTTAATTGACGGTTGTCACAGACTCCCAAGTTGAAAGAATTTCGTCCCGAAATTAGCTTTTGACATCTTCGGACTACTTCTGCGCAAAGAGGTGAGGATATTTAAGTTTCATATAATCTTCTCATTCCCATGTATATTCTGATCCATGCCTTGAGTTCCAACGAACTTTCAAAATTGGAATCTTCTTTCGTCTGAGTCGCTTGATCTCTCGGTCGAGAATTTCGATTGGTTCTTCTTTGAACGCAACTTCTGGTCAACTTGAATGTCTTCTAAGGGTACGACTACTGATTCATCAGCCAAACACTTCTTGAGATTTGCTACGTGGAATATATTATGGATGGCATTCATTTCCTGAGGCAGTTTGAGTTTATATGCCACCGGACCGATCCTTTCAATGATCTCAAATGGTCCAACGTACCTAGGCCTTATTTTTCCTTTCTTTCCAAAACGTACTAGCCCTTTCCATGGTGACACCTTTAGAAGTACTTTATCCACGACTTGGAATTCTAAAGGCTTTCGGCGGTTATCTGCGTGACTCTTCTGACGATCTCTCGCGGTTTTAATTCTATCTTTAATGATCGAAATCTTGTCAGTTGTTTCTTGCACAATGTCAGGTCCAATTAATTGCTTATCACCAACTTCATACCAACTAAGTGGTGAACGACACTTCCGTCCATACAAAGCTTCATAAGGCGCACACTGAATACTAGTATGGTAGTTGTTGTTGTATGAAAATTCCACCAAAGGTAAGTGAGAATCCCAACTTCTGCCAAAATCTATCACACAAGCCCTTAACATGTCTTCTAACGTTTGTATAGTTCGCTCAGTCTGCCCGTCGGTTTGTGGATGATAAGCTATGCTCAAATTTAATCGTGTACCGAGTGCTTTGTGAATGGACTGCCAGAATCGAGACGTGAAGCGGCTATCTCTATCTGAAATGATTGAAATTGGCACTCCATGGCGTGTGACGATTTCATCAATGTAAATTTGGGCAAGCTTCTCCATCTTGTAACTTTCTCTGATAGGAATGAAATGTGCAGACTTTGTCAATCGATCCACTATTACCCAAATTGCATCATGACTCCTAACTATCCTGGGTAATTTGGTTATGAAGTCCATGGAAATTTGTTCCCATTTCCACTGTGGAATCTCTGGTTGCTGCAACAAACCAGATGGCTTTTGATGTTCTGCTTTGACTTTTGAACAAGTCAAACACTTTCCCACATACAAAGCTACGTCCTTCTTCATTCCCGGCCACCAATAATATTCCTTGAGATCCTTGTACATTTTGTCTACACCGGGATGAATTGAATACCTAGATTTATGAGCTTCGTCTAGGATTGTTGATCGCAAGTTGTTAATTTTTGGTATCCACACCCTGTCTTCAAAGTAGAAGACTCCATCACATTTAGCTTCAAATCTATGTTCGAGTTGGTGCAAGGTCTCATTCCTCAAGTTTTCCCCTTTTAACGCCTGATCCTGAGCTTCGAGGATTCTTGTCTTTAGGCTTGCTTGAACAAGTGCTCCTAATGCTCGCACTCTTGAAGGTTTATCCCTTACCTTCCTGCTAAGCGCGTCGGCTACCACATTAGCCTTGCCTGGGTGATATTTAATTTCACAATCATAGTCGTTGAGTAACTCCACCCATCTTCTTTGCCTCATGTTGAGCATTTTCTGATCAAGGATGTGTTGAAGACTCTTATGATCGGTGAAGATAGTGCACTTAGTACCGTACAAATAATGTCTCCAAATTTTAAGTGCAAAAACTACTGCTCCAAGTTCTAGGTCATGAGTTGTGTAGTTCTTCTCGTGAACTTTAAGTTGTCTTGAAGCATATGCAATAACTTTGTCTTTTTGCATCAATACACATCCCAAACCTTGATGAGAGGCATCACAATACACTACAAAGTTCTCCGATCCTTCTGGCAATGCCAGATTTGGTGCATTGCATAGCTTGTACTTTAGCTTCTGAAACGCTTCTTCCTGTCTGTCACCCCAACTAAACTTCTTGTCTTTTTGAGTCAACGAGGTTAGTGGCTGGGCAATCTTAGAAAAGTCCTTAATGAATCATCGGTAATACCCAGCTAAACCCAAAAATTGACGAATTTCGGTTGGTGTCTTTGGGGCTTCCCATCTTTTAATAGCTTCAATTTTTGTAGGATCTACGTGAATCCCTTTTTCGCCAACAATGTGACCAAGAAATTGTACTTCCCGAATCCAAAATTCACATTTGGAGAATTTGGCATACAACTTTTGGTCCTTGAGTAATTCCAGCACTAGATTTAAATGTTGCTCGTGATCTTCTTTGCTACGGGAATAGATCAATATATCATCTATGAAAACTATAACAAACTTGTCTAAATAGGGTCTACAGACTCTATTCATCAGATCCATGAACACAGCTGGGGCGTTTGTTAAACCAAAAGGCATAACAAGAAACTCGTAATGTCCATAACGAGTCCTAAAAGCCGTTTTAGGTGTGTCTTCTTCGCGAACTCCCAATTGATGATATCCTGAACGGAGATCGATCTTTGAAAAATATGATGCACCTTGCAGTTGGTCAAATAGATCATCGATTCGAGGAAGGGGATATCGGTTTTTGATTGTCAATTTATTTAATTCACGATAATCAATGCACATTCTAAATGAACCGTCTTTCTTTTTGACGAATAGTATAGGCGCTCCCCACGGTGAGGAACTCGGCCGTATAAATCCTTTATCCAAAAGTTCCTAAAAGTTGGCTTGACAACTCCTGCATCTCAGCTGGCGCTAAGCGGTAAGGCGCTTTGGCTACTGGTGCTGCTCCAGGAACTAAATCGATATGGAATTCGACTTGCCTTGATGAAGGTAAACCAGGTAGATCATCCGGGAATACTTCTGGATAGTCTCTGACTACGGGAATATCCTGGATCTGTTTCTCCTTTGACTTCTTATCCAAGACGTGAGCCAAAAACGCAACACATATCTTCCTCAAACATTTCCGAACCTTCATACACGATACAATCTTCAGGCCTTTCCCTGGTTTATCTCCTTGTATAACAAGGGTGTCATCGTTCGAAAGAGGTATCTTCACGACCTTTTCGGAGCAGCAAATTTCTGCTCGATTTTTAGACAACCAATCCATACCCACAACTACGTCGAAACTTCCCAAATTAATAGGTATAAGATCGATATTAAATAACTTATCACCTAAGTTCAAAGTGCAATCAATTAGGACATCACTAGTCTTAGTTTCATGACCATTGGCGAATTCAATTATATAGGCATCTTCCAATTTCTTAGATTGCATATTGAGCATGGATCTAAATTCTGCAGAAATGAAACTCCTATCCGCTCCAGAGTCAAATAATACAGATATATAATGATCGTTCAAGAGAAACGTACCGGTTACCACGTTTTGGTTTTGCTTCGCTTCTTCGGCTCCGATGACAAATGCTCGTCCTCGCGCCTGGTTTCCGGCATTGATATGGTTTGGTCCTCGGTTCAGCTTAGGACACGTGTTTCGAAAGTGGTCCCGACTCCCACATTCGAAGCATGCCCCTTTTACTTCGTTCGTTTCCTTGGTTGCCTTGCAGTATTTGGCGATATGTCCAATCTTCTTGCAATTTTTACAGGTAGGGCAAACACCCCCATGGTGAAAGTTGTATTTGTTACACTTGGGGTGTGGGCCGCTGTAACGTCCAACTTCTTGAATTTGGACCCCAAAGTTTTTTGCTCCCTTGAATTTCTTGTCAGGCCTAACACCATTCTTTTTCCCTGACTGGTTTTCCCACTTCCTTTTTCCTTCAACTTTTGTCTGGGCAACCTTCCCTGAACAGACCGCATCATTGGTCAACCGATTTGCTAAACTCACAACACTTTGAATAGTCGTGGGGTTTGCCAAGGTAGCCATTCCTCGGATTTCGGGTGATTACCCCGAGATATACCTCTTGATTTTATTCTCTTCAGGTGTAACCAGTCGAGGCACTAGTTTGCGAGTTCGTGAAAAAGGTCAGTGTATTTACCAATCTCCATCCCCACCATTGTATGGTTCCAAAACTCAGTTTCCAATTTCTGAATTTCGTCTCTCGGGTAGAACTCTTCCATGAGCAATTTCTTGAAATCTTCCCAGCTTAATCTGTTTGCTTCTTCTCGACCACGGGTTTGGACCTGCGTGTTCCACCAGGTCAGTGCTCTGTTCTGAAGTAGACAAGCTGCAAACTCTACCTTGCAATCATCAGAACACTTGCTAATACTGAGTACGGATTCCATACTCTCTATCCATTGTAGCAATCCAACAGCACCCTCTTTCCCATGGAATTCCTTTGGGTTGCAGGCTCTAAACGTCTTGTAGGGACACCCCAGGTTGTTGTTGTTGTTGTTGTTGTTATTGTTGTTGTTATTTCCTCCTCCACCTTCATTGTTTCTATTTTCATCATTGATTCCCCTTCCGTTATTATTCCCTTGGTTAGCATTAATACCCGCAGTGACTTGGCTGACAATGTTCGGTATTGCTGCAACGATCTGTTGAGCCACTAATTGTGCCAGGTCGGTCTCTTGGTCATTGTTCTTCCTTTGTGTGATTCTTTTAGGTGGCATGATTCTAGAAATACAACCATAAACATTTATTTTATTGAAAGTTTGTCACAATTTAGACCATAACAAACAAAACAAAAAAATAAAAATAAAAATAATATTTTTTTACACAATAATATATGAAATTTTGAATAAATAGTAACGAACTACATCAATATGACAATAAGAAGGATTTTTCATTTTCACAATACACGAGTACATTGTTCATACATATTTTCGCATTTAAAATAAAAGTACAAAATTTGATGTGAACATACATCAATGCGATAAGTTTTAAATCCCCACAGATGAAATTGTCTGAAAAGCCGAATACAAAATATCAAATGTAATAGCATACTAGATAAAAGTTTTTGGACTAAATAACTGATATGACCATCGTCTAATCAGTACCACCACAAATAAACAACCACCAACAACACCATGGCTGCAAGAACCAATCCTCCAATCTGTCGACCTAGGAGCTCCATTCTCCTAATAGCACGCATGGCCTCATCAGAACTTCCTCAGATTGGTATGCAGTCTGCAATAGGTGATGGTTAAGTTCTGTTAAAGCAGATACAACGTGCTGCTGATAGGTTAGTGTCCGACGGAGGTCTGCAACCTCAGACATCAACCCCCTGAAGTAATACGCCTCCTCCCGGGTCATACCAGGAGCATGTTCGATAGGGACACCAGTAACAGCTGTGGAGGGTCCTGCCACCCCTCGCGTGGATGTCCCTGCCGTCACCCTCATAGGGATAGGGACCCTCTTTCGAGGCGTCATCCAGATATGGGGCCCACGGGGTAGAAATGTAGTGGGCTGAGGTGGGACAGGTAAGACGGATGTAGGTGGCTCCTGTGGAATGTCGGTAGGAGTACTACCGCTTGACACTTCATGCTCAGACCCGTGATCCTCAAACGGGTCCTCCTCTTCAGAGGTAGTAGGGTTGTGTCATGGGTAACGTCCGGTAACGTAGCCGGACTCATCAGCAGAGTAAACCGTATGGGAAGATGAGGAAGACATAATGCTACTAAGATAAAGATATCCTTAGTCACTAACAATGTAATAACATAGGGGTCAAGTGTACTTAAAGCACTATAGGTATAAGAATGACATCTATAAGGTGATGTGTCATGCAATTATTCATGCAGTGATTACACACACAAAAACGCATGCTACTTAAGTTTAAAGATAAATGTCAACTTAAACAAACTTCTAATATAACTAATTCGAGCATTGCACTATGTTTACTAAATTAAACATAGGTGATCAAGCTTTGTTTAATTATGGTCTGATAGTGTAATACTTGACTTAATTATAGTAGTAATTTGTTTAGTAGTTTTGAATGTTATTTCCAACTTTAGGCTATAGTTTAGGTTTTCTAAAAGAAAACCGGTATTCTCTATAACCTTCGGCTCTGATACCAAATTTGTCACACCCCGCTAAAGCGAAATCACGAGATGTAACAGTTTACGGTTTCATAGCATAAGGTACAAGATTTCACCAACCATAGATAATTAAAAGTAGTACAATTATTTACAAAAAGTTTCGATAATTGTTCAAAAGTTTGGAAAATAACATAATGTAAATTGCTAGATAATGCTGCCACATGCATGCCAAACAGGTGATGACCACTTACTAATGATTTCCTGAAAAGCATGATAAAGAGAGTGTCAACTATAGAAATAGTTGGTGAGATCACAGGTTTTGATATGCAATAAAATAAGATTTTAATGCCAAAAACGTTCATCACTGAACGATGAGTAAAGAGAGAAACAACGAGCTAATAGGTAGTGTTGAACGGTGGGACTTACATAAAGAGAGAAACTTATAATCGTTAAACATAAGCATATATACCAAAGTGCAATGATAAGATAACAGTTTAATAAATAAATCAACCGATAATTTAAATAGTAGCATGCTTTTCCCCCAAAAATGTTCAAAACAATAAAAAGTGGGGCCGTGAATACTCACCTGACTAAGTCTAACGCGTTCTTAAAATAATTCGTAAGATCTTGAATTTGCGCGGTGTTTCCTTCCTAGTGGAATAATATCCTATTATTAGTCCCCAAATTCTAGTTATTAAAATTAATAATTAATCTTGTATTGTTTATATTGATTTTGTAGTGATATCGTTATATGTTACAATTATATATATATTTACCCAACTTTATTTCATGTGAATACATTTATATTTTATGTTTTATATTTTATATTTACTTTTTAGGTGTTTCTATCTTATTTATATGATTTTTATACTTTAATTATTATTTTTCAAGTCCCAATCATAAATATTTTATTCTTCTTTATTTACTGTGCAAGTCCTTTTCTATCAGCTTCATGGGTTGTACTTTGGTGCAATGTTTAGTATCCTAACGAATTATTTAAGGTTCCAAGTTTTTATATGTTATTATAATATGTCTTTAGAGAATACTGTAAAAATATTAGAATTTTTAAAGATTTATAGATATTTTATTTGATTTATTTAAATTTAGAGATCACTGGTCAAAATCCAGTTAACACTCTCATATTGTGTTAAGGGTTTGAGTGACCAAACGACCTTATTTTTAGATGATTAAAATTGGGTTAAATTTCTAACTCGACAATGTAACCTTTAAAAAAATGTTGACCATTTTTAAGTTTCTGTGTACCAAGTTATGATTGATTAAAGTTCATCCATGAAATTATACAGATTTCTCAGTTTTGTGCATGCAACTTATTTTACATAGTTAATGGGTCAAAAATTAATATTTTTGAGTGAGGTTAACTTTATTTGAAATATAACTCATTAAATTAAATTTCCAAAAGAAAAAACAATTTATTTGAATAATATTTGAGTGGTTTAACAACCATGCAATTGGGTCACTTTATTGAACAGTGAGATTTCTGACATATCTGACTTGATACACGTGGTTGGAGGGTCAAATCCACATGAAATATTGAATTTCCACTTGGAAATGAAGCTCAACACAGAGATAAAACTTTAAAAAAAAATAAAATCGTTTGGTTAAATATTCAGTAAGTTATGGTCATTTTAAGTTAACACAAACTTTCTGCTAGAATTCTAGGTTGCTTGTTCTTGATCTCTTGTGTGTTCTAACACCATTTCTTCTTGTTTCAAGCTTAGATTCTTGGATTTAGCTATGTTTTACAAATTTTATAGGTTACTACAACATCAAAATAGTTTATTTGCAATAAAACCCACATGCATGTTGAAATCTAGCATGGATTCATCAAGATCCCCACATGCATGGTGGTTTAACACCATAAGCTTGGGTTTTAATCTATAAAATCGAAATTTGCATTTATGTTTGGTACATTTTCGTGATTTCAGTAACTACTCCACCATGAAACACTTGTGTGTTCATCTTGGTTCAAAAACTTGAGAAAAATTGAAGCAAAACTTAAGAAATGTGTAGGATATGAAGAGATAACCTTAGAAGATGTTACCTATCTTGCTTATCTTGAATCATTTGCTTGAATCCTTCAAGAACACTCCACAAATTGAAAGTTTTTGATGATTTCTTGCAGGTTTGAGGCTGGAATGTAGAGAGAAGGAGGATAGAATGAGTTTAGAGAGAAAATGGGGTTTGTACAAGTAAGTGGAGGTCTTGTACATGCAAGAGGTGAAGTGTGTAAGTGAGTTTGAGTGTCTTTGTGAGTGGGAAACATGGCTAGCTGAATTTTGGTGTTTTTATTGCTATTATTATTATTATTATTATTTTTTATTATTAATATGTATAAGTATGTATGTGTGTGTGTGTTGGATGTATTTTGTACATTGTTGGTTCAATTAAAGTCAATATTTACAAGTTATTGATTAGTTTTGTTGTCATTTTCATAAGTTTTATATTTGGGATAAATAAATTATGTAATGATGTGTTTTGTTATTATTATTTTGATTTTTATATAAGATTTATAAATCTTGTCTTTTATTTAGTCGGTTTTACCGATTTTTCGATTTTTGAAGGTTTTAAGCACACCGTCGGGATTTTTAGGGAATATCAGGTTTCTACAAAATAATTTATGTTATTAATACTATTTGTAGCTATTAAAAACCTATATTAAAGTTTTCTAGAAGCTAACCTGAAATTTTAATTGACGGTTGTCACAGAATCTTCTTAAGGGGGGTAGATTTGTAACATCCTCACAAAGGGCCTAGACGCATGCTGACGTGGTAGGTGTAATAAATTAATAAATTGAATAAAATATATATTTAAAGATATTAAAGAAAAAATAACTAAAATAGTTATTAAATGAATTAGTAAAGATATTGATAAAAATAGAAAAGAATAATTGAATATTAAATGGTTTAGAACGAGGTTTCCAAAAATATCCCCGTTAGTTAAAACGGGTACTCGTACGTTAAGTTGTAGGTTGGAAAAGGGAACAAAATACCCACTTGTGGATAAATATTACCCACTAGTCGGTCTCCTTTTTACCACGTTCACAACACAGAGAACTCATTTCTCTTCATTTGTGTTCTTCTTTGTTCATAGTCTTTCAAGAGAGAAATCAAGAGGAGAACTACCAAGCTTCAATCTTGCTACTGTAATTCAAGTTTAAATCAAGCCTCAGTCTGATTCTAATGACTTCTCCATCTTGCTCTTGTAAGTATTCTACCATGTTCTTCATGTTCTTGATATTTTGACCATTTAGGTCAAATGGGTCAAAAACCCTAATTGACATCTTCAATTGAAATCAATGATTCCTACATGTTCCTACATCAATTCTAAGTGTTTAAGAATCAGAATATTCAATTAAAGAGGTATTTTTGGATTGAATTTAGTTAGAAAGCTTTAATAGGTCAAAAATGGTGATTTTAGTCCAAATCCTTGAATTATATGTTAAAGTGTGAATTTAGTGTTGTTTCTAGCTTAGTTGTATTCACCATTTCATATATGAACACTGGAATTTGATTTGGAATTGTTTGCTTGAGTTTTGGGGTATAAAGTAGCAAGAACAGAGGCTGGAAATCGTAGGTCTGCATAGCAGTCCTTGCGGGCGCAAGGAATACCCCTTGCGGCCGCAAGGGTACCTTACTTACGGCCGTAAGGCCTGCATTGCGGGCACAAGGGACCTGTCAGTCTTTATGGACGCAAGCATTTCTGCTTGTGGTCGCAAGGAACTCTGTTTCAGCAAATAGTTTGTTGTCTCGCATTGTTTTGACATTCGGGATATTTGTTTAGGTGAACTAGTTGATCAAGAATCATATGTGACTTAGTGCTTACATGTAATAACTCCACAGGTGAGTAACAGTTAACTCGAGCATGATATTAATTGTATTATAAGATGTTTTGTATGTGATAAACCAAGAAATTGTAGTTGTGCATGTTTAGAGGCTTAATGAACCAATTGTGTAATTCAAATGATATGTGTAACATCCTGATTTTGGGCCTAGTTGTTACATAGGCTTCGGTGAGTTATACGTGATCATTTACTGATTAAATGATTATTTAATTATTTAAGTCATATTTAATTAAGTTTCTTTATATATATATATATTATGTGCGTACGTATGTATATATATATATATATATATATATATGTGTGTGTGTGTGGTGGCATATGCATGAAAGGAGTTGACACCTCCTGCTTGTATTTTCGATGTACATATACGTGGGTTTCACTTTGAAGTTTTGGTGTGTTTGTGTTGGGGTTTGTTCGGTTTTAAAAAATATATTTTAGCAACGGAAACATGAACAACAATTTTAATTTTTTTAAAAATCTCCAATGATCCATATGCAAGCCTTAAGAAACAAAACCAACCATAGGGTGTTTAGAACTACAACTTTTGTAGCGTGAGTAAACCGTCGGTGAGGTGGTTGATCTATGAGAAGCCAAGAGAAGACTTCCTCCAAGGTATCCACAAGCCAATGATTCCAACACCTTGAAATGCTAGTTTCTCCAACCCTTGAAATTCAAGAATGCAAGCAACAACCTTTGTTCTTCTTCTTGAACTAGATGTATGTATTTTGAGTATGTGTTTATGTATCACCTTTGCTAACTTGAAGAACACCAATGCTAGAGAGTAAGGATGCTTTTCAAGTATAAAACACTTAGAACAATTCTAAGAACACAAAGAAAGGTGATAGCATGAAAGTATGTTACAAAAGGGACCATGCATGTAATTATAAAAGTCAAGAAGCAAAGCAAGAGAGGGAGGACCCCCTCCCTTACATTATGGACGAAAATTAGAGGGGGGAGGGTCCCCTCTTGCCTCTTGCTTCCTTACTTGTCCCATACATGCATGTTTTGGTTAAGTGTTATGCAAGAATACACCATATGACCCCTTTCTTGCTCATTATGAGAATTTCTAGCTATTAATCTTTTAAATATATAAAAGATATACTAGATATGTCATACTATGTATAAAATTCATCTATATGTATTTTATATACATACTTGATTGTTACTAGTAGCTCTTTACTTGTAACAAGGATATACATACATTTATATAATTTGTTACTAGTAACAATTTACATGTAACAAATATATATTTATACACACACACACAGATATATATATATATATACATACATATATATAAAATCATATGTTTATATTTATGTATATGATATGCATTATCTTATATCAATATATAAGAGTGATATTATTATTTCACATAAATAATAATATACAACAATGCATTTATATACCTATATATATAATGAGTTGGAAACATATTTAAATCATATTCAAATATGTAATTGGTGTCCATTGACTGTAAATATGTGACCCTATGGGTTTATTTATTATCAGTAATATCGTATTAATTTGTGTCTTGTGCAAATAGAACTAACAATCTCTCACTTGCACAAGTTACAACTTAAGCTGATATAGACAATCGTAAGAACGTCTAGCAACATCTCATTGCCCCTAATAATAAATAAAGTGTGTTGATCAACACTTTAACCAACGAAATTAACTCACTAGCTACAAATCGTTGTTATAGGCTAGTCATCAGTTATCCTTTGTTTTAACATCTCGTTGAACATGAGACATGGATCGTCATCAATTCTCATATGGTGTTCAACTTGTTTTAGGGCCTATAGATATTATACTCCTAATTAAATGAGAGAAACAAATTCCATCTTGACCACATACGTCTCTAATAAGACTCATATCATACCTAATAATGGCCTTTATAACTACCCGCTTAAAGATAGCGTTTAAACACATTAAAGCATGATACTCATCATACTCGAGTCCCAATATGTGTCTCAGGTCTAAGGATACAAAGATACCACATTTTTCTCAAGATTCTCCTATGAAATAGATCTATGAAGTGATCTTGAGAGCGGGTCATGTCCAATGTCCGTTACCAAACAAACATTAGTGAATTTGGCTACAAACCCTTTTGCCTACTTTCATCACGAATGAAAGTCAACCAACCGATTCACATTAGTCTTAATTCATAACTATTCCCATAGTTATAACCGACTATGGACGTTTTAGAATAAAGAATTATTCATGGATTGAAACATGCTATTAAAGAACACAATAAATATTAATGAAGTGATCATATCCCATATATCATTCAGATAAAATAAGTATTGTCATAATGTTCCAAAATATCCAAATACTAAATTACAATTCAAATTCAATCCCTTGCAAAGCGAAGACCTATTTCCCTAGTATGAGACTCATGCTTAGTCGAGGCAAGAGGTTTCGTAAAAGGATCTGCGATATTCTGATCTGTATGAACTTTACGAATACACACATCTCCTCTATCCACTATATCCCGTATGTAGTGGAAACGCCTGAGGATATGTTTGGTGATGTGATGTGATCTAGGTTCTTTTGCCTGGGCAATAGCACCTTCACTATCACAAAATATCTCTATGGGGTCTTGAACGCTTGTTACTACCCCAAGGTCAGCAATGAACTTCTTCATCCATGCAGCTTCTTGTCCAGCCTCAGAAGCAGTAATATATTCAGATTCTTTAGTGCATTGTGCAACTACACTTTTCTTAAAACTTTTCCAACCAACCGCGCCTCCATTCATAACAAAGACATAGCCCGATTGTGATCGAGAATCATCTCGATCTGTTTGGAAACTAGCATCTATGTAACACTTTACACAAAGATCATCTCCCAAACCCCCATATATCAAGAACATGTCTTTGGTTCTTCTCAAGTATTTTAAAATGTTCTTGACTGCCATCCAATGGCTATCTCTTGGGTTTTGCTGGTATCTGCTCGTCATGCTCAAAGCATATGAGACATCTGGCCTAGTGCATAGCATGGCATACATGATGGATCCAATTGCAGAAGCATATGGGATCTCACTCATTCTATCTAGATCTTCCTTTGTGCTGGGGCTTTGAACTTTTCTCAAAACCGTGCCTTGTGCCAATGGCAAGAATCCTCTCTTAGAATTCTGCATCTTGAACCGTTTCAAGATCTTGTCAATATATGCACTTTGACTTAGGCCAATAAGACGCCGATCTATCCCTATAGGTCTTTATTCCAAGAATATAGGCGGCTTCTCCCAAGTCTTTCATTGAGAAACACTTCCCAAGCCAAGACTTAATGTCTTGCAAGGTCAGGATGTCGTTTCCAATGAGTAGTATGTCATCAACATACAAGACAAGGAATGCTACTGCGCTCCCACTAGTTTTCTTGTAAACACGCGGTTGATCTTCTGATTTGATAAAACCAAACTCTTTGCTTTTCTCATCAAATCGAAGATTCCAACTTCGAGATGCTTGCTTTAGTCCATAAATGGATCATTTAAGCTGGCACACCTTGTTAGGATACTTAGGATCTACAAAACCTTCGGGCTGAACCATATAGACATCTTCACTTAAGTGTCCATTTAGAAAAGCCGTTTTGACATCCATTTGCCATATCTCATAGTCATAATATGTGGCTATGGCAATAAGTATTGTAATAGATTTAATCATGGCCACTGGAGAGAAGGTCTCATCATAGTCAATACCATGAGTTTGAGTGAAACCTTTTGCCACTAGCCTTGCCTTAAATGTGTGTACATTTCCATCCATGTCGGCCTTCTTCTTGAAGACCCACTTGCTCCCTACAGTCTTACTATTGGGAGGAAGATCAACCATGTCCCGTACTTGATTTTCATACATGGACTACATCTCAGTGTTCATGGCATCAAGCCATTTATCGGATTCTGGATCCAATATAGCATCTTGGTAGTTAGTAGGCTTAGAAGAGTCTACCAAGAAATCTCATCATTGGACACGAGAAATCCGTATCTCTCGGGTTCTTGACGAGGTCTACTAGATCTACGAACACTTTGTGTTTCAGTAGGTTCTTGAACAACCAATTGTTCAGGTTCAACAACCATTTGTTGAGTGCTAGTGCCAACCTAACTTGTATTTTGTGGTTCTTGAATTTCTTCATGGTCTACATTGCTCCCACTTGCCTCTTTCAAAAGAAACTCCTTTTCTAAGAAAGTGGCATGCCTAGAAACAAACACTTTGTTATCAGCCGGGTTGTAGAAATAATATCCTAATGAATCTTTAGGATATCTCACAAAATTACATTTGATAAAGCTAGGATCGAGTTTGCTTGAAGCTTCTTGTCGTACATGAGCCTCACAACCCCAAACTTTCAAGTAAGATAAGTTTGGAACCTTTCCATACCACATCTCATATGGTATCTTATCTACCATCTTGGTTGGAACCATATTCAATATGCGCATAACATCTAATAAAGCATAACTCCAAAAGGACAAGGGTAGAGTACTTCGGCTCATCATAGACCGAACCATATCTAGTAGAGTTCGGTTCCTCCTTTCAGATACACCATTATGTTGTGGTGTTCTAGGAGGAGTAAGTTGTGAGATAATCCCACCATTACTAAGATGATCCATAAACTCTTGGCTTAAGTACTCACCACCTCGATCGGAACGAAGGGCCTTAATTGTTTTGTTGAGTTGATTTTGTACTTCGTTTTGAAAAAACTTGAAAATTTCAATTGTTTCATGTTTATGTTTCATTAAATAAACATAACCAAATCTACTATAATCATCTGTGAATGTAAGAAGTATCTATCACCATCCCTAGACATTGATCTAAAAGGACCGCATACATCCGTATGTATGATTCCTAATAGATCTTTGGCTCTTTCACTTGAACCGGAGAAAGGAGCCTTAGTCATCTTCCCATATAAACATGATTCACAAAATTCAAATGAGCTAGAATCGTTTGATTTTAAAATTCCATCCTTTTGAAGTTTTGCAATGCGTTTCTTGTTTATATGACCAAGTCGACAATGCCATAGGTATGTTTGACTTAAGTCATGCTTAGGTCGTTTGGTGCTAGTGGTTGATATCTCGCTAAATATATATAAATATTATGCGATATCGGGTTGGTTTTAGCCGGAAGTAATGCATTTAATTGTAAAAAGGTACGTTTACGTTTCTTTTATGTTTTGCAGGCTAAAAAGGCGAAATGACAAAATTATTGAAGAAATATACTCAAAGAAATCAAGAAAATGATTGAGGCCCAAATTAAAGAAGAAACAATTAATGGGCCAAAGAAAAGAAAAGAGAAGGAAGAAAAGAAAGCCCAAAGAATAAAAGAAAGGAAATAAAAGCTAAGCCCAATAGGCCCAGCCCAAGGAAAAAAAAGAAAAGAATAATCCGGGCGTGAAAGCAGCCGTCGCGGCGCTACGAACTGGTTTGGATAAGGCTTATCTCTTCGTCACGTGGTGTCGCGACGTGACCATTTCACGTGTCGCGGTGCAACGCGTGTACGGATGACGACAAGATTGAATTTCAAAGAGTTAGGATTGGGGTAAAACTCTCCGTCGCGGCGCGACACTTGCTCGTCGCGGCGCGACACCCCTGTTTTCAGATTTCTATTTAAACGAACTTCCAGATCTGAAAAGGGGTTAACCACCCCTCATATTCCACCATAATACGGCATTCTAAGTACAAAAACATCCCAGAAGCTGTGGAGCACGGATTTGGAGTATTTAAGCTTGAAGATTGAAGATTGTTGCTTGTTTAGCTTTGATTCATACGGTTCTATCATTCTACTCTTTTCTAAATGTTATTTTATGATTTCCAGAATGTTAGTATGTTGATTTTAGGCTAGACTTCTCCGTGTTCCTCCCTAGAGGAGATGATTTCTTGGATGGTTGATTAATTTATGTTTAAAGGATCCAATTTACTATGTATTTGTCTTGCAAGTTTTATCAAAGATCCAGATGTGTTCTAGTTTCTGTTTTCTAATGCTTATAATCTGAGTTTTTACAAATTGGAAGACCAATCCATTTGTAGGCTTGAATCTTGATTAATTAGGACCATTAATTAATCTTGACTAGTGGTAGAACAAACCCTAGGCTTAGGCATAAAAAGATTGAAACTTTAATGTGTGTGATTGACACATGATGACCTTTGTTTGTTGATTTAATGGTAAATTGATCTAATTAATCATTAAAAGATAAAATCTTGTTTGATTCGAACTAAACATGTTAATTATGCTTTTTGTTAATCTCTTGACCAAATGACAAGTAATTGGCATAATTATAAAGATAAGAACTCGGACCAAGATTCTAATCACTATAGAAATCGGTACATGGTGAATTGGTATCCATTGCACTTATTTAATTAAAAAAATCAACTTGACAAGAAAGAATCGAATTTAAGGGGGACATGTCTTCATTTAATAGTTTTATCTCATCAATCTTAGTGCTTTGCAATTTAATTGGTTTGTTTTGGTAACTTGGTAGTGTTAGTGATCCCTTAGAACCATAAAGTTTTAAACTTGATAACAAATTCCCCTTAATTTAGTTTAATTGCTTTAGTTTAGTGTTTTATTGCATTTATTTAGTTTAACTGTCTTTATTTGCTTTAATTAGTTTATTTTAGTTAATTCCAAGTTAATTTGATAAAAACCAGTTTAGCTGCCGTTCCCCAAGAGTTTGACACTCGACTTACTAACTATAATACAAAACGATTAGGTACACTTGCCTATTCGTGCAGTTTTTGGTAATTAATTCGGTAAAATATAAATTTAAAACTAGTACGTAAAACGCACATCAGTGGTATATATAGAATTATCATCAAGAGATCTTTTAAGATTAACTTCATATATTCCATTAAGAGGGCGAGCCTCAAAATACAAAATGTTGTTTTTGAAGGCACGAATGCCATCATCAACGAACCTAAAAGTGAATCCAGATTCTCTCAACCGAGCTACTGAAATAATATTCCTAGTTAAACTAGGTACATAACAGCAATTGTTCAATATTAATTACAGGCCATTTGGTAATAATTCAAAAGTTCCAAGGGCTTCAACAGCAACATTTGCTCCATTGCCCACGTGGAGGTCCAAATCGCCTGGTTTCAGCAGCTTACTTTTTCTCAACCCCTGCACATTATTACAAATGTGAGTTCCACAACCGGTATCAAATACCCTGGAATTAATTGAAAAAGTATACATTTCAATCATATATATACATGAAGTGCTGGCCTCGCCAACCTTCTTCTTTTTCAACTCCGCGAGGTAGGTTGGACAATTGCGCCTCCAATGTCCTACCATCCCACATTCAAAGCACGGGTCATTCTTGGGAACCTTTCCTGAAGTATTGGGCGTAGGAGTTTTGGCAACCTGTTTGCCTTTATCCTTTCCCTTTGCCTTTCCCTTTCGAGTTGTTCTTTTTCTTTTTCTTGATTTTCCCTTCTTGAATCATCAAGACCTGAGGTGTTTTGCTTGCAGTCTTACTCTCAGCAATTTTAAGCATCCCATGGAACTCTGAGACAGATTTCTCCCATTTGTTCATGTTATAATTCATGACAAATTGATCATAAGCTTTGGTCAACGAGTTAAGGATCATATCCTGTGCAAACTCGTAGGTTATGGGAGATCCAAGCCTAGCAAGTTGGTCAATATATCCTTTCATCTTTAGCAAATATTTGCTAATGGATTGACCTTCCTCCATCTTGCATGCATGGAAGGCTCGAGTGACCTCGAAGCGTTCTTGCTTCGCTTGCTTTTGGAACATTTCCTTAAGTTGGCGAAGCATCTCATATGCTCCATGATCCTTGAGGTTCTTTTGAAGATCAGGAGACATGGTAGCAAGCATGAGGCATGCAACTTCGACCGAGTCGTCGGAATGCTTCACCCAAGCATCCCTAACGGCTTTGGCCGTAGTCAATGGAGGTTCCTCAGGAACAGGATCCTCAAGTACGTACAATTTTTTTTCGTGCTTAAAAATGATTCTCAAGTTACTATACCAGTCTAAGAAATTTGTACCATTGAGTTTTTCTTTCTCTAAGATTGAACGAAGAGATAAGTTGTTAACGGGCGTAGTTGAGTTAGGGGCCATCCACAAAATTAACAAAGTTCAATTTAGTATTTTTGATATTTAATCCTTTAATAATTAATACCCTTTAGAATTATATAAGATTCTTTAATTGTTAAAGGCTAGGATTCAAGTTGAACTTAACCTTGAATGTTTGGCTAATGCTCTCTCCTTCAAGTTAAAACAACAAGGTAGGTAACGTTTACCAATTACATCTCGTATGTAATTCCTAGATCTTTTGGGATCCTAGACAACGATTGTCAATTTTGGCATGTTTGATCCCATCTATGCCTTGGTCTTCCTTACGTTTGGCTAATGCTCTCTCCGTAATAAGATTCCAATTAAGTCGTCCTATTTCAAGACGGTGAATTTCCGGCCCAAGACGTTCATGGAATTCACGGAAAAACACCTCGGTTGTTACAAAATCAATCCACGCGTTTGGCTAATGCTCTCTCCACATGAGTGTCGTTGCAACAAGCAAGTGTCTTAAAATGGGATGACATAGACTTACGTTTTGAAAAAGGGCTTTTACCGTTTTGTATATTTATTAAATAAAACAAAACGAATCGTGTGACTAATATTGCATGCATAAAATAATAAGTCCACGTTTTGATAAAATCATATTATATATATATATATTGGTATTGAGTATTCTTAAAATCAATATTTTACGAACTCTCGACGCGTTCAATTTTTAACTAGTATTAATATCCTATATTAACGTGTGTAGTTTCGAGCGCGCGAATACGGCCAATTTTAGCTTGTAATAAAACCATTTTATTATTAAGCTTGAATGGAGTTTGGTTAAGTTGTTAAAATCTCTATTTTATAAAAATCATATATATATATATATATATACATACATATATATATGTACATATATATATAATTTGACATGATGAATTTTAATCTTTATAAAACCCTTTTTATATAAAATTCATTTTACATCTTGTATTATGTCAACTTAAAATACCAAACTCCCATTGTGTGATTTATATTATGTTAAAAATATTATCTAGCGTCCAAAAATCCTATTTTCAACCATGCATAATAATATAAACATAAACACACACAAATAACATGTATAAGTGCATAACCAAGCCATTTATCCTAAGTGGTATTTTTATGAGCCATACAAAAATACCAAGTCATAACTAAGGACCATAAAATTCCTCTTGTGATGAACTTGAAGCTCCCACTTGCCATAACAACTCCTTGTAGTGCAAATGACTCCAAGCCTTTATGGTTGACTCCACCACACTTGAAAACTCCAACTTGGTCATTTTTCCATCTTGTTACATTTTTATAAAAGTAAAGTAGTCTAAACTATTCTACTACTTACAATATACAACAAGATGAAACAAAACTAAAATTATTATTACATACCAAATGAAAGAATAATTTTACAACCAAATCGAATTTCCAACACATCACAAAAAGTCTATGGCTTGTTATGCACAACATACACTCAAGCAAACATATATATCAACACTTGATATTTAGGTAACTTTTACAACCAAATATGCATGTGGTTTGGTTGTTTCCCAAAATAAATATATAAACATATAGAAGTTGCCAACAAGAAAATCCACAACTTTTGTAACAAAAGAAAAGTTGTCCATTTTCTTAAACAATACATACTCAAAAATAAAGTTTCTTAAAACTATGCATAAGTGGCTCTGATACCACTGTTGGAGTTTGTTCGGTTTTTAAAAATATATTTTAGCAACGGAAGCATGAACAACAATTTTAAACTTTTTAAAACTCCCCACCAATGATCCATATGCAAGCCTTAAGAAACAAAACCAACCATAAAGTGTTTAGAACTACAACCTTTGTAGCGTGAGTAAACCGTTGGTGAAGTGGTTATCTATGAGAAGCCAAGAGAAGACTTCCTCCAAGGTATCCACAAGCCAATGACTCCAACACCTTGAAATGCTAGTTTCTCCAACAATTGAAATTCAAGAATGCAAGCAACAACCTTTGTTCTTCTTCTTGAACTAGATGTATGTATTTTGAGTATGTGTTTATGTATCACCTTTGATAACTTGAAGAACACCAATGCTAGAGAGTAAGGATGTTTTTCAAGTATAAAACACTTAGAACAATTCTAAGAACACAAAGAAAGGTGATAGCATGAAAGTATGTTACAAAAGGGACCATGCATGTAATTATAAAAGTCAAGAAGCAAAGCAAGAGAGGGAGGACCCCCTCCCTTGCATTATGGACGAAAATTAGAGGGGGGAGGGTCCCCTCTTGCCTCTTGCTTCCTTACTTGTCTCATACATGCATGTCTTGGTTAAGTCTTATGCAAGAATATACCATATGGCCCCTTTCTTGCTCATTGTGAGAATTTCTAGCTATTAATCTTTTAAATATATAAAAGATATACTAGATATGTCATACTATGTATAAAATACATCTATATGTATTTTATATTCATACTTGATTGTTACGAGTAACTCTTTACTTGTAACAAGGATATACATACATTCATATAATTTGTTACTAGTAACAATTTACATGTAACAAATATATATTTATACATATATATATACATACATATATAAAATCATATGTTTATATTTATGTATTTTATATGCATTATCTTATATCAATATATAAGAGTGATATTATTATTTCACATAAGTAATAATATACAACAACGCATATATATACTTATGTATATAATGATATGGAAACACATTTAAATCATATTCAAATATGTAATTGGTGTCCATTGACTGTAAATGTGTGACCCTATTGGTTTATTTATTATCAGTAATATCGTATTAATTTGTGTCTTGTGCACATAGAACCAACAGTTAGTGCATTGAGTGTGAAAAACCGAGAGAATAGAAGAACAAGAATCGGATTTGGTGTATTTGAGCTTGTACATTCAAGTTGATATTCTCTTGTTAAGGTTTGTATGAATCCTTTGTTTATATTGAATCTGAATACCATGCTACAGTTTTGTTATGGACAAGTTGGGTTTTGTTTATGAAAATCGTATATGAGCATGATAGAAGCCATGGTTGGTGGATTTTGTGTGATTCAAGTGTTTATGTGATTTTAAAGGTGTTATGATGCATGATTAGATGTTTAATCATGTTTTTATATGTTTTGGTAAGTTTATGTAAACCTTGAAATCTGGTTCATGAATGGTTGAAGTTATCGGATTGTGGAATGGAGAAGATGATGGTGAAAACCGCTGTGTTGAGTATAAATCCGATACTTATTAAATCCGGGTGTTGTGAAATCCGGTACTTGGAAATCCGGAACTTTGGAAATCTGATGATGAATCCGATAGAGGAATCCGATGGCGGATTCCAAGTTGAAATCCGATAGTGATGAAAATCCGACAGATGTATCAGATTTCCCCAAAATCCAATGGAAGTTGCGGATTGTCTTCAAATCCGACAGGGGTTTCGGATTTCTCTTGAAGTCCGATAGTTTTGGGTGTTGTTGATTATTTAATGATATATGTTGAGTGTTTATGCATATGTGAATCTAACATGTTTATGTTTGATTTAAAGATGATATAAATATATGTTGATATAAATATATTTATGAGTTGGATACTGATGTTTGGTTTGTTGTGTTCTCAGGAATAGACAAGGCTCGGTAACATTAGATCACTGAGTGGGAGTTTGATAACTCAAGGTGAGTGGATGTTTACTCACGGATGATATTAGTTGTAACTGGTTTGGTTGCAGCTGTATGTGATATGATGCATGGATAGATTGTATATCTGCTAATTGATTAACCGGTGGTTTGTTAATTAATTATTGTGCCTGTCTTGTGAAGTCAGTCTCGGTTTGGGCCATGGGCTGGGTTTGTTTGCTATCGGCTAATTCGTATTGTGATCTTTTGATGCATTTGTTGCAACTTAAGGTAATTTTGTGTGAGAATAGCAAATGAACTATCGGTAAACCTTTGCTTTGGCCGGCATTGGTTGTAGGTTCCTGCAGAACCGCCGGTCTTCTCCTGAGGCAATTATGTGTTTATTGTTATTGATATCATGTGGTTAGTGACTGATGTATCTGTGGTGGTTTACTTTCATTCACTTAGCTTTGTGCTAATCCCCCACCTCTCACTACTTTTACAGGTGGCTGGTAAGTTCTGCGGTTCAGTTGTGAGGGGGTGTAGCCTTAGGAATAATTGACAGGCACTCTGATTGGAATTGTGACGTGTAACAGGGTATTTTTAACCCAAAATATTTCACTTTTAATTACACTGCGGAAGCGTTTTTAAACATCAAAGTAAATACAACTGATTACAAACCACTGTTTACAAAATAACAGTATTACAAAACACGGCTCGTCACAAATACATAATCAGAGTCCTAGGTGATTACTCCCCAAGCTAACCACTCTCAGCCGAGCCGCTGACTTACCAAAATCTGTAAAAAGAGTGAGAGGTGGGGGATTAGCACAAAGCTAAGTGAATGGAGTATCACAAAACAGATATGTCAGCCTGAACTGCATGATATCAACAACCACAAATAAGAACCCTGGGAAGACCGGCGGTTCTGCAGGAACCTACAACCAATGCCGACCAAAGCAAAGGTTTACCGATAGTCCATTTGCTATTCTCACACAGTATCATCCTCTGGTAGCAACAAATGAATCCCAAGGTCCTGATACTGCTTAACCAATAGCAAATGAACCCAGCCCATAAGCCCAGTCGTAAACTGACTTCCCTTCCAACATGTATACATATCACACAATACAACAATTAACATTCATAGTTAATTAACCAACAGATATACAATCTATCCAACAATAGTTGCAACCAAACCAGTACAACTAATATCACCCATGAGCAAACCTCCAATCACCTCAAGCTATTAGCTTTTCCACTCAGTGATCTTATATTACTGAGCCTTGTCTGTTCCTGAGAATACAACAAACTGAAATCAGTATCCAATTTATAAATATATATACCAATCATATATTTATATCCATTTAATCAAACAGAAACATGTAAGATTCACATATGCATGCACATATAACACATAGCATTAAACAATGCAAAACAACCAGCCAAAACTGTCGGATTTCATGAGAAATCCGACACTACCATCGGAATCCGCAACCCTTATCGGATTTCAAAGAAATCCGATACATTCATCGGAATTCACGGAATCCGATACTTCCTTCGGATTTCACTTAGTACAATCGGATTTTCCATGCTCCTCGGATTTCCTACTTATGATTCCACATTCGGATTCAAACCATAGGATTTCGACACTAGGATTTCACACATCCGGATTTCAAGAGTTTCGGATTCTAAGTTCCAGATTTCACAACTACTGGATTCAACACCCGGTTTTCCACTCGGTTTTCATCATCATCATCAAAATCCGCAACCTTCAACATGCCAAGAATCCGATAACTTCAAACTTGCATATATCTCATATCCAGATAATAAACAAGTTCATGAAAACACATATAAACATGTTTAAACACATAAGCATGCATCAAAACACCATAAAACCATAAGAACACCAAGAACTCTAAATCCGACAACTTCATGTGATGTTCATATTAAAACCGTAGCATGTTAATACTATCCAAAGCATATTAACAGGAATCAAATTAGAAACACAAACCTTTTCAACTTTGAATCACAAATCCACAATTATCAACAATCCGATTTCTTTGTTCTACCTTTCTTCTTTTGCTCTCGGTTTACACACTATAACACACACACACATGCAACTTCAAAGTGAAGTAAGCTTCACTAAACCCACGTATATCATTGCTAGCATGAGGTGTCACGGTTTAACACACTAAGCACATGCACACACACACATCACCGTATACATACATACATATATATATACACATATATATAATCGATATTAATTAAGTTAATGAGTTATCAATTAAATCAAACATAATAACATTAATAATTCACGTGTAACATACCCCAAAACCTACGTTTCTACTAGGCCACATCTCAGGATGTTACAAATCTTCCCCCCTTAAACTAGATTCCGTCCTCGGAATCTATACATCATCAAACAATTGCGGGTAACGAGTTTTCATGTCGGCCTCAGTTTCCCACGTCAAGTCTGAACCCAAACTATGTTTCCATTTAACCAGAACCATCGGAATCTGTTTCTTTCGTAGTTTCGTCACTTTCCGATCCAATAGTTTTACGGGTTCTTCCACCAACCTCTTGCTGGAATCCACTTTAAGATCATGTAGAGGTAGAATCTGACTCTCATCCTCAACTCTACATTTCCGCAAGTAACACACGTTGAAGGTATTGTGAATACCTGACAATTCTTCTGGAAGATCAACAGTAACCATTTGATCATTTACTACCCGTTGGACACGAAACGGCCCAATATAACGCGGAGCCAACTTTCCCCGCTTCCCAAAACGGATAACCCCCTTCCACGGAGAAACTTTCAGATAAACCAACTCCCCCTCTACGAATACAACTGACCTACGACGTGGATCAGCATACATCTACTGGAGATCCCTCGCAGCTTTCAATTTATCTCGTGCAATAGCTACTTTATCTGCGGTGATCTGCACAATATCAGGCCCTGCATACTGTTTCTCACCCGCCTCTAACCAACACATAGGAGTATGGCAGCAACGACCATATAACATTTCATAAGGTGGCATACCGATACTCGAATGATATGAATTGTTATACGCGAATTCAACCAACGGTAGATGGGAATCCCAAGAACCTCCGTATTCTAACACACATGCTCGCAGCATATCCTCAAGTGTCCGAATAGTTCTCTCAGATAGCCCGTCTGTCTGTGGGTGGTAAGCTGTACTCAGATTAACACGTGTACCCAACTCCCACTGTAAACTGTTCCAGAAGTTCGACACGAACCTGGAATCTCTATCTGACACAATCAAAAGCGGTATACCATGCCGGGAAACAACTTCATCTATATACAGCTGAGCCAACTTACAGAGTGATGTTGTCTCACTGGTAGCCAAGAAGTGAGCCCTCTTGGTCAATCTATCTACGATCACCCAAATCATATCATTATTCCTCTGCGTACATGGAAGTTTCGTTACGAAATCCATCGTTATGTGCTCCCACTTCCACTCTGGAATCTGTAACTGTTTAAGTGATCCATAGGATTACTGGTGCTCTGCCTTAACTTGTGCACAAATATGGCAAGATTCCACAAACTGTGCAACATCCGTCTTCATTGTAGGCCACTAATACAGCACCTTTAGATCGTTATACATTTTTGTGCTACCTGGATGAACAGATAGTCTAGACTTGTGAGCCTCAGTCATAATCAAGTTCCGAAGACCTCCAAGAAAAGGTACCCAAACACGAGATTGATAAACTTTCAATCCCCTAGAATCATCAGTCAAGTCATTCTTCTTCTTAGTCATAATCTCAGACTTCAGGTTTTCATCCCTCAAGGCTTCCAACTGAGCTGCCTTTAATCTATCAATCAAGTCGGAGACTATTTCCATTCGCATAAATTTAACATGTTCACTAACTCCCTTGGGACTCAAAGCATCGGCTACCACGTTGGCTTTCCCGGGATGATAGCGAATCTCGCAATCATAGTCTTTTACAAGTTCCAGCCATCGTCTCTGTCGCATATTGAGTTCCTTCTGCAAAAATACATACTGTAGGTTTTTGTGATCCGTACAAATGACGCACTTTGTACCATAAAGATAGTGTCTCCACAATTTTAACGCAAAAACCACAGCTGCCAGTTCTAAATCATGGGTTGGATAGTTCTTCTCATTCGGTTTCAACTGACGAGAAGCATACACAATCACTCTATCCCGTTGCATCAACACACAACCCAACCCTGCCAATGACGCGTCACAGTAAACTATGAAGTCATCTAACCCATCCAGTAAAGCAAGAATAGGAGCCTGGCACAAGAGTCGTTTCAACGTCTGAAAAGCTCTCTTCTGTTCATCACTCCATTTAAATGGAACCTCCTTGCAAGTCAATTTAGTCATGGGATTCGCAATCTTAGAAAAATCTTTAATGAATCTTCTATAATATCCAGCCAATCCCAAGAAGCTTTTAATCTCGGAAGGCGACTTCGGAGCCTCCCAGTTCATCATTGCTTCTATCTTTGCCTGATCTACTTTGACTCCATCACTGCAAATGAAATGCCCCAGAAAGTGAACTTTCCGCATCCAGAATTCACACTTCGAGTACTTGGCATACAATTGCTCCCGTTTTAGAGTTTCAAGAACTTGTCTCAAATGAACCTCGTGATCAGCTTCAGATTTCGAATAAATCAGAATGTCGTCAATAAATACTATCACAGATTTATCCAGGAATGGTCGACAAATCCGGTTCATCAAATCCATAAATACTGCAGGTGCGTTAGTCAAACTGAACGGCATGACTAAAAGCTCATAATGGCCATACCTGGTACGAAAAGCAGTCTTAGCAACATCCCCGTTAGAAACTCGTACCTGGTGATAACCCTATCTTAAATCAATCTTTGAGAAATACGAAGCACCCTGCAACTGATCAAACAAATCATCAATCATGGGCAGAGGGTATTTATTCTTCACTGTCCTCTTATTCGGTTCTTTGTAATCAATACACATTCGCAGAGTACCATCTTTCTTTTTCACAAACAAGACTGGTGCACCCCACGGTGAAGAACTCAGACGAATAAATCCCCGATCCAACAAATCCTGAATCTGTGTCATTATCTCCCTTATCTAAGAAGGAGCCAACCGATAAGGAGATCTAGCCACTGGATTCGAACCTGGTATTAAATCAATCTTGTACTCTACCTCTCGAACGGGAGGTAACCTAGGTAACTCATCCGGAAACACTTCAGGATATTCTGATACAACTCGCACATCAGTAACTGCCCGTTTCTCTTTTCTAGCATCAATCGCGTATGCCAGAAAACACTCGCATCCCTTACACAAGGATTTCTTGGCTTTCAACATCGAAATGATAGGAAACACAGACTTGTTCCTTTCCCCTCGAGCCACCACACGCGACCCATCGGATAACGGAAATGAAATCAGCTTCCTATGACATTTAATACTCGCCCTGTGCTTACTCAGCCAATCCATCCCCAAAACCACATCAAACCCCGCTAATGGCATCAACAGGAATGATACAGGAAAGCACTTACCATCAATATCAATTTCAGCACCTGTCACAGAAGTCGTAACAGGCACTATCTTACCATCTACTACTTCTATATCAATCGGCACAGAGATACTAGTAGTAGGCAAATTTAACTTAGCACAAAATGCTACAGAAATAAAGGAGCGATTCGCTCCAGAATCAAACAATACACGAGCAGGTAAGGAGTTTATAAAGAACGTACTGGTGATCACGTCATCAGTGGCAGTAGCATCATCTACTATCATCCGGAACGCTCTGCCCTCCGGAGTCGGAGGATTCTTCCTTTTCTGCCTTCCCGCTGTAGACGAACCCCCAACCGCCCCTGCCCCTATCCCTGACCCAGTCCCTGCTGCTGGTCTTCTCCCTATAGGGCAATCACCCACCCTATGACCCTCCTGATGGCAGTTCAAGCATACATTCCGAGGGTACTGACAATCCTTCGATTTGTGCCCGTGCGTTCCACATCTCACATATCGCATAGTCTGAGCAGTACATTGCCCAGTGTGAGTAGCCCTGCACCTTGTGCACCACTGTGATTTATTCCCTGAATCTCCTGTAGAAGTTTTTCTATTCTGACTGCCCTGGGACTAGTTACCCTGCCATTTCTTTTTCTGTTGGCTACCCCCAGCCTGATCATACCTCGGCTTCTGCAAAGCTGCCTCATCCTTGCTTTGTTTATCCTTGGCTTGAATGTCCCCCTCAGCAGATTTTGCTAAGGTGAAGGCCTGGGACAAAGATCCTGCCAATCTCGTGGTGCTCCTGTATTCTGGCAATAACGCCCCGATAAAGTGCTGAACCTGGGAGAATTCATCAGGCACCCACTGAGTTACAAACCTCAGTTTAGAATTGAACTGTTCAATCAGTTCATCCACAGTCATCTTCCTCGTCATTTTCAGTTCCATGAACTCCTGCCTTATTTTATTCAATTCAAAGGCGTTGCAGTACTGTTCACACAACTTATCCCGAAATTGGTTCCAAGTGATTGAATCCATTTGTGCTCTCGATAAATGTGTGGTAATGGAATCCCACCAAACCATTGCTTTACCTTTTAGCATCCTGGTGGCAAAACAAACTCGCATCTCGTCTTCACAGTTGCAAGCATCCAGGATTCTTCCAGTATCTCTGAGCCAGTTCAAAGTAACATTGGGATCCGTGCTGCCGTGATATTCATCAGGTTTACAATCCAGAAATTGTTTATAAGTACACGGATGTCTAAATCCCATATTCTGTGGATATCCCATAAACGGATAAGAGTACGACCCTTGTGGCATTGACCCCTGTGGAACAGATCCTTGAGGATAGGGTCCTTGCGGAAACAACGGATAATAGAAGGGTTATGTCATCGGTTGAGTAAACGGTGGTATCGGCATTGACATTGGAGGAACCTCTGCCAATGTAGTAATTGCTGGAAAGATAGGGGGTATCGCAACCATAGTTGAAGCTACAGAAATAACCGGTGGTTGTGCAGCAGGAGGCTGCCTCTGCTGCTCTAATTCTAATATCAAATCTTGCAGTTGACCTTCCAGTTGAAATATATATTCATCCTGTCATCAACTGTTGTACCCGATGTACCAACATTGATTGGAATCTCAACTGTTGCGGTAGGAACCTCAGCAGTAGATGGGACAGTAGGGATACCGGTCGAGAAATCACGTCCAGCCATTGTTATCTGTAACAATCACATCACCTCACGATTTATTAGATAAATCCATTAGTACAGAACATACTAGCTCCACCCTCTCCAATTCACCCCAATCCCACACCCAAGGAGTAATCGACCTACCATGAGCCAAGATTTGGGAATGTAACACTTCCACTGTGTCTACACTGCCAAACCTAGGCTCTGATACCAAACTTGTAACACGGTATTTTTAACCCAAAAATTTTCACTTTTAATTACACCGCGGAAGCGTTTTAAACATCAAAGTAATTACACCTGATTACAAAATAACAGTATTACAAAACACGGCTGGTCACAAATACATTATCAGAGTCCTAGGTGATTACTCCCCAAGCTAACCACTCTCAGCCGAGCCGCTGACTTACCAAAACCTTTAAAAAGAGTGAGAGGAGGGATATTAGCACAAAGCTAAGTGAATGGAGTATCACAAAACAGATATATTAGCCTGAACCGTATGATATCAACAACCACAAATAAGCACCCTGGGAAGACCGGTGGTTCTGCAGGAACCTACAACCAATGCCGGCCAAAGCAAAGGTTTACCGATAGTCCATTTTCTATTCTCACACAGTATCATCCTCTGGTAGCAACAAATGCATCCCAAGGTCCTAATACTGGTTAGCCAATAGCAAATGAACCCAGCCCATAAGCCCAGTCGTAAACTGACTTCCCTTCCAACATGTATACATATCACACAATACAACAATTAACATTCACAGTTAATTAACCAACATATATACAATCTATCCAACAATAGTTGCAACCAAACCAGTACAACTAATATCACCCGTGAGCAAACCTCCACTCACCTCAAGCTATAAGCTTTTCCACTCAGTGATCTTATATTACTAGGCCTTGTCTGTTCCTAAGAACACAACAAACTGAAATCAGTATCCAATTCATAAATATATATATATACCAATCATATATTTATATCCATTTAATCAAACATAAACATGTAAGATTCACATATGCATGCACATATAACACATAGCATTAAACAATGCAAAACAACCAGCCGAAACTGTCGGATTTCATGAGAAATCCGACACTACCATCGGAATCCGCAACCCTTATCGGATTTCAAACATCCATCGGATTTCAAGGAATCCGATACTTCCTTTGGATTTCACTTAGTACAATCGGATTTTCCATTAGTACTCGGATTTCCTAGTTATGATTCCACATTCGGATTCAAACCATAGGATTTCGACAGTAGGATTTCACACATCCGGATTTCAAGAGTTTCGGATTCTAAGTTCCGGATTTCACAACTACCGGATTCAACACCCGGTTTTCCACTCGGTTTTCATCATCATCATCAAAATCCACAACCTTCAACATGCCAAGAATCTGATAACTTCAAACTTGCATATATCTCATATCCAGATCATAAACAAGTTCATGAAAACACATATAAACATGTTTAAACACATAAGCATGCATCAAAACACCATAAAACCATAAGAACACCAAGAACTCTAAATCCGACAACTTCATGTGATGTTCATATTAAAACCATAGCGTGTTAATACTATCCAAAGCATATTAACAGGAATCAAATTAGAAACACAAACCTTTTCAACTTTGAATCACAAATCCACAATTATCAACAATCCGATTTCTTTTTTCTACCTTTCTTCTTTTGCTCTCGGTTTATACACTATAACACACACACATGCAACTTCAAAGTGAAGTAAGCTTCACTAAACCCACGTATATCATTGCTAGCATGAGGTGTCACGGTTTAACTCACTAAGCACATGCACACACACACATCACCGTATACATACATACATATATATACACATATATATCTAATCCATATTAATTAAGTTAATGATTTATCAATTAAATCAAACATAATAACATTAATAATTCACGTGTAACATACCCTAAAGCGTACGTTTCTACTAGGCCTCATCTCAGGATGTTACATGACGAGCCGTAGTTTTTCTAATACTGTATTTCAAACTGATTGGTTTTGTTAAACAGTGGATTATCTTCAGTTGTAAATACTTTTATGTTTTGTGAACGCTTCCGCAGTGTTAATTAAAATGAAAATTTTATGGGTGAAAATACGGTGTTACAAGTTTGGTATCAGAGCCTTGGTTTGGCAATATAGGCACAGTGGAAGTGTTGCATTCCCAAATCTTGGCTTGAGTTAGGGTCAATTATTCCTTGAGTGTGGGATTAGAGTGAATGGGAGTGTGGTTTTGGAGTTTAGTATGTGTTATACTAACGGTTTAAACTAATCAGTTGGTGAGATGTTGTGATTTTTACAGAGAGCAATGGCTAATAATGAGAACTCAACTAGCACCCCTATTGTCCCAGCAACAGTGGAAGTTTCTACGGTAGAAACAGAGATTCCTCCACCTGCAAGTACATCAGGTACAGTGGTAGATGACAGGGATGAATATATTTTTCAGTTGGAAGGGCAACTGTTGGATTTAAGGAAAGAATTGGAACAACAGAGACAAGATTTTGCGAGTCAACCACCGGTTATTACAGTGGCTTCTACTACACTTGAGATACCACCAACCTTTCCGGCTAATACTATGTATACAGGGATGCCTTCTGTGTCAATACCATTTCCACCAATGACTCAACCGACGTCTTAACCATTTTACTACCCGATGTTTTCACAAGGATCAATGCCACATCCTTTCATGGGATTTCAACCTGGTATGGGATATAGACAACCGTGTACTTATAAACATTTCTTGGATTGTAAACCCGAGGAGTATCATGGTAGCACCGATCCAAATGTTACCCTGAATTGGTTGCGGGATATCTCTAGAATTCTGGATGTTTGCAATTGTGAAGAAGAAATGAGGGTTTGTTTTTCTACAAGGATGCTGAAGGGAAAAGCAATTGTATGGTGGGATTCTATCACTACACATCTATCCAGAGCTCAGATGGATGCGATTACATGGGAACAATTTTGAAACAAATTGTGTGAACAGTATTGTAATGCTTTTGAGCTAAACAAGATAAGGCAGGAGTTTATGAAGCTGTGTATGACGAAAAAGATGTCTGTGGATGAATTGATTGAGTAGTTCAATGCGAAACTGAGGTTTGTGACTCAGTAGGTACCTGATGAACCTTCCCAGGTTCAACATTTTATTGGGGCGTTACTTCTTGAGTATAGGAGCACAACTCAGTTGGCTGGATTGTTGTCCCATGCCTTTACCTTAGCCAAGTCTGCTGAGGGGGACATACACGCAAGAGATAAGCAAAACCGAGATGAGATGGCTTTGCAGAAGCCGAGGAATGAACAGACTGGTAATCAGCAAAAGAGGAGTTGGAAAGGAAACTAGGGAAGTCAGAACATTGGGGTAACCACTGGAAGTTCTGGTTAGAAATCACAATGGTGTGGACGGTGTAGATCTACTCATTCTAGGCAATGTACTGCTCAAACCATGTGATGTATGCGTTTTGGAATGTTAGGGCATGAAGCTAGGGAATGTGGTTTTCCCCGAAGTGTGTGTTGGAACTGTCAGAATGAGGGACATAGGGCTGGTGAGTGTCCTTCTGGGAGGAAGACTAGGACGGGGACTGGGGCAGAAGCGGTTGGGGGATCATCATCGGCAGGGCAAAAGAGAAAGAAACCTACTGCGCAAAAGGGTGGAGTATATAATATGATGGCTAATGATAATGCCACCGTCGATAGAGATGAAACGGGTATGTTTTGATAAGACTTTATACCTGTATGTAAGTGTTATTTAACTTTAAAGTTAATTGTGGATATTTTATGCATAGTATGTGCTAAAATGTTTGAGTTTATTTCAGATGAGATTGATTCTCTAGAAATAGAACTAAATGGTAGTAGATGATTTTCTATTATGAGTTATATGGTATGATGATAAGTATGTAATACTTGACTTTAATGCTTAGTGAGCATGATATACTATAAGGAGTTATGTTTAGATTAATTGAATTGCATAATATAATGTGTATCGTATGATTTATATATATTATGTGGTTATGAGAATTCAACTGTGCAAAGAAAGAAGAAAGAGAAGGATTACTGCATATTGGGCAAGTCTGGAATGTGCAGTATTGTTCGGGTAAAAATTGTGATGGAGATTATAAGTGGATATTTAGTCTACTGAGTACAGTTGATCAATGAGGATGAATGATGGTTTTAAACAAATTTTGCAGTATAATGGGAAATCGCATTTGTTGGTTCGAAATGTGATGTTATGCTTTGAGATTAGATGTATAAATGATATCTTGTGTTAATTGAGATATTACTAGATGAAATTGTAACCATGACTTGGAAGTTGCAGTGGATATGATTGCAGTAATGTAATGAATATATTAACTGTAAAAGAAGACATGTGTGATTGACTTGGTCAATGAGAGATATATTAGATACCTAACTAGAAGAAGTTATTTGAATGATTGAGACGATGATCGGAGTAAATAAGAGAAAGTGATTGTGGAATTTGATGTTACCTCGAAAAGGCGACATGATGACAGATGTGTTGATCTGTGAAAGAGCTAGTGGTGATTACATTTGTATATGTGAGTTGGAAGTACCTCTGACTTAATGGATGAATCAAGATTTCCTTTACACGAAAGTCTTGAAGAATGAAAAGGTTGAAACCTTGAGAACGAAAAGAGAGAAGAGGAATGTAATGGCCTGAACTTATGGAGTGAAAACTTGTGGATCTTGAGCAAGGAGATGCCTTTGCTTGGAGATGCCTTTGCTCGGAGATGCCTTTGCTTGGAGATGCCTTTACTAAACATTGGAGTTGAACTTTACAAGGATTTATGAATTTAATTTCCAATGCTATATTGTGGAGAAAGACATGAGGGTTGAGTATTGATAATATTCTATGAGAATAGAGATAGTATGTTATATGAAATTCGACATATTGAGTGCAAGTTGAATTGGTATACCAGAAACTTATGAAATCTTGAGATATTCGGAGATATCTGAGAGGTGACGATGACAAGACACGATGGAAATTGTATTTGACTTGATTGTATAAAGAGGTCTCTGGATATGTTATGAGTGGTTATTGACTGTTCAGTGTTTTTACTATCAGTGAGACTGCATCTGTTGGACAGATGGACTTGATTGAATAATTGAAGGGATGATTTGAAGATATGATGATTCATATTTGATGGCTTGTGATGGAAAAGGGAGATTTGCTTAAACTTATGAAAAGTTTAGAAACGAAGGTTGAAACGAGAGTTGAACAATGTAACAGAATTTTGCTGATGAATAGCTGAATGTGTGATTGAAACACGATGATTTGTAGAACTTGTATCTATTTTGATTGTGTGGGTGAACTAATTTCTGAAAGTGGGATATCAGAATACCTTGTGTGAAGCTATGAGATTTAGGTGATAATACTTCAACCTGTTGACTTGAAGAAATGCTTGAAGACGGGATTTATGAACTAACTGTTGGTTTGAGAATAAGTTCAAAAAGATAAGCTATAAGGTTTATGTGGTTATAGATTGACAATTGAGAGCATGATGGGGTTTATCTGGTTAAACTATCACAAGAAGATATGAAGAGTTGATATCTTGGTTGATGTGTGTGCAGTAAGATTCCGAGGACGGAATCCTTTTAAGGAGGTAGGATTTGTAACATCCTGATTTTGGGCCTAGTTGTTACATAGGCTTCGGTGAGTTATACGTGATCATTTACTGATTAAATGATTATTTAATTATTTAAGTGATATTTAATTAAGTTTGTATATATATATATATATATTATGTGCGTACGTATGTAGATATATATATATGTGTGTGTGTGTGTGGTGGCATATGCATGAAAGGAGTTGACACCTCCTCCTTGTATTTTCGATGTCAAATACGTGGGTTTCATCAAGTATTTCTTTACTTTGAAGTTTTGGTGTGTTTGTGCATTGAGTGTGAAAAACCGAGAGAATAGAAGAACAAGAATCGGATTTGGTGTATTTGAGCTTGTAGATTCAAGTTGATATTCTCTTGTTAAGGTTTGTATGAATCCTTTGTTTATATTGAATCTGAATACCATGCCACGGTTTTGTTATGGACAAGTTGGGTTTTGTTTATGAAAATCGTATATGAGCATGATAGAAGCCATGGTTGGTGGGTTTTGTGTGATTCAAGTGTTTATGTGATTTTAAAGGTGTTATGATGCATGATTAGATGTTTAATCATGTTTTTATATGTTTTGGTAAGTTTATGTAAACCTTGAAATCTGGTTCATGAATGGTTGAAGTTATCGGATTGTGGAATGGAGAAGATGATGATGAAAACCGCTGTGTTGAGTATAAATCCGATATTTATTAAATCCGGGTGTTGTGAAATCCGGTACTTGGAAATCCGGAACTTTGGAAATCGGATGATGAATCCGATAGAGGAATCCGATGGCGGATTCCAAGTTGAAATCCGATAGTGAAGGAAATCCGACAGATGTATCGGATTTCCCCAAAATCCGATGGAAGTTGCGGATTGTCTTCAAATCCGACAGGGGTTTCGGATTTCTCTTGAAGTCCGATAGTTTTGGGTGTGGTTGATTTCTTTAATGCTATATGCTGAGTGTTTATGCATATGTGAATCTAACATGTTTATGTTTGATTTAAAGATGATATAAATATATGTTGATATATATAATTATGAGTTGGATACTGATGTTTGGTTTGTTGTGTTCTCACGAACAGACAAGGCTCGGTAACATTAGATCACTGTGTGTGAGTTTGATAACTCAAGGTGAGTGGATGTTTACTCACGGATGATATTAATTGTAACTGGTTTGGTTGCAACTGTATGTGAATTGATGCATGGATAGATTGTATATCTGCTCATTGATTAACCGGTGGTTTGTTAATTAATTGTTGTGCCTGTCTTGTGAAGTCAGTCTCGGTTTGGGCCATGGGCTGGGTTTGTTTGCTATCGGCTAATCAGTATTGTGATCTTTTGATGCATTTGTTGCAACTTAAGGTAATACTGTGTGAGAATAGCAAATGAACTATCGGTAAACCTTTGCTTTAGCCGGCATTGGTTGTAGGTACCTGCAGAACTGCCAGTCTTCTCGTGAGGCGATTATGTGTTTACTGTTGTTGATATCATGCGGTTAGTGACTGATGTATCTGTGGTGGTTTACTTTCATTCACTTAGCTTTGTGCTAATCCCCCACCTCTCACTACTTTTATAGGTGGCTGGTAAGTTCTGCGGTTCAGTTGTGAGGGGATGTAGCCTGGGGAATAATTGACAGGCACTCTGATTGGAATTGTGACGAGCCGTAGTTTTTCTAATACTGTATTTCAAACTGATTGGTTTTGTTAAACAATGGATTATCTTCAGTTGTAAATACTTTTATGTTTTGTGAACGCTTCCGCTGTGTTAATTAAAATGAAAATTTTATGGGTGAAAATACGGTGTTACAATATGTATGCATGTTTGAAAACCAGAGTTGGTCATTATTGATATGTTGAAGGCCTGTGTAGGTCAATCTTGATATGTAAGGGCCGGAGTAGGCCATTTGTGTTTGTGATAAGGCCAGAGTAGGCCATTGTTTGAGTTCCGGTACTATTTTGTAGAGATTGGGGCCAGATTATCTGGGTCTTGAGTTGGGGCCTTGTGTCGCCAGCTAGGATGTGCGGAGATTCGATGATCACGAATCTTGGTTCTTGCTAAACCTCCGCCCCTCGATACTAACTCAGGGCTCTCAGTTCCCACTGATCCCAAATGGGATATGTTCCCGATAACGCAATGGTGGACCGCTACCCGCTTCTCCACCGGCGCGGAGGAAGTATCGGTTTCCCTAGTGAGGATCATTGAGCCGGGTTCGCTAACTCCCAAGACATGATTCCTGTTGACTAACCGGTGCTTCACCATGTGTTAGGATAGACTTGAATGAAGTTATGTGATGCATGTAATGTGTTTTGATACTGTTAATATACTACTTCCGTTTAATTGTTATTCACTAGCTATTTATAGCTAACCCTCTCATGAACTCTCCATATGTAGGTAAATAGACTGAAGGTGGGGACGGGTACCTGCTGGTAGTTCATGTTAGGTTTTGGGGAACTCTGTGTAAGGACTATGTTGTGTATTAATTAGTGTAATGGTCGAACGAGTTGGTAACGCTTTGAATGTTTGTTTTAACAGAACTTTTGTATTACAACTTATATTTATATAAGTTGTAAAATGTTAAATAATTAATATTTAGCTTCCGCATGCGTTTTGATAAAAAAATTTAATACTCTGTAATTTAAGGACCGGAGTTACATTCCTGGGTGTACAGACAGTCTCGACTTGTGTGCTTCAGTTAAAATTAACTTTCTCAATTCTCCAAGCATAGGCACCCACACATGAGTCTTATACATCTTCAATCCACGTGTATCATCAATAAGTTCATCCTTACGCTTTCTCATCAGTTCATTCTTCAAGTTTTCTTCTTTCAGAGCTTTCAACTGAACAACCTTCAATCTATCCACTAAATCAGACACAATCTCTATACGCATGAACTGGATAGAACTTCCCGCTCCCTTGCGGCTTAGGGCATATGCCACCACATTTGCTTTCCCAGGGTGGTATATGATTTCGCAATCATAGTCTTTTATCAACTCCACCCATCGTCTTTGTCTTATGTTTAGTTCTTTCTGTGTAAACACATATTGAAGACTCTTATGATCGGTACAAATCACGCATTTGGTGCCATACAGGTAGTGTCTCCACAGCTTAAGGGCAAATACAACTGCTGCCAGCTCCAAATCATGTGTCAGGTAATTCTTTTCATGTGGTTTCAATTGTCTTGAAGCATACGCAATCACCCGATCCCTCTGCATAAGTACACATCCCAATCCAGCAAATGACGCATCACAATAGACAATAAAGTCATCTGATCCACTTGGCAATGCAAGAATGGGAGCCTGACACAACAACTGTTTCAACATCTGGAAGGCTTTATCTTGTTCACTACCCCATACAAACTTCACGTCCTCCCGAGTTAACTTAGTCAATGGACCCGCAATTTTGGAGAAATCTTTGATAAACCTGCGGTAGTATCCAGCCAAACCAAGGAAACTCTTAATCTCAGACGGTGTCTTTGGAGCATTCCAGTTCATCACAGCTTCCACTTTCGAAGGATCCACTTTTACTCCCTCGTTACAGATAACATGCCCCAAGAACTGAACCTCTCTCAACCAGAATTCGCACTTTGAGAACTTAGCAAACAAATGTTCTTTCTTCAGAGTCTCCAGAACCTGTCTCAAATGCTGTTCATGTTCAATTCAGTCTTCGAATAAATCAGAATATCATCGATGAAGACTATCACAAAATTATCCAAGAATGGTCGACAGACCCTGTTCATCAAATCCATAAAGATCGCAAGTGCATTGGTTAAGCCGAACGACATAACCAAGAACTCGTAGTGCCCATAGCGCATACGAAAGGCTGTCTTTGACACATCTTCCTCTGAAACACGCACCTGATGGTAACCTGATCTCAAATCAATCTTAGAAAAGAACGAAGCTCCCTGTAGTTGATCAAACAGATCATCAATTCTTGGCAATGGATACTTGTTCTTTATTGTTCTCTTATTTAGCTCACAGTAGTCGATACACATTCGCAACGTACAGTCTTTCTTCTTCACAAACAAAACCGGTGCACCCCACGGAGATGAACTTGGACGAATGAAGCCTTTGTCTAACAGATCCTGTATCTGAGTCATCATCTCCCGAATCTCTGAAGGTTCCAACCTGTACGGAGCCTTCGCTACTGGTCGAGAACCAGGAATCAGATCAATCTTGAACTCTATCTCACGAACTGGAGGCAATCCTGGCAATTTTTCTGGAAACACTTCAGGGTATTCCGTTACCACCCGAATGCCATTCATTGTTTGCTTCTCTTTCTTTCCATCAATCACATATGCCAAGTATGATTCGCATCTTCTATCCAAAGCTTTCTTTGCTTTCAAACACGAAATAATAGGAATCACAGACCCAGCCTTCTCACCCCTTGCTACTACCCGTGTGCCATCCACCAATGGAAACGAGATCAACTTCTTATAGCACTTGATACTGGCTTGATTCAGACTCAGCCAATCCATCCCGAGCACCACATCAAATCTAGATAGAGGCATTACAAGAAAATAAACAGGAAAGCATGTACCATCTATGTCAATTTTAGCTCCAGCCACGGCAGTCGTGACCAGAACCATCATACCATCACCTACCTCTATCTCTAAAGCAGTAGAAAGTTCAATTACAAGCAAATTTAATCTACCACAGAATTCTACGGATACAAACGAGTGGTTTGCCCCTGAGTCAAATAACACTCTAGCAGGAGTAGAGTTTATCATAAACATACCTGTTATGACATCATTTGTGGTAGTGGCATCATCCACAGTCATCTTGAATGCCCGACCCTCAGTAGTGGGTGGGTTCTTCCTTTTCTGACCAGCTGAAGATTATCCCCCAGCTCCTCCCCCTCCTGACCCTGACCTTGTCTTTTTACTCAACGGGCAATCACCCACTCGGCGCCCCTCTTTATGGTAGTTTCAGCAGACACTCCTTGGCAGTCTACAATTCTTCAAATCATGGGCAAACTTGCCACACTTTACGCATCGCATTGTCTGGGGCGTACACTGCCCGTGGTGATAAGATTTGCACCTATTACACCAAGGTGCCCTCTGAGTAGACCCACCTGAAGTAGGCCTCCTATTTTGCTCCCCCTGTCTACTACCACCACTCTGCCCTCCCTGTCTCTGCTGTGTGTTGTAATGTTCAAACCTCGACTTTTGTTGGGAAATTTTCTCCCCGCTTTGTTCATCGCAACAATATCCCCTTGAGTCGATTTGGCTAAAGTGAAGGTCTGGGATAGTATGGTAGCCCACCTAGTGGCACTATGGAGATCCGGATGCAATGCCCCGACAAAATGGGCAATCTTCGACTCTTCATCTGGCACCCAATGCTTGATAAATCACATCTTCTCATTGAATTGTTTGATCAGGTCATCCACTGTCATATTCCCAATCATTTGCAGATCCATGAACTCCTTTTTGATTTATGCAATCTCAAAGGTACTGCAATATTGTTCACACAGTTTCTCCTGGAATTGACTCCAGGTGATGCTCTCTTGTTGCTGCTTAGTGAAATGGCCGGTAATAGAATCCCACCAGACCATTGCATCTCCCTTTAGCATCCTTGATGCATATTTTACTTTCAGTTCATTTTCGCAGTTACAGGCATCAAATGCCTTCACCATCTCTCTCAGCCAGTTTAGGGTGATGTTGGGATCAGAACTCCCTTGGTACTCAGAAGGCTTGTAGTCAAGAAATTGTTTATACGTACATGGTTGTTTGTATCCAGGAAACGCAGACGGATAAGCTCTTGGCTGAGGATATGGGTAGTAAAAAGGTTGTTGCATCATCTGTGTCATTGGTGGCAAGGGTGTTGATACTGGTGGTATGGTTGCTTGTGTGGAAATCGCAGTTGGTACAGGGTTGGTTCAGGTTGATTTAATCTTTGTTCCATGTTATGGACCTTATTTCTAAGATCCATCAATTCATTTTCCAGCTTGAAGATATATTCACTTTGATCTTCCTCTTGCTCTTGGCCAGACGTTCCGGCTTGATTTACATTATCCAAATCTTCAATCACATCACCTCATAGCTCATTAGCATAAACCGTTAGTACTCAAAATACTAACTACTACAGACAAATCTAACTCACACTAATTCCCCTGAAGGAAAGCTTGACCCGTCACGAGCCAAGATTTGGGAATGCAACACTCTAGCCGTGCATGCATCGCCAAACCTAGGCTCTGATACCAAACTGTAACACCAGAAAATCACAAGCCATTTTATTTAAAATGCTGTGGAAGCTTAATTAAATAAACACATTACATATAAACCAATATTTACAAATGTACATCACTTGTTCAAAACCAACAACATCTACAACAGTTTTGGTGTTACAAAAATGATTGGCTCGTCTCTTTTAAAACAAAGTATCAAAGTGAGGTCAACTCTTCCTTCTGCAACTACAAACACAAACCTGCAAAACATCAAGTGAGGGGAATTAGCACAAAGCTAAGTGAGTAGAGGCTAAACACCAAACACAAACATTCACAATCAATATAAAAGCATGTAATCACATATCGAAGAAGACCGGCAGTTCGGCGCATAACCTACAGCCAATGCCGGCCAAAGCAAAGGTTTACCGATAGTTCTCTACTGAATTGGCACATTGAACTCCTCCTCTGAACAAACATATGCAACAGAAGAGCTACCACTGTTCAACCAACTAGTAGACGAGCCCAGCCCAAGTCCATGTATAGCTGACTTCTCAAACGCAACTCAAAATCATCCTAAGAGCGCGTTCGACCAAATAGTCATGCAACAAATATCAACAATAAATATCACAATCAACAGTTCAATCAATCAATCCAATCTCAATCACAATCATGCATCACATCAATAACATTAACTGCAATCTTTACCATCCTCGATTAACGTCCACTCACCTCAATTTTAGCATGAGCTAAAAAGTCTAATATTACTGAGTCTTAGGATTGCCTGAAAACACAGTAATAACCAAATCAGTCTCATTCTCATAAATATATCTGACCACGTATATTTATAATTCATTTATCAAATAAACAACAAACAATAAACAATCACAAGTCCAAAACATGAAATGTCAGATTTCCAAAACCATCGGATTTGGCACTCAGATTTCTAAAAATCCGTAACTCTGAGTGCCGGATTTCATTAACTGTCAGATTTCCTCCTTATCGGATTCTATCAATCGGATTTCACATGCATCGGATTCTAGGTCTCGGATTTGACTTGATCGGATTTCTAGACTTCCGTTTTAAGAGTTCCGGATTTTGGCTTTCGGATTCAAGAGTGTCGGATTCTTCATTCCCGGATTTCAAATACCGGATTTGGGTATCGGATTTAGGTTTTGTAGGATTTTAAAGTGTTGGTTTCTTATGTATCGGATTTATATACTCGGATTTTGTATTGTATCTGTTTTCAAGTTTTCGGATTCTAGGATTCAAGTGTATCGGATTTGAGTCTCGGTTTTTCTTGTATTTGAATTTCATGTGTCAGTTTTCACCATCTTCTTCCTCAAATCCGCCAAACTCATCACCATCATAACTCAAAAACACAGAAATTTATAGATTCATCCAAACATTCCAGAAACATGTTTAAACACTTTTAAACACATATTCATGGATTAAATCATCTTACCAACATATAAATCATAAGAACACACAAAACCCATCAAAACTCATGTTTTCTACAAAACCGATTCTAATGTTTCTTCATAAATTCATGTTATTTCAATCATCAATCTTACCCAAGCTATCATGTAAATATATCAAAGTATAAATCTAACCTTGTATTGAATTTAAAACACACCAAGTAGAAAATCCGATTCTTTCTTTCTTTCTTGTTCTTCTTCTTTGACCAAGAGAAAACACACAATACACACACTTTCACTATTCTTTCACTTTGAGATAATGAGGATTAATTCCTCATATTAGCTTATACACACACACGTATACATTTAAGAAGTAGGAGGTGGAAAAACCCACCTCTTCACACATATACGTACATAATTATTTACATACACATGCATACATATAATTCTTTAATTAAATCAATTAACATTTAATTTGCATTAAAGTAGATAAATACATACCACAAACCCGCTAATCTCCTAGCCCAGGTTTGCGGGTGTTACAAAAATGTGAAGTGATAATACAAACAAATTAGAGAAATCAAATCTGAAAACCTCTTCCCGCGATCGAACTTTGTGTTGTTAGACCCCGAGACAAAACTCGAGCAAGCTATCTCGTACCACATAATTGACACAAATGATCCATTGTCAAGGAGATGAGAATGCAACATTAAGAGCAAAAATTCTAGGATCAGCTGAAATGTGGAACCACATAAAAGATTAGATTTAAGGTTGTTTCATTTAAACTGTGAACACTCACTATCAAGATTAATACATAAAATCTTTATATTGCTAAAAAAAAGAGGGGGAAGGGGGAGAGAAAATTGCAATTTTCAAACCCAATTAAGAGTGCCAAAAAAGGGATCGTATTAGTTGTATAAGAACTTACTGAAATTAAATGATTTCGAATTAGTTGTATAAAAACTTTCAGAAATCTAAAGTCATATTCACCTTTAAAGCACTCTTAATACATGTTGGAATTGTTGCACGAAAAAAAGAATATGACAATAACATCTCCATAGATAAGGAGAGAGGAGACTTCAAAAATACTAGTTTATATGGTAAAGTTTTCAATATGATAATTATAAGAAGAAAAGAAGAAAATGAAAAGGTAATTGGCATGCCATGAACTATAGTTTAATGCTTGATCATAAATAAACCTACCTCTTTGGAGTTTGTAACTCAAGAACTCAACTCAGCTTAAGCTAAGCTACGAGAAGATGCTCACGCCTGCTCTCGATGAATTTCTGCCTGAATTCCTCAAACTTTCCATCTGTAATGGCTCCTCTAATTAGGCGAAAGAACGACAACTAATGGTGGGTGTTATGTCTGCATGAACAAAAGAAATTTTAGATATATTGGTAGAGGTGACAAACTTGCAATTTCAACTAATCTATATGGAACAAGTCGAATAAGGTTATATTTAATTGATAATGTGTCAAATAGGATATATAACGAGGTTAAACGAGTCAAAAGTTGCTAAAACATTCATTCAATACTTCAATTATTTACAAAATTTAACCAGAAAGTGGTTGGAGGCTGGCTCAACCTAACCCAACCTGTTTGGCTAGAAATTAAGGATCGCCCGTTTGACCTGATTATGACCTGTTACTCAACTCATTTTTCCATTTATATTGATAGAAACACTAAAATATTGCAAGGATTTGCTTTCCTTACATTTCAAGCAGATTTTGAGACAGCATTTCATGAACATTGAGGAGATGATTGATGTAAGCTCGTGTATGGTTCTGGCATGTGTAGCAGTTGCAGCCATGAACAATTCTCGTCACATCTTTCCTACATAAGCACATAGAAATGATGAGATAAACCACATACAATTATGCTAGAGATGATAGAGAAACACGCTTTATACAATTTCAGCAGAGGTGGCGATTTCAACGAATTTTAATAGCAAATATTAACATCCTAGTCCCTTTTGGGACTTGAACCCACAAGACCACGACCTTTTGGTTGTTGGCCACCTTTGATACCCCGATAGAAATTAATTGGTAAAATAAACGGCTGGATTTTATTCATGACATAATCTAAAAATTACATCACATAACTTAGCATTTGTGAAGCTAGGAGTCCCCCAAAAACCACCCAAAGAGATTAACATAACGAACACCTACTTCTAACTTATGTACCATCCATGCTATAGTATAAAGCATTTGATTCAAAGTCCCTATCCCTTAATAATCAGTAATTTGAAATTACTACTTTCCCCTCGTACATAAAAAATAGAGTAAACTATACAAATACATTTTGTCCTTGTGGTTTCCTTGAACATCATTAATTACGCTCATGGTGCTAATTTTTGAATTTTTTTCACCCATGGTCCCTCATTCATTTAAGATAGAGTTAATTACAAAAATGGTCCATTTGGTTGTTACTGATATGCACTTTTAGTCCTTTAACTTCAAAAATTACGAAAATAGTCACTGTGATTATCATTTTATTTCACTTTTGATCCTTTAAGCTAACTGGTGTTAACTTTGATCATTAGTCAAGGGGCATTTTAGTCTTTTCTTGTCTTATCCTCATTTCCAAACAAGTTTTCCTATTATAATCATTTCCAAACAAGTCTATTTAAAGATTTTCTTTAAACTTATTACAAAAAATAGAACAAGATGAAACAGAACACCATATGAAACAGAACAACATGAATCGTATGGAACCCATAAACCATAATTGTGTGAAACATTAGCAAAGAATCATAACCGACAGATCGAATAAAACCACAAGCCAAATTTACAAACAAAATGAAAATTACAAATCAAAGAACCCTATATCTGAACCAGCCATGAAGATCTTTAAGAAACGAAGACCTTTACGTGAATTATAACATATATATCTGAACCAGCCATAACCCATAAATCGATTATCACATCTAAACCCTAAACTTGCCTGTTTTAGGTGAATTATCACCTTCAACCAGCCATGAAGATCTTTAAAAAATGATGGTACAAGCCTAATCGAATGAAAGCCCTAATCGAAGAAAACCCCTAATCGAACTCTTTTATATCGCCCTGCAATCGACGAAATCCATCTTCAATCATTGACCTTCAACTAACCTTCTTATTTAAACCACCGACTCATCTTCAACCAACCTCCACTCATCGACTTCGATGGCCTACGGAACACTCAAATCGCTAACAGAAATTGGTATTAACAAACCTCGAAGATGCACATCTTATTGAAAAACCCTTCAAATTACAAGAATGTCTGAAAACCCTTCAAGATTGCAAGAATATCTCAAAACCCTTGGATATGAAACCGGTTGTGGTGGTGAAGTGGTGGTCCGAACATCATAAGAAAACATCATCGGGGAAGGACGGTGGCATTGCTCATGTGATGGCGGTCTGACGGTAGAGATGGTGGTCGTCGTGCGAAGGTGCTCCGGTCAAAGTGGTGTTCGATGGGGACAGTTTTGAAGGGAAAAAGGAGTGACAGTGGTTAGTGGAAGAGAGATATGATAGTGGGGTGCTGTTTGGAAGGAGGATGTTAGAAAAATCTTTAAAATAATACTTTTGAAAAAAAATAAATAAGTAGCATGTTTGGAAACATGAATAAACTATAAAATGACTATAATGCTCCTCTTTTAACAGTTAAAGTTAACCTTAGTTTGTCTAAAGGATCAAATATGAAACAAAACGACAACCACAATGACTATTTTCATAATTTTTAAATTTAAATGACTAAAAGTGAAATTACGTTACAACCACATAGACCATTATTGTAATTAACTCTTTAAAATAATATAGGTCCCTTAAATCCTACAAATTATGTTTTTACCCTTTTCATTTATTTCAATATTGGTTCCTAATCGTTTTAATTAAAAACTAATATTTTTAGTTAGATACCCCTAACAACAATAATAATTAAATAAAGATTAGATTGGCCTTTGCATATTCAATATTGGTCCTAAAAAGCCTCCGACTTAAATAGATAGAAATCACCTTTTGAGCTTAAAAAAAAAAAGAGTTAAATTACATTGAACTTTGGAAACTATCAAAACAGACTTAATTGTCATTTAAATATTATTAATTTTTTATTCTAAATTACTAGACTAAATGACCGTGTGATACACGAGTTAGTTTAAACAATAATAAATATTAAACATTAATAAAAACATATTAAATAATAATAAAACGCGAATTAAATGAGAATTTAAAAAGTGATGACGTAACACTCTAACTAGAAGTGGAAACATCGACGCGAGTGGGAGTGCAGACTTGATGGTAGAAACGGGTATCATGATATGAAGAGATATGATTGTATTTCTTATATAAGTCAACAATCATTATTGTTACAAAAGGTGATAAAGTTAAATGTTATTTGTTATAATTAAAAAAGATTTAAAATGATTATAAAATATTTTAAAATGATAAAACTAAGAATTTGGTTAATTATGATATTTTGAAATATTATAAAGGGTAAATATGATATTTGTAAATTAAGGTGAACAAATACGATTTTTTATGATTTAATAAGGACATATATGAAATTATATCTAATAATGTTGACTCTAAAAAGTCAAAATTGATTTTTTAAATTTAAGTAAATGAATGGTTAAGATTAAATATTTTTTTAAATAAATGGTTCAGATCGTCTAATAAATTTTATCAAATTAGTCTTTTATTTATATTAGATTAGATTATCATACATTAGGATATTTGAATGCATGATTTTAAGATTGACGTCTCCTAAAAAATGATGTGTATCTAAGAAAGATGTTCCAGTAAAGTGATTTTATTGTATTGAACTCTTGAACCAATATGCTAAAATTTAAGTATTAAACTTAATTTACTTTGAAGTTATTATATTTATTTTAATTTTTTTGTATGCACACACAGAAATATTATAACTATATTTAATTTTAGCTATATTATAGGTTGGCATATGTGTGTAACCCTCACCTAACCCTGAGCCCATCTCCTACAGCTATATCCCTCGGTCCTAATTCTAATTCTCCAAGTGTTGTTGTCAGAGGTCATGTACTTGGAGAGTCGTAACTCCTCCACGTACAGCCTCACTCTATCTTACCACCAACACCATGAGTGGCTTCGTCACCTCGTTCACTAGACTGTAATCTATTCTGCTCTCCTAACTGTCGTCGTCTGGATGTCATCTTGACGTTCTGACGTGTTCAAACCTAAGGGTGAGTTCGTTAACTAAAATAAATTGAACCGATATCGAAACAGAAAGTGTTGGTTTCTTGGAACCACGAAAACTTATAACCAGTGCCTGATTCAGTTCCGCACCGATATTGTTTATTTCTTGGAACCGCAAACTTATAACCCGTATTGGTTCGGTACCGGCATCGATTCGGTTTGGGGAATTCTAAGTCAATACGCTCACCCCTGCAATAACCGGACCGAACCCTAAAGTACCGAAATAGAAATTTTCAATTTCTTCGGGAATTTCGGTCAATACGCTCACCCTGTTCAAACCGATACAATTTTCCTTCTCTCAACTTAGCTGTCATAGTTTTTAAATTATTATCGTAATAACATTGTTTTCTGTTTTCGTAATCACAACCATGATTATTTATAAATGTATGGACAGAAAAGTGCATGTGGGTCAACTCACCCTCCGTTTGGTCGTTTCAACCGATTTTGACCCGTTACCACACTCGTCCAAACGTCCTTGCCACCTCCACTTTCATCTAACGAGTAATGAACATTTTATGGGACATGAAACATAAACTACAGATGCTAAATTGGTAACCGTATGCTTGAGTGACAGAAGTAAACTCAGAGCAAAATGCAAGGGAAATATGGTGTCCTCTGTCAAAGAAATTTGGTACAAGAAGGGTAAACTTTAAAATATGAATGAATCGAGTTTGGGTTGACCAAAAACAGCTTTGAGCTAAAAAAGTTCAGATTTAGCTCGTTAGACTAGTAAGAGATAAAAACACAAACCCATTCGTAAGTAACGGGTCAAAACTGCCAGCTAAGAGCAAATATACATCATTAAGTCTCTTTGATTTAGATCCAAAGGGGAGAACCATTTTAATTCAAACCCACAAACGAATTCTTTCATTTCGTGAAGTATAGTGATTCTTTGATCAATTATTAAAGTGACAACTATGCTCTAACCATATTCGGAATCCATAGCATTAATCAGGAGGACATCAAACTGATCCAAAAAATAATTGATACAAAATCTTCAGATTTTCGAATTTGTTTCTATAACTTGAAAAAGACTGAGAAATGTTTGTGTTATAATTTGCAAAATATTATCTTCTCACTTGAGAATGAAGATTGATTAGGTTTGGTCTCAAAAGCCGGAGCATAAACATTTTGGTGTAAGAAAATACATTACTCTGATAAGCATGTGGAAGTCTAGATTACAAACTTAAGGGTGTTAAAAATGATACCCGGAAGTCCTAGGCCACAATGTTCTGGTAATGAAACAATCACTAAATCTCTGAAAAAAAGATACATCATATATATATATATATATATATATATATATATATAAAACTTAAATTTTGCAGAAGCCAAGTAAATCAAATGGGCGTGATCATTGGCTATTGACAACTAAAAGATGAATTACGTACCGTAACAGCATGCTGAAATGTAGACCGCTCATCAATGCTATCCCTAAGCCCAAAACCACCAATATAATAAACTGAAATGCCACTTCATATCGTAACCTCAAAAAAGAAAAAAGGGGAAAACAAGCTAAACCATGCAACAAATCAAACCACCGATGAAGATATTCGTGGACACATATGTGGTATAATAAGCATAAAAACAGAATAAAGCTCGATGCTATCATATACATGCAAAAAGAACAGCATGATTCAAATGGTCATCTAGTGGCTTCAAATGTGCTTTGATTGTATAGATCAATTTGCTTGATGTGTGAACCTAGGGTTTTGGTGGGGTGGGAGGACTCTTATATCCTTCTTCTACACTAAATTTTATCAATTTTGCAATTAATTTCAAAATTCCAGAATTATGTTTCCTGTCCTGCACCAAAAAGTTGTAAGAACACAACATACCAAATACATCTCGTTTTGCAACCTCTTGAGCACAAAGTGGGCGTTCTTCAACACTGCATCCTCCAACAATGGAGCCGAAAAGAGCTCCATCTGTCTACATTATAGAAACTATTACAAAAATATTCCAAACAATCAACAGGTTAATGAATTAATTCTTTTTTCATAGACCACCAACCATTGTTCCTGTCATAAAGGCAAAAACAATGCTTGATTTGGTACGTATTTAATAAACATGAGTAATAAATGGTCAAATGCATATAGTACCCCTTAGTAAGAATAGATAAAGAAAACTCGTGGACCACGATCCAAACTACTAACTTCGGGTGATGATGACTACCCAATAAGGAAACGTTACATTTTTTAGACAAACTAACATATATGGAAATTGATTCTCCTTTGTCACAAAGGCAGTATATTATAACAATTTTACACGAAATGTGCTTATGGTAATGTTACATCAAAAACATGTAATGAAAGGAAAGACTACATGACAGATAATGAATGATGTTTATATAAAAGGTAACAGTAACGGATCATTGGAAAGACGGAATTCATTTACTGAATTTAGTGAAATGCAATCATCAAGCCATCTGATTCTCCTTTGTCACAAAAGGAGTATATTATAACAATTTTACAAGAAATGTGCTTATGGTAATGTTACATAAAAAATGTGTAATGAAAGGAAAGACTACATGACAGATAATGAATGATGTTTATATAAAAGGTAACAGTAACATTAGAGCTCGATCATTGAAAAGACGGAATTCATATACCGAATTTAGTGAAATGCAATCATCAAGCCATCTAGTAGTTCGATCAATAGAAACTTTATTCCTCTTTGTTGTGGCTGAAGGAGGTACTTCATTAACTAAACTGACCCACATGTCGGGATTTATATAAGGCCAGGAACTAGAAGAAAAGGTAAAACTACATCAAAGGGTAATAAACTTTGGTCAAATTCCAGTTTCAAGTAACCAACTTTTCGCCCAGAAATGTAATCAAATTTACCACCCAGTGAGCATTTTGACACGGTAAACGAGTCAAATTACCTTAAAGTAAAAAATTCAAACTTTGATGGCTTTTTCTAGGGTAAAAAAACCGGTTACCTAAAATAAAATTTTGACGAGAGGTGATTACTTTGTAATCCAAGCAGCCCTAAAAGAAAGTGTTAGAGAGAATTGCCAAGAAACGTCCACTGGGAGTCTCGAATGATGCTCCATTCTTGTTACTACTAGAACATTCTAGAAGAGATAAAATAGAATGCATTGACACAACAACAAATCCATAGCCCTGTAAGCCAAGAAGCTGGTGCACTCCTCCAATTTTGATATTGTCTTCAAATTAGGACCCTCCATGCTGCAAAATGTGATGATTTATTTATACATGTGTAATGAAACTCATTCTGATTATAGGGTGAAAAAATGTTAGTCCCAGATTGAGTACGCAACAACAAATGTTTGTAGAAGGGGGGGTTGAATACAAACTTTAGCTTTTAAAAATTAAAGACACACCATTATACTTTTATATAATTCTTATTGATTTTGAATCAAGAATTACATGTACTAGAAGCGGAAATTCTAAGTACAATAAAAAGTGGCAATCAATTTGTCTAACACATAGACAAGCTAAGTCTAAAACAACTAATGTATAAAGAGTGTTCAACACATGAACAAGTTTGGTTCTACACAATGCTTAAACTCTACGAATTTATCTCAACTAATGACATTGTTTTTTGTTGTGTAGAAGCTTCACACTTTTGCATGTCCACCATGCATGTATATTTATAAAAGTCTTGGCGTATCCGGTTGTATGAAGGAAGGAGACAAAGAGTGTGTGGAAATATAATATTTTAATTGTAAAGGTAGTAGGTGAAAAGTAAAGTTACTTTAATCAACTATTTGATAAAAGTAATTGTACTTTTCTGAAAAATTGCAACCAACTCACAATATAAAATATTAAAACCCACATCATCTGTCGTATAGAACTTTCTTTCCCTTTCCATGCTTGTACTTTAAACAACAGTCATCCTTCTGTTTGATTTGACTTTACCAAGTATGGGATTGCCAGTCATACTTAGTTGTAGAAACAAATCTTCAAGATCTTCGTCTGTTTGAGGTATATTTCTCCTTTTTCAGAGGGTAAGATCAACCCTTTTTGTCTCATACTTGATCGAAAAAGTGTTTTTTACTTTTACAAACAAAGATCTAAGGCATAAAAGAACAACACATGTTCTGCCTTTTACATATGACTTTTACAATCTGAAAGATAGAGCAGATTTGACATTTTGCTTGACTCAGCTAACAGAAAGTACTAGGAACTTTAAATTTCACTACTCAGCTGACAAAATATATTAGTTGATCAATTTTTGCTAGGACTCAGGTGAGACATATTGCTCAGCTGATCATATGGATGCTCAGTTGATCAATAGCTATCTTAGGAGGACATAAGCTCATGTATTGATATGATCAGTTGATTAAGAATGCTCAGCTGATCATTTAAATACATCAGTTTATGTAAAAAGATGACTTGTGTTAGAAAAGACTTACTTAGCTGATGCTCTGGGCCTCAGTTTATCCAATGTTCACTCAGCTAATGGTGTAGCTGAGCAAAGTCCTTGCTCAGCTGATCGAATTTCTTCACTCAGCTAATAGTTCACTTTCCTGAGCTGATGGTCTTCTTCACTTGTTTTCTTCATCTGATGCTCCTTAGCTGATATCCCTTGGCTGATACTTTGAGTAGGATCTGATACTCAGCTGACCATCAGCTGATGGTTCCATACTTAGCATATTTTTTAGAATCTGATCCAAACAACACATGTTTGAATTCTTTCTAATTCATACTGAATGTAGGGTTTGGTTATCATCAAATTCTATGTTTTAGGATAGGTAGAGTTAATTATTAGGGTGAAGTGATTATCTCCCCAACAATCTCCCCATATTTGATGATGACAAAACCTTTTTCTTTTTTGAAGAATCAGTTTGACTTTGAATACAAAATATTTAAACTTTTAAGTGCATTTAGCTACCTAGCTATCTGTTTTTGGTAGCTCTTTTTATTTTGGGCCTTGTTTTGTTTTTGGTTTCTTTTCTAGTGTTTCATTTTATTCTGTTTTTGTGAAATCTTTTTCTTTGTTGTACCATTTTGTTCTGTTTTTGTGGTATCTTTTCTTTTTTCTATTTTTATATATTTTTGATTTTCTGATTTACATAAACACCACTTAAATAACAGAATAAAGGAAAGTAGAGAAGTAATTACAAAAGATCCAGTCTGAACTAGTCTAAACAGTATTTACAATGTATATACAATCAACTAGAGTGATTAACACATCCTCAGAGATAGATCAGTCTTCAATCTCACCATTCTTCTTCTTTGACTTCAAAGGCTTTGGCACGATGATCTGCTTCAGCTAAGACTTCACATTGGGCTTGTACAAGGGCTTCAAATTGATCATTTCCGGTTCTGCCTTTTGTAGATATCCTTAGTCCAAAGAGAAAATTTTTGCTAGCCTTGGGGATCTCAGACTGTCTAAAGAACCTCTAAGTGCCTCCTCTGTCCTGAAAGAATATACCCTCAACAAGCATAGATATAAACTTGAAAAGCTCAGGAGTAATGTTGAGTGGCAAGGCTGTGTTGAGACCCCCAAAATCATATAGATATTCATGTTGGGGTAGTACCTCTCTTAGCTCAAAAGGTTTAAAGGGCTTGAAGCCGTTCTTGTGTAGATTATCAACTGTATGCACATGCCTATAGTAATCATCTGGAGTGAAGGCCTTTTGTGACACAACAAGAGCTATCCAATTTTGAATATTTTGAATAAACTGCACTTTGAGCTTGCTTTTGGATTTGTAGAGAAGGTACAGGATCTCAACCAATTTTGTGAACCCGTAGATGTGACACCTCTCATATGATACAACTTCAAAACTGTTGAAGTTGTTTTGCCTTATAGCTTTGAGGTAGGGTTCACCATCACCTTTATGGACAGTGGCTCTTGTGATAGGAGTTGGCTCGGTTCTGTTTCTCAAAATATTTATTCTTTCTCTGAAGCTTTGTATCCTCTGTTGACTTAGATTGTAAGGAGCAGATAGGTCAAGACTAAATAGGGTTTTGATTGCATCCGCATGGGATCTTGCTTTGAGTATCTCAGCTTGAGACTTCCCCCTTGCCAATTTTGTTTGAGTAGCAGCTTGAACTTGTTGTTTTTCTTGCTCTTGTGCATATGCTAGCTCCTTGGCTTGGTAGATTTCCTCCACTGGAATACCCAAGTCTTGAGCCATTTGGATGTTTTCCCTTTCCTCTTGCTCTTTGAGCTCAAGCTCCTTTTTCCTTTGCTCTTCCTCTTCAACTTGCTCACTTGTCATTTATCTTTTCCCTTTATCTTTGGGAGTAGAGGTTGAAGGCTTTTGGACTGATGGAGTTGATTGGACTGGTGGAGCATATGGTTTGGGGCTTTGTCTTCTTCTTTTGAGGATGTCAGATAGTGAAGTATCATCCTCATCATCAGAATTAGACTCTACATTTATTGGAGAAGAGCAACCCTCAGCAACCTTTCTTTTTAGCTTTGGCCTATTTGCCATTCTTTTCATTCTTTTAGGAAATCTTTGCTCCCTCTCAGAAGGTGCTTTTCTTTTGAGAGTAGGAGGAGCTGTTCCTTTGGGTGCTTCCTGTTGCAAGATTTTTGTTGCTGTTTCAAAATAGGCAGCATCTATCTCCTCTGAATCAGGATCATCCTCCCTTGTTGAACTTGAAAATTTCTCCCCCTTTTTGGCATCATCAAAAGGAGGAGGGGAGCCACCTGTTGTTGGTTTTGGGAATAGGGTACGATTAAAGAGTTGGAGGGAGAGGTCATCCTTGAGATCCCTTAGAGCTTTCCAAAGAGAAAGATGGCTCATTCTGCTTTGTTCAGAAAGGGCTTCAATATCATCAAGGATGCCTTTTAGTAAAGAAGGCATTGGAAGAAGTTGTTCAGGTATAGGGACAGAAATGTTAGGGTTGATTGGCCATAGGGTTTGAAGTTGGGTTAGAAGGTTTGAGATGGTTTGGTTGAGGGAAGAGATAGTGGATTGAGGTAGGATTGGAGTTTGTGTTTGAGATGGAAGAAGGGTAGATAAATGATCTAGTCTGGCTAGAATGGGAGAAAGGTCAGATGAAGTGTGGAGAGGGGCAGGGGTGGGTGGGGAATAGGTTTTAAGGGACTCTATTTCTTGAGCAAGTCTAGACAGTCGAGTATGGGTTTGGGTTTGGAAATTTTGGAAGGTTTGGGTAAGATTGTCAAGGTTTTTGTGTATGGATTGGAGAAGGGTAAGGTTTTGGGTTTGGGTAGAGGTAGAGGGTTGAGAAGTGGAAGGCGTTGAGATTGGTTCAAAGAATTTGGGTAAGGTTTGTGTTCCCTCATCTAAGCCTTGGTGTATAAGCTCAAATTCATTGGGAAAGACTGTTGAGCCCTGTACAAGTGGTTGGTTTGTATCACTAGCATTGACCGGCTGTGCATGTGTAAGAATATAATCGATTATAGGGGCAAGATAAGTAGAGTGAGTGTGGGATGCACTCAATACTAGGGAATCCCTTATTGGATCCACATTTTGTTGGGAGAATGTGAATGGTATAGGCTGACTCAATGGGGGTATAGACACAGTGTGACCTTGGGATGAGGTATATCTTTCAATGAGATCAACCTTTTGGGAGGTTGCCTCAGATAGCGGTTTTAGTCCCATTTTTACAGATGTATCCTGTTGGGAGGATACATCCACTGGCTCAGGGTTAGCAACATCCAATTGCTCCTCCTCAACATGAGGATGGGTAATTGGAGTTGAGGTTAGAGGTGTGGATGTCACTACCTCAAAGGACTCAAGATGAGCAACCTCTGTTGACCTTGTGTATAGGGGGCTACGAGGAGGAGTAGAACTAGTGAACACTGGAGGTTCACCAGAGCTTGGCTGTTGAATAGGTGTATGGACTGGAAATAAGGATGGGATATCAAAGGTTGGGACTACCATTTGAATATCCTCGGATGTGGAGTCAGAGCTATCCTACCTTGGGATATGATGTGCCTACTTCTATCAATGAGCTCAATGAGTTGCTCAGAGATTTCTTGTTCTTGATGTTCAACATTGTCACCAAGAGGACTCATGACTATTGGACTTAAGGGAGTGAATTCAGAGTCACCAAAGTTACCAGCATCACCATCACCAGCATTATCGTTATCATTGTTGCCATTATGACTTTCCTCATCATCATCAGCATCATTACTATCACCATCATTATCACCAGTATTTGCATTTTCATCAGCAGCATCGATCAACTCTTACATTTTAGCAGTGATGGGAGGACCTCTGTTTGCCTTTATAAAATGGAATACTTTCTCACCCATGGCAGGGACAGGAATGCTATGAAGATGTTCATTTAGCCCAACAAAATCATTTTCACCGATCTCCCTCATGGCAATTAAACTCAAAAATCGAATATATGGCACTTGATGTAATACCCGAACTTCAAAAATAAATAAAAAGAATAATTTATTGAGAAAATGATAGTTGTGTTGGATGATGAAGTTATTTGTGAAATAAATTCAATTTTTGTGGGCTTGAATGAATAGGGGCTAAATGGACTATATATATATATATGGATGAATAAATTGAGTAAAGTAAATAAGCCATTTGGGCTTACTCAATTGAAAGTGGGCTTAGGCCTTTTGAGGAGGAAATATATAAGGGTGGCTAGGGCATAACCCCCAACACCACCATCTTCACTATCTCATTGTTTCAAAAGAAACTAGTGTGTGTTTGTGTGTGTTGTTCACGAGAAGTAGAGGAAAGAAGAAACCAAGAATCATTGTGAACTCAAGAATTGTTGGAAGAATCATCAGGTAATGTTTCCTACCTCACTATGATGTTGTAGGTATCAATTTTAGCTTGTTTGAATGATTATAAGAGAAGTTAGAATATGGGTTTTGGGGTTTTGGGTTTATGAAGAACTAGTGGAAAAGAAATTGAGATGTGAGCTTTAATACTTGATGAAATGTATTTAAATTTTGAAGGAAGTGTTTAAATGAGTGGAGAAATGTTTTGAAACAAAATGGAAATGATTTGGTTAAGTTTAGAAAGAACTTGATTTTGGTCATGGAGCCTATGAAATGGAAAATGATGAGCTGACAGGGAAGACATGTAGTCATGCGACTTTCGCATAGACCTATCCATACAGCCATGCGACTTTCACGTGGATTTGTATACATCTCCATGCGACTTTCGCATGGCACAAGCAGCCATGCGACTTTCACATAGGCATGTATATACCCCATGCGACTTTCGCATGGACTTTTGTACACCTCCATGCGACATTCACATGGCCACATGTAGCCATGCGACTTTTAACATGTTCACGCGACACTCAGTTAATTCATGCGACTTTTGGTAGCTTAGCATGTATCCATACGACCTTCAGATGGCCAAGTGGCCATGCGACTTTCAGACGGCCAAGAGGCAATGCTACTTTCTGACGGCCAAGAGGCCATGCGACTTTCTGACGGCCAAGAGGCCATGCGACTTTTTGACGGCCAAGAGGCCATGCGACTTTCAGATGGCCAAGAGGCCATGCGACTTTCAGATGGCCAAGTGGCCATGCGACTTTCATTTGGCCAAGGTGTTCATGCGACTTTCATATGGTCCAACTTATGAAACTTTTTAACGGGGTCCAACGTGAGACCCGAAGGAATTATGTGAGCAAACGAATAAGGGAGTTATACACGGTGTTGACTTAATTAAGACCTATTATAGGTGAAGGTTGACTAACAAGTTATCGCAAGGAAATTAGTGAGCTAAGATTGTGTAACTAAGACTTCAAACAGGTGAGTATTCTTACCTACATTTCTAAATAGACATTAAATACGTTTGATAGTGCCTACGAAAGTGATTAATGATTGTAGAATACGCGAATGATATGTGTAGACCAACACTTCGGTGTCAGGTATGTTTTAAATAGACTATGCATACGACTGACGATGTGTAAGTAGGCGATAAGTTATGACACATGTGAGTTACCCTAACTTACTTTAATTCTTGTAGTGCGTAAGTGATATGCAAGATGTTTACTATGCAATGTATGTGCTTAATTGCGATTGGGTGTTAACTGTTATCGTGATGTTATGATAGTAACCAACCGTGCCTTCGTGGTCGGCTGGGGCAGATGACTTCATCTAAAGGTGGGACCTGTGATGAGTCATAGCGGGCGGGGCCCGGATTAGGCATCAAACGGGTGGGACCCGAAATGCGGCAGAGGGCGAGTCCGTAGTTATGTGTTACATGATGGCAGGATGTGATTCCGGTCTAGGAATCAAACGGGTGGGACCCGAGATGCGGCAGAGGGCGAGTCCCTAGTTATGTGTTATTTGATGTGACCGACTAACAGGCGGGTATGTTGAAACCACTTGTTACAGTAGCGGGTGCGAAGAATGTGTTGATGAACTATTTGGTTTGTAAGTAAAGTACTCGCTAAGCTTTGTGCTTACTGTTGTTTAACCATCTTTTTAGGTGATGACCACGGCAGGGCCCCAGCTCGTGTTTGATAGCTCATCCCCAGCAAGCTTCTGCAACGTTTTCACTCTCATGATTTTTCTAATGTAATCCAAAATGATTATACTTGAACTTAAGATTTTTATAGGTTTTCACCTGGGATGTAATTGGTATTATACAGTGTTTCAATTACCGTAGACTTTTAATCGTATGATTTAGTATTAGAAAAAAAATTGGGACGTTACAACTTGGTATCAGAGCCTTGGTTTAAGAGATTCGAATGCGTTTCCGCGTGTATAAACTTAAACCTTGGTTCGTGATAGATTTTGACAAAGTTTTGAAACCTTTTGAAATGTTAAATGTTACAATGAGCTATCCACTGGAGCTAGTCCGGGTGGTCACACGCGAGTACAACGTATGAGCTATGATATGATGGCTATGTTAACTGAGACTTGATAAGGTACTGTGCAATTGAACCCATGATGTCTGTCGAAAGTGTTAAAGACTCCATGTTTTAAGTATATTATGAATATTGTGTACTATGTATAACGGTAACCATATAGGTTTAGAATGGATTATTTGGTCCTATCTCATGTTCTCATCTGATGTTGGGGTAGGGCAAAATCAAACACTCGATCACTTATATGAATTAACGTTATAGATAGATGTATACATGGTATGCTAAACTAGGATATGATGACTTGAATGTGAAACCTTATATGCTAGTGTATGTGACTTCTGATCGTAAGCTACTTTAGAAAGGTAGCGAAGAGGCAGTACAACCTTTATATGATTACTATATGTGAGAACCAGATGTTGTAGAAAGAGATGATACATGCCCAAGCTAGTGAATCAGGATTTTCAAGGGTAATGTTAGGATCCAGTATGTATAGTGTGTTGGTAATAATAGGGCCCATATTATTAGTTGCACACGATAGTTACGGGAACCTACCTGCATCCAAGGGAATCTTGTGAATCCGGTGAGGGGTACTTGTGGAGATAGAATGCCTTTAGCTAGGGTGCCTTAGAAAGTCTAGGGTTGCCTGCTAGCTAAGTTTTGACATGTGATACAAGATGTGAACTAATATAGTAGTGAGGACTATATGGCAATGCCGCTTATTGATTAGTACATTGTCTATACATCCAGTGTGGTGAATATAAGAAACAGATCCGTGATCCCAACTGAAACAGGTTTTGGAAACCCACCCATTGAAGTAGATGTTAGCGTGACGACAGTATGCCTGTAGAGTAGAAATGCCTTAGTATGACTAGGGCTGCTCTAGATTATGCGGTAAGCATGTTGAATGTCCAAACATTATGTGGACGTGGTGTACGTTATGATTAAAATATCCGATGAAGCCATCGGTTGAGGAGTGCGTTGCCTATACTTTTACTCGACCGTGGAACGGGCAAGGGTGGAACATGGTATTATGTGGTAAAAGTTTTAACGTATCAGTAAAACCAGAGACACCTCGAGAGGTGGAGTTAGTAGATGAAAAATCCGTAAATATAATTGATATATTTAGAGTTAATGCGATTGAGGAAGGTGATGTCAAACTTCCTATAGACTTTATTCTGACTCACGCGGGAGTTTCAATTAATGGTGGGAATGGACTGGCTCTATCGTTACTAGGCCAGTATATTATGCAAATGAGGAACCATACGGGTTCAAACCCCAAGTGGGGGAGAAATTCTAATCTACGTTGGACACGAAGCGAAACCACATTTTGTTTTTGCTAAAAGTTGTTACAGCTGCTAAAGTAACAGCCGACGGGATGAAGGAGTTGAGGGAGATGCTACCTCAGATAATGACTGAGATAAAGGAGGATATACGAAAGATGACTATCATAAGTTAAGCACGTTATGGTCCGTACGAGAGACTACAGCTACTACTTCAATTGTTACTCTAGAAGCAAATCGGATACAGAGGGGTTGCACCTACAGAGATTTTCTGCATCTCAACCAATGGCCTTCGAGGGAATTCCGGATCCCATTAAGAGCACAAGGTAGACCTATAAGGTGGAAGAAGCTCTCCTCACATATCACTGTATAGAAGGAAGTAAAGTACGGTCCGTATTGAGCTTGTTGGGTGGAGCATCAATGTGATTCGTTAAGAAGAAGGATGACATGTTTTGTATGCGTTAGTGATAGATAATTCAGAGTTTCCTATAGATCTACTATCGACCCCTATGAGAGAATTTCAAGTAATAGTGGTAATGGATTGGCTGGGGCATCACCAAGCTAACATCTTGTGCAAGCAAGGGCTCATACGGATCCAGAGTCCAAGTGGGGGAGAAATCACCATCTACGGCAAAGGACAGAGTGGGTTGACGGCATGCTGCACCGTGACTAAAGCGGCAAAGTATCTACAAAAGGGCTGCACAGCCTTCATAGCTCACGTGGTCGACTCGAGAATGGAAAAAAATAAGCTGACAGTTTTGGATGGGCCAGTGGTGTGTGAGTACCCGGAAGTATTTCCGGAGGAATTGCCGAGGATCTTGCCAGACAGACAAGTAGAGTTCCGTATAGACCTAGTACCGGGAGTGGCACCTATCGCCAAAGCACCGGATCGACTAGCGCCGCCTGAGATGCAAGAGCTGATGACACAACTTCAGGAACTGCTTGACAAGGGCTTCATACGCCCAAGTAGCTCACCGTGGGGAGCACCGATTCTTTTCGTGAAAAAGAAATATGGAACCTTCAGAATGTTAGATTACCACGAACTCAACAAGGTTACAGTAAAGAACATATGCCCGTTGTCAAGGACTGATGGCTTCTTTGATCAACTGCGTAGAGTGGCATGCTTCTCAAAGATAGACTTGCGATCAGGTTATCATCAACTCGAGGTACGAGAGGAGGATATAGCCAAGACGGCCTTTCGCACGCGCTATGGGCACTTTGAGTTTGTCATTATGCCTTTCGGTCTCACTATTGCGCCAACAGCTTTAATGGGTCTAATGAATCGGATTTGAAGGCCGATGCTTGAGAAGCTAGTGAACATATTCATCGATGACATTCTAGTTTACTCCAAGACCGAGGCGGAGCTTGAGAAACACCTACGGGAGGTACTAGAGACATTACTTCTACGGGGTCAAATGCACCATCTACCCAGGTCACAAGAGTTTGTAGTACTTCGCCGATCATAAGAATTTAAACAATGCGCTAGTGGAAATGGCTAAACTTAGTCAAGGATTACGACTGGGAGATCCTATATCATCCGGGAAAGGCCAACGTGGTGGCGGACGCGCTGAGTCGCAAGACGATCCAGATGCAAGATTCACGTGAGATTCCTAAGAACGATGGTCACAACTTCACTTCTCGAGACGATTCTAACAACGCAAACCGAGGCGACCAAGGAAGAGAACCAGAAAACAGAGCGGATTAAGAGACAACTGGCATTTATGATCAAGGATAGTCGTGGATTGTGGACCCGTTACGAAAGGATTTGGGTGCCAAAACTTACAGAGGTTCGAAACGTTATCCTAGACGAGGCTCACAAGTCGAATTTTGACGCAATTTAGGTTATGGTGGATCGATTGACCAAAAGCGCGCATTCATACCCATACGAGGAGCTAGCTCGACAGAGAAATTGGCTGGTTTTTATGTGAAGGAGATAATCTTGAGACACGGAGTGCCAGTTACCATTATATCTGATAGGGATGTACGATTCACATCCAGATGTTGGAGCAAATTTCATGAGGGTTTGGGTAAAAGGGTTAACTTGAGTACATCATATCACCCCCAAACTGACGGACAAAGTGAACGAACTATCCAAATGCTGGAAGATATGCTAAGAACTTGTGTGATTGACTTCCGTAGAAGCTGAAAACTGTAGTTACCCCTAGCGGAGTTTTCGTACAACAACAGTTACTACGCGAGTATCGACATGCCACCGTACGAGGTGCTGTACGGTAGGAAAGGTAGAACCCCGATCTGCTGGGGTGAAGTTGGACAGAAGGAACTTGGCAACACGGAAATAGTACATAAAACCTTAGAGCTTGTGCAACAGGTTCGTGAACAACTTAAAGCGGCTCAGAGCCGACAGAAAAGATATGCGGATAAATGAAGATCATTACTAGAATTCCAAGTTGGTGACTATGTATTGCTGAATGTATCTCTATGGAAAGGAGTTATACGATTCAGAAAGCGAGGGAAGTTGAGTCCAAGATTTATTGGGCCTTTCAAAGTTATCGCAAGATTTGTCAAGGTGGCTTACCGTTTGGAGCTACCCGAGGAGTTATCAAAGATACACAACACGTCTCATGTATCTCACCTAAGAAAGTGCTTGGCCGGTGAGTCACCGTTTATGCCATTGGAGGACATCACCATAGATGAGAAAGTGAACTACATCGAGAGACTGGTTGCGATCCTCAAAAGAAAGATCAAATGACTACGCAACAGACAAGTGGGAATGGTAAAGCTGCGGTGGAAGCACCGCAAGGGTTCAGAATGGACGTGGGAGTCCAAAGAGGAAATGAGAAAGAACTACCCCGAACTTTTCAAGTGAAGATTTCGAGGACGAAATCGTGTTTAAGTGGGGGAGAGTTGTAATACCCAAACTTCAAAAATAAATTAAAAGAATAATTTATTGAGAAAATGATAGTTGTGTTGGATGATGAAGTTATTTGTGAAATAAATTCAATTTTTATGGGCTTGAATGAATAGGGGTTAAATGAACTATATATATATATATATATGGATGAATAAATGGAGTAAAGTAAATAAGCCATTTGGGCTTACTCAATTGAAAGTGGGCTTAGGCCTTTTGAGGAGGAATTATATAAGGGTGGCTAAAGCACAGCCCCCAACACCACCATCTTCACTATCTCATTGTTTCAAAATAAACTACTGTGTGTTTGTGTGTGTGTGTGTTGTTCACGAGAAGTAAAGGAAAGAAGAAACCAAGAATCATTGTGAACTCAAGAATTGTTGGAAGAATCATCAGGTAATGTTTCCTACCTCACTATGATGTAGTAGGTATCAATTTTAGCTCGTTTGAATGATTATAAGAGAAGTTTGAATCTGGGTTTTGGGGTTTTGGGTTTATGAAGAACTAGTGGAAAAGAAATTGAGATTTGAGCTTTAATACTTGATGAAATGTATTTAAGTCTTGAAGGAAGTGTTTAAATGAGTGGAGAAATGTTTTGAAACAAAAAGGAAATGATTTGGTTGAGTTTAGAAAGAACTTGATTTTGGCCATGGAGCTTGTGAAATGGAAAATGATGAGCTGACAGGGAAGACATGTAGTCATCCGACTTTCGCATAGACCTGTGCATACACCTATGCGACTTGCACGTGGGTTTGTATACATCTCCATGCGACTTTCGCATGGCACAAGCAGCCATACGACTTTCACATAGGCATGTATATACCCCCATGCGACTTTCGCATGGACTTGTGTACACCTCCATGCGACATTCACATGGCCACATGTAGCCATGCGACTTTTAACATGTTCACACGACACTCAGTTAATTCATGCGACTTTTGGTAGCTTAGCATGTATCCATACGACCTTCAGATGGCCAAGTGGCCATGCGACTTTCAGACGGACAAGAGGCCATGCGACTTTCAGACGGACAAGAGGCCATGCGACTTTCAGACGGCCAAGAGGCCATGCGACTTTCAGATGGCCAAGAGGCCATGCGACTTTCAGATGGCCAAGAGGCCATGCGACTTTTAGATGGCCAAGAGGCCATGCGACTTTTAGATGGCCAAAAGGCCATGGGAATTTCAGATGGCCAAATGGCCATGCGACTTTCATTTGGCCAAGGTGTTCATGCGATTTTCATATGGTCCGACTTATGAAACTTTTTAACGGAGTCCAACATGAGACCCGAAGGAATTATGTGAGAAAACGAATAAGGGAGTTATACATGGTGTTGACTTAATTAAGACCTATTGTAAGTGATGGTTGACTAACAAGTTATCGAAAGGAAATTAGTGAGCTAAGATTGTGTAACTGAGACTACAAACAGGTGAGTATTCTTATTTACATTTCTAAATAGACATTAATTACGTTTGATAGTGCCTACAAAAGTGATTAATGATTGTAGAATACGCGAATGATATGTGTCGACCAACAGTTCGGTGTCGGGTATGTTTTAAATAGACTATGCATACGACTAACGATGTGTAAGTAGGCGATAAGTTATGACACAAGTGAGTTACCCTAACTTACTTTAATTCCTGTAATGCGTAAGTGATATGCAAGATGTTTACTGTGCAATGTATCTGCTTAATTGCGATTGGGTGTTAAGTGTTATCGTGATGTCATGATAGTAACCAACCGTGCCTTCGTGGTCGGCTGGGGCAGATGACTTCATCTAAAGGTGGGACCTGTGATGAGTCATAGCGGGCGGGCCCCGGATTAGGCATCAAACAGGTGGGACCCGAAATGCGGCAAAGGGCGAGTCCCTAGTTATGTGTTACATGATTGTAGGATGTGATTCCGGTCTAGGCATCAAACAGGTGGGACCCGAGATGCGGCAGAGGGTGAGTCCCTAGTTATGTGTTATTTGATGTGACCGTCTAACAGGCGGGTATGTTCAAACCACTTATTATAGTAGTGGGTGCGAAGAATGTGTTGATGAACTGTTTGGTTTGTAAGTAAAGTACTCGCTAATCTTCGTGCTTACGGTTGTTGTTTAACCATCTTTTCAGGTGATGACCACGGCAAGGCCCCAGCTCGTGTTTGATAGCTTATCCCCAGCAAGCTTCCGCAATGTTTTCACTCTCATGAGTTTTCTAATGTAATCCAAAATGATTGTACTTGAACTTAAGATTTTTATAGGTTTTCACCCGGGATGTAATTGGTATTATACAGTGTTTCAATTACAGTAGACTTTTAATCGTATGATTTAGTATTGGAAAAAAATAAAAAATTTGGGACGTTACACTTGAGATCTTGAGGATTTCTTGTTGGTGCTCTGTGTGATTTTGTCAACAAGATCAGAGAAGATAACTTGAGCGAAATCAATGTTTACCCCAAACACTAGGGCATATACGACTAGCAGCTCAGTTTGGTTGATGAGATGATGGCTTCCAGATTTAGGACGAAAACAACGAATGACCACGTTCGCCAGATACTTCCAAGGATGGGATAGAGCAGAAACTTTCACTTGCCCGTGCACCACAGGCTCATTGTAGCCGATTGTTTGTAGAACACTTTGAACTTGAGTTCTTGAGGGAAAAGCAGTGTATGGTGGGAAGTGATGAATACTAGTGGCTTCTCTTAAGGTTTCAGTGGTTATTCGAAGATGATAGTTACCTTGGGCTAGGGTACAATGGATGGCATTGTCATTGATGTTGTAGGTTGCAGAGTACCATAGTTCTCCGATGATGGTAGGGAATATATAGTGCGGATTGGAAGTAAGACTTTCAAACAAAGGGTGAGCTCGAAGGAACTGCACCATATATCTTTGGTTTTCGCGTGAGGCGGGTATGGATGTGCACAGAAGAATGTTGTTGGGAGTTATGTTCATAGATTGGTTAGGTGCAATATTCTCACCGGGGTTGACAGCAGGATCAGGAATGTAGGTGGCCATTTGGTAGGGATGATAAACAATGAGAGAAATGAAGAAATACCGAGAGAGAAAGTTAGGGTACGGCTTTATAGAGAGAGAGAGAGGGGAATTTTGACAATTTGAACATGTAAAGATGAATGAGAGAGAAGGTGGGGTATTTAAGAAGTGTAGTTAACAGAGATCGTTAGATACTGACAAAAATTCTAACGGAAAACATATTAATGAGCTATTAAACAAAATCTGACAGACGGAGTAAATAACTAGGGTTAAAAAGCATTAATTGAGCACAAAAGATAAAAATTGACTAAGTGTTGAACCATCAGCTGAGCATTGAAATGTATCAGTTGAAAGGCATCGGCTGATAGTGAAAATTTTGGTTATATCAGCTGAGAAAGGTACTTAGCTAAGTATTTCCTTCTTATCTGAGGGTGATCAGCTGAGTAAATTTGATCAGCTGATAGACATCAGCTAAGGAAAGTTACTTAGTTTACACAGATTCAGTAAGACTTGGAGATTCTTAGATAAGTAACACATGATATTCAACACTTATCAATTAACCTAAACAAAACTACCACAATTCTAATCAAGAAATTAAGCATACCTAGTTTGGATATTAGGAAATTGAACCTTGCTTCATCCAAGTGCAGAGTTACTTTTTTCTTTTGCACATTATCTCTGAGAAAATGATGTCTGATTTCAATATGCTTTGTCTTTGAATGCATAACTAGATTATTTGAGATGGAAATTGCACTTGTATTGTCACACAAAATTGGGGTGTCTTCAAACTTCACATCATAGTCAAGTAGTTGATTTTCTAACTACAAAATTTGAGCACAAAAGCTTCCTGCAGCAATGTATTCTGCCTCTGCAGTGGATGTTGATACTGAATTATGTTTCTTACTAGACCAACTTATCAATCTTCCTCCTAGAAGTTGGCAACCACCTGGAGTACTTTTTTTGTCTAATGTACACCCTGCAAAATCAGAATCAGAATATCCAACTAACTCAAAGTCTAAGTCTTTAGGATACCAAAGACCAAGATTAGGAGTTCCTTTGAGATATCTGAATATTCTCTTAATAGCAGCAAGATGTGATTCCTTTGGATCTGGTTGATATCTTGCACAGAGACATGTTGAAAACATTATATCTGGTCTACTTGCAGTGAGGTATAAAAGTGACCCAATCATTCCTTTATAAGAAGTAATGTTCACTGATTTGCCATCAGTGTCCTTTCCTAACTTTATAGAAGTAGACATAGGTGTTTTCATTGAGGAAAAATTTTCAAAATCAAACTTTTTAAGTAAATCTTTGACATATTTTGTTTTGATGAATGAAAATACCATCAACCTCTTGTTTAATTTGCAAACCAAGAAAAGAGTTTAATTCACCCATCATGCTCATCTAATAATTATCAGACATGAGTTTAGAAAACTTTTTACATATTTCCAAATTAGTAGACCCAAATATTATGTCATCTACATATATCTGCACAAGTATCACATCACCTTTGTACTTCCTTGTAAACAAAGTGCTATCATTGCATCCTCTTGTAAATCCTTTGTTAATGAGAAAAGAAGAGAGGGTATCATACCAGGCTCTTGGAGCTTGCTTAAGACCATACAAAGCTTTGTTTAGAAAGAATACATGATTAGGTACGCTTGACTCCTCAAAACCAGGAGGTTGTTTTACATACACCTCTTCTTTCAGATCTCCATTCAGAAATGAACTCTTCACATTTATTTGGAATACCTTGAAGTTCTTGAAGGTAGCATAGGCTAGGAACAATCTGATAGCTTCCAATCTTGCAACAGGGGTAAAAGTTTCATCAAAATCAATACCTTCTTCTTGACAAAACCCTGTTCCACTAGCCTTGCTTTGTTTCTGATGATTTGCCCATTTTCATCTAACTTGTTTCTGAAAACCCACTTTGTTCTAATGATGGTTTTATCCTTTGGTTTAGGTACCAAAGTCCATACATTATTTCTTTTGAATTCTGCCAGCTCTTCTTGCATGGCAGTCACCCAGTGGGGATCATTTAGTGCTTCATCAACCTTCTTTGGTTCAATCATTGAGACAAATCCAGAGTACAAACAGATGTTGCAATCTTTTGATATTGTTCTAACTGGATCATCTATATTGCCTATCACCAGATCATGAGGATGATACTTGTGGTCTTTAAATGCTTTTAGGATTTCTTGGGAATTGAGATTCATTTGGATTTAGGGAGAAGAAGTTATATGTTGACTATCGGCAGTAGAGATGAGTTCATTTTGAGTGGCTGATATAACTTCATTTTTACAAACTGTGGGTGTCTCTACTGAAGAGGGAATGTGTGATATGGAATTAGAATTCAATGATGTTGAGTCATTTTCCACATGATTCAGTAGAGGTATAGGATTGGATGAGGATGGTTGCACATGGTTAAAGATATGAATAGGAACAGGTTCATCTAAATCATGAGCAATTGTTGGAGATGGATCAACTTGCTCTGGAGTGGCTTCTCTAGTTTGCATGAGATCATTGAATTCTTCACCTGAAACATGATGAGAGGAACAAGAAGCAACAAAGTCATTTTCATTAAAACTTACATTGATGGATTCTTCTATGACTTTGGTTCTGAGGTTGTATACTCTGTATGCTTTGGAAATCATTGAGTAACCTACAAACACTCCTTCATCAGCTTTTGGAGCAAACTTCTGCAATTGATCCTTTTGATTGAGGATGAAGCATTGACAACCAAAATGTGCAGAAAGCTGATGCTTGGCTTCCTTCCCTTGAGCACCTCATATGGAGTTTTGTTGTGCCGTTTGATAATAAGGGATATGTTCTATGTGAAACATGCACAACTTGCAGCCTCAGCCCAGAAATTAAAAGATAACCCTTTTTCACACAACATGGTTCTGGAAGCATCAATCAATGTTCTATTTCTTCTTTCAGCTACACCATTCTGTTGTGGGGTTCTTGGAGCAGAGAAGTTTTGAGATATCCCTTTCTCATCACAGAAAGATTCTAGAGTTTGAATTCTGAATTCAGTTCCATGATCACTTCTAAGACTCCTCACCAGATTGCCATTCAACACTTCCATCTTTTTGATAAAGCATATGATTTCATCAGCAGCCTCACTCTTTGCTTTAAGAAAGAAAACCCAAGTGTATCTTGAGAATTCATCAACTAATACAAGAGCATACTTACTTCCACCAATGCTAGCAGTTGCAACAGGACCAAAGTGATCCATGTGCAACATATAGAAAGGTTCTGTAATGGAGAAGGCCTGCTTGGATGGAAATGATGTCTTATGCTGCTTTCCCTTCTCATAAGCAGTGCAAGGTTTAGGCTTAAGATAAGTCAGAGAAGGTAATCCTGACACTAGTTCACACTTGCACAACTTGTTGATATTTTTGAAATTAAAGTGGGAAAGCCTCTTGTGCCATAGCCAATTTGTATCCTCATTATTTTTGGAGTGCAAACATGTTTCCTTTGAAGGGTCACTAGAGGACATGTCAAGAGTATACACATGCTTGGTTCTCTTGGCACTTAATACTGTATTACCTTCCTTATTTATTATGGAAGTGGACTTCATTATCTCCATCACACAATTGACTTATGCTTATGAGGTTGTATTTCAGCCCTTTAACATATGATACTTTGGACAGTTTAAGGTTCCCATTATGAAGTTCACCATAGCCTTTTGTTTGCCCATGATTGTTGTCACCAAAAGTCAACCTTGGACCTTTCTCTTTCTTATAGTTACTGAGCAAAGCCTTGTTACCTGTCATAGTTCTTGAACATCCACTGTCAAGAAACCATGAACCAACACCCTACATAGATTGAATGAAAGAAGAGTTAGTGACACAAGTAGGAATGCACTATTTAGTGGATCCCTGTGAAATGCACCTATCTTTCCACTTCATTTCAGATTTCTTATGTATAAAAGGAATGACTATATTATCATTACAAGTCCGCTGTCTTGAATTTCCTTCTAAAGAACATTCAATTGCCTTATGCTCTTTACTTCCACATTTATAACATTTTGAGATTTTGTGGCCTTGGAGCATTGAACAACATTATTTGAATGCCTATGAGTTTTCTTGTTAGTCCTCGGACAATATCAGTTTTCATTTGACTAACTTGACCATTCAGCTTATGAAGCTTATCCTGTAAATTTCTTAGGTCTTTATTTACAGGCACCTTGGATTGATCTTTGGATTTAGAAAATTTTTGACCAATCTTTGGAGTGGCAGAAATAGGAACAATGTAAACATCATTCTTTTTACTCATAGTTTCTTCAACTGAAAGAGAATTGATTACTTCTGGATCAACTGGTTGTTTAGAAGATGAGCTATGATCAGCTGACAGGCCATCAGCTAAGCATTTATCATCTGCTAACATATCAGTTGATAAAGTAGTATTAGGTAATGATTCTTAAGTTTGTGAAATACTAAGATTTAAGTCATCTGTTTTCAAGGTTTGACAACATAATGTCTATGTGGTCTCAACTGATGATTCCTTTCGTTTACTCACATCCTTTGACTTTGTGTTATTAGTATTTTTACATTTTGAAATCTTACTAGAGGATGATTCAACTGAAGGAATAATTGATTCTTTTAGATGGGTACTTTTGCTTCTAACAAATTTATTTGTGAACACACTCTTGCCTTTAATAGTTTTGTAAAAAGTTTGTGGCAAAATGTCAGCATTGTCTAAGATATTAAGGTTATTATTAAAATGTCAGCACATACACACTAAGACTTTACTACTTTTTGGAGGTCATTGAACTTTTTGGTTGCTTCACTAGTTTCTTTACTAAGATCTCATTAAGTATCTTTTGATTTGCTAGCTCATCATTTAAAATTGTTATCTGCTTAAGTTCCTCATCTTTAAGAATTAATTTTTCCTTGAATGATTCTACTTCTAGTTTTAGCTTCTTCTCTCTTTGAATAGCAGACTGGAAATCAATACACAAGTAATCAAACATAGCATTCTTTTCATTATCATCATAATTAATAAACTTTCCAACCTGATACATTGAAGAAGGATCCCAGTTGGTAGTTGAACAAGATTTTGTAGCCTTCTTCATATCTTCATCAAAGGGACTACCATCATTGTTGTTGGCCATCATGTAGAACTGAGCAGAGATCACCTCATCTTCATCTAAGAAAAGATCTTCTTCTGCCCAATCTTCTTCTTCAGCTACAAGAACTTGGCCCTAGGCTTTCTTCTTCTTTTTCTTATCAAGGGCAGCAGCAAGGAGTTTCTTATACTTGGCTTCATAATCAATTTTGCCCTCTTGCTTTGGCACAGATGAAGAACCAGTGTTATTTTTGGACTTACAATCACTGGCTATGTGGCCAATCTTGCCACATTTGTAACACTCTACTGTGGAGACATCAAAAGTAGATTTCGACTTGACAAATTTTGATGGCCTTTTGCTGAACCTCTTGACACCCTTTCCCTTCTTGAAAGGTTTGAACTTCTTAACCAGCATGGCTACTCCTTCAAGTAGCTCCTCCAAACTATTCTCCTCACAACCTTTCTCCTCATTACTTCCTCCAGCACTCTCCTCTTCATCAAAACCAGAATCAATAGCCGCAAAGCTTCTCATCTTTGTATCTCTTAATACAAGGACAGTTGGTGCAGCTTTCACAACCTCATTCATCTCCTTGGATGACAACTTCTTTTGCTTGACTGATTGCTCATGGTTGAGTAAGTTACCATAGAGAGCAACCAGAGACATTCTCTTGATCTTTTCACTATGTCTTAGTACAGTGACAAAGTGATCCCATGTTTCAGGGAGGGAGTCTAGAAACTTGTTCACCAACACAGAGTTTCTCTTGGATATGTCTGCCCTCTTCAAATCATTTACTAGGCAGTTGAACCTAGTGTATGTCTGTGTAAGACTCTCACCTTTCTGAGCAAAGAAGAATTCATACTCTCTGTTGAGGAGGAGCTTCTTGTTCTCGTTTACCTCCTCAGTCCCTTCATATGCAACTATGAGTGTATCTAACATCTCTTTAGCAGAAGTACAGTTAAGCACTTGATGATACATCTCATTGGGTAGTGTAGAGACAAGAGCTGATCTAGCCTTAACGTCTAGGCTAACCAACCTCTTATCTTCATCTGTCCACAGATGCATGAGTTTGGTAATGATTCTTTCTGTTGTGCAGGTTTGACCTTCAAATTATAATGGAATGGATAACACTAATGTTGGAACATAAGGACTCTCATAACTATTTCAAGCATTTGGATATCAAGGGTGGATAAAAAGAGATGTGCTCTACTTTTCCACATGGAGAAATTTTCTGTATCAAACATGGGACATCTTGTTAAAGACCCAGTGTTTGAGATGTTCATGTTGTTTGAGGATGAGACCATTTTGAGAGGGGTAGAAGCAGTTGTAGTGTAAGCAAAACAGATCTAGATATTGATTATCTAACCTGCTCTGATACTAGTTGTTAGTCCCAGATTGAGTACGCAACAACAAATGTTTGTAGAAGGGGAGGTTGAATACAAACTTCAGCTTTTAAAAATTAAAGACACACTATTATACTTTTATATAATTCTTATTGATTTTGAATCAAGAATTACATGTACTAGAAGAGGAAATTCTACGTACGATAAAAAGTGGCAATCAATTTGTCTAACACATAGACAAGCTAAGTCTAAAACAACTAATGTATAAAGAGTGTTCAACACATGAACAAGTTTGGTTCTACACAATGCTTAAACTCTACGAATTTATCTCAACTAATGAGATTGCTTTTTGTTGTGTAGAAGCTTCACACTTTTGCATGTCCACCATGCATGTATATTTATAAAAGTCTTGGCGTATCCGGTTGTATGAAGGAAGGAGACAAAGAGTGTGTGGAAATATAATATTTTAATTGTAAAGGTAGTGGGTGAGAAGTAAAGTTACTTTAATCAACTATTTAATAAAAGTAATTGTACTTTTCTGAAAAAGTGCAACCAACTCACAATATAAAATATTAAAACCCACATCATCTGTCGTATAGAACTTTCTTTCCCTTTCCATGCTTGTACTTTAAACAACAGTCATCCTTCTGTTTGATTTGACTTTACCAAGTATGAGATTGCCAGTCATACTTAGTTGTAGAAACAAATCTTCAAGATCTTCGTCTGTTTGAGGTATATTTCTCCATTTCCAGAGGATAAGATCAAGCCTTTTTGTCTCATACTTGATCGAAAAAGTGTTTTTTACTTTTACAAACAAAGATCTAAGGCATAAAAGAACAACACATGTTCTGCCTTTTACATATGACTTTTACAATTTGAAAGATAGAGCAGATTTGACATTTTGCTCGACTCAGCTAACAGAAAGTACTAGGAACTTTAAATTTGACTACTCAGATGACAAAATATATTAGTTGATCAATTTTTGCTAGGACTCAGGTGAGACATATTGCTCAGCTGATCATATGGATGCTCAGTTGATCAATAGCTATCTTAGGAGGACATAAGCTCATGTATTGATATGATCAGTTGATTAAGAATGCTCAGCTGATCATTTAAATACATCAGTTTATGTAAACAGATGACTTGTGTTAGAAAAGACTTACTTAGCTGATGCTCTGGGCCTCAGCTTATCCAATGTTCACTCAGCTAATGGTGTAGCTGAGCAAAGTCCTTGCTCAGCTGATTGAATTTCTTCACTCAGCTGATAGTTCACTTTCCTGAGCTGATGGTCTTCTTCACTTGTTTTCTTCATCTGATGCTCCTTAGCTGATATCCCTTGGCTGATACTTTGAGTAGGATCTGATACTCAGCTGATTACTTAGCATATTTTACAGAATCCGATCCAAACAACACATGTTTGAATTCTTTCTAAGTCATACTGAATGTAGGGTTTGGTTATCATCAAATTCTATGTTTTAGGATAGGCAGAGTTAATTATTAAGGTGAAGTGATTATCTCCCCCAACAAAAAATTAGTTTGGAATAATCAACTTAGGAGCAACTATAACAAAGGGTCACCGAACCCTTTTACATGCAAGTCCTTGGAAAATAATAATAATTGGCCAAAACAATCAAACAGACCGGTTCTCTACTAGAAAATTTTCAAAAAGCAATAGCACATCAAAACCCTATTAAATCCCAATGCCAAACAACCTCAAAATACTCGATCATTTCTTGTAGTGTTTATCTATTCAACTTCAAATTCGATGATATCGACTCGTGGAACACAATAATTACCGGATAACATGGCTGAGCAAATATAAATGTCACATTCTGTCAAAATCCATATCAATGATACTTGTGAAAGGCATTACGATTGCAAAGTATTACTTGTTATTAGAATGATTGAATATCACATCTAGAATCCGATTCCTTACATTTTAAATCAAACTTACATAAAAACAAGGATTACTTACAAGTGCATGGGGTTAAACTGAAGGAGGCGAGAATCCGGATATGGAAGGGATGAAAGGTGATCCGGGGAAATGAAAGCCGGCCTTTGCGAGTTGTGAGAAGAAGAACAGGGTGTTTCTATCTCTATGTCTTTCGCCGGCAGTAATCCTTAGTTGCTTCTCAATTGAAGCACGACGACCCTTGCTCGCCCGCTCTTGCTCCATGCCTTCATCACCGCAAATTTCATCTTCCGACTGTGTTGATTGCTCTGCCGTTGTTCCGACTGCAGCATCCATTTGTAACCTGTCGCCGCCGCCTATAATTTTTAGGAATTTTGGCGGAAGCTATGGAGTTTAGTAATTAGGGGGTGTTTGTTTTAGCTTATGGGTTTTTTTCTGGGCTTATCTCATTTTGTTTTTTGCTTATTTTTCACGAGTCCGGCTTATTTTCTTATTGTAACTTATAATAAGCTCAAAAGTCAGAAAATAAGCCGAAAAAAACTAGCTTATAAAAAATAAGCCCGGAAAATAAGTCTTAATTAAATAAGCTAAAACAAACACCCCGGTAGAAGAAAGGCATGTATAAACAACTAAGACCATCAACATCCAACCCTCACTTACCCTCTCTAACCTACTGCCACATCAGCATCCACATTATCTCTCACCTCTAACCCTGATTTTTAGTCCAAATTTAAACTTTTTCAAATCTCAATTTAAAACATTTATACAAAACTCTTTAAACTTATCGCGGAAGCATCGTAATATTCTTAAAGTATTTCAACGAAATACAGTAACATTTTATCAATAAACTTTTCAATACATGAATCCCAAAACCTTTTGGTGTTACTACAGTCAATCTCACGACCATAAACAAAAGAGTAGGAAATCCAAGTTTATCGGAAAAGCAACCAAACAAGACTTTGCCCAAGGCATCTACCCGCCTCACCAAAGCCACAATACAACCTGCGGATACAAAACATTTTCATACACAATGTTAGCTATAAACATAGCTAGTGAATACAACCAAAAACATTTGTCTTTTCAAAACCAAGTCATTCTCTTTCTCCGTGGAAACATAAGTTTGGCAATCAATATACTTCAAAATCATACATGTAAACACATAAGGATGCGGGTCTGTCCATTGGGCCACAATGTCTCCACGTGGTAGCCATCCACGGTCAACACGTGCCCACATGGGGGATAACCACATCACCCCGTCAAGGTGGGGGATGCACGAAGCAGTCCACCATATAACGGTTATCTGGATTGTAAGACTTGTTCACTAAATTCACTCGTGTTGCCCCGGGTTCGGTGGCTCGTCAGCCCAGTGAACCCACACGGTCATGATGGTCTACTGACATACCCCTCCACTCTCTGCACCGATTCCTCAACCACCCGTACATCGCAGTTCCTCAATTGCCGAAGCCACATGAACCTATGTACGTCTCAATGGCTAGGAACCCTATGGTACAGAGTTCATATCACACAGTGGTCTAGACCAAATCACATACCCCAAAGGGTCACATAAATCACATGCCAACAAGGCCAAATAGTCCAAGCATCAAGCTTATCAATAAACACATAAGTGTCACAATTATATCTCTTGAGCATAAATGCTCAACAATCAAATCCACATATGGCATCTCAATACCCAAAAGCATCATTAGTATAACATATCTTTCATTACTAAAAATCATTTCACAGTTGGCATCTCAATGCCCAAAATACACACAAAGTGTAAACATATCTTTCATTACTCAAAATCATGTTTGTTGTTTCAAATCAAAGTTCACTCCAACATGGAGTATCAGGTTTCAAAAACCATCATGTAAAAACATACTTTAACATAGACCATCTCCAAAATGGAGCAATGTGCCTATTTGAAAACCATTTTCTCAAAATACAGCATATACTGAATTCATAGTCTCAACATTCTTTAAATTCATTAAGCATCATAAAACATTTGCAATTCATATAAATCACATTATAAACAAAGTCATAGTCCACATCCTTTAATTCATCAAGTTTCATCAACAATTGCCAAACAAATAAACATAATCATGATGACTTGAAACTTTTAAGCATAAGTTGGGTATCCGGAGGATGTACTCACCTGAGGGTGTGATGAGGATCACAACCCCATCCAAACCAAAGCTTAAACACTGGATCATAAACCTATGATCACAAAACACAAGGTCAACTAACATAAGTTAACCCAAAAACAATGTTTCTAAGCTCAATTCTAGACTTAGACACCTTTTCGGGTCTAAAAAGACTCCATTTATCCCTTATAAAACCTTAGAATCAATCCCCAAACAAATATATAGTCAAATGGGGTCAAAAGCACGAGTTTTGGTAGTTTCAGGGTGCCTCGCGCCGCGAAGCCTAGAGCTCATGCCGCGAGAAAATCTCTGGAAAAACTATGGTTCGCTGGAGCAGGGGTCTTGCGCCGCAAGCCCTCCCTGGGTCACGCCGCGACGCGCATGAATAGTGATCTATCAACTTGTTTTCTTCACAAAAATCGATCAAAACTCCAATTTCTCCCAAATCAAACTCAATTGCAACCTACCAAGGACTCAAATAACACTTCTAAAACATACAACATCAACATTTAACATGTGTTTGATCAATCAAACTTTACTTGCTTATTTTTCCCAATTTTTAACCCATTTAACACCATTTTCACAACTTCAACCAAGAATCACCAAATACAACATGTCTAACTCAAATCAAACACAAATTAGGAATATAACTTACTTGATTTGCAAACCCACTTGACTATTTTGCTTCCTTTGTTCAAGCCCAAGCTCAAAGATGAAGAAGATGAGGAACATACATCCAAATCTTGGGTTTACTCACATAAACCACCTATCCTTCCCTTGAATTCTACCTTCTTCTTCCAAAAGCTTCTCTAGAACCCTCTCCCTCTCTTTCTCATGATGGTTCCAGAAGAATGGGACCTTTTGACTTCAATTTTGAAGTCTAATATCATATATATATATATATATATATACATAGTTATATATTTGGTCCGCATACTTTCTTTCCCTTTACATTTTATTATCAATTATTAAGAAGTAGCCACACATACACAACATATAACATCATAAACACACAATTTTTACTAATTCTTCTATTAACCTTGCATTTTATATATTTTTTAATTTACAAAATTTCGGGTATTACAATTATCTTTTTAGTTTATACTTATAGGCTTTTTAGCTTTTGGTTTATTAAAGAAAGAAGTTCTTGGATATACTTATAGCTAATAAGCTAATAAGCTCCTTCTAAATAAGTGCTTTCACATTATTTTTAACTTCTATGCATATCTAACCAATCAAAACAAGGTCCTCCTATTTAATTGCATTACCAAATGATAGTACACTACTTTAAATGATCATCTCAAATTAAGATAAAATAATAATCATAGATTTAAACAATAGTATCATTATCATTTGAAAATGGGTATTACGAACCCTGCCAAGCTCGAGCTCAAAACTTGACTTGAGCTCGACCAAGCCTTAGATTTCAAGCTCTATCTCAACCTCAATGAAATAATTGACAGTTGATACTCGAACTCAACTCAAATTTGTATTAAATTTTTTTATTAAAGTGATCAATTTGTCTTTGCACTATATAGTATAATAAGGCTGGAAACTAAACCCTTAACAAAGATTACCTCTTGAACCTAATAATAAGATTGTAATGTAAACAGACCACTTAACAAAAGTTAAATAATGTGTAAAAGCATGAATAATATAACATTAGATACATAATGTGGGGTAAACAAAGATATCCCCTAAACATGTTAAAGATTTTTTTCCCAAACACAGATAAATAGTATGTAGTAGTTACTAGTAAATAAACCCATATGGGCTTTAACATCCAAAGCAACTACTGAAATTATATAATGAATATGTAGCTTGTGCATCAATTTTTTAATATAATCTGTAATAAATCGGAACTAGCAACTACAAAGATTGATTATATTACACTTTACATAAATTGGTTGCATTTCAAACCGTTTGATTGGATTAGTATCAAGAAGAGTTACACTTCTTATAAACTCTAGATCTTTAGGCACCAATGTGCTCCCAAATTAAATGTTGAATCATGAAGAACCAAATTAACAGGTGCTAAAGCCATTGTGTCAATCACTTGCCTCAAAACCTTGTTCAACTCTTCATAAACTAACTGAGTTTCTTTCAAACTCTACTTTCAACACATGAATCTCGTTACCATCGTGTCAAAACAAATTGTAAACAAAGGTGAAGCTGTAGACCATGACCGATTACGGACCGTGACCGAAAGTATCAACTAGCAAAATTTAAATGGAAGTAGCAACTATGAATTATGAACAAAATGGGGGAGAACGCGACACGTAATTATTTACATACTAGATGGAATAGAGGTTGGTATTGAAGCCATTAAGTTGTTTGGTTGAAGTATTGAAGGGATAACGAAGGTTGATTCATTATAAATACATATGAGATTCAATTAGAAAGGCTTGTTCACTTATGCCCTGTTCTCGAGTTAAAAAATGAAGGAAAAAAGAGAGGGGAGAAAAGGAAAAGAAAGGGAAGGAAAGGAGAGTAAAATCTTTTTAATTATGTGTGTTCTTGAGTCGGAAGGAATGAAAAGGAAAGAGAAGGAGAACTTTGTTCTTAAGTTTGAAGGAAAGGAAAGAAAAATATCATCATTACAGATTTGTCCATCATTAATTAGTACATACAAAAAAAAAAGTAAAACTTATTTCTTAAATCTTCTTTAAAAAAGACTAACCTGTACCCAAAGCTATAACAATCACCAAACTAAAAATTAACCCTAAGATAACAAGAAAAGACTAATCAAGAACTGTGAAGCAAGCATGGAAGAAACATATGATATTGAAAAAATTAAACCCAATTGCTGAAATAGAAAAAGAAAATCAAGGCGATGAAGCAAGCAATCACAAGTGATAATTGGAAAAAAAACCAATACTTGAAATAAAAAAAAACCTGACCAGTTTAGTTGATGTAGAAATCGAAGTGATGTAGCTATCGATTGGAGATGGTGAATATCATTATTGAATAGATGGTGGAGCAAGGCATAAGGAAGGTTATGTCTGCCATTTATGACGATATGAAGATCCGGATGATTTTTGTAACATCCTCAGATTGGGCCTAGTCGTGTTCAAATCTGGTACGTCTAAATCTCGAATTAAATATATATAATTAATTAATTGGAAAATAGAAGAAGATAATAGAGAGATGATGAAATATGGAAATATTAATAAAGATAAATAAGAATAGTAAAATATTAAATGGTTTAGAACGAGGATTCCAAAAATATCCTCGTTAGTTAAAACGGGTACTCATGCGTTAAGTTGTATGTTAAAACGGGGAACAAAATACCCACTTGTGGATATTATTAACCCACAAGTCGGTTTACTTCAGTATATACACGTATACACCTCCTTTGCAAAGACAGACACCTCATTTCTCATTATGTGTTCCTGTGTTCTTTCAAATTGAAGGAGAAGACTTCAATAACCATCCAAGCAATCTGATTCTTGCAGCAAATTCAAGTCTAATCTGTTTCTAAGCTTCAACTTCACCATCTTCATTCTTGTAAGCTTATTTCCTCTTCGTTCTAGAGTTTTAACCAATTAGGTAAACGGGTCAATTTACAAATTGGATTCTATAATTGATTCTATTGATTCCAATATGTTCCTACATCATTTCTAAGTGATAAGAAACCAGAATCTTGAATTAAAATGGTGTTCTTGGTTGAATTTGGATAAAAAGCTCAAATGGGTCAAAAATGACGATTTTGATCCTAATCCTTGAATTGGATGTTAAAGTATGAATTAAGAGTTGTTTCTAGCTTAGCTTAAGTACCTATTTCATATGTGAACACTAGAAATTGGATTGGAATCGTTTGGTTGAGTTTTGGGGTTGAAAATGGCCAAAACAGAGGTTGGAAATCGCACTGGTCTGTGCAGCAGTCCTTGCGGGCGCAATGATACCCTTACGGCCGTAAGGATGGATTACGGCCGTAAGGCCTGTCTTACGGCCACAAGGGATGCTTACTGGTGTAAGGATGGTTATTGCTTACGGGGGTAAGGGTGGTTATTGCTTACCGGGGTAAGGGTGGTTACTGCTTACGGGTGTAAGCAGTTTTCTTGTGGCCACAAGGAGCCCTGTTTCAGCAAACAATTTATTGATTCGTGTTGTTCTAATATTCGGGGTGTTTGTTTAGGTGAACCTGAAAATCGAGAAGATCCGGAACGTTATAATTATCAGTTTAAGCTTGTCAGGTGAGTGCCTGGTAACATAATAATTAATATATCTATAACATATATTAACAATGAATTGTGGATTGTATACCATGACTCGTACACACTTGATTAGGTGTAGCCCGTACTGCATGATGATACTAGATTTAACATGTTGACACGGTTTGATACGCACTTGACTAAGTGTAAATTGTATAGCATGATGATGCTAGGCGTAACTTCTTGATACACAATGATATGCACTTGATTCGGTGTATAATATGATGATTATATGTTTGTATGCGCGCAATGAAGATCCGATTGGATCAGATATGTGTTTGTGAGTAATCTGGATCCTAAGGACAAAGTTGTCCTACATCAAGGACAAAGTTGTCCTACATCAAGAACAAAGTTGTTCTCATTAAGGACTAAGCAATCCTCCTTGGTATAGCTTATAGCTGTACATAGAGGAATCGATTGATTCCGAAACGCAATGGTGGACCGCTTCACAGCTCTTCCACCGGAGTGGTTGATGTGTCTGGTACCTCAGTTTGGTGCATTAAGCCGCATTAGCTCCCCAGCAAGATATGTCGCCTTCTGACTACGCCAGCTCATCGCAAGATGCTAGGATAGCACTGTTTGAGCATGATTGATGATATGTGAGATGTTTATATTGATTGCATGTTATCCTGTACTCACTAGCAATTATAGCTAACAGATACTACTCCTCACATGTGCAAGTGATCCTCAGTGAGCTCGGGAGCCTGCGGGTAGTTTACTTTCTTAGGAGGAACACTGTATTTTGTTTAACTCTGATATTATGGTTATGTTGTAACAGATAATGGTCGAACGGTTCAATATCGGTAACACCAAACCTCGTATGTGGCAATTTTTGAATGTATAATATTAGCCACTTGTTTTAATTCCGCTGCGTATTTTAAATGAAAATTATAAATTAGTATTTTAAAAAGAAAAGTTAGGTTCTCGAAATGACGGTGTTACAATTTCTAATGTTGGTGAAGTTGAAAACACAAGGATATGATAGTAGTCTTAGTAGTTTTCCTTCTGAATCTGCCCCAAAATTGGCCGGGATGATTTTGAGGATAAAAAGCTAAAAGTTATCCTTCAAAATCCTCTCAAATCCTTTCCTTCCTTCCCCATAAAAACTCAATAACACACTTTTTCCTTGTTTCCTTGGCAATCATTTCCTTCCTTTAACAAATCTCAAGAACAAGATGTTAAGAAGGTTGACTAGGGAAGATGCTATGTGTGGATGTGTGCCACTACGATTGACGAATGAAGGCTACTAGGGTTTTTCTTATTGTTTATAGAGTTAATTGGTCAAATGGTCCTTTAACTTAGTTATTTCTGTCGATTTAGTCCTTTAACTTCAAAAGTGGTGAAAACAGTCCTTTATGAACCATTTTGTGGCGAGAATAGTCATTTCTAACGTTGGCCTTTAGAAACGAGGTATCTTGATACGAAGATACGTTATTGTAATTATTACATAAGTCATCGATCATTATTGTTACAATTAGGGAAAATATGTCAAATTTTTATTGGTTATAATTAAAAATTAAAATGATTGTGAAAATTTTTAGAATTATAAAACTAAGAGGGTGGTTAAATGTGATCTTTTAAAATGGTATAAAGGGTAAATATGATATTTGTAAGTCAAAATGGATTTTAATTTTTTTTCAAAATGGATAGTTCAATTAGGAGTGAGTTTGGTACCGGAACCTAACCAACCAAAACCTAATTTCTTGAATTCTTGGTACCGAATTTGAACTGAAATATAAGAACCGGTACCGGTTTGGGAAACTCTAAGTCAAAAGGCTCACATTTACCGAATCCAGACTGAACCGATACCGGTATTGAAAATTCTGATACCAAATTTTCTTAAATTATTGGTACTGAATACCAAACTGAAATGCAAGAACCAGTATCGGTTCGAGACTTGTTTGGTTCGTAAAATTTGGTTAATACGCTTACCCTAGTTCATATTTGATAATTTACAATTTGTATCTAATGGCTATAATTGTTTAATAGATTGTATTCCTGTTAATCTTTTACTTATTTTAGATTAGAATATATTTAATAAAAAATTTTAAATAAGAAATATTATTTAAATATAAATATAAATAAAAAATCATTTGATAGCTTGTTGAGTTCTCAAAATGTACTCCACAAAATCCTCTTAAAAGTTGATATGTGTATCCACTTATTTGAAAACCGAAGTGGCTCCGGTCCTGTAAGAACGACTAAACCACTCGTCAACAAACGACTGGTTTGTTAGAACTAGATAAACCGGGACGGTTAGTCCGTAATGAACCGGCTTAGTGAATGAATATTGCTTCTTGATTAAATTTAGTGGGAGGAGATTGAAGAAAACAAAAGTGTGTTATGAGAGGTGGAACTCGAGAATTGAAAGAAAGTAGTTCTTGCTTCACTTTGCCAACCCATCTACCACTGACTTTATGATCAATTACTCTGTAGTTAATATTTAACAACCCCGAGTGCTTTATAATCTTTCGCTTCTAGAGAATGGTTGAACCAATCCGAATGGTTGAACAAGTGAACCAATACAACAACCGGTTTGATGTCTGGTCCGGCTTTCAAAACATTATGTGCGCCTTTATCACATAAATCTTCATGTTAATGAAGATGGTTTTTCATATTTCTTGACAAATATCTATTAAACTCTTCTTGGATTATGAAGTATGTGGTTGTCGATGTTCAATAATGTATATACACCATCTTCAATAGTAACACTATGTAGGATGATTCATGTATATATAACTCTTCATATTTTCTTCAATCGTAAAGGTGTTGTCTAACTTAAAAGTATTGTCAATACTACTTGTAAGAAAATAAATACACAAATATTCATCTAGTACTTCTTGTTGGTGTCTGCCCACTGACATACGTAGGTCGATATCACTGCCGATGAAGGACGAGCCTATTGGGTCACACACTAAGTTTCAAAACTGACAGCCTTCTAAAAAGGAATATGTCAAAAGGTCAAAATCGGTTTTGCTCGGGCTTCACGACCATGAAGAATGTGGCACGGTCGTGAAGTCCAATGCCCTCAAGAATCCTTTCGGGCGGCACAAGCCGTGATACCTTAAGGCTTCACGGACTGTGAGACGCTCGTGAGGGGTCATGAAGGCAGAATGTCAAGTGACACTTGTATTTTATTGGACCATTTGATGGTTCAATGAATGAGTGAGATTTGGCCTACCATGGGGAGTTCATGGGACTCTTTGGAGTCTATAAAAGACCCTCATTTCACCTTTTCAACACTCTTGGTCATTTTGGTGGAAGTAAGCTACATAAACACTTCTCTCATACTTTTGGTAATGAGTTCAAGTGAGGTAATTAGTTGATGTGCACAAGGAGTTCAAGGCTAATCTTGCTTTGATTATCTCCAAGTGGTGAATCAAGAAAGCTTTCTAGTACTAGGGATTTGTTGCAATCTTGGTGTGCACTTTCAAAGGGATGGAGGCCACTTGTCTCAACATATCATCCCACCACATTAGTCACAGCTGGTTTTAGAGGAGCTCCAAGGGTATACTTCTCTTCTCTTGCTCCTCCTTTTTGTTGCATGTTCTTCTTGCAAAGATATTCACCTTTGGAGTACATTTTGGCTTTGTTTATGTGCGTGTTTTGTTATATTCTATGCTTTCGTTGCGTGTTTGTCCCTTAGCATACTCCAACACTTCTGCCTCGAGCTTGTTGTTTTCATATATGTGTTTTCATATGTCAGAATAACCTGAAAACATAAAATTCTTATTAGAGGTTAGTACCGGTTATATGGCCATAGTAAATATTGAAATATGAGCTAGATTTGAACACGATATAAATACCATATATTTTGATAATGATATCATTATTATAATCTAATTTGGATCTGCATGAGATTAAAACACTATACCATACACGATAACACCTTTTAGATTGTGTTTTGACTCAAAATACCTATTTACTTCAATTATGACCACCTTCATAATAAATTACATGTACTTATGCGACCAATTTTTTTTAGTTTATATCAAAGTATTCGGGATGATAAACATAACTTCTAAAACCAACAAGAGTATTCGATCTTCACCAAAGATTACTTGAATAGATCTTTAACATTTCAAATATAATATCATCAAACTTTGTCTAAAAACATTTATAGGTATTTTGAAAGATGTCTTTAAGGTATTTAAAATCAACAAGTGGTGCCATATTCAAAATATGGGGCTCTAAGCTGAGTTGTCTTTACTTTGTACGAGCTTTCACCTTGTCTTTCTCGGATCTCCCGGAAGCTCTACCTAAAAATGAGTAAATTAACAGTAGTAACCATAAAAATTTATTGAGTACACATAGCTTACACATCACACTAAGTATGTACACCATAGACATATATCCATGATCGCATATCGCAACAGCTTCCTAAACAACAATTTACATTTTTCAAGACTAACCAATCCTTCACATATTCACAAGGTTTCCGAGGTCTGAACCCGCCCCTAGTTGTGTCTTCACATATTCGCATATCTTTCACACTTAGACATTCTCATTAGTTACACTTTCGTATATTAGCAGATATTTTTCACACTAATACACTTCGCTCGGACCATGTATAGTAATTATTTTTACTTTCTATGTAGTTTTGGATAAAGGTACAAAGCCACTCCATAACAAATTTATTGGTCAATCAAAATTGATACGTCTCCATCCACAACTCTGTTTTTACTCTCGAAAGGGTAAGCTTTTTTTTTGTCAAACTTAACGGTGATCTTCAAGGTCTATTTGGTTAGGCGGAAAGAAATGACAAAGGAATAAAATAGACAAAAGAATATAATGGAGAAGATAATGGAATGAGTCATTGCCCATCATTCATGTTTGGTTACTTTTTGGAATGAAATGAATCATTATTATATGGTGTTTGATAGAGAGAAATAGACATATAAATGAAATAAAATAATTTTAATAAAAATTTTTAAAGAAAAAAATATAATATTATAGCAATTCATTACATTTCACGAAGAAATGATAAAAAAAATACTCATCCTTCAACAAATGAAAATTCTTACAAATACAACTTTCCTTCGCATACACACTTCCTCTCCTCCCTCATATCTCAGCATTCCGGAAAGGTTTCTTTGTGCTTCAATTCTGCCACCATCAACAGCATTGCCTCCATTATTGTATCTACGCTTCACTGCTACTTCCTTTGCCGCAGCCTTGAACTACCTGCACCACCTTCGTAGCAGGTTTTATCCTTTATTCCTTCTCAATTTGTTTTTCATCTATCCTCTTTTTTCCAAGTGTGAGCCTTGAACTACCTGCACCACCTTCGTAGCAGGTTATATCCTTTATTCCTTCTCAATTTGTTTTTCATCTATCCTCTTTTTTCCAAGTGTGAGCCTTGAACTACCTGCACCACCTTCGTAGCAGGTTATATCCTTTATTCCTTCTCAATTTGTTTTTCATCTATCCTCTTTTTTCCAATGTATCAATGAGAGTTGTACTTAATTTTTCTTCCGTAAAATTTTGTTTAAATTTTTAATGCAGGTTCTGTTTTAGTAATTTACTTCAAATGTATTGTGTTACAGTTCCTAACGAGTGTTAGATGATGGATTTGTCTCATACTCGCATGTTGCTCACTTCAAGTCTTCTGAAGAGAGGTCGTCATTATTCTCTCCCCTTAATTTTCGGTTGGTTTATTGCATTTGAATGTTTTACTCTTTATCTTTTGTTAGTATTATGATTTGTTTTTGTTATAGTCTCTTTTGCTTATAATTATTTTGATACGAACACTTATGTGCGTGTAGCGTATCAGTTTTAAATTTATAAATCCGAGTTATTTAGCACGACTACAACACAAATAGGCAAGAGAACCTAATCGTATCGTAGTATAGTAAATAAGTACGGGTCTCGAACACAAGGGGAACGAATATGATTTTGAATATAACCCTACTAATTAAATATTAAACTAAATAAAAGCAGTAAAAGGGGAAATTAGAATCTTATCAATAAAGATTCAAACTTTATTATCCAACTCACTAAATAATATTAACAAGAACCAAGAACAAATCAAAGGAAGTGAAAAGCAACAAACTTTATTGGATTTAAGCTTATAATATAAAGATTCCCTCCCTAGATTTGATGAAATTCTCTTTAAGTCAACCAATTAAGTGTACAGACAACTAAATATCATACACCGATTCCTATATCAGTTAGACTGTTGGTCAGATTATCTAACCCTATAATCATGCAATCAACTAATCATATGGTCAAGGAGTCAAGCAAGATTAGTCCTTTAGTTCATATCAATCAAGATTCTACCTTTAATGATTGTTAAATCAACAAACAATTCAATTAACATATAAAGGTCATTATATGAAATTGCACACACATTAAAGTTTCTATTTTTAGTAGTTTAACCCTAGGATTGGTCAATCACTAGTTAAAATTACCTATTGGTCCTAGATAATCATGATTCAAGTCTCACAAATAGATTGGTCCTCTAATTTATGAAAACTCAGTTTCTAAATACCAAAAATAGATCATAAAACACACGTGGATCTTTGATAAAACTCAAATTGATAAATATATGATTTTAAGCATCTTTAACACAAAAGCAACCAACGTTAAAAGAGTCCATCTCCTCTATGGAGGAATATATAAAATACTAGCCTATGAACATCATAAAATACTTCTGGAAATTAATAAACATTAAAAACACAAAAGATAAATAAATAAGAATGATAGAACCAGATTGATCCAAAGCCAAAATCTTCAATAAACAAGCTCCAATACTCCAAAGTTAAACTCCACAGCCCTTAAAATATTTTTGGACTTGTTTTCTTCTTTTTTTGCGTCTGCCGTAAAAAAACTGTCGTCGTTTTCTCCTTAATTAGCTTTCGACGTGAATAATATTCTGTTGCCTCGTATGTTTATATATATATATATATATATATATATATATATATCTTTTTTTCCTTCCAATATATACCCATATATATCCTTCATGGATAATTGAATATATATAAATATAAATAAATAAATATATATATTATTCACCAAAATCAATCCTTATCTCCTTTTTAAATAAACTGATTTAGTTATATAATATATAATATATAATATATATAATATCTATTAATTAAGATATATATACTATATAAATATATAAAATATATCGTATCTCATTTATCTCTTTAATCCTTAATTTCTTTAAATAATTTCTTTTTTTTTTTGTCTTTTTAGCCTGCAAAATAACAAATCAAAGGTAAACGCATTTTTTTACAATTAAATACACAATTTTCGGCTAAAATCAACCCAATATCGCCCGAAATATATATCTAATACACGCGATATCAAACACATTCCATACTAGGCTCATATCATGTCATAAACCCAAGTATAGAACTCACCCCCAAAAGCTAGCTTATAGGGGAGGGGACACCTAGACTTATAAGTCACCAACTTAATTTACCTTTGGCCGATGTGGGATCATAACAATACCCCATGCTTGAAGGACGAACGTCCTCGTTGGTGATGACTATGTTGGTCACGGTTGGCACCCCTCTTTTCGGGTCTAAGCCACCACTCCATAGGTCACCACTCCAAGTCCTTGGGTCACGGCTACGTTGGTCACAGTTGACACCCTTCTTTTACAGGTCCAAGCCACCACTCTGTAGGCCACCACTCAGAGTGTTGGAACCTTGCAAGATGAGGATGGCTCTGATACTAATTGGTACGAACCCATCCCATACTAGGCTCATATCATGCCATAAACCCAAGTGTAGAACTCACCCCCAAAAGCTAGCTTATACGGGGAAGGGACACGTAGATTTATAAGCCACCAACTTAATTTACTTTTTGTAGAACTCACCCCCAAAATCTAGCTTATAGGGGGAAGGGACACCTAGACTTATAAGCCACCAACTTAATTTACTTTTAACTGATGTGAGATTATAACATCTTCAAAGCTTCCTTGAACAGACAACCAGCTTATAATGCAAATAAATGCATGTTCTAACTCTTCAAAAGTGAAGGAGCATAGCAAGCTTGAAGGGGAAAATAAAAGGTTCGGCAGGCTTTATAATATTACTTAACCTGTTCATGTTCTTTAATTTTCCATTTTGGTTATGTGTTTTTGTATTCTGCTTTTGTTCATTTTGAACTCTTGAACATTCCCTTTCAAATGAAAAGAACAAGTCATATATTTTGTTTCTTCTTTTATTGTTTAGATCCATGTAGTATTGCTTACGGTGGTTTTGTTTTTTCCACGCCAAAGCTTAGTTATGGGTGGAACTTAAGAATGGGTGCAGGTTGAGTGTTTGAAACCATGTTTAGTTTATAGTTGTTGGTTCCAATTTTATTGTCATTTTAGTTATGTGATTTTTCCGTGATACCTAACATAATGCATGAAAGGATCTTTGATCAACAATAAATTCACTTGAAAAGCACTTTTCCATTTAACTTTTGATTCACTAGAAGATATTCTCAAGCAACATTTATACTATATTAGGTTTGAAAAGAATACATCTCTTAGCAAGTAAGATGGTTAATAAGCAATTTGAAAAGAAATTAAGACTAAGCAGAATGAAATACGATTATATTTGTCGATGTAGGGAATTAAATCACAAAAAAAATAGTGTAATAGCTAAACTCATTATTCATGTACAATCTCTTAATTTAAGAAAAAGAAATGTTTAATTGGGTCTATTTTTTGGTTTCATAAACCCTCTCATTGTGTTTTGCAGGTTTTTTTTTTCATTTAAAGATTGTATTCTTTGAAACTCCACGTCCCCACCAATACTCTTAATACCACCCGCATCCAACTCAACTTACCCCACTGTCACATCAGTATTCACATCATCTTTCACCTTCAACCCAACTTACCCCACAAACCCCCACATCCAACCTTATTCAACCCAACATCAAATATTAATAAAATATATATATATTAAATGAGAGAGAAAGAAAGAAAAAGAGAAAAAAAAAAGAGCTAACCCGCAACGGGTTCCAGAACTAGCCGGCTCGCGAGCCCATCCGAACCCCACTAGGGGCGATGGTGTTCCCGCGATACCCGATTGAACCCAACATCGGGTTCCTACTCCGATGCGGGTGACCATGCTCTATCTCGGTTTGCTTTTCCTTTTAATTTTGATTTTATGACTACATGTATGTGTGTCCATGGGGGAGGAGGATCACCATATCCAAGCTAGGATGGTGTTCATCGAAGGGTTGATTTGTAGAAGCAGGTAAAAAGAGGTGAGTAAATAGATTATAGATTATTTGTATCTAATCCTGATTTTTGAGGTGTTAATAAATACTCTAATAATGCATATTCATATCCTTTATTAATATTTCTATCTTCCTTCTATATATTTTAGGGTCAATAATGGTTTAACGATCAAAGTTTAACTTCAGTTTGAGTTTTATCATCAAAGTTTTCTTTCAAACAGTTTTATCATAAAGTTTGAATTTATTATTATTTAATCCTTAAAGTTATACATTCTTTTGGTTTAAACCTTAAAGTTTTTTCTCAAACGATATAACCCTTAACATTTTGTTAAAGAATATTTCAACCCTCTAAGTTTTGTTAACTTTTTAATAAAAAGTAAAATGCATAATAAGTAGAGAGGGTAAAATTGAAAATCATACAAAACTTAAGTGATTACTCAGTTTTCTTAACAAAATTTCAAGGTTTAAATCATTTGAAAAAAAGTTTGAGGTTTAAATCATAAAAATTCAAACTTTATGGTAATATCGTTTAGAAAAAAACTTTGATAGTTAAACCGAAATTGAATGAAAAATTTGATGATTAAACGTTATTGACCCTATTATCAAACTACAACTTGCAACTAACCATTTAGGTATGCTGGATTCACATACTATTTGTCGATTGTTTCTTTGAGGGTTGTTTGGGTACGTGTGGTTCAGGTTGGGTTATTGAAATGATGTTGTCCTTTAGTTCTTTTCATACCCGAATGGGTTAGGTTACCAAAGTGGTTTATTTGGAGGTGGGGTGGGGGTGAGGGAGGGTTGTTTTTCCTTAAAATGGGTCTATTGTGGCTTCGATTATTTAAATTGATCTGAAGTTGGGCCAATAAAAATTTAGATTGAAAAACAATTCAGTATGTTGGGTCATGGGTGTTTATTGGGCTGGATTAAACTAATTCAAGATGTTCATGTCTAAAACAACTAACGAAAGTATCAGGAGTTCGAGTCTCTCTGGAGGGTTTCTTCCTAAGAGTAGCTGAAGGTCACTCCCTCGTTGGTGAAAGCAGCCCTACCGAATTAATTAGAGGGGTGTAGTTGGAGTGGTTCGAAACCGGGGCCCGGATTAGATCAACCAGTTTCGATCCTGTGTCACTACCACTGAGTCGAAGCTGTTAAAAAAAACTAACGAAATGACCTGATTAAATGCCAATCAATTCATTGGTAAGTGGGTTTAGCATGGGTTGTTGTGTAATACCCGTTTCCCTAATGTAAATATAGTAATTAATAAAGAAGTTAACTAATTAAATGAGTACTTTTATGGTGGGCTATTAACCATGTAATGTGCTTTTAGCGGACTTAAGGAAGTATTTGGCTTAAATAGATTAAAAGATAAGTACTTTGATTTTGAAAACAACTCCCTAGGAGTCCACTACAGCCGACATACCTTCACATTGAGAGTTGTGTGTGCTTGTTTGAACACTACCGAGGGAGGTAGGGGAATCGATTTCATCTTCAACTGCTTCAAACGGCGGAAGATCATTTGGTAATAACCTCAGCTTACTCACGCATGATTTTGTGTAGTTTCTATTGAGATTGATGGGCTGTGTTGGCATCTGCCGAGATTGTAGAACTGGTCAACGGGGAGGGGGGCTGAACTGAGAAGAGTTATTGATTCTAGACCACAAATGGCTTAATGAAATCGAAATTAATGGTAAACGGTGTGTTAATATCATACTAGGATTGCATTAAAACAAGAATGGGGAAAAGATTGGGTTTCAAATGGGTATACATCGACATTGATGATACAAGGAGATTGGTTCCTAACCTTGAGCCTAATTGCAAATTGTATGTTTCAATGTGAATCCCAAATTAGTTGAGTAGTATGGATTGCAAATTAAGATAAGATTCATAATCACAATTAACAACTACAATCGCAAATTGTATAGGCAACCTTGAATAGGTTTGATTGGTGGGACCTAGGGATGTTTTATGAAATATGTGAGGGTGTTGTATGAAAATATGAGGTAGGGTTTTATAAAAATTATATATTAATACAATTAATTATAAGTTGTTTATAAATTATGTTTAATAACTTGTATAGAGAAAAAAATAATTATATATTTAGGACCATCTCATTTTTCTCTACGTTTTGGTATAAATTTTATTATAATCTGACATTCTTTAAAAAATTAATATATTATTAATTTTTTTTATCCATCAATAGTAGTGGGTAGATAATTCTTGACACAATTTATATATTTTTATATTCATTTATCTCTACGTATCAAAATTGATATAATAACTATCATAGTTGATATAATAACTGATTTCTTGGTCTTTCGATAAAAGAATTAAAAATATATATTTTTAAACTTTTGTTTTATAAGATAAAATTTATATAAAAAATAGATAAGTTTTATAATGAACTAATGTGATAATGGTGGTTTTTCATCTATCCATTACATAAATATTATTTTTATTAAAAATAATGAACACGAGAAACACATTAATGTTATACTAAAAATTTTTAGACGTGAATAATTTTATATTTTCTAAAGGAGTATGTATAAAAAGTATTAAGTATAAAAATTTTACTTACGTAACCGAGCATGGTATAAATTATAGGTGAAGCTCATTAAATTATAAAAATTTAAATGGATTGAAAACTATGTTTTGGGCCTAAATCGGTAATAATTAAATGGACCTAAACCAGAAACAGTAATCTATGCTGAATCGAAAATGGACTTTTAACATGGATTGAAAAGTTAAGTTTGGGCCATACATTGAAAATACTAGTGGGCCGTGAGTCTACGAACGTGAAGGTTGAGGCCCAAGTCGTTAATCTAGACTTTGAGCGGTGATGTATGCAATAATTCAATTTTCAGAAATTAATATAGTAGAACCATGTTGATAGACATACTGATTACCAAAGTACTGTTGTTATTGTAACTATCTAGTATTGCTGATGAGGTTAGTTATCACTAATTTACTCTTTATATTGAGATGATCGTTTATGTATGATAATGTCTGTGATGTGTTGTTGTGATATTTATGCATAGCTGGACACTTATTATTGCAGATTTGGCAATCTATGTGCAGCTGGGCACTTTTCCGTATGTGTGACGTTATTTGATATTGATGTAATGTACTTGCTACCTAAATAAGTGTCATCAGGTATAACGTGCAAGTACCGTGTTACCTCACTAAGCTGCTTACTCATATTTGTTGAATATTTTCAGGACCGTTTCGTGTGGACAAGGGCTAGGCGGCGGTGTGACAACAAATTCCGTATTTATTAAACTCTCATATATTTATTTGATTCAACCGATGTTTTTACTTGAACTACAAATCTCGCGTGTTGGACCGGTGATTAATTGAGAAACAAATTTTGAATATCTTATAATTTAAAGTTTACCCCGCTGACCTATTTGAAATAAAGAAGGGTGTAAACTTGAATAAAAAACACCTTTGACTGAACCTAAATAATTAAATTGGAAATAAAGTTTTAATTTTTGCTGTTATATTGGTTTTTATTTAGCTATTGTATTGGGTCAAAAGTATGTACGCGTTTTGAAGCTAATGTCAAATATGAGTACCAAACAAACTCTGATTTTGTTATATTTGAACGAATTATTGAGGATTAGTTGGTACTTCAATTACTATAGTGGTTAAAACTGGTCCATGTACTTAATTATAGTTAATTTCATAATCGGTTATTTAACTAACCACAGATTGCAAGTTTAGTCTCTTTTTAAAAAAGTTGCAAATTTCATCCTTAAACTATCATTTTGTTGCATGTATTATCCTTTCTAACGTTTTCTGTTAACTTGGATGGTTAATTTTTTTAAATTGACTATTCTACTCTTATATTATTTTTATATAGTTTATTAATAATAAAGTACTTATTATTACAATTATTATTAATCCCCTTTTTTCTACCACACAGCCTCCCCTCCTACCCCCTTTTATCTGTCATTCCTCCCCAAAAGTACCACCGCTAAACCTCATCCTTGCCGGAGAAAACCACCGGCACACCTCCCCCGGCCGAACAAGACCGCCGCCGCCAACTACCATCTTCCTGTCGCTGCATCACCAACGCCTGCGACCCTCTCAGGCCCTCACTTCGTCACTCTCTCACAGCTGTTGAAGTTGTTCTGTCTTATTGCTTTGAGGTAGGGTTCACCATCACCTTTATGGACAGTGGCTCTTGTTATTGGAGTTGGTTCTGTTCTGTTTCTCAGAATATTAACTCTTTCTCTGAAGCTTTGAAGTCTTTGTTGACTTAGGTTGATGGGAGCAGATAAATCAAGGTTGAAGAGGCTTTTGATGGCATCAACATGAGATCTAGCTTTGAGTAGTTCAGTCTGAGATTTTTCCCTTGACAATTTGTGTTGAGCAGCAGCTTGATTTTGACTTTGTTCTTGTTCTTGCTGATATGCTAGCTCTTTGGCTTGGTAGATTTCTTCAACTGAAACACCCAATGCTTGAGCCATTTGAGCATTCTCCCTTTCTTCCTTTTCTTTCAGAGCAAGCTCCCTTTTCATTTGATCATCTGCTTCAACTTGCTCATCTATCATCTTTTGTTTGCCTTTATCCTTAGGAGCAGAGGTTGAAGCCTTTTGGACTGATGGGGTTGATTGGACTGGTGGAGCAGATGGCTTAGGGCTCTGTCTTCTTCTTCTGAGGATGTCAGAAAGTGGAGTATCATCCTCATCATCATAATCAGACTCTATGTTGATTTGTGAAGAGCAACCCTCAGCAACTTTTCTTTTAGGCTTTGGCCTGTTTTCCATCATTTTCAGCCTTTTGGGAAACCTTTGCTCCCCCTCAGAAGATGCTTTTCTTTTAATGGGTGAGGGAGCTGTTGCTTTGGGTGCTTCCTGCTGCATGATTTTGGTGGCTGTTTCAGCATAGGCAGCATCAATATCCTCTGAGTCAGGATCATCCTCCCTGGAAGAACTTGAGAATTTCTCCCCCTTTTTGGCATCATCAAAAGGAGGAGGGGAGTCACATGCTGCAGGCTTATGGGATTGGGTAGGGGCAGGGGTAGGGGTATGGGTGGAGGAAGGGGTAGAGATAATTTCAGAGAGCTGAAGGGAGAGGTCATCCTTGAGATCTTTGATAGCTTTCCACAATGAGAGATGACTCATTCTAGATTGTTCTATTAAGGTTTCTATGTCATCAAGGATGCCTTTGAGAAAAGAAGGCATAGGGAGTAGTTGTTCAGGAATGGGTACAGAATTGTTTGGGTTGATAGGGCGTAGGGTTTGGAGTTGGGATAGGAGGTTGGATATGGTTTGGTTTAGGGTAGAGATAGTAGATTGAAGTAGGCTGGGAATTTGTGGTTGAGAGGGAAGAAGGGTAGAAAGATGGTCTATTTTGGTAAGGATTGGGGTAAGGTTAATGGGTGCAGGGGAGGGTTGGGGTGGGGTCTTGAGGAGCTCAATGTCTTTTGCAAGTCTAGACAGTTGAGTAAAGGTTTGGGTTTGGAAGGCTTGGAAGGTTTGGGTTAGGTGATCAATGTTCTGGTTTATGGTTTGGATAAGGGTAAGGTTTGGGGTTTGGGTAGATATGGATGGGGTAGAGGTGGAAGGAGTAGATAGAGGTTCAAAGAAGTTGGGTAAGGTTTGTGTCCCCTCATTTGAGCCTTGGTGTATAAGCTCAAATTCATTGGGAAGGAGTGTTGAGCCCTGTGCAAGTTGTTTGTTTGTACCACGAGCATTGGCAGGATGTGCTTGTGTAAGAAGAGAATTGATAAGTGGTGCAAGATAAGTGGACTGAGTGTGGGATGCACTCAATAATAGGGTATCCCTTATTGGATCCACATTCTGTTGTGAGAATGTGGATGGTATAGGCTGACTCAATATTGTGAGAGACACAGTATGACCTTGGGTTGAGGTCTATCTTTCAATGAGATCAACCTTTTGGGAGGTTGTCTCAGCTAGCGGCTTAGATCCCATTTTTACAGATGTATCCTGTTGTGAGGATACATCCACTGGCTGAAAGGTTGTAACATCCAATTGCTCCCCCTCAACATGAGGAAGGGTAATTGGAGTTGAGGTCAGAGGTGTGGATTGCACTCCCTCAAAGTGCTCATAATGAGTCACTTCTGGTGACCTTGTATATATGGGGCTACGGATAGGAGTAGAACTAGTGACCACAGGAGGTTCACTAGAGCTTGGCTGTTGGAGTGGTGTTTGGACTGGAGATGAGGATGGGCTATCAAAGGTTGGGACGACCATTTGAATATCCTCAGAGGTGGAATCAGTACTGTCCATACCTTGGGTCATGATGTGCCTACTTCTGTCAATGAGCTCCAGAAGTTGCTCAGAGATCTCTTGTTCTTGGGCATCACCATCATCACCAAGAGGACTTAGCTCCATTGGACTGGGAGCATCACCATCACCAGCATCATCATCATCATGCTTAGAACCAGTGTGACTTTCATCAGCATCATCATCACCATCATTATCATCATTTTCATCACCATCATCAGCATTTGCATTGTCGTTTGCAGCATCTATCAGCTCTTGCATTTGGGCAGTGATTGGAGGACCTCTGTTTGCCTTTAAGAAATGGAAGATCTTTTCACCCATGGCAGGGACAGGAATATGCTCAAGATGTTCTGTTAAGCCCACATAATCATCCTCTCCAATCTCCCGCACAGCTATCAGGCTCAATAGTCTAATGTAGGGCACCTACGACCTCGATGATTTCTTGTTGGTGCTCTGGGTGATTTTATCAATAAGGTCCGAAAATATCACTTGAGCAAAGTCGATATTTACCCTGAAGACTAGGGCATAAAGCACAAGGAGCTCGGTTTGATTGATGAGATGATGGCTTCCAGATTTAGGACCGAAGCAACGTATGACCACGTTTGCCTAATACTTCCATGGATGAGCGAGAGCAGAGACTTTGACTTGACCATGCACTACAGGTTCATTGTAGCCGATGGTGTCTAAAACGGTTTGAACTTCTGCTCTGGAGAGAAAAGCGGTGTACGGTGGGAAGTTAGGAATAGTAGAGGCTTCACGAAAGGTTTCGGTGGTGATCTGGAGATGATAGTTTCCTTGGGCTAGGGTGCAGTGGATGGTGTTGGTGTTTAGGTTATAGGTTGCGGAGTACCATAGTTCACCGATAATGGTAGGGTAAATGTAGTGTGGATCAGCGGTGAGACTATCAAACAGGGGATGGGCTTGAAGGAACGGAACCATTGGTTCATAACCTTGGTTTTCTCGCGAGGCAGGGATGGTGGTGCAGAGTAGAATGTTGTTGGGAGTTATATTCATCGGTTGATTGGGTGCAACATTCTCACCAGGGTTAACAGCCGGGTCTGGAATATAGGTGGCCATTTGGTAGGGATGATGAACAGTGAGTATTGAGAGAGAAGGTAGGGTAGTTCTTTGTAGAGAGAGAGAGAGGGAATTTGGAAAGTTTGAACAGGTAAAGGTGAATGAGAGAGAAATTGGGATATTTATGAAGGTTAGTTAACAGAGATCATTAGATGCTGACAAAAGATCTAACGGAAAACAAATTAATTAGCCATTAAATGAAAACTAACAAACGGAGTAAATAACTAGGGTTAAAAAGCATTAAATGAGAGTAAAAAGTGAAAATTTACTAAGTGTAGAATCATCAGCTGATCAAGGAGAGTATCAGTTGATGGGTATCAGCTGATGAAAAACTATTAGTTGAGGAGTATCAGCTGATGGAAAACTATCAGCTGAGGGGTATCAGCTGATGGAAAACTATCAGCTGAGGGGTATCAGCTTATGGAAAACTATCAGCTAATAGTGAGAATTTGGGTATCAGCTGAGTAAAGTACTTAGCTGAGTATGTCTTCCTTATCTTAAAGTGATCAACTGAGTAAATTTGATCAGCTGATAGGCATCAGCTGAGCATAGTTACTCAGTTTACACAAATTAAGTAAGACTTAGATATGCTTAAATAAGTAACTTATAATATTCAACACTTATAAATTAGCACAAACTAAATTACCACTATTCTAAACTAAAAAATTAAGCATACCTAGTTTGGATATTAGGAAGTTGAACCTTGCTTCATCTAATGGCTTTGTGAATAAATCTGCAAGTTGTAAATCAGTGTTAATGTAGTGCAAAGTTACCTTCTTCTTTTGCACATTATCTCTGAGAAAATGATGTCTGATTTCAATATGCTTTGTTTTTTAACGCATGAATGGATTATTTGAGATGGAGATTGCACTTGTATTGTCACAAAGAATTGGGGTGTCTTCAAACTTCATATCATAATCAAGTAGTTGATTTTGTAACCACAAAATTTGAGCACAACAGCTTCCTGCGGCAATGTATTCTGCTTCTACAGTAGATGTTGACACTGAATTCTGTTTCTTACTAGACCAACTAATCAATCTTCCTCCTAGAAGTTGACAACCACCTGAAGTACTTTTTCTGTCTAATGTGCATCCTGCAAAATCAGAATCAGAATATCCAACTAACTCAAAATCTGAGTCTTTGGGGTACCAAAGACCAAGATTAGGAGTTCCTTTGAGATATCTGAATATTCTCTTAACAGCAGCAAGATGTGATTCTTTAGGATCTGCTTGATATCTTGCACAGAGACATGTTGAAAACATTATATCTGGTCTACTTGCAGTGAGGTACAAAAGTGATCCAATCATTCCTCTATAAGTAGTAATGTTCACTGATTTGCCATCAGTGTCCTTTCCTAACTTAATAGAAGTAGACATAGGTGTTTTCATTGAAGAACAGTTTTCAAAATCAAACTTCTTGAGTAAATCTTTGACATACTTTGTTTGATGAATGAAAATACCATCAACCTATTGTTTAATTTGCAAACCAAGAAAATAGTTTAACTCACCCATCATGCTCATTTGATAATTATCAGACATGAGTTTAGAAAACTTTTTGCATAGTTCCAAATTAGTAGACCCAAATATCATATCATCTACATATATCTGCACAAGTATCACATCACCTTTGTACTTCCTAATAAATAAAGTGCTATCAATGCATCCTCTTGTAAAACCTTTGTTAATGAGAAAAGAAGAGAGGGTATCATACCAGGCTCTTGGAGCTTGCTTAAGATCATATAATGCTTTGTTTAGGAAGTAAACATGATCAGGTAAGCTTGACTCCTCAAAACCAGGAGGTTGTTTGACATACACCTCTTCTTTCAAATCTCCATTCAGAAATGCACTCTTCACATCCATTTGAAACACTTTGAAGCTTTTGAAGGTAGCATAGGCTAGGAATAGTCTGATAGCTTCCAATCTTGCAACAGGGGCAAAGGTTTCATCAAAATCAATACCTTCTTCTTGACAGTACCCCTGTGCCACTAGCCTTGCTTTGTTTTTGATGATTTGCCCATTTTCATCTAGCTTATTTCTGAACACCCACTTTGTTCCAATGATGGATTTATCCTTTGGTTTGGGTACCAAAGTCCATACATTATTTCTTTTGAATTCTGCCAGTTCCTCTTGCATGGCAGACACCCAGTGGGGATCATTGAGAGATTCATTAACCTTCTTTGGTTCAATCATTGAGACAAATCCAGAATACAAGCAGATGTTGCAAGCGTTTGATCTTGTTCTAACTGGATCATCTATGTTGCCTATCACCAAATTATGAGGATGGTGCTTGAGGTCTTTGAAGGATTTTTGGATTTCTTGGGAATTGGGATTCATTTGGATTTGGGGAGAAGAAGTTATATGTTGGCTATCAGCAGTAGAAATGAGTTCATTTTGAGTGGCTGATATAACTTCATTATTGCAATCTGTGGGTATCTCTACTGAAGAGGGAATGAGTGATATGGAATTGGAATCCAATGATGTTGAGTCATTTTCCACATGATTCAGTAGAGGTATAGGATTAGATGAGGATGGTTGTACATGGTTAAAAACTTGGATAGGAATAGGTTCATCTATATCATGAGCAGCTGGTGGTGGGGGATCTACTTGCTCTGGAGGAACTTCTCCAGTTTGCATAAGATCATTAAATTCTTCACCTGAAACATGATTAGAAGAACAGGAAGCAACAAAGTCATTTTCATTAAAACTTACATTGATAGATTCTTCTATGACTTTGGTTCTGAGGTTGTATACTCTGTATGCTTTAGAAATCACATAGTAACCTACAAACACTCCTTCATCAGCTTTAGGAGCAAACTTCTGCAATTGATCTTTTTGATTAAGTATGAAACATTGACAACCAAAGATATGCAGAAAGCTGATGCTTGGCTTCCTTCCCTCGAGCACTTCATATGGAGTTTTGTTGTGCCTCTTGATAATAAGGGACCTGTTCTGTGTGAAACATGCACAACTTACAGCCTCAGCCCAGAAATTAAATGTTAACCCACTTTCACACAACATGGTTCTGGCAGCCTCAATCAATGTTCTGTTTCTTCTTTCAGCTACACCATTTTGTTGTAAGGTTCTTGGAGCAGAAAAGTTTTGAGATATCCCTTTCTCATCACAGAAAGATTCCAGAGTTTGATTTCTGAATTCAGTTCCATGATCACTTCTAAGACTCCTCACCAGATTGCCATTCAACAATTCCATCTTCTTGATAAAGCAGATAATTTTTTCAGCTGCCTCACTTTTTGCTTTAAGAAAGAAAACCCAAGTATATCTTGAGAATTCATCAACCAATACAAGAGCATACTTACTTCCACCAATACTAGCAGTTGCAACAGGACCAAACAGATCCATATGCAACATATAGAAAGGTTCTGTAATTGAGAAGGCCTGCTTGGATGGAAATGATGCCTTATGTTGCTTTCCCTTCTTACAAGCAATGCAAGGTTTAGGCTTAAGATAAGTCAGTGAAGGTAGTCCTGACACTAGTTCACCCTTGCTTGACTGATTGCTCATGGTTGAGTAAGTTACCATAGAGAGCAACCAGAGACATTCCCTTAATCTTCTCACTATGTCTTAGAACAGTGACAAAGTGATCCCATGTTTCAGGAAGGGAGTCTAGAAACTTGTTCACCAAGACAAAGTTGCTCTTGGTTATGTCTGCCCTTTTCAAGTCATTAACAAGGCAGTTGAACCTGGTGTATGTCTGAGTAAGACTCTCACCTTTCTGAGCAAAGAAGAATTCATACTCTCTGTTGAGGAGGAGCTTCTTGTTCTCCTTCACCTCTTCAGTCTCTTCATATGCAACTGTGAGTGTATCTAACATCTCTTTTGCAGAAGAACAGTTAAGCACTTGATGATAGATTTCATTGGGTAGTGCAGAGACAAGAGCTGATCTAGCCTTAACATCTAGGCTAACCAACCTCTTATCCTCATCTGTCCACAGATGCATGGGTTTGGTTATGATTCTTTCAGTTGTAGAGGTTTGACCTTCAGATTCTGATGGGATAGATAACACTGATGTTGGAACATAAGGACCATCAGTGACTATTTCAAGCATTTGGATATCAAGGGTGGATAGGAAAAGATGTGCTCTACTTTTCCAAATGGAGAAATTTTCAGCATCAAACATGGGACATCTTGTTAAGGACCCAGTGTTTGAGATATTCATATTGTTTGCGGATGAGGCCATATTGAGAGGGGTAGAAGTAGTTGTAGAGTAAGCAAAACAGATCTAGATATTGATTATCTAACCTGCTCTGATACCAGTTGTTAGTCCCAGATTGAGTACGCAACAACAAATGTTTGTAGAAGGGGGGGGGGGTTGAATACAAACTTTAGGTTTTAAAAATTAAAGACGCACTTATATACTTTTATATAATTCTTATTGTTATGAATCAAGAATTACATATACTAGAAGCGGAAATTCTAAATACAATAAAAGGTGGCAATCAATTTGTCTAACACATAGACAAGCTAACTCTAAAACAACTAATGTATTTAGAGTGTTCAACACATGAACAAGTTTGATTCTACACAATGCTTATACTCTACGAAATTTCTCAACTGATGAGATTTTCTTTTAGTGTAGTAGAGACTTCACTTTGTTGTGTTGTGTAGTATTCTCTGTTTTCATGTCCACCATGCATGAGTATATATAGAAGTCTTGGTGGATCCGGTTGCATGAAGGTAAGAGACCAAGAGGATGTTGAAATATAATATTTTAATTGTAAAGGTAGTGGGTAAAAAGTAAAGTTACTTTAATCAAATGCATGATAAAAGTAATTGTACTTTTCTACAAAAGTGCAACCTATTCACAATATAAAATATTAAAGTCCATATCTACTGTCGTGTAGAAGTATCTTTCCCTTTCCATGATTGTACTTTAATCAACACCATGCTTCTGATTGATTTGACTTTACCAAGTATGGGATTGCCAGCCATACTTAGTTGTTTGAACAAATCTTCAAGATCTTCGTCTGTTTGAGGTATCATTATCCTTTTCCAGAGGATAAGGTCAAACCTTTTTGTCTCATACTTGATCCAAAAAGTGCATTTTACTTTTACAAACAAAGATCTAAGGCATAATAGAACAACACATGTTCTGCCTTTTACATATGACTTACAATCTGAAAAGATAGAGTAGATTTGACATTTTTCACGACTCAGCTAACAGATTGTACTAGGAACTCTGATATTCACTACTCAGTTGACAAAATATATCAGTTGATCACTTTTTGCTAGGACTCAGTTGACACATATTGCTCAGCTGATCATATAGATGCTCAACTGTTCAATAGTAAGCTTAGGAGAACATAAGCTCATGTATTTATATGATCAGTTGATCAAGAATGCTCAGCTGATCAATCAAATACATCAGTTTATGAGGAGAGATGACTTGTGTAAAGGAAGACTTACTTAGCTGATGCTCTGGGCCTCGGCTGATCCATTTGTTCACTCAGCTGATAGAGTAGGCACTCAGCTGATCAATCTGTTTACTTAGCTGATGGAATATTTTCATCAACTGATCAACGATTTTGCTCAGCTGATATACTGTTTTCCTTAGTTGATGGTCTTCTATACTTGTTTTCTTCATCTGATGCTCCTTGGCTGATACCCTTTGGCTGATACATTGAGTAGGATCTGATGCTTAGCTGATGGCTTATTTTCCTCAGCTGATGGTTCCATACTTAGCATATTTTTACATAAACTGATTCAAACAACACATGTTTGAATTCTTTCTAAGTCATACTAAATGTAGGGTTTAGTTATCATCAAATCCTATGTTTTAGGATAGGCAGAGTTGATTATTAGGGTGAAGTGATTATCTCCCCAACAAAAGATATCTTTGCTTACTATTAGAAGATCAGAGTGATGAGTTTTCTAAAAGCATAGATAAAACCTTTTACGTATGTCAGGGCTAGTCGGAGCTTTTTTGTATTCCTAGTGTTAAATGTCTATGGAAGATAATGTCCCGATATTAGGTTATCTGGAAACCTAATTCAGGAATTACTACTTCATAGGGGCATTTAAGAGATACAAAATTGGATAGTATTTAGTTCAAGAAATATAGAGATATGTTGTTGATGTTTGATGACTTGAATAGGCTTGGAGTAAGAAGTTACTCTAATGCATATTTCTGCTAGGATAACTGTTGATCTTTGATCAAAGTTGATGATCCTAACTTGTGGTGTTGTTTGTTGATTCTTAAAGTATCACTAACCTTATTGTTGGTTTTTGAGACAATGAGTGTATGATTACTTTAAATTTTTGAAAAGTAAGATCTCTTTGATGCATACTTTGAAGTAGTCTTGTCAAAAGAGATATAATTGAATAACAAAAGATCTTGTGGATGTTGTGGGACAAATCCACTAGTTAAGCCGTTGTTATGGACTAGTGGTGTTTGTCATACTAGGTCCATTAGCATGTCTAATGCGTATAACTTGGCTTGAATATGTTTTGGTTTATGTTTGATTTGTACTTATATTTTGGGGACATTAAGCAATATTGTAATTCATACCATATCGATTATTAAATGGAGATTTAATAATACGCCGAGGGCGGGTATTTTATGAATCCTTATTGTGTTCCATCTTAGCATGTTTAAACACTTCCGAGAATGTTTATCATTCTAAAATCTCCACAATCGGTTATACTTTATGGGAAGGAAGTATAAATTAAGATCGAGGTAAAGAGTTGGTTTTGTTAAACGTGATTCTTGCCTATACTTGAAAGGGGTTTCAAGTGATTGGAGGACCCGCACCCGAGTTCGCTTCATGGTTCTAGTCATAAGAAACTCGGGATGATGATGACGTTTCATCCTTAAACTAGAGTTGCATGTGATTCCAAAGCATAGGTCTGCTTTGCTTTGATCGTTTTTTAACGCGGTCCGTAACTGATCGTTATAAGGGAGATGATTGGGTAGAGTATTATCTATGTGGCGGGACTATGTAGTTGAAAGGAATTTGTTCCTCTATGTATAGAGAAGATATCCATGGGCCCCTCGATGATTGAGTGCTGACGTTCATATGCATGGCCGTGCTCAAGTTATATTGATGATGGATCAATGTTAACTTGGTTTGTTGGTCACCACTAATCTACAATCGAGAAACATAATCGTGAACGATCTGAAGGTTGACTTTATTCCATGGCTTGTGTTCACATAGGATATCGCGAACAAAGGGATATATATGTTAATTTATCTTTAGGACAATCATTTTATGATTGGGATCTTGTCAAGAGTGGCATACCCTATACTGACTTGAGAGCATAGATGTCTTGCTAGAGGCCGCTCTATGTTTGTGTTATTTTTCGTAGTCGTGCCACGTGCAAGTGGGAGTCTGTTGGAATATGCCCGCTGACACGAACGAGTTAATGGCACTACCGATGAGGTATAGGCCTATTGGGTCACACACCAAGTATTGATTCCGGCAACACGATCAAGCAAAAGAGAGGAATAGACCAAAATGGGTTTTGGCAGGATGGTACACGGGCCGTGTTCCTGAACACGGGCCGTGTCAAGTCCAACATACACGAGGCGTATTAGCCGTGTAGATGAACACGGGCCGTGTAGTGCTTGATAGACACGGGCCGTCTTAGCCCAATTGGGGCCGTGGACTTTGGGCCTACACGACCGTGTAGACCTACACGGGCCGTGTACGTTCGCTGTAACAGCAGAATTAACAGCCTTAAACACTTGGTTTAATGGTGTTAACTTCTAATAATGGTGGTAGACAAAGAGGCTACAAGTTATCTGCTCTGAGGGAGGTTTTTGGATGTCTCTTGGCTCTTGGTTGACATTTGAACTCTCTCTCACTTGTTCATCTTGTTCTTGGTGTTCTTGAACACAAGAAGCAAGAAATACATAGACTTGGGTATTGTTTTGGTGGCTACACCAACTTACTAGCATTTGGGAATCAAGGTTGCTTGGGGTGGACTTCATTAGAGGAATCCTTGTTTGGATTCTTGAAGCCTTGACTTGCTTGAGTTCTTGAAGATTAACAAGAGGAAGATCATTGTACTTGAGTTGTGGGATAACTTTCTTTCTATCTTGTTTATTATATTTTAGTTGAAATTCCATGTCTAGATATTGGTCCATGGGAAGTGTTTGTTTGGTTAGCTTATTATTTTGTATTATATCTTGCTTCCGTTGCTACTCGATTATGCCAAACAAATACCTTCATCGTCTGGCACTTACTGTTTCATAAATCTCAATCTCTCATTGAATAGTATGATCAGGTCATCCACTGACATATTCCCTGACATCTGTAGATCCATGAACTCCTTCTTGATCTTGGCAATCTCAAACGAACTACAGTATTGTTCACACAACTTCTCCTGAAATTGGCTCCAGGTAACGCTCTCTTGCTGTTCCTTGGTAAAGTGCCCTATTATAGAATCCCACCACACCATCACGTCCCCTTTCAACATCCTTGACGCATACTTCACTTTCAATTCATCTTCGCAATTATAGGTGTCCAACACCTTGACCATCTCGCGTAAGCAATTCAGGGTGATATTGGGATCAGAACTCCCTCGATACTTCGCAGGTTTACAATCCAAAAATTGTTTGTATGTGTAGGTTGCTTATATCTAGGAAATGCCAAAGGAAAACCTCCCTGTGGCGCAAAGAGATAATAAAACGGTTGTGGCATAACCTGAGTTACCGGTGGTAGTGGTGTCGTTACTAGTGAAGTGGTTGATTGAGTTGTTATCACAGTTGGGATGAGTATGCCTCTGCTGCTCCAAACTATGAACCAAGTTTCGGAGATCTAACAATCCGTTCTCAAGCTTGAATATATACTTACTCTGATCTTCTTTGTGAGTTTGACCTGAAGTTCCTGCGATCTCTGTAGTATCCAAGTTCTCAATCACCGGCGCCTCTGCAGTTTCCTGGGTCGCAGGAGGAAAGACTAGGTTCCCTCTGTCAGCCATTTCTGTAACAGTCATAACATCTCACAATTCATTAGCATAACCCGTTAGTACTCAAAATACTAACTACCACAAGCATCTCCAACTCACTTTAATTCCCCCGAAGGAAAGTTTGACCCTTCACGAACCAAGATTTGGGAATGCAACACTCTAGCCGTGCATGCATTGCCAAACCAAGGCTCTGATACCAAATCTGTAACACCGGAAAACCAAAGCCATTTATTAAACGTGTTGCGGAAGCATTAAACAAACAAACTTTACATAAGGTACAATATTACAAACATCTTCCAAAAATATTGGTTCAAAAACAATACACATTCAACTTGGTGTTACAAAATATACTAGCTCGTTTTTAAAAAAAAAAAATACAAAAACATATCAGAGCAGGGTCGAGCTTTTATTCTACGAATACAAACCTACAAAAGCAACAACTGAGGGGGGATTAGCACAAAACTAAGTGAGCAGAAGCTAAATGATATCGCGCTAAATATATATAAATATTATGCGATATTGGGTTGGTTTTAGCTGAAAATCGTGCATTTGACTGTAAAAAGATACGTTTACCGTTTCTTTTAAGTTTTGTAGGCTAAAAAGGCGAAAAAAGAAATTTATATAACAACCGATCCAAGGAAACCGAGAAAATCGATGAAAGCCCAATAAAATAAAAGAGGCCAAAAGAAAAATGAATAAAATAAAGAGAAGCCCAAAAGAAAAGAAAGAAAGGAAAGAAAAGCCCAAGAGAAGCCCCAGCCCAAGGAAAAGAAAAAGAATCCATCCGGGCGTGAAAGTCGGCATCGCGGCGCGACACACTCATGTATACAGGCGCGACGAAGCTGTTTGGATAAGGCCTATCCGGGTGCCACGTGCCGTCGCGGCACGACCAACTCCAGTGTCGCGGCGTGACGCGTCAAGATAACGCCAATTATTGAATTTCAAAGAAGAAGGATCGGGGTAAAATTGCTCGTCGCGGCGCAACACCCCTGTTTTCAGAAAAGTATTTAAACGAACTTCTAGATCTGATTTGGGGTTAACCACTCGATTTCTTCCACCACTACTCTGCCAAATACATCCCAAAACACATCCCAGAAGGCTTGAGCTCGGATTTGAAGGATTGAAGCAATAATTGAAGATCGAAGGGCTTGGATCTATTGCTTTTTATGGTTTTTCCACTCCTCTTCTGTTTTTAATGTTTTTATTAAATTTTCAGAAGTTGAATATGATTGTTCTAGGCTAGTTCTTCTGTTTTCCTTCCTAGAGGAGATGATACTCTATTTTAATTGATTAATTCCATGTTTTAGGATCTAAATTCCTCATGTATTCATCTTACAAGTCTTTCCGAAGATCCATATGTGTTATGGTTACTGTTTTTGCATGTTTATAATCTGAGTTTGTATGAATTGGAGGACCAATCCATTTATTAAACTTTAATCATAACTATTTAGGACCAATAAATAGTATTGACTAGTGATTGATCAAATCCTAGGCTTAAACATGTCAAGATGGGAACTTTAATGTGTATGATTGATGCATGAAGATCTTTGTGTGTCAATATAATGATTGGTTAACTTGATTAATCATTAAAGGTAAGATCTTGTTTGATTCGAACTTAAAACGTCTAATATGCTTTTATTTAATTTAATGACCATTAAAGTTGAGTAATTGCATGGTTAAAAAGCTAGGTACTTGGATCAAGAGTATAGCTATGATAGAAATCGGTACATGTTGAATGAATGATCCATTGCACAATATAAATTGGTTTTAATCAATTGAAAAGAGTAGAATTGAATCTAGGGAGGGAAAGCTTTAATTTGTTAGTTTAATCCATAAAAGTTTTTTGCTTTTAGCTTACTTGGGTTGTTTTTGAGTATTTGGTAGTGTTAGGATCAATTTAGTACCATAAAGTTTCAATCTTGATTACAAATTCCCTTTAATTTAGTTAATTGCTTTAGTTTAGTATTTAATTGCATTTATTTAGTTTAATTGTCTTTATTTGGTTTAATTAGTTTATTTTAGTTAATTTTTTATTAATTTAATAAATTCAGTATTAGCTCCCGTTCCCCAAGAGTTCGACACCCGACTTATTAACTATATTACGAAACGATTAAGTACACTTGCCTATTCGTGTAGTTTTTTGTAATTAATTCGGTAAAATATAAATTTAAATCTAGTACGTAAAACGCACATCACTAAACACAAAGGCAAACATCAACAATCGATACCAAAGCATGTAACCACACAATCAAGAAGACCGGCGGTTCGGCGCAGAACCTACAACTAATGCCGGCCAAAGCAAATGTTTACCTATAGCCCTCTACTGAATTGGCACAGTGAAATTCCCCTCTGACACAACCCGTGCATCAGTAGGACTACCACTGTTCAACCAACCAGTAGACGAGCCCAGCCCAATTCCACGTATAGCTGACTTCTCAAACGTAACTCGATATCATCCCTCGATCATGTATTGGCCAAATAATCATGCAACAGATATAATCAAGCAACAATCAACAATCAGACTCAACAGTCTAACAATCACATACGCATACGTCACATCAATCATATCAACCATAATCTTTACCCTCCGTGAGTTAACATCCACTCACCTCGTGATCTCAGATGTGAAACTCAGATATCTAATATCACCGAGTCTTTGTGTTTCCTGAAAACACAGTAACAACAAAATCAGTCTCGGATATATAAATATATCTGCCCACATATATTTATATCTCAATTTCTCATAAACACTAAGATTAATCCTCATAAGATTATATATATAACAAACAACATCAAAGCATCAACAAACAAAAGCATATCCTGAAAAACCGGGGACACGTCGCGTCGAACAATCCGACGCGTCACATCGAGTCTAAATGTCGGATTTCAAGGTCTCGGATTCCATCTCTCGGACTTCTAGTTCCGGATTCTAGGGTTGTCGGATTCGGTCAGGGTCGGATTCAAGGGTACCGGATTTGAGAAATATCGGTTTTAGGGATTAACGGATTCAACAAGGTCGGATTTAGGTTCCTCGGATTTTGGGTTCATCGGATTTATTGTGTCGGAATTTGGGTCTGTCAGAATTAACTATCGGATTCAAGTTCCGGATTTAGGGAATCGGATTCATGAGTATCAGTTTTTTCATGGTAATCGGATTTAGGGAATAGCGGATTCCTCAATACCGGATTCAAGGAGTTCCGGTTTCAATGATATCGGATTCATCATCATCTTCCTCAACTCATATCCAACCGACTTCAAACACTCATGGATCAATTCCAGAACTCACAAAACTTACCAAAACTTTCCAAAAACATATTTAAACATCTATAAACATGTTTACATGCATCGTAATCATCTTATAATCATGTAAATCACTAGAACAAACAAAACCTATTTAATCAAGTAAGCTTTAAACTTCATTCATGGTGTTTCTCTTCTAAGTTTATAAAACACAACAAGAAACATATCATACAAGAATCATAAACTAACATTGATCTTGATTTAACAACAACAATTCCTTCACTTTGAAACTTCAAATCTTTCTTCTCTAAGTTTTCTTCAACGAGAGGTTTCTAAGAACACACATACACCTTTACTTATTTTGAAAATATGAGCAGATATCTTCATGCCCATACACGTATACACTCACATTTGACAAATCCTAAGCAGGAGGTGTTTAACTCTCTACATGCATACGTATACACATACTACATACATAACTCCATGTATACATATGAACACACATACATAACATACTACCATTTAATTAATTAACTAACTTTTTAATTAATTAACTTAATTAATATTATTTAACTCATAAAATCATATAATTAATTTAAACGCAAATAAGCACGTACCGCTAACCCGCTAACAACTAGCCCGGGTTTGCGGGTGTTACAAATACTTTATTTAAGGGCAAATTGCACGAAAATACAACAAACTATGTCAATATTTCCATTGTATGCAAACAATTTTAATTTGTACCTAAAAATACACACAACTTATAAATTTGGTTCATTGTATACAAGTTACCTATAACAATAGGTAACTTACCGGTAGCCTAGCAAAAAATAAATGAAGTTTAATACTTAAAAATGCAAACAAATTTCAAATTTTGTTCATTGTATACAACCAGTAACCGATAACCGGTAACATACAATGAATCAAAATTGTAAGTTGATTATATTTTTAGGTACAAAATAAAGTTGGTTGTATACAATGACAATACTGACATAGTTTATTATATTTTCGCATATTTTGCCCTTTATTTAATACTAATGCAAATAAATTTTGCTTTGATTTATGTTTTTCTTTCTTAACATAATTAAATATTAATATTACTCACAAAATGATAATTTGTGGTGCATTAAATCGGATGCAACCTATTTAATTACAACGATAACAAACTGTTCTATCTAATCAACTTTATAACAATCTTTGTATACAATAAATAATAGGCGAATAAATAATTAATTTTATAAGCCTTATAATTTTAAGTTAATTTGTATATTATCTCTATTATGAACTAAACTAATTTTTTACATAAAATTTTACATATGTTTAAGTATTACCGTATTTGTTTTGCAACTTTATTTTTTGGTTACTTCTATTAGAGTCATCATTTGAATGCTTATATAATGGACGGATCCATATTCCTATGAAGTTTTTTTCTAAATTTCAACCACGTAATGGTTGATTCAAAATCAAAGCAGTGAGGGTTCAATATGTCTTAAGGATGTTCGAGGAAATTAATTGTATTTTTTTTACTTGATAAAAACGTAAGTAATTAGACATTTATTCAGAGCTATCCTAAATTATTATATACAATATTTTCAATCTGATTAATAAGGTATATTATAATAGAGAGACATAATTGTTGAGGTTGTTCCTTCTGATTTTATGCAAAGTTATGAGCTAATGAACTTAGAAGGTGGTATGTTTTCAATAGAGTCTTTTCATTTCTATGAAATTGGGTGTAATGACTTCCCGAGGTATGAAACTTACCCTCTCCATTGTAACGAGTATAAACTTCGGTTTTACAAAAAAAAAAAACAAAGCTTATACCATTGAAGAGTACATCAGTTGGATTTGAGCTTCCGTATTATCCAATGAAACTTACCCTCTCCATTATATTTATGTTTTTTCTTTCGTTTGCCTTTTGAAGTATTTGTGTTTTAGTACATTTTTGGTTTGGTAATATTTAACTTAATACCGGAATTTATGTGCTAATTTTTGTTAGTATTCCTTAATGTTTGGCTTCGATATGGTTATTAGATCGTGCCTATTTAATCAAAATGTAAATAAAATTTCATTAATGTTTATTAAAGAATATACAAAGAAATTGAACCATATTGAACAACAAAAAGAAAAAAAAATGAAAAATTTACTTCTAAATCTTTGATACGTGAAAATTACGTTTTAAATTAAAGTCCAAAATCATCTAAGTTTCATCACACACTATCAGCGAGTATGACTGGATCATGTAGTAGTATAGCCTAGGTAAGTAGGGTATCGTCTCCACACGAAGAGTAAGAATATTTCATTAAAATAGATTCCACTAATTAACCTAAATATATTAGTTAAAGGAGGATTTTGCTTGAATATTAATAAAAACTAAGAAAAAGAAAGACGGCTAATTAAATAAATTTAAAGAGCAAAAGAACGATGAAATAGATAGGAAACTGACTATGAACAGTATCGAAGATTTGTTTTACCTAGAGTCAATCCACCTAGTCTTGATTAATTATGAAACATGAACTATGAAGATTATGATTCTAACGGGTAACCTAACTCATCTCCTGAATCACCAAGTTAAATGATTAATAAATTAAGGTAAATAAATCTCTTTCTAAACCCGTCTAACCAATTACATCATGTTTACAATCCAATAGCAGGCTAATCTCCCGAATCGCCCCTTAACCTACTAACTCCCATTTGATAGGTTAACCCTACTTAATACTTAAGTTATTAATTAATTATTCCTAAACATTATCCCTAATGTTTATCTAGTAATCCAACAAGTAAATCACTAATACTAATATCATCCATAATTAATTGGGCAAAATGCATAAAAATACAATTAACTTTGTCTTAATTATCATTGTATACAATCAACTTTAAATTCTTAAAAATAATACAACCAACTTTCATAATTCACTCATTGTATGCAAACAACTTTTTTCTATGTGTAGTATTTAGTTACCATTGTATACAATAAACTTTTCTATAATTTCCATTGTATACAACAACTTGTATACAATGGGAGGATTATAAAAGTTAATTGTATTATTTTTTAAAAAATAAAGTTGATTGTATACAATGATAATTAACATAAAGTTCATTGTATTTTCATGCAATTTACCCTAATTAATTCCCATTAAAAACACATAACAATCCATAGAATAATCAATCAAAAGTAAAAGCGTTAAATGAGTGGTTTTTTAATTGAATATAACTTACAAAAATCAAACACATAATTCACGAACAAAAATAAAGCAATCCATGAGTTTCATCTAATTTAGGTAAAATAGGAGCCCTAAGTCATAGACAAGTTAGAAAAAAAACAAATACAAAGAAAAACCAAGTTTATAAATCATTATAGAATGATGATAAACAAACCGAGTTAATCCCGTAGAAGTCGTGGCCTCCTTCTTCAAACACTATTTCATAGACGCTCCCCTTGATCTACTTTAAAGATTAATTGGTTGTTCTATGTAACGTCCTAAATTTTTTTTAAAGCCAATACTAAATCATACGGTTAAAGGTTTATAATAACAGAGAAGTAGTATAATATCAATTACAACCCGGGTGAATATTAAACTAAATCTTAAATTCAAATACAAACATTTTGACTACATTAGAAGGTTCATGGTAGTTACAACATCATGGAAGCTGTTGGAGATGAGCTATCAAACACGAGCTGGAGTCCCGTCGTGGTGATCACCTGAAAAGATGGTCAAACAACAACCGTAAGCAACAAAGCTTAGCGAGTACTTTACCTACAACTAAAACCAAACATCACATCATCAACTTGTTCACATATGCAACATCTTTCATTCCCACTACAGGAGTAGACGGTCACACATTCCCGCTACCGTAGTAGACGGTCCCACATTCCCGCCACCGAAGTGAACGGTCTCATCATTCCCGTCACCGAAGTGAACGGTCCCATCATTCCCCTGACTGAAGTGAACGGTCCCATCATTCCCCTCGCCGAAGTGAACGGTCCCATCATTCCCCTCGCCGAAGTGAACGGTCCCATCGTTCTCGTCACCGACGTGAACGGTCCCATCATTCCCGTCACCGAAGTGAACGGTCCCATAATTCCCGTCACCGAAGTGAACGGTCTCATCATTTTGCAAGCACATCGTATCATTTAACACATAATGTATATCGTAACCACAAATATCATCAGTTTAAGTCGTAAGTAAGAGTACTCACCTGTTCACAGTTTTAGTTACACGGTTTTAGTTTAGGACTTCGCTTGTGATTGCTTGCTAATCGGCCGTCACCTACAACAAGCCTAAATAGATCAACATTGGATACTAGTCCCTGGCCCATTTGTTTATACAATTATCTGGGTCCTAGGTTGAACCTTGTTTCAATTTTCAAAAATCAAATAAGTGTTAAGTTCCAAAGTCGGACCATACAAAGTCCCCAAAGGCGGATCACTCTTTTACATGCGTAAGTCGGATGGCACACCTCACCCGAAGGTCGGATGGGACACTTCACCCGAATGCCAGATGGTACACAACACTCGAAAGTCGGATGGTACACTTCGCCCGAAAGTCGGATCAACTATTACATGCGTAAGCCGGATGAAGGTCCACCAAGGTCGGACCAAATCCGAAGGTCAGATCATCATTCAACATCAAGGTCGAATGGGACACAAGGTATCCAAAGGTCAGATGTACTAAGTCGCATGAATAAACATCCATATATATATATATATATGCGAAGGTCGCATAAGGGTGGGTTTGAAAGTCGCATGGTATGTATGTATGTATGTATGTATGTATGTATATGAAAGTCGCCTGAGGAGGGAGTCATCCCTACCTGTTCTGTTTTCAAAACTCCATAGCCAAAATCAAGTTTTCTCAAAACTCAATCAATTCCCTTCATTTTTGTTGCAAATCATTTCTCCATCCATTTAAACAATTCCTCTTTAGATAAATTCACATTTTATCAAGTATTAAGTGTTTTTGCTTCCATCTTTTCCTGGTTTCTTTCGTACATACTAAACCCCAAAAACCCAGATTCTAACTCATTCTATTATCATTTAAACAAAGTAAGATTGATACCACAATACCATAATGAGGTAGGAAACATTACCTGATGATCCTTTTATCAATTCTTTAAGTCCACAGATGATCCTTGACTTCCTCTTCCTCTGTTCACACACCTATACACACACCAATTTGAAAGCAATGAAAAAGTGTATTGTGTTTGGATCTGCACCCTAGTTATCTTTATATACCTCATTTGAGAAGGCCTAAGCCCAACTTTTGATCACTTAAGCCCATTATATCATTCATTGCATTGTTGTTTCACTAATCCAAAAAGGGCCCGAGTCCAAGCCCACAACAAACTTCTTACTTAAACTAATTACATAAGCCCAAAACAATTCTTCACTAAAATCATTATGTTACAATAATCACAACAAATATTTCCAATAATATTCTTTTATTTATTTTTGAAAATTCGGGCATTACAACTCTCCCCCACTTAAACACGATTTCATCCTCGAAATCTTTACCCGAATAGTGTGGGGTAGTTCTCTCTAATTTCTTCTTCGGACTCCCACGTCCATTCTGAACCCTTACGGTGCTCCCACTGTACTTTCACCATTCCCACATGTCTTTTGTGTAGTTGCTTAATCTTTCGTTCGATGATCGCAACCGGCCTCCTGATGTAGTTCTGTCTCTCATCTATGGTGATGTCCTCGAATGGCACAAACCCAACTCATCAGCTAAGCATTTTCTCAAATGGGATACATGAAAGGTGTTGTGTATCTTTGGTAACTCCTCGGGTTGTTCCAATCGGTAAGTTACCTGGCCGACTCGAGCTATAACTTTGAACGGTCCAATGAACCTCGGGTTCAGTTTTTGACGCTTTCTGAATCGTATCACTCCTTTCCATGTAGATACCTTAAGCAATACATAGTCACCCACTTGGAATTCTAGTAACGATCTTCGTTTGTCTGCGTAGCTATTCTGTCGGCTTTTAGCTGCTTTGAGTCATTCACGAACCTATTGGACATATTCTAAGGTCTTCTGGACTATCTCTGTGTTGTCAATTTCTTTCTGCCCAACCTCACCCTAGCAGATCGGGGTCCTACACTTCCTCCCTTACAACATCTCGTAAGGTGGCATCCGAATACTCGCGTGGTAGCTGTTGTTGTACGAAAACTCTGCTAAGGGTAGATACAAATCCCAGCTTCCTCCAAAATCGATCACACAAGCTCTCAGCATATTCTCGAGGGTTTAGATCGCTCGTTCACTTTGTCTGTCGGTTTGGGGGTGATATGTTGTACTGAGGTTAACCCTTGTTCCCAATTCCTAGTGAAATTTGCTCCAAAATCTGGATGTGAATCGCACATCCCTGTCAGATATAATGGTTACCAGCACCCCATGCCTTGAGACTATTTCCTTGACGTATACATCGGCCAACCTCTCGGCTGAACTGGCTTCTCGAATCGGTATGAAGTGAGCGCTTTTTGTTAACCGATCAATCACTACCCAAATTACGTCATAATTCCTCGGTGTTTTAGGTAGTTTCGTTATCAGATCCATAGTTATGTCCTCCCATTTCCACACGGGTATTTTTGTTGTAGTTTACCATGCGGTCGCGGGTGTTCGGCTTTCACTCGTAAACACATGAGGCCCTTTTCTACGTACTTGGCTACATCTCTCTTCATCCCTGGCCACAAGTAATACATTTTTAAGTCTCCGTACATTTTCATGGTTCCCGGATGTATTGAGAATTTCGACTTATGTGCTTCATCTAGGATGCGGTTTTGGATATCTGCAGTCTTTGGTACCCAGATTCGCACGTATCGGGTCCACAACCCACGACTGTGCTTGACCATCAATGCCAGCTGGCCCTTAACCCGTTCGGTTTTATGGTTTTCTTCTTTGATTGCTTCGCTTTGGCTGCTAAAATTGATTAAAATAGCGAAGTTGTAACCGTCATCCTTAAACACTTCACATTTAACTGCACATGGTTTGTCGTGCGACTTAGCGTGTCCGCCACAACGTTGGCCTTTTCGGGGGTGATATAGAATCTCGCAATCATAATCCTTAACTAAGTCTAGCCATCTCCGCTGGTGCATGTTCAGATTCTTTTGATCGGTGAAATATTTTAAGCTTTTATGATCCGTGTAGATGGTGCACTTGACTCTGTACAAGTAATGCCTCCATAATTTGAGTGCGAACACTACGCCTGCTAGCTCCAGATCGTGAGTCGGGTAGCTGCACTTGTGTGGTTTCAATTGTCTGGAGGCGTAGGCGATCACTTTTCCTCTTTGCATAAGAACACAACCCAACCCCACGTGTGATGCACCGCAATAAGTACCAAATCATCCATCCCCTCTTGTAGGGTGAGTATCGGGGCTTCACATAGTTTTCCTTGGAGAGTTTCAAATGCTACTTGTTGTTCTTCTCCCCAATCGAAACGAACACTTTTCTTTGTCAGCTTGGTTAATAGCACCGCTATCTTTGATAAATCCTTAATAAATCTTCTGTAGTAGCCGGCTAACCCTAGAAAACTTTGGATTTCCGTAGCGCTCCTTTGCGTAAAGCTTCTCTTTCTTCAGGGTCTCCAGTACTTCCTGTAGGTGTTTCTCATGCTCGGCTTCATTCCTTGAGTAAACCAGGACGTCGTCAATGAATACTATTACGGACTTGTCAAGCATAGGCCTGCAGACTCGGTTCATCAGATCCATGAAAGCTGCCGGTGCGTTCGTGAGGCCGAAAGGCATAACGACAAATTCGAAGTGCCCATAGCGTGTGCGAAAGGCTGTCTTAGCTATATCCTCCTCTCGGACCTTGAGTTGATGATACCCTGATCGTAGGTCTATCTTTGAAAAGTAAGTTGCTCCTTGCAGTTGGTCAAACAAGTCATCGATCCTTGGCAACGGATATCGGTTCTTAATTATCACCTTATTGCGCTCGTGGTAGTCTATACACATTCGGAAAGTTCCATCCATCTTTCTTTTTCACAAAAAAGGATCGGCGCTCCACACAGTGAGATACTGGGGCGGACGAAACCCTTGTCAAGTAGTTCTTGGAGTTGAAACGTCATCTCTTGCATGTCCGGCGGTGCTAGCCGGTACGGTGCCTTGGCAATAGGTACAACCCCCGCTGCCAAGTCTATACGAAACTCCACTTGCCTGTCTGGTAGAATCCCCGGAAAATCCTCCGGAAATACTTCCGGGTAGTCGCAAACCACTGGTACATAGGAAACTGCCAATTTCTTCTTTTCCATCCTCGAGTCAACCATATGAGCTATAAAGGCCGTGCAACCCTTGTGTAGATACTTTGCGACCTTGGCTATGGTGCAGCAAGCCGTCAATCCCCCCTGTCGTTTACCGTAGATGGAGATTTCTCCCCCACTTGGATTCTGAATCCGTATGATTCCTTGTTTGCACAAGACGTTGGCCTGGTTATGACCTAGCCAATCCATTCCCACAATCACTTGAAACTTTCTCATGGGGGTCGGTAGGAGGTCTATACTAAACTTTACATCGTCCATTACTAATACATTATCCCTATAGACTGTGGTAACACACAAAGCCTTATCATCGGCTATTTTCACTTGTAACGGTGTCTCTAACTTCACCGGTTCTATTACAAATTTATTACAAAACGAACCCCGGAATCAAATAATGCAAGTGCAGGCAGAGAGTTAACAATAAATATACGTGCAATCACATCTGGTTCTTTCTTAGCCTCTTCCACGGTCATCTGGAATGCACGTCCCCGAGGTTTTAGGACTTCTGGTTTTTTCCCTTTTTCTCCTTCTATGATTCAGAGTGGTGGTTGCAAGGCGGGCTTCCCGCTACCTCCAGTTGCTTCCGGGCACTCAACCATGCGGTGCCTTGGTTTGTTGCATTTGAAGCACACATTCAGGTAGACCCTGCAATCCTTCCCGTAGTGTCTACTCTTCCCACACACAAAGCAGTTCACGGTTCCAACCCGTCACTCCCCAGCGTGCCCCTTACCACACTTTCCGCACCTTGCCCCCGGGTTTCTTACGGCGGGCTTGAAATTCCCAACATTAGGCTTCTAGAACTAATGTCTCCCAGCACTACTACCCAACGCAACCCGTTCTGCTGACCTTTTCTTGTTTCTTTCCATAAGATACAACTCCCTCTTCCGTGCCCCTTCAATAAGTTGGTCAAGTGTAGTATATTGACCATTGGACACGAATTCCTGTATGTCTTCCCGCATCATTTGTGTGTACCTGTGAATGTGCAACCTTTCTTCGTTTGCGTAGGCTGGACAATAGAATAGATTTTCCTTGAATGTCGCGGTGATTTGATTGATCGCCTCCGTGGTCTGTTTTAGCTTCAAAAATTCATCCATCACCCTCTCCACCTCTACCTTGGGAGCATACTCCTCGTAAAACAACGTTGTAAATTCTTCCCATGACATTCTTACGATAGCTTCGCCTTTCATCTTTCTCAACAGATTCCACCAGTCCTTGGTTACTCCCCTTAGAAAGTTGGAAGCAAACCAAACCTTAGAATCCTCAGCACAACGGCTCGTAAAGAAGGCTCCCTCTATCGCTGAGACCCGTCTAGTGCTCCGCATAGGGTCTAGCACTCCATCAAAAACAGACGGCTGATAAGCCGAGAAATGCCGAAAGATCCCCCCGTAGCCACCTGGTTAGTGGCTGGGGTTTTCGGTTGAGCGACAATGACTGCTGCAGTAGCTTCATTTGCAGCCCATAAAGCTCCCAGCTTCTGGTCAATCATAGTTCCCATATCCTGCTTCAGATCCTCCACAATCTTAGGCAGCAATTGTTTCAGCGTGTTGGTAACCACAGTGGTCACTAATTCGGTCATAGCTGAGTCCCCATATTCCTCCTCATTCAACACATTTTCTGGTACAACATTCTCCGGAGTCCTATTCTCAGGTTAATTCAGTATTGGTTGCGTGCGAGGGTCACTCTCCCCCGTTACACTAGAATTTTCCCCATCTGGTGGGTTTCCGAAACCCGTTGGTATCACAGATCTGTTTCTTGTAATCACCATGCTGGATGTATAGACAATGCACTCAATGAACAGGCGGCATTGCCACACGGTCCTCATCACTATATCAGTTCATGTTTCACGTATTTCATGTGACATGCACAGTTATTAGGTAACCCTAGGCTTTCTAAGGCACCATCTCTACGAGTACCCCTCACCGGATTCACAAGATTCCCCGGACTCTGACAAGTTTCAACAAGTGTCGTGTGTAGATAATAATATGGGCCCTATTATTACCGACACGCTACACGTATTAGATCTGGGCATTGCCACTAGGAATTCCGATTCACTGGCTTGGGCCATGTATCAATCATTTCATCAAACATTCAAGGTTGCATATAGTCATCCTGTAAGGAATAATAGTGTCATTCTGCTACTAAGGCAGTCCAGTATCAAATCTCATGTAACCGTAATCATCATATAATAATTGTATACCTTGCGTGGCATGGATTTGAGTTGTGAAAGGCCTTGTAAGTGCCTTGCTCATGCCCTCCTTACTATCTCAAAGAGCCAAAAATGCACTCAATGCTCGCTTGTGACCACCTGGACTAGCTCCAGCCGATAGCTCGTCGAAGTCTTTGACACTTAAAAGTTTCAAAAAAACATTGTTTGAAAATTCATTACGAACCGTGGTTTAAGTTCAAACACGTCTATGCGCATTCGAATCCCTTAAACCTAGGCTCTGATACCAAGTTGTAACGTCTCAAAATTTTTTTTAAAAGCCAACACTAAATCATACGGTTAAAGGTCTATAATAACTGAGACGTAGTATAATATCAATTACAACCCGGGTGAATATTAAACTAAATCTTAAATTCAAATACAAACATTTTAACTACATTAGAAGGTTCATGGTAGTTACAACATCGCGGAAGCTTGTTGGAGATGAGCTATCAAACACGAGCTGGAGTCCTGACGTGGTCATCGCCTTAAAAGATGGTCAAACAACAACCGTAAGCAACAAAGCTTAGCGAGTACTTTACCTACAACTAAAACCAAACATCACATCATCAACTGGTTCACATATGCAACATCATTCATTCCCGCTACCGGAGTAGACGGTCCCTCATTCCCGCTACCGTAGTAGATGGTCCCATATTCCCGCCATCGAAGTGAACGGTCCCATTATTCCCGTCACTGAAGTGAACGGTCCCATCATTCCTGTCACCGAAGTGAACGGTCTCATCATTCCCGTCACCGAAGTGAAAGGTCTCATCATTCCCGTCACCAAAGTGAACGGTCTCATCATTTTGCAAGCACATCGTATCATATAACACATAATGTATATCGTAATCGCAAATATCATCAGTTTAAGTCGTAAGTAAGAGTACTCACTTGTTCACAGTTTCAGTTACACGGTTCTAGTTTAGGACTTCACTAGTGATTGCTTGCTAATCGGCCGTCACCTACAACAAGCCTAAATAAATCAACATCGGATACAAGTCCCTTGCCCATTTGTTTATACAATTATCTGGGTCCTAGGTTGAACCTTGTTTCAATTTTCAAAAGTCAGATCAGTTTTAAGTTCCAAAGTCGGACCATACAAAGTCCCTAAATATGGATCACTCTCTTACATGCGTAAGTCGGATGGCACACCTCACCCGAAAGTCGGATGGTACACTTCACCCGAAAGTCGGATGGTACACATCACTAGAAAGTCGGATGGTACACTTCGCCCGAAAGTCGGATCAACTATTACATGCGTAAGTTGGATGAAGGTCCACCAAGGTCAGAACAAGTTCGAAAGTCGGATCATCTTAAACATCAAGGTCAGATGGGACACAAGTTATCCGAAGGACAGATGTACAAAGTTGCGTGAATAAATATCCATATATATATATATATATATATATATATATATATATATATGTGCGAAGGTCGCATAGGGGTGGGTTTGAAAGTCGCATGGTATGTATGTATGTATATGAAAGTCACCTGAGGAGGGAGTCATCCCTACCAGTTCTATTTTCAAAACTCCATAGCCAAAATCAAGTTTTTTTCAAAACTCAATCAATTCCCTTCATTTTTGTTGCAAATCATTTCTCCGTTCATTTAAACAATTCCTGTTTAGATAAATTCACATTTTATCAAGTATTAAGTGTTTTTGCTTCCATCTTTTCCTGGTTTCTTTCGTACATACTAAACCCCAAAAACCTAGATTCTAACTCATTCTATTATCATTTAAACAGAGTAAGATTTATACCAACAATATCATAATGAGGTAGAAAACATTACTTGATGATCCTTTATCAATTCTTTAAGTCCACAGATGATCCTTGACTTCCTCTTCCTCTGTTCACACACCTATACACACACCAATTTGAAAGCAATGTAAAAGTGTCTTGTGTTGGGGGCTGCGCCCTAGTTATCTTTATATACCTCCTTTGAGAAGGCTTAAGCCCATCTTTTGATCGGTTAAGCCCATGAGTACTTAAGCCCATTTTATCATTCATTCCATTGTTGTTTCAATAATCCAAAAAGGGCCCAAGTCCAAGCCCACAACAAACTTCTTACTTAAACAAATCACACAAGCACAAAACAATTCCTCGCTAAAATCATTATGTTACAATAATTACAACAAATATTTACAATAATATTCTTTTATTTATTTTTGAAAATTCGGGTATTATATTCTACCTTCGTTTCTTAGTCGCTTGAATAAAAGTTACCGCCACCTTTATTTATTTTTTGAATTTTTAGAATTTATAGAATTCGGTCGTAGGTTTTTTTTTTTTTATTGAATAATGTCGGCGTTTGTTTTGTATATATAATTATATATTGCTCCTTGGTGAATTCATTATATGGGCTCTTATTAAGCGCATACTATTTTTGTCTTGATTTTTTTATATGCCAACGTATGTACGTGTATATATATATATATATATATATATATATATATATATATATATATATATATATATATATATATATATATATATAGGGTGAGGATCCAATAGAAATGGTTCTTAAAATAAGAACATTAGGAACACTGCATCTAGTCTATAAAATCATTGCATAATATCTAAAAAACATGGAGTTCTCTTAAAACCTGTCTATCATCTACAAATTAATCGGTAGATTCTCATTTAAGAATCAATACATCTTGTCTAAAAACCATTGCATCTAGCATAAAATTACTGCATCTTGTATAAAGACACTGCTTCTTATCTTTACATACAAAAATAATAATAATCATCCCAAATTTAAAAGAAAAGAAAAAAAAATAGAAATTAAATTTACATATTTAAACATATACAGCCCCAAATTTTGACTAAAATTACAAAAAAATGTGTATTTTAGTTTGGTTCGCAAGTTCGCATTTTGAATTGAGTTCCTATTAAATCCTTTTTCTATATATATATATATATATATATATATGTAATTATGTATGTTCAACAACCATTTTTTTATCATCTATTGGCCAAATAATTCATTTGAAATGTGATTGGGCTTCTTGGCCCGGTTTGAATCTCAACTGTTCTCATCTTCTGTTTTGTGTCGAATTCAACATTTTTTATTTCATTTTCGAGCATTCCTAGCCTGAAATAGTCAAATTTAAATAAGTTAGCATTTAAACACAAGATAGATTATATTTTGACTAAAAAAACACAGATATTATCGTGAAAAAAATACATATTATATGTTAAAATAAGACAATATCAAACACCCCATACTTAAACTTTGCTTGCCCCCAAGCAAACTTAATGAAAAACACTCAAACCAGACCAATCAAATTTATCATCCTCGTCCATACACAATTAAACGATCTACCCACATGAATTAAATGAACTCTATATCTATATCGGAAAGCATTAAGCATCTCTAAAACTGCATACAACTTCGCATCCTCACAAGGTATTCACTCTTCATACAAGTGTTAAAGGCAAATAGATATATTTAGTGAACACACAAATTGTTGGTTCTATGTGCACAAGATACAAATTAATACGATATTACTCATAATAAATAAACCCATAGGGTCACACGTTTACAATCAATTGACACCAATTACATATTTGAATATGATTTAAATATGTTTCCAACTCAATATATATATAAGTTTATATACATTGTCGTATATTATTATATATTTGAAATAATAATACTAATCTTATATATGGATATAAGATAATGCATATCAAATACATAAATATATATATATATATATGTATAAATATATATATTTTGTTACAAGTAAATTGTTACTAGTAACAATTATATAAATGTATGTATATCCTTATTATAAGTAAAGAGTTACTAGTAACAATAAAGTATGTATATAAAATACATGTAGATGTATTTTATACAATGTATGGCAAGTCTAGTATTATATTTTATATACTTAAAAGATATAAACTAGAAATGCCTACAATATTCACTAAAGGGGTCCATTTGAGTTTTCTTGCAAGGAGGTAAACATGGACATGCATACATGCATAAGTGTAGAAGAAAAAAAACAAAGAGGGGACCCCCCTCTCTTGTTTTGGCCGAAAATGAGACCAAGAGGGGGCCTCCCTCTTGGTTTTTGCTTCTTGGCTTCTTATACTCTATGCATGGCTCTTTGGTGACTAACATACATACCACCACCTTTGCTTGTTATTTTCAAGTGTTATTACAAGTCTTGCATGCATCTTTACACTCTTGTATTGGTGTATCAAGTTGAATAAGTGTGGTGATAAATACATACTCAAAATATACATCTAGTCCAAAGAAGAAGACAAGGTTGTTGTCTTGCTTGCTTGTGAGCTTTAAGGGTTGGAGAAACTAGCATTTCAAGGTGTTGGATTCATTGGCTTGTGGATACCTTGGAGGAAGTCTTCTCTTGGCTTCTCATTGATCAACCACTACACCAACGGTTTTCTCACGCTACAAAGGTTGTAGTTCTAAACGCCCTATGGTTGTTTTGTTTCTTAAGGCTTGCATATGGATCATTGGTGGAGAGTTTTAAAAAGTTTAAAATTGTTGTTCCTGCTTCCGTTGCTTAAAATATATTTTGAAAAGCCGAACAAACCCCAACATAATTGTCATGAATACATCATAATTATAAGCTTGTATCTAGATCTACTCCCTACCACTAGAGGATTAAGACTTTCGAGAGAACTTTGATGTTGTAATGTTCATGCTAGGGGTTAGAGTAGGAAATGGGAATTTAAAAGTGACTAAAATATAGCAAGAACTCAAATCTGGCAAGATAACATACGCACGCTACCATTCAAACTTGAATGACAAAAACACAAACACCGAGTACAAATAATAACGAGCACACACGAATAGATAAACAAAGCATTTAAATATAACATAGATACTTGCATGCACTATTTTTTTGAGCATATATATTTTCTTTATTTTCCTTTTTTTTGTTTTTGTTCTTTTTTTTGCATTTTTTTCGTGCATCAACTTGCAAGATCCAAAAGATAATGCCATAATTATCAACTATCAAGACTCGGCATATCTATTTTTATTCATAAACTGAAATAACACTGAAAAATAAAGAACACTAACACGACACATGTCCAACCAAACTAAACTTAAGCTAAGGCAAAAAGAAAGCTAAAATAAATGGAAAAGGCTAAAAGTTTGGGTTGAAAATGAAAAAGGCATAGGCTCGACTTAGCTAACGAAGGTTTCAAGTGCTAAAAATGAGCACTACGCATACTAAGGATAGAAATAATTAGATAGCCTAAAAGTGAGACTATCTAACAAACAAGGAAAATAGCTAAAACAAAAGGTTAAACACAATGATGACATCTTTCGGTGCAATAGTCTAGTACACTAATTATGGTGGTTTCGACAAGCATTTAGACACAAGTTCTAAAATGAATGCATTTGGACATACTCGCAGCAAATGAATACGGAGTCAAGAATGACATCTGTCAGACTCAATCTCTGAAGTAAGTACGGGCTATAAATTTGCTAAGTAATGTAGTTTCATCAACACCCATCTACTCTCTAACATTGATGATAGAAAACAATCTAATTCATGTAGTCCAATCACTTTCATGTAGATGGAATAAGAAATCTTAAAAAAAAGTTGTCTAGTTTTAAGCACTTTCACATAACATGCAAGAAAAAACAAAAGCTTAAGTGAAACTTAACCCTCACCCCACACTTAGAAATTTGCATTGTCCCCAACGAAATTACAAAATAAGCATAGAAATGTGTAAAGGTGAAAATTAAGAGAGAACTGATACTCCTAGGGTTAATTGAGTCATCAATAGTTCGGTTGTTGGATCAAGAGAGAAAATAACAGCTCTTGGGGACCGGTCAGCACAAAGTAGAGTTCCACAACTTGAAATAGAACAAACTAAAAAAATCAATCTATAAAACAAAGAAAATAAAAAAAATTAAACTCACTTTTGTAGGAATCACAGTTGCATTTAGCATATGCAACAAACCTTTAAACTCTTTGGTGGTCCGAGTGGACGAGTTATAGTCTCGTGAGGGTTTCTAGTATACACACCCATAAAGTTTTATAAGAAAAAGAAATAAACAAAATAAAATAGAAGTAAAAACCTACACTAAGCACGAATTGTCTCCCAAGAAGCGCTTGTTTTTATCTGAGTCTTTAGCTTGACGCTGCCCTTATTTACTAGGAATTAGGGCATCCCACCCCACACTTACAATGAAGTGAGGGTGGTAGTAGTGATACACACCTGATATATATAAGTTACCTATGATTAGTTTAGAAAGTTGTATCTTGTTCCATTCCAGCTCGTTTGTTTCCTCTTTAGTTTCCTTTGTGCTTTGAAATATGAGATTCTCCTTGGGTTGTGAATTATCCTCCGATTGGAGTGTGACCTCGATGATGAACACAGGTGAATCATCCGGGGAATTCTCCTCCTTTACCTACACCTCATCATAACACTCGTCCTGCACAATTGAAATATGATCGGAGTCAATAAAATTGACAATCGGAGGACTTACTTCTTCATCATTGGGTGACCAATCCTTTGAACATGTTTTAGCAACAAGCTGAGTAATCCTCTCAACCTACCTTTCCGGTGTCTTAATTTTGATCCGTTCAATACATGCAGTTAACATGTTTTATCAACAAGCTGAGTAATCCTCTCAACCTCCCTTTTAGGTCTCTTAATTTTGATCGTTCAATACATGCAATTTGAGTCTCCATGAAGTTTCTCATTCGCTCCTCAAGATTTGATTTCCTCTCTTATTTTTGTGGAATTCATTGAGAATAGGCAAATTGATCATAATAAGACGTCTCTGGTTGTTGGATCATAAGATAAGCCTCCCAAGGTGATAGCATGGGCATGTCATCTTTAACAAGTGGTGGTAACGACCAATTATCCCTGGGTGAAAACATTGGCTCATCATCTTTAGCTGACTACATTGGCATGTCATCAACTTTATGTAGCAATATTGTTTTCCAGTGTTCCCTAGGTAAAAACATCGGCTGATCATTGTCACAACTCTTGACAAAATGCATGCCTTCTCTAAAAGGAAATGATGAAGTTCCTTGATAATCCATTCATTTGCAGAGGAAACCACGAGTAGAATGGAAAAAGAAAGATAAACAAAGAAAACAATAAATAAATAAATAAAGCAAATAACTTTCATGGGAATAAATCCCGAGAAGGATCGATTAACTAATTGTTAGTCCCAGATTGAGTACACAACAACAAATATTTGTAGAAGGGGGGTTGAATACAAACTTTAGCTTTTAAAAATTTAAAGACACACCGATATACTTTTATATAATTCTTATTGATATTGAATCAAGAATTACATGTACTAGAAGCGGAAATTCTAAGTACAATAAAAGGTGGCAATCTATTTGTCTAACACATAGACAAGCTAACTCTAAAAAAACTAATGTATATAGAGTGTTCAACACATGAACAAGTTTGATTCTACACAATGCTTAAACTCTACGAATTTCTCAACTGATGAGATTTTCTTTCTGTGGAGTATAGACTTCACTGTGTTGTTTTGCATGTCCACCATGCATGAGTATATATAGAGATTTTGGTGTATCCGGTTGCTTGAAGGTAGGAGACAAAGAGGATGTGGAAATATAATATTTTAATTGTAAAGGTAGTGAGTGAAAAGTAAAGTTACTTTAATCAATAGTTTGATAAAAGTAATTGTACTTTTCTGTAAAAGTGCAACTCACTCACAATATAAAATATTAAATCCCATATCTACTGTCGTGTAGAAGTTTCTTTCCCTTTCCATGCTTGTACTTTAATTAACACCATGCATGCTTCTATTTGATTTGACTTTACCAAGTATGGGATTGCCAGCCATACTTAGTTGTTGAACAACTCTTCAAGATCTTCGTCTATTTGAGGTATCATTATCTTTTTCCAGAGGATAAGATCAAACCTTTTTGTCTTATACTTGATCCAAAAAAGTGCATTTTACTTTTACAAACAAAGATTTAAGGCATAATAGAACAACACATGTTCTTCCTTTTACATATGACTTACAATCTGAAAAGATAGTGCAGATTTGACATTTTGCACGACTCAGCTAACAGATTGTACTAGGAACTCTAATTTTCACTACTCAGTTGACAAAACATATCAGTTGATCACTTCTTGCTAGGACTCAGTTGATACATATTGCTCAGCTGATCATATAGATGCTCAGTTGATCAATAGTAAACTTAGGAGAACATAAGCTCATGTATTTGTATGATCAGTTGATCAAGAATGCTCAGTTGACCATTCAAATACATCAGTTTATGTGGAGAGATGACTTGTGTAAGAGAAGACTTACTTAGCTAATGCTCTGGGCCTCAGCTGATCCATTTGTTCACTCAGCTGATGGAGTAGCTAAGCAATGTCCTTGTTCAGCTGATGGTGTAGGCACTCAGCTGATCAACTTTCTTCACTCAGCTAATGGATTATTTTCCTTAGCTGATGGTCTTCTTTACTTGTTTTCTTCATCTGATACTCCTTGGCTGATATCCCTTGGCTGATACTTTGAGTAAGATCTAATGCTCAGCTGATGGTTCCATACTTAGCATATTTTTATAGAATCTGATTCAAACAACACATGTTTGAATTCTTTCTAAGTCATACTGAATGTAGGGTTTGGTTATCATCAAATTCTATGTTTTAGAATAGGCAGAGTTGATTATTAGGGTGAAGTGATTATCACCCCAACAATCTCCCCCTATTTGATGATGACAAAACCTTTTTCTTTTTGAAGAATCAGTTTGACTTCGAATATACAAGGTTTAAACTTTTAAGTACATTTGGCTAGCTAGCTATCTGTTTTTGGTAGCTCTTTTTATTTTGAACCTTGTTCTGTTTTTGGTTTCTTTTCTAGTGTTCCATTTTGTTCTGTTTTTGTTGAATCTTTTTCTGAGTTGTACCATTTTGTGCTGTTTTTGTGGTATCTTTTCACCTTTCCATTTTTATATGTTTTTGATTTTCTGAATTACATAAACATCACTTGAAATAACAGAATAAAGAAATATACATATGTGTTTACAAAGATTAACTACTAACTAAGCTAATCTAAACATAATATACAATTAACTAATATCAACAAGTCTTTAGAGTTAGATCAGTTTTTAATCATCCCACCATTGTTCTTCTTTAACTTCAAAATCTTTGGCATGGGGATCTGTTTTAGCTAAGACTTCACATTGGGCTTGTACAAGGGTTTCAAAATGCTCATTTCCAGTTCTGCCTCTTGTAGATGTTCTTAGCCCAAAGAGAAACTTCTTGCCAGCTTTAGGGATTTCAGACTGTCTAAAGAACCTCCAAGTGCCAACTCTGTCCAGAAAGAATATACCTTCAACAGGCATAACTATAAACTTGTAAAGCTTAGGGGTGATGTTCAGTGGTAGAGATGTGTTGAGACCCTCAAAATCATATAAGTAGTCATGCTGGGCAGTACCTCTCTTTGCTCAAATGGTTTAAAGGGCTTGTAGCCTTTCTTGTTGTAACACCCTGATTTTTAGTCCAAATTTAAACTTTTTCAAATCTCAATTTAAAACGTATTTTATGTAAAACTCTTTAACTGATCGCGAAAGCTTTGTATTATTCAGTAAGTATTTCAACAAAATTCAATAACATTTTAACAATAACTGTATCCGAAAACCTTTTTTTCGGTGTTACTACAGTCAATCTCACGACCATAAACACATGATTAGGAAATCCAAGATTACCGGAAATGCAACCAAAGCAAAGCTATGCCCACAGCAACTACCCGCCTCACCAAGTCCTCTATACAACCTGCGGATACAAAACATTTAACACACACACTGTTAGCTATAAACATAGCTAGTGAGTACAACCAAAATCATTTGTCTTTCAAAACTAAGTCATCATCTTTTCTCTTTTTAAAATACGAGTTTGGGAATCAATATACTTCCAAAGCATAGACATAAGCACACAAGGTGTTAGGTTTATTAATTGTATAGAATAGAAGATTACATTTTGAGTGAAGTTTGTATTAATTACAAACTAGAGGGTCTTAATTGTAAATATACTCATGGAGTATATAAGCCTATGATTAAGGCTAATCATGTATCAATTGCCATAATCAATGATATGAACTATGTGTTAATCAATGTGTAATTAGTATTCTCTCATAGTTCTACACATGCAATTGAAGATTAGCTTGATACTTGAAGAATTAAGGGATTATAAATTGGTATAAGAGCCTAAGGAGTGATTTGATTGAAGATTGGATCAAGAATTGCAAGAAATTTGAAGAAATTTTGAAGATTTTTTTGAAATTTTCGGATTATTTTTGGGCAGAAACTTTGAAAAATTCTAGAAAATTCATACGATCTTCATTTGATCTAATTTTTGGATATGTTGTTGTGTATAATTGCAGGAACCTACAGTAAAAATTTGAAGTTCAAAATCCACTCCATGTGAGAGAAATATAAGAATTACGAATCTGTGTTTTTGGAAGATGTTCTTGAGACTTGAATTTTGAAATTCGTGATTTAGTTGAAATTAATTGCTCAATTTTTGAATGAGTTTTAGTAATCATATCACGAATCAATTTGCAAAGTTTCATATCAATTCATCAATCACATATGGAGTAATTTGAAAATTAAGTTTGTTGTGTTCTTGGTGTTCTTGGTTAATTTTGGTTAAATTCGTGATTCTTGATTCAAATTGGTACAAAAGGAGTGTTTTAAAAGTGTTTGTGAAGGTGGAGATTGATAAATTTGAAAAGAAAATCCGATTTTGGTGAGTTTGCAAATTCAAGATTATGGTGTTCTTGATGTTCTTGAGTAGAAGATGAAGAAAGGAGGAGTTTGATCCAAAAATTTGAAGTCAAAAGGTGTTTTTGGTGTTTGTGGGTCAAAAAGTATCAGATTTACGGATTTAGTAAGTATCGGATTTTAGTGTTATCGGATTTACATATCGGATTCCAAGACTATCGGATTTTTGAAGAGTGTCGGATTTTTGAAATTCTCGGATTTTTGAAGTGTCGGATTTTTGAAAAGTGTCGGATTTTTTTTGAAAGTGTCGGATTTTTGAAAAGTGTCGGATTTTTTTGAAAGTGTCGGATTTTTAAAAAGTGTCGGATTTTTTGAAAGTGTCGGATTTTTGAAAGTGTAGGATTTTTGAATTCTCCATAGCAATTTAAAATGCCTCAAAATTTGGTTGAAAATACAAATTTTGAATTTTTGAATTCTCCATAGCATTTTCGACCCCAGCCAGGGGCTCTGCCCCTTGGACCCCGCTAGGGGTTGCCACCCCCTTGGACCCCTATAACACCCAGAATTTTATTATTAAGTTTATGCAAGAAAAGTACAAGGTGTTACCCGAGTTATAAACGGATATACGTGATAAGATGGGGTTTTAAACTAGAGGGGCTAAAACCGTCAGATTGTAAGTTGATATAGTTCAGGGGGCTGTTATGTCAATTGCTCAAACTATATTTATATATATGTGCCAACTTTGACTTAGAAGTCAAAGTTTACCCATTTGCTTCCTGCCATTCACGATCACAACCATAGCAGCTCATAACCTCTCCATTTTTAGAGATCAAATTAGTGAATCAAGTGCCTATAGCCAAGATCTAGCAAGTGTATAACTTGAGGTAAGCTTTCAAACCTTGTTTTTGAAGCTTTATATGTTTAATCACATGGTTTCAATGGTGGAATCATGTTATAGTTGTTTTGTATAGTTTAGATCATATATATCAGTTGTAGGAGGTGTAGGAAAACACCAAGAGTCAGTTTATGTCGAAGTTATGGGATTTCTTGGTGAAATCCTACTGTTCTTGGAAAGAACAGTCTACTGGGCTGTAGTGTACACGGCCCGTGTAGCAGTACACGGCCGTGTAGTAGTTATGGCGGTCACAGGGCCATGTAAGGTTACATGGTCGTGTAGTATAAGAGGTACACGGCCCGTGTAGCGGTACACGGCCGTGTAGTGTGCAAGGCGGTCATAGGGCCATGTAGGGGTACATGGTCGTGTAGCATGAGTGGTACACGGCCCGTGTAGAGGTACACGGCCCGTGTAGAGGTACACGGCCCGTGTAGAGGTACACGGCCCGTGTAGAGGTACACGGCCCGTGTAGGGTGACTAGACCACACTGGCCATGTTGCCAGCTTAGGTCGTGTAGCATTAATGGGACACGGCCCGTGTAGGGATACACGGCCCGTGTAGGCCCTATTTCAGATCAGAATGACTTATGTATTATTTATGTATTGTTTATATAGGAGGTGATTGACATATTACTTGTAATAGTGATCTATGAAGTTTTGCATATTACAGTTATAAGGTGAGTCTTCTAGACTTCACTTCATATCAGCAGCATGTGTAGTTTCATATCAGATCGTTAACATGCTATGTTATACATGTGAATATGTAAGCATACTGCTATGTGCGGTACGGCTCAGATACGGTACAGTACTGTGACCTACGATGCTGCCCTGGGTCTAGAACCAGAGGCTAGCTTTGATTGCTAGACATGCGTGTATTATCTTCATGTGATTGTATACGTGTGCTCATACGATGTTATGTTTAGACTACTCACTAAGCTCTCGTAGCTTATCAGATACTACTTTTAAAATGTTTTGCAGGTTTTATCAAAGGCAAGGGCAAAGCTCCGGTTTGACTTCCAATTGTTAAACTCGTTGAAATTAACGCCTGGTTGTAAATATTAAGTTTTTGCTACCAAACTTATGACAATATTTATGTGAGTATCTATTGATACGTCAGGTTTTCAAATAAGTATTGGTTCCGCTTTTATGTTAAACTTTGAGATGCGAACACTTATAGGTGTTTGATCTTAATATTTTAAATTTGGTTTTTGGGGCGTTACAACTTGGTATCAGAGCCACGGTTTGAGGGATCTTGGTGTGTACAAGACACATTCTGGACTTAAACCACGGTTCTGCGAATTTTGAAAATTGTCAAACTGGAGGCTTGCAGCTTGGTGAGTATACGAACAATTATATTGATTATGTATTATGTGAGTATTATATACGAGTACAGGATATGCTTAAGACAGATATGTTATATATATATTTACAACTGTTAAGAGTTAGTTTTATGTGAGCATTCATAATAAATTAAATTGTTATATGAACACGTGATATGATTTATTAGTGATACATGGCCTAAGCCTGTAAATCGGGACTTTTTGTGATTAAGTTAAGATCAGACGTGTGTAATTTGTTTAGAGTAATATAAGGGCCCATATTATTACAAACACATGGTACATGTTGGAACTTAATGGAATCATGAGGAATCTTGTGAATCGGGTGAGGGGTACTTGTAAAGATAGTACACCTGAGAATATATGTAGAATGCCTTAGTACGTATAGAAATACTTTTGATATGATAATAGGTGTACTGATATGTGGATATACAAGTAACTGTTTGTTCTATAAGATAGTGTGATAAAGCTACCTTTTGCTTTAATGCTTTATCTATACTACCAGAATGATATATACAAGAGGTTCAAGAGTAGTGTATAATCCTAAGAGTGATTTTAGTCACAGACGCGAAAGGATAAATATCAGTATTACAAGTGAACGTATTTTTATAAGAATAAAGTATGATAGGGTGTTTAAGCCCCAGATATAATTGTTAGATATCAGAACCTACATCTGAAGAATTCAGTGCAGAAAACTTAGTAAAGTGGTGAAGCAGAGTTTATGCTATATATTGTTGTATGAGTTGTGGAACAGATAAAAGAACAGAGAAATGATCAGATAAGAGTCAGTATCAAGATTAATTGAAAAAGGAGTGATAATAAAGCAAATTTACAGATGTCATGTACATAAAGTTATTATGAGAACTAATGTAAGTTAAAACAAAGTGGAAAGAGGTATGTATTGGTATGATCTATGATATTATTCAAATACGGTAAATGAGTGGAGTGTTTGCGAAATAAAGGCAAGTATAATGGTACGAGATGTGATTGATATTATGACTGACCAAGAATTGTTTTGTTACCGTGTAATGGACCCTAATGCGAATTCTAGAACAGAAAATGAAGTAAGAAATGAAGGAAACCCTGATATGGTTACTATAGGAGAGGTGGAAGATTATATTTCCCTTTATGGGGAAAGGCGTGGAGCCATACCTACCAAACACCTTAGGGGTGTCGTCTTGGATGAGTTTGAAAAATGTATTAAAACAGTTATGCCGTCTATTATGACTGAAATTAAGAATGAGATACGAAGTGTAGTCCGAGAAGAATTTCATATATTGAAGGATGAAATGATTAACGAGATAAAAGAAGATAAAATGGAGATAAAAGCCGAGGGATCCCATAGAAGAACAGGATGCGAGACTTGTGGTAAGAACCATACGGGCCAGTGTAAGTATAGAACTAAAGTTTGTTATACGTGTGGAAAAGTAGGACGTAACTATAAGGATTGTTTATCTTTGGGAAAGTTTTGTTATGACTGTGCTCAATACGGGCATGAGTCCTCAGAATGTCCTAACTAGCTGGAATTCGTCAGTGGAGATATTAAATAAATAAGTGGAAACAATGTAAGGTTTCTTTTATTATGTATGTAAATGATGTAGAACCGGTATGTACTTTTCTTAGATAATAAATTGTTGAAAGAGGCATAATCACAGAAGATTTTGTGTTATTGGTTGAAGTACGGGTGAGAAATATTTTGTACCTATGAATATGAGTGAGTTCCAAATAGTAGTTGGAATGGACTGGTTAAATTATAACCAGGTTATGATGTTATGTGAACATAAGTGATACTAGTTCATATCCCAAGTGGGGAAGAACTAATTATATATGCTAAAATTAAAACAGGTAGGTTTTACGGGTGTATAGTTTCAAAAGCTGGGAAGTGTCTTCAGTATGGGTACATTATTTTTCTCAACCTATGTTATAAATATTAACTCATTAGAGGACCAAATGAGCTAGAAAGATATGAAAGTAGGATGTGAGTATCTTGTTAGGTAATTCAAGAAATAGCCAAGGTTACTGCCAGACAGACAGTGTATGTTTAGAATTTGTGTGGTGTTGAAAGCTTCACTGATTATGAGAACTACGTACAGACTTGCTCCTTCAGAGATACAGGAATTATTGAAATGATTTCAAGAATTATTACATGTGGGGGTTATAAGACCCAGTAGCATTTCATGATGTGTATTTATGTTATGTGTATTAATTATTGTGGGCTCAATAAAGTGATCATGAATATATGTCCGATGTTCAGAATATGAGAATTATTTGATCAGTTATAATGGGGTAAAGTGGTTGTCAAACCTGACTCACGATCGGATTTTCTTCAGTCTCAGATTAGAAGGGATGGTATTCCTTAAACTGTGTTCAGAAATGTTTAGATATTTTGAAGTAGTTATGATACCTGTTAGCTTTGCTAACGCACCAACAATGATTATGTATTAAATGAATAGGGTGTATAAGTCAATGTTAAGTAAGTCAGTAATTGTGTTCTTCAACGATATATGTATTTATTTCAGAAGTTTATCAGATCATGAGAATCATGTTTGAAAAGTTTTAGTAACTCAGAGCAGAAATTAGTTATATGTTAAGTTTTCAATATGAATTTAAGATGTAAGGAATGAAATTCTTTAGATAATTTATTAATAGGGGTGGGATCGAGATTAATTCTGAGAAGTAGAGAAGGTGATGAACTAGGAGCCACCAAAGAACCCGACAGTAATCAACAGTTAGATGGGATTAATTGCATAAATTATGTGAAGCAACAGTTTGTACTACCTGAATCGACTGAAGAGACGATAGCATTGTGTGATGACAGTACATTGATTTGGATGGATGCAGAGGGGCAGAGTTATTATTTACACTTTTAAACAGTTTAATCGTATGAGAATGAGTATACAGACCCACACCTGATAGTAGTATATGTGGTATGTTAGTTATATGATACGTAAGGATATTACCTCACTAGTGGGTGGATATGTGGATGTAAGACTATTGTTGGTGCGCCGCAATAGCATTCATAGGTAGTGTAAGACTACTGCTAGTACGCTATGGTAGCATTCAGTATGATATGATGATATTAGGTATTTCTTTATGTGTAGAGTTGTTTACATAAAATTATAAAAGTTAGAAATAATTGTTGGATGAGAAGGACCTTTAAAGGCAATAGAAACAGTGGTCAGAATTAGTGAGGGAATTGTGAGTAGAATATTATATTATTCAGGGTAAGGCTAATGATATAGCCGACAGTTTGAACAGGAAATCAGAAATAATACTTGTATGAGTTAATTATCTAGATGATAATTACAACGCTTATATTCAGATGAAATGGGAACAGGTCAGTTAGTAGAAATCAAAAGTGAAAAGTATATTAAAGAATGGATGAGAATGACAGGAAATAAATCCGATTAAAGACAGTTGTGATATACTGATTAGATATAACCATAGGTGAGTATCAGGTTATGGAGATGCATGTCAGACACAGTTAAATGAAGCTCACAAGTTTAGATTTTCCATTCAATCAGAAGTTACCAATTTTATAAAGACCTGAGGGTGGATTATTGGTGACCGGATATAAAACAAGATATAGTCAGATAAATGGAGAAATACTTATAAAGGTGTACGAAAGAAGGCCAAACGTCAGAAATTATATATGGAAATATTAGTATGAACCTGAATGCCAAATTATCCAAAAACTCTACGAAGTTATAATGTGTTATGAGTGATTGTAGGCAGGTTAAAAAAAGTGTATATGTAGTTTCCATTAGAGAAACTCATTCATCAGAACAGTTAACAGATGTGTATGTGAAGCAGATTGTGTTATGTCATAGTATGTCAATGTTTATTGATTCAGACAATGATATCAGATCCACTTCTAGAATTCGGAACAGATTTCATATAAAGTTAAGGATTAAGCTTCATCTCAGTACAGTAAGAATGAAAGAAATATCCGGAAGATGGAAAACATGTTTTATAAATATGTTATTAAGTCAGAAGAAAACTGGGGTACATATTTGCTTGACAGAATTTCGTATTACAACAGACACAGGTTCAGTACCGGGATGCCAATGTATGAAATTGTATGATATTACTGCCAAACTTCAGTGTATTGGGTGACGTGGGTCAGAAAGTGTGGGGTAGCACAGAAATGATACAGCGAAAGACAGAACAGATTCAGAGGGTATGTAGTAGATTGTTTGACGCCCAGAATAGACAGAAGAGTCTTACAGATAAACAGAGATAATCACATCAGTTTCAGGGGAGAAGTATGTATTGTTGAAAGTATCACTGTGGAAAGACGTGAACAGATTCAGAAAGGAGGAAAAATTAAGTCTGAAATTCGAATGGTTGTACAGAATTACTATATATGAGGGGAAGGGCCGTTTATAGATCAGAGTTATCAGAAGAGTTGTTATAAATTTAGAACACGTTTCGTATATTATATCTCAGAAGATGTTTAGCAGTTAAATCTATGATAAACAGAGTAGATGGGTCAAGGACCGGTAAAAGCGTAGAAAGAGGTCAGAGTATGTATGAGGGCTTGAACAGAAAAGGATGATATTTATTCAGAACTCTTCGGCAGTTGATTTCGGGGACAAAACCAATTCAAGTGGGGAAGAGTTGTAACACCCAGAATTTTATTATTAAGTTTATGCAAGAAAAGTACAAGGTGTTACCCGAGTTATAAACGGATATACGTGATAAGATGGGGTTTTAAACTAGAGGGGCTAAAACCGTCAGATTGTAAGTTGATATAGTTCAGGGGGCTGTTATGTCAATTGCTCAAACTATATTTATATATATGTGCCAACTTTGACTTAGAAGTCAAAGTTTACCCATTTGCTTCCTGCCATTCACGATCACAACCATAGCAGCTCATAACCTCTCCATTTTAGAGATCAAATTAGTGAATCAAGTGCCTATAGACAAGATCTAGCAAGTGTATAACTTGAGGTAAGCTTTCAAACCTTGTTTTTGAAGCTTTATATGTTTAATCACATGGTTTTAATGGTGGAATCATGTTATAGTTGTTTTGTATAGTTTAGATCATATATATCAGTTGTAGGAAGTGTAGGAAAACACCAAGAGTCAGTTTATGTCGAAGTTATGGGATTTCTTGGTGAAATCCGACTGTTCTTGGCAAGAACAGTCTGCTAGGCTGTAGTGTACACGGCCCGTGTAGCGGTACACGGCCGTGTAGTAGTTATGGCGGTCACAGGGCCATGTAAGGTTACATGGTCGTGTAGTATAAGAGGTACACGGCCCGTGTAGCGGTACACAGCCGTGTAGTGTGCAAGGCGGTCATAGGGCCATGTAGGGGTACATGGTCGTGTAGCATGAGTGGTACACGGTCCGTGTAGGGTGACTAGACCACACTGGCCATGTTGCCAGCTTAGGTCGTGTAGCATTAATTGGACACGGCCCGTGTAGGCCCTATTTCAGATCAGAATGACTTATGTATTATTTATGTATTGTTTATATAGGAGGTGATTGACATATTACCTGTAATAGTGATCTATGAAGTATTGCATATTACAGTTATAAGGCGAGTCTTCTAGACTTCACTTCATATCAGCCGCATGTGTAGTTTCATATCAGATTGTTAACATGCTATGTTATACATGTGAATATGTAAGCATACTGCTATGTGCGGTATGGCTCAGATACGGTACAGTACTGTGACCTACGATGCTGCCCTGGGTCTAGAACCAGAGGCTAGCTTTGATTGCCAGACATGCGTGTATTATCTTCATGTGATTGTATACGTGTGCTCATACGATGTTATGTTTAGACTACTTACTAAGCTCTCGTAGCTTATCAGATACTATTTTTAAAATGTTTTGCAGGTTTTATCAAAGGCAAGGGCAAAGCTCCGGTTTGACTTCCAATTGTTAAACTCTTTGAAATTAACGCCTGGTTGTAAATATTAAGTTTTTGGTACCAAACTTATGACAGTATTTACGTGAGTATCTATTGATACGTCAGGTTTTCAAATAAGTATTGCTTCCGCTTTTATGTTAAACTTTGAGATGCGAACACTTATAGGTGTTTGATCTTAATATTTTAAATTTGGTTTTTGGGGCGTTACAACCCCGCTATCAGGGGCGCTGCTCCCGAACCCCCGTCGTCATTGTGACTAAATTAGAATCAATCTTTCTCAACTCATAGTCACTTTAATTGATTCTCATACTACACTTTCAAATCATTATTATTGATTAAATTTTTGATCAAATCAAATCATTTCTAAACGATCGTATAGTTTTCAGGAATCAAGATAAATATCAAGATGTCAACGAAGATTCCACATGTTGAAGTAAATTTTGAGAAAAGAAGGTAGACGGATTGGTTAATGAGAATATCCAGCTCAAAGAGAAGATTTCTTCACTGAACAAAGAGATTCACACATTGACACGGAGAAATACAATTTATGATGTAAGGATTGAACGTATATCAGATGATATAATCAAGAAGGAGAAACAGATGCAAATTCTAAGTGGAGAAAGTTCATTACTAAAAGAACAAGTTGAATTTGAAAAGAAAAAAGCAAGTGAATTACAAGTTGAAAAAGCTGATTTGCATGATAAGTTAAAACAACTTGAGCAACAGCTACTTGTTGAAAAAGTTGAGTTACAGAAAGAAACAAAGGTATTAGACCTAAAAAAGAGTTTGGAAAGTGAAAGGAAAATGTTTGAAGAAGAAAGAAGTAAGTTTGTGGAGAAAATTTCATAACTTGAAGTACATTCTAAAGAGGAGAAAAAGAAAGCAGAGATTTTGTCAGAAGAGAATGTCAAGTTTAAAGACCTCATATCTGAATTTTCTGTTAAACGTCAAGATTTTCAAAGGATGTTGCAGAATGATGATAAGTTGATGTTAAGTTTAGGTATTGAAAAGGCTGAATTGCAAAGAAAAGTCACAGAACTTGAGCAACAGCTTCTTGCTTCTTCTAAACTATATATTCCCAGCTCAGTTCTGAAAAACAAAATATCTGAGCTTTAGGAGACTCTGGACACAGAGAAGAAAACATTGGAGAAAGAGAGACTACATTTTTTTTTGGCTAAACACAAGTTCGCAATGCTTCTTGCTGAAAAAGCTTCTGAATCTACCAAGACTTCCGCTGACAATATCAATTTTGATTCAGAAACACATTGTAGTAGCGATACTGACTCTTATTTTTCTGTTGCAGATGCTAAAAGTAGAAAATCAGATGACGATTTCATTGATACTTCTACTCCCAAAGCAACTACTTCTTCTCAAAAGTCAAAAGAAACTGAATTCAGAAGTCAACATAATGCATCTTATTCAAGTTATATTAATTCTGAATTTTCAGTAACCTCAAATGATTCTTTACCAAAGACTAAACAAACTTGGATTCCAAAGAAGAATCTAGGTGACATGTTTGAAAAGATATATCATTCTGGACTGAAAAAAAGAAAACCACAGAAACCTCAATCTTTAATTCACCATGTGGTTCAATCAATCATGTGCATTCAAATGCATGTTTTTCATCATCAGAATTCCGTATAAAAAATGTCATAACTGATGAATTCTCATCCAACGCAATACCTACCAGAACATCTTCAGAAACTAAACCTAGAGCATCTGAGTTTCAAATGAAGAATGTCATCAATGATGGTTTTAAGTCTAATGCTGTACCACAAAGAAGAATGCATAGACAACATTATTCTGGTAAGGACAATCATGCTGATATGAAATATCATTCGTTTAAACATCTAAATACCAAATTCCTTTCTAAAGCAAAGCATAATGGAAAATTTGTGCTCAAAACTAATGTCAAATATCCTTTTGTGATATACTCAGTCAAGCACTTAATCAGACTTTCAAAAGAGAAGATTTGTAAAACTTCAAGAACAAATCATAACTTTGTTGTTCAAGATGGTATTCCCCAATGGCACACAGGCCCAATGCATAGAAAGGTTCATTAACCTAACATAGCTGGACCCAACTTCAAGTGGGTACCAAAATGTGCTTAGTCTGTTTTATAAATCAAGTCAGAGAGATTGTTGGAACACAATGAAGATCATTCAGAATGTGTTGAAAAGCACATTGTGTTCAGTATGCTAACAAGTTCAACATCCTGACTTGAAGAAAGAAGAGTGTTCCCTGCAGTCCATTTCACATGTCATTGTGTTCAGCATTAGCCCGAGTCTAATGATCTGAGAAACTTAATGTTTGTAGTTTATCATTCCTTGATATAACTTGTGTGATAATGGTATATTATTTGCAGGTGGAGCAAGAACGACATAGATTCTTTAACAGACAAATCATTTTCGTCGAGAACCTACAAGATTGCAATTTTGTTTAAAATGAAAACTATTTTTGTGCATTCTTGTAGAGGGAGCAATTTTTTTCTAACCTAGTTGATGAAAAATCATTTTCGAATTTAAATGCATCAACATAGGAAGAGTTTTTTTTGCTTTCAAATCATTTTAAAAATGAAAATTTCAAAAGCAATACAAAATTTTAAAATTCAAAAAGATTTTCAATTTTCAAATTTTATCGTTTTTCCCATCGAGAAGGCATTCATTCGTCGATTCATTCTGATGTCATTCTTGATTCATTTGATTGTTGATCTTCTGAACGCTCATCTTTCATTTCTTGAATTCCATCCTGATAATAATTCTGGAAATCATTCCTTTATTGTCGAATATTCCATTCATTATGGAAACCGTTCATTCTTGTGTCAATCATTTTTTATGTGACACATACTTTTCAAGTGATCAATATGGTACCAAATAGTGAGGGAGTGTTGGATAATTCTACTCTTATGGTCAATCCAGAACCGGAAGGATCTGCCTCAGGAGTTCATCTTTTGCTTTAAAAAAAAGTAAGGGTTTAATAGGTGAGCAGAATCAGTTAATACTGATTGGTGGGCAGAGATAAAATGAAAATGAGAGGGGTGGAACAGGAGATGGGGGTGCATATGATCAACAAATCACTTTGAGCATACATGTCAAATCATTTTCTCATTTCCTACTTCAAAATTCTTTGATTGTTCATATTCTTTGATTGCTCAAATCATTCTTGACAATCTTTCTCAACTGAATATTTCGTGAAAATCATTCTTGTTGACATCAATATGATTGCTCCTAATCATTTGAACTGATAACAAGTGTCCATTTGCATCCAACGGAGATACAAGCATTCATTTTGGAAATAGAGTTTGAGGGAGAAGTTGAAAAATATTTAGAGAGCCGAGGGTGAGAGATAGGATCAAAATAAAAGAAAGATCCTTTCAAAACAGTGTCAATCTGGGTAACCACATATACTACTAGATTTCATGTGTTGAAATTTGGTATTGAAGAAGACATCATGGACCTAGTGATGCAATGCACTAACCCCACCCAGCTACTCAATTATCTCTTAAAAGATGATTGTTTCAACTTCACACGGAGAATTAGCACATCTCTAATGACATCTCACTCAGAGATTGTTAATATTGAAACAAGGAGGACACGCTGCTCCGGTCCCCGACTTCTTTCATGCACTTATAGAGTCTAGAGCTTATTGCTATATAATTTTATTTCTCAGGACACATGATGGATATGTCACAAGTATCTAGTTTTTGTAACTGATACCGGAACATCTTGAGTGTTATCATTGTGATATTCACAGTGATAGATGGAAATCCTACCAGTGCTATCATTATTCCAACACTGAACGTAGATCACACAGTTTAAAAACTGTTGTGTCAACGAGTAATCTATGTGATCTCGGTGTTAACATTTCCCAACGGGAACTTTGAGATGGTGCCCTAAAGACTGTCTCAGACACTTTCATTGTAATATCATTGTAGAGGATACACAAATCAACTGAATGATAAATTCAACTAAATGTCATGATGAGGATTCTAAGCAATAAATGTTGAAGTATTCATGCACAAATCAAGCTGAATGTCAATTACAACTGCATGATGTTCATGAAGAATCCTGATCATCATGAGGGGGAGAAAGTTTAAAGAAATTGAAAATCAGTTGATCTTGAAAGAAGGAAACAAAAATATTAAGTGATTCTTACTGTGTTTGAAGATGATGATGAGTTGAAGACTAGATTCATGTGTTGAGAGTGAGACAAAGAAAAGTTTAATTCTGAAAAATCAATATATGTCAAGTCAAGGGGGAGCAAAGAAAAGAGATATCTATCAAATTTGAAAAAGAACAAGAGATTCAAAAGAAAAGATAATTGTGTGATCAAGAGCTACATTTAAGGGGGAGAGAACAAAATATTCCTCATGCAAAATCAAAGCTTATTTGAAGACAAGAGAGCTCAAGATCAGAAAGAATAGGTTGAAGATTGGAAAAAGCTGAAAGTCACTACATGTTAAATTGATAATACAACCAAAGGTTGAAAAGCCTAAGGTTACCAATGCAAAAGAGGAGTTTGAAGAGAAAAGATGTCATTGTATGCTATCAAGTTTCAAGTTCTCATCAAGATGTTGAAGTGAATAATATTCTCGAAATGAAGAGTCTCTATTTGAAGACATCAGGTAAAGGTTTGAAGATTCCCCAAAGCTTCAAAAGAATATTAACTAAAAAAGAATATCTGCATGATTCAAAAGGGGAGATTGTTAAAGTTTGTGTTAGATGCCAAAAAGACATAACATCTTCTATTTCTATACAAAGGGGGAGATTGCTAGGTTTATTAATTGTATAGAATAGGAGATTACATTTTGAGTGAAGTTTGTATTAATTACAAACTAGAGGGTCTTAATTGTAAATATACTCATGGACTATATAAGCCTATGATTAAGGCTAATCATGTATCAATTGCCATAATCAATGATATGAACTATGTGTTAATCAAGGTGTAATTAGTATTCTCTCATAGTTCTACACATGCAATTGAAGATTAGCTTGATACTTGAAGAATTAAGGGATTATCATAAGGATGCGGGTCTGTCCATTGGGCCACAATGTATCGACGTGGTAACTAGCCACGGTCAGCACGTGTCTACATGGAGGATAACCACATCACCCTGTCAAGGTGGAGGATGCACAAAGCAGTCCACCATACAATGGTTATCTGGAGTGTAAGCCCTGTTCACCAAATCCACTCGTGTTGCCCCGGGTTCGGTGGCTCGTCAGCCTAGTGAACCCACACGGTCATGATGGCTACTGACATACCCCTCCACTCTCTGTACCGATTCCTCAACCACCCGTACATTGCAGTCCCTCAATTGCCGAAGCCACATGAACCTGTGCACGTCTTAATGGCTAGGAACCCTATGGTATAGAGTTCATATCACACAGTGGTCCGGACCAAATCACATACCCCAAAGGGTCACATAAGCACATACCCCGAAGGGTCACATAATCACATACCCCGAAGGGTCATATAATCACATACCCCGAAGGGTCACATAAATCTCATGCCAACAAGGCCAAGTAATCCAAGCATAAAAGCTTATCACAAACACATAAGTGTCACAATCATATCTCTTGAGCATAAATGCGCAATAATCAATATCACATTTGGCATCTCAATGCCCAAAACATCATTACTATAAATGTATCTTTTAATTACTCAAAATCATTTAACAGTTGGCATCTCAATGCCCAAATTACACACAAAGTGTAAACATATTTTTTCAATACTCAAAATCATGTTCGTTGTTTCAAAATCAAAGTTCACTCCAACATGGAGTATCAGGTTTCAAAACCATTATGTAAAAACACCCTTTAACATAGACCATCTTCAAAATGGAGCAATGGTCTTATTTGAAAACCATTTACTCAAAACACATCGTATACTGAATTCATAGTCTCAACATTTATTAAATTCATTAATCATCATAGAATGTTTGCAATCATATAAATCACATTATAAACAAAACCATAGTTTCCACATCCTTTGGTTCAACAATTTCATCAAACATTTGCCAAACGATCAAAGCACAAACATGATGACTTGTAACTTTAACAAACAGTTGGGTATCCGCAGGGTGTACTCACCTGAGGGTGTGATGAGGATCACAACCCCATCCAAACCATAGCTCAAACACTTGATCACAAGCCTATGATCATAAAACACAGGTCAACTAATGTAAGTTAACCAAAAACAAGGTTTCTAAGTTCAATTCTAGCCTTAGACACCTTTTCGGGTCTAAAAAGACTCCATTTATCCCTTATAAAACCTTAGAATCAAACCCCAAACAAGTACATAGTCAAATGGGGTCAAAAACATGAGTTTTGAAGGTTTCAGGGTGCCTCGCGCCGCGAAAAATTCTGTGGAAAAATGCCATCTACCCTACATGCGACGTGTCGCGTCGCGACAGGCTCTTCAGAGGGCTGTTTCTTCTTTTCTTTGCTGCAAATCCCAAATTTCTTCAACTTTCTTAACATTAAACTACATACAAACCCATAAAGACTTAAAATTCGACTACAACACTTTCATAACATGAAATTTCATTACTTAAATCACACTTTCCCAATTTTTGATCACCAAAACCCATCTTCACCATAACTCCAAGTTTTTGACCCATTTAACAAATATACATAAATCCAACCATAAATCACCAAACATATCATGTATTACCACAATCAAAGTCAAATGCCAACATTGTAAACACATTTAATTCTTCAAAACTCTAACTTCAACTATTACCCCAACTTTGACCCATATGACATAATTTTTCAACATAAAAGTCAAAGATCAACACAACCAACAACCCAAACTTACAAATCAAACTCAAAATCAAGATTAGAACTTACTTGTCTTGAAATCCCAACTTGATTTCTACCTTCTTGCTTCAATCCAAGCTCAAAGATGAAGGATATGGTGTTCAAACATCAAAATTTTGAGTCAAAACACACCAAGCACCAACTTTCTCCTTGATTTCTTCTTCTTCTCTTGAGTTTCTCTTCTAGAGCTCTCTCCACTCTCCCTCACGTATTCTTCCAGATTTTTCTTTGCCCATTTTGACTTCAATTGATGAAGTCAATTCATATATTTACATATTTAGAAGTTGGGTCCTTAAGCTTTCTTCCCTTTTTCATTTTATTACCCCTTTTTTTTAAATTGTAAGCACACATATCATTTGAATATCATAAAATACACATAGTTTACTAATTTCTTATTTAAAATTGCACATATAAATATTTTATAATTTTACAAAATCTCGGGTATTACACTTGTGAAGATTATCAACTGTGTGCACATGCCTATAATAATCATCTGGAGTGAAAGCCCTTTGTGACACAGCTAGAGCTATCCAATTTTGAATCTTTTGTATGAATTGAACTTTGAGGTTGGATTTGGATTTGGATTTGAAGAGAAGGTACAGGATCTCAACTAACTCTGTGAACCCATAGATGTGACACCTCTCATATGATACAACTTCACAGCTGTTGAAGTTGTTCTGCCTTATTGCTTTGAGGTAGGGTTCACTATCACCTTTGTGGATAGTGACTCTTGTGATTGGAGTTGGTTCTGTTCTATTTCCTCAAAATATTGATTTTTTCTCTGAAGCTTTGTAGCCTTTGTTGACTAAGGTTGTAGGGAGCAGATAGATCAAGGTTGAAGAGGGTTTTGATGGCATCCTCATGACATCTAGCTTTGAGCAGTTCAGACTGAGATTTCTCCCTTGCCATTTTGTGTTGAGCTGCAGCTTGATTTTGAACTCGTTCTTGTTCTTGCTGATATGCTAGCTCCTTGGCTTGGTAGATCTCTTCAACTGGAACACCCAATGCTTGAGCCATTTGGGCATTCTCCCTTTCTTCTTGCTCTTTGAGTGCAAGCTCCCTTTGCATTTGTTCATCTGCTTCAACTTGCTCAGATGTCATTTTCGTTTTGCCTTTGTCTTTAGAGCAGAGGTTGAAGCCTTTTGGACAGATGGAGTTGATTGGACTGGTGGAGCAGATGGTTTTGGGCTCTGTCTTCTTCTTCTGAGGATGTCTGATAGTGGAGTATCATCCTTATCATCAGAATCAGACTCAATGGCTATTGGTGGAGAGCAACCCTCAGCAACTTTCCTTCTTGGATTTGGTCTGTTAGCCATTCTTTTCAGTCTTTTTGGAAACCTTTGCTCCCCCTCAGAAGGTGCTTTTCTTTTGAGAGAAGGAGGAGCTGTTGCTTTGGGTGCTTCCTGCTGCAAAATTTTAGTGGCAGTTTCATTGTAGGCAACATCAATCTCCTCATAATCAGGATCATTCTCGCTGGAAGAACTTGAGAATTTCTCCCCCTTTTGGGCATCATCAAAAGGAGGAGGGGAGTCACCTGTTGGTTTAGGGGATGGGGTAGGGGCAGAGGTAGGTGTATGAGTTGAGGAAGAGGTATAGGTTGAGGTAGAGGCAAGCTTAGAGAGTTAGAAGGAGAGGTCATCCTTGAGATCCTTTAAGGCTTTCCACAATAAGAGATCACTCATTCTGGATTGTTCAGTTAGGGCTTCAATGTCATCAAGGATGCCTTTAAGGTAGGAAGGCATGGGTAGGAGTTGTTCTGGGATAGGGACATTGGGCATAGGGTTTGGAGTTGGGATAGTAGGTTTGAGATGGTTTGGTTTAGGGAAGAGATAGTGGATTGAGGAAGGATGGGAATTTGTGGTTGAGATGGGATAAGGGTAGAGAGATGGTCTATATTGGTTAATAGGGAGTAAGATCAAAGGTAGAGGTAGTAGGTGCAGGGGAGGGTTGGGTTGGGGTTTTTAGGGACTTAATGTCTTTGGTAAGTCTAGAAAATTGAGTGGAGGTTTGGGTTTGGAAGGCTGGAAGGTTTGGGTTAGGTTATCAACGTTTTGGTTGATTGTTTGGATAAGGTTAAGGTTTGGTGTTTGGGTAGAGGTAGATGGTTGAGAATTGTAAGGGGTGGAGTTAGGTTCAAAGAAATTGGGTAAGGTTTGTGTTCCCTCATTTGAGCCTTGGTGTATAAGCTCAAACTCATTGGTAAAGACTGTTGAGCCCTATACAAGTGGTTGGTTTGTACCACTAGCATTGGCAGGCTATGCTTGTGTAAGAATTGAATTGATAAGTGGTGCAAGATAAGTGGAGTGAGTGTGGGATGCACTCAATAGTAGGGAATCCCTTATTGGATCCACATTCTGTTGGGAGAATGTGAATGGTATTGGCTGACTCAATATTGAGGTAGACACAGTATGACCTTGGGTTGAGGTCTGTCTTTCAATGAGATCAACCTTTTGGGAGGTTATCTCAGATTGCAGTTTAGATCCCATTTTTACAGATGTATCCTGTTGTGAGGATACATCCACTGGCTTAAAGGTGGAAACATCCAATTGCTCCCCCTCAACATGAGGAAGGGTAATTAGAGTTGAGGTCAGAGGTGTGGATTGCACTCCCTCAAAGTGCTCATAATGATTCACTTCTATTGACCTTGTATATATGGGGATACGAATGGGAGTAGAACTAGTAACCACAGGAGGTTCACTAGAGCTTGGCTGTTGGAGTGGAGTATGGACTAGAGAGGAGGATGGACTATCAAAGGTTGGGACTACCATTTGAATATCCTCCGAGCTGGAGTCAGAATTGTCCTTACCTTGGGATATGATGTGCCTACTTCTGTCAATGAGCTCAAGGAGTTGCTTAGAAATTTCTTGTTCTTGGGCATCACCATCACCACCAAGGGGACTCAGTACCATTGGATTTATGGGAGTGAATTCACCAGTATCACCATCACCGGCATCATCATCATCATTGTTATTGCCAGTGTGAGTTTCCTCAACATCATCACCATCATTATCATCATCATTCTCATCATCATTACCAACATTAGCATTGTCATTGGCAGCATCTATTAACTCTTGCATTTGGGCAGTGATTGGAGGACCTCTATTTGCCTTAATAAAGTGGAATACCTTTTCACTCATGGCAGGGACAGGAATGTGCTCTTGATGTTCAGTTAAGCCCACATAATCATTTTCACCAATCTCCCTCATAGCTATCAGGCTTAAGAATCAAATGTAGGGCACCTGAGACCTTGATGATTTCTTGTTCGTGCTTTGGGTGATCTTATCAACAAGACCAGAAAATATAACTTATGCAAAGTCTATGTTTACCCAAAAGACTAGGGGATAGAGCACCAGAAGCTCCGTTTGATTTATGAGGTGGTGGCTTCCAGATTTGGGACCAAAACAGCGTATGACCACGTTGGCCAAATACTTCCAAGGATGAGACAAAGCAGAGACTTTTTTTTGACGATGCACTATAGGTTCATTGTAGCTGATGGTTTGCAAAATGGTTTGAACTTCAGCTCTGGAGGGAAAAGCGGTGTAAGGTGGGAAGTGAGGAATACCAGTGGTTTTGCGAAGAGTTTTGGTGGTGATTTGGAGATGGTAGTTTCATTGGGCTAGGGTGCAGTGGATGGTATTGTCGTTTAGGTTGTAGGTTGCAGAGTACCATAGCTCACCAATAATTGTGGGGTAGATATAGTGTGGATCAGCAGTGAGACTATCGAACAGAGGATGAGCCTGAAGAAACTGTACCATTGGCTCATAACCTTGGTTTTCTCGTGAGACAGGGATGGTGGTGCAGAGAAGAATGTTGTTTGGAGTTATGTTCATTGGTTGGTTGGGTGCAACATTCTCTCCAGGGTTGACAGCAGTGTCTGGAATATAGGTGGCCATTTGGTAGGGATGATGAACAGTGAGTATCGAGAGAGAAAAGTTAGGGTAGTTCTTGTTAGAGAGAGAGAGAGAGAGGGAAGTTAGGGAGTTTTAGTAGGTAAAGATGAATGAGAAAGGAAATGAGATATTTATGAAGGTTAGTTAACAGAGATCGTTAGATACCGACAAAAATTCTAACGGAAAACAAATTAATTAGCTATTAAATGAAATCTGACAAACGGAGTAAATAACTAGGGTTAAAAAGCATTAAATGAATGTAAAAGATGAAAATTTACTAAGTGATAAACCATCAGCTGATCATTGAAATATATCAACTGAGGGGCATCAACTGATGAAAAACTATCAACTGATAATGAAAATTTGGAGTATCAGCTGAGGGAAGTACTTAGCCGAGCATTTCCTTCTTATCTTAGGGTGATCAGCTGAGTAAGTTTGATCAGCTGATAGGTATCAGCTGAGCACAGTTACTCAGTTTACACAGATTAAGTAAGACTTAGAGATGCTTAGATAAGTAACACATGATTTTCAATACTTATAAATTAACACAAACTAAATTACCACTATTGTAATCTAAAAATTAAGCATACCTAGTTTGGATATTAGGAAATTGACTCTGCTTCATCTAATGGCTTTGTGAACAAATCTGCAAGTTGCAAATCAGTGTTGATGTAGTGCAGAGTTACCTTCTTCTTTTGCACATTATCTCTGAGAAAATGATGTCTGATTTCAATATGCTTTGTCTTTGAATGCATGACTGGATTATTTGAGATGGAGATAACACTTGTATTGTCATACAGAATTGGGGTGTCTTCAAACTTCACATCATAGTCAAGTAGTTGATTTTGTAACCATAGAATTTGACACAACAGCTTCTTGCAGCAATGTATTCTGCCTCTGCAGTGGATGTTGACACTGAATTCTGTTTCTTACTAGACCAACTAATCAATCTTCCTCCTAGAAGTTGACAACCACCTGAAGTACTTTTTCTGTATAATGTACACCCTACAAAATCAGAATCAGAATATCTAACTAACTCAAAATCTGAGTCTTTGGGGTACCAAAGACCAAGAATAGGAGTTCGTTTGAGATATCTGAATATTTTCTTAACAGCAGCAAGATGTGATTCCTTAGGATTTGCTTGATATCTTGCACACAGACATGTTGAAAACATTATATCTGGTCTACTTGCAGTGAGGTATAAAAGTGACCCAATCATTCCTCTATAAGTAGTAATGTTCACTGATTTGCCGTCAGTGTCCTTTCCTAACTTGGTAGAAGTAGACATAGGTGTTTTCATTGAAGAACAATTTTCAAAATCAAACTTTTTGAGTAAATCTTTGACATACTTTGTTTGATGAATGAAAATACCATCACCCTATTGTTTAATTTGCAAACCAAGAAAATAGTTTAATTCACCCATCATGCTCATCTGATAGTTATCAGACATGAGTTTAGAAAACTTTTTGAATAGTTCCAAATTAGTAGACCAAAATATTATATCATCTACCTATATCTGTACAAGTATCACATCACCTTTGTACTTCCTTATAAAAAAAGTGCTATCAATGCATCCTCTTGTAAGACCTTTGTTAATGAGAAAAGAAGAGAGGGTATCATACTAGGCTCTTGGAGCTTGCTTAAGACCATATAAAGCTTTGTTTAGAAAGTAAACATGATCAGGTAAGCTTGACTCCTCAAAACCAGTAGGTTGTTTCACATACACCTCTTCTTTCAGATCTTCATTCAGAAATACACTCTTCACATCCATTTGGAACACTTTGAAGTTCTTGAAGGCAACATAGGCTAGGAACAATCTAATGGCTTCCAATCTTGCAACAGGGGTAAAAGTTCATCAAAATCAATACCTTCTTCTTGACAATATCCCTGTGCCACTAGCCTTGCTTTGTTTATGATGATTTTTCCATTTTCATCTAGCTTGTTTCCGAACACCCACTTTGTTCCAATGATGGTTTTATCCTTTGGTTTGGGTACCAAAGTCCATACATTATTTTTTTTTTGAATTCTGCCAGTTCCTCTTGCATGGCAAACACCCAGTGGGGATCATTGAGAGCTTCATCAACCTTCTTTGGTTCAATCATTGAGACAAATCCAGAGTATAAACAGATGTTGCAAGCTTTTGATCTTGTTCTAGCTGGATCATCTATATTGCCTATCACCAAATTATGAGGATGGTGCTTGAGGTCTTTGAAGGCTTTTTGGATTTCTTGGGAATTGGGATTCATTTGGATTTGGGGAGAGGAAGTTATATGTTGGCTATCAACAGTAGAAGTGAGTTCATTTTGAGTGGCTGATATAACTTCATTGTTTCAATCTGTAGGTATTTCTACTAAAGAGGGAATGTGTGATATGGAATTAGAATCCAATGATGTTGAGTCATTTTCCACATGATTCAGTAAAGGTATAGGATTGGATAAGGAGGGTTGTACATGGTTAATGATTTGGACAGGAACAGGTTCATCTACATCATGAGAAGCTGGTGGAGACGGATCAACTTGCTCTGGAGTGTCTTCTCTAGTTTGCATGAGATCATTAAATTCTTCACCTGAAACATGATTAGAAGAGCAGGAAGCAACAAAGTCATTTTCATTAAAACTTACATTAATGGATTCTTCTATGACTTTGGTTATGAGGTTGTATACTCTGTATGCTTTAGAAATCACTGAGTAACCTACAAACACTCCTTCATCAGCTTTTGGAGCAAACTTCTGCAATTGATCTTTTTGATTGAGTATGAAACACTGACAACCAAAAATATGTTGAAAGCTAATGCTTGGCTTCCTTCCCTTGAGCACTTCACATGCACAACTTACAGCCTCAGCCCAGAAATTAAAGGATAACCCACTTTCACACAACATGGTTCTTGCAGCTTCAATCAATGTTCTATTTCTTCTTTTAGCTACACCATTTTGTTGTGGGGTTCTTGGAGCAGAGAAGTTTTGAGATATCCCTTTCTCATCACAGAAAGATTCCTGAGTTTGATTTCCGAATTCAGTTCCATGATCACTTCTAAGACTCCTCACCAGATTTCCATTCAACACTTCCATCTTCTTGATAAAACATATAATTTCTTCTGCAACCTCACTCTTTACTTTAAGAAAGAAAACCCAAGTGTATCTTGAGAATTCATCAACTAATACAAGAGCATACTTACTTCCACCAATACTAGTAGTTGCAACAGGACCAAAGAGATCCATGTGCAACATATAGAAAGGTTCTGTAATTGAGAAGGCCTGCTTGGATGGAAATGATGTCTTATGCTGCTATCCCTTCTCACAAGCAGTGCAAGGTTTAGGCTTAAGATAAGTCAGAGAAGGTAGTCCTGACACTAGTTCACCCTTGCTCAACTTGTTGATATTTTTGAAATTAAGGTGGGAAAGCCTCTTGTGCCATAGCCAGTTTGTATCCTCATTATTTTTGGAGTACAAACATGTTTCCTTTGAAGGGTCACCAGAGGACATGTCAAGTGTATACACATCCTTGGTTCTCTTGGCACTTAATACTGTATTACCTTCTTTATTTATTATGAAGCCTCCTGTCTTTGTGAAGTGGACTTCATTATCTCCATCATACAATTTACTTATGCTTATGAGATTGTATTTCAGCCCTTTGACATATGAAACTTTGGACAGTTTGAGGTTCCCATTATGAAGTTCACCATAGCCTTTTGTTTGCCCATGATTGTTGTCACCAAAAGTCACCCTTGGACCTTTCACTTTCTTGTAGTTACTGAGCAAAGCCTTGTTACCTATCATGGTTCTTGAACATCCACTGTCAAGAAACCATGAACCAACACCCTATACAGATTGAATGAAAGAAGAGTTAGTGACACAAGTAGGAATCCACTACTTAGTGGATCCCTGTGGAATGCACCTAGCTTTCCACTTCATCTCAGGTTTCTTATGTGTAAGAGGAGTGACTGTGTTATCATTACAAGTCCGCTGTCTTAAATTCCCTTCTAAAGAACATTCAAATGCCTTATGCTCTTTGCTTCCACGTTTATAACATTTTTGGGATTTTGTGGCCTTGGAGCATTGAACAACATAGTTTGAATGCCTATGAGTTTTCTTATCAGTCATCATTTGACTAACTTGACCATTCAGCTTATGAAGCTTATCCTGTAAATTTCTTAGGTCTTTATTTACAGGCACCTTGGATTGATATTTGTTTTTAGAAAGTTTTTGACCAATCTTTAGAGTGGCAGAAATGGGAACAATGTGAACATCACTCTTTTTACTCATAGTTTCTTATATTGAAAGAGAGTTGATTACTTCTAGATCAACTGATTGTTTAGAAAATGAGCTATGATCAGCTGAGCATTTATCATATACTAATCTATCAGTTGATGGAGTAGTATTAGCTAATGATTCTTCAGTTTGTGAAATACTAGGATTTAAGTCATCTGTTTTCAAGGTTTGACAACATAATGTCTCTGAGGTCTCAACCAATGATTCCTTTCCTTTACTCACATCCTTTGACTTTGTATTCTTAGTATTTTTACATTCTGAAATCTTACTAGAGGATGATTCAACAGAAGGAATAATTTATTCTTTTGAGTGGGAACTTTTGCTTCTAACAAACTTATTTGTGAACACATTTTTGCCTTTAACAGTCTTGTTAGAAGTATGTGGCAAAATGTCAGCCTTTTCTAAGATATTAAGGTTCTTATTAGAATCAACATAGTTAGCAGCCTTAGAGTAATTTCCACCAATAATAGCTTGAACTTCTTTGGGTATCTGCTCCATGACACACTGAGTGGTCTTTTCTGCAGATACACACCAAGACTTTACTACTTTTTGGAGGTCATTGAACTTTTTGGTTGCTTCACTAGTTTCTTTTACTAAGATCTCATTAAGTATCTTTTGATTAGCTAGCTCATCATTTAAGATTGTTATCTGCTTAAGTTCCTCATCCTTAAGAATTAATTTTTCTTTTAGTAATTCTACTTCTAGTTTTACCTTCTTCTCCCTTTGAATAGCAGACTGGAAATCAATACACAAGTAATCAAACATAGCATTCTTCTCATTATCATCATAGTTAATAAATTTTCCAACCTGATACAGAGAAGAAGGATCCCGGTTGGTAGTTGAACAATCTTTTGCAGCCTTTTTCATGTCTTCATCAAAGGATCTACCATCATTGTTGTTGGCCATCATGCAGAACTGAGCAGAGATCACCTCATCTTCATCTGAGGAAATATCTTCTTCTGCCTAATCTTCTTCTTCAGCAACAAGAACTTGGCCCTAGGCTTTCTTCTTCTTCTTCTTGTCAAGTACAGCAGCAAGGAGTTTCTTATACTTGGCTTCATAATCAATTTTGCCCTCCTGCTTTGGCATTGATGAAGAACTAGTGTTATATTTGGACTTACAGTCACTGGCTATGTGGCCAATCTTTCCACACTTATAACACTCTGCTGTAGAGGCATCAAATGTAGATTTGGGCTTAACAAACTTTGATGGCCTCTTGCTGAACCTCTTGACACCCTTTCCCTTCTTGAAAGGTCTGAACTTCTTAACCAACATTGCTACACCTTCAACTAACTCCTCCAAGTTACTCTCCTCACACCCATTCTCCTCATCACTTTCTCCATCACTCTCCACTTCATCTCCTTATTCATCAGAACCAGAATCAATAGCTGCAAAGCTTCTCATCTTTGTATCTCTTGATACAAAGGCAGTTGATGCAGCTTTCATGACCTCCTTCATCTCCTTGGATGACAACTTTCTTTGTTTGACTGATTGCTCATGGTTTAGTAAGTTACCATAGAGAGAAACCAGAGACATTCCCTTTATCTTCTCACCATAGAGAGCAACCAGTGACAAAGTGATCCCATGTTTCAGGGAGGGAGTCTAGAAACTTGTTCACCAAAACAAAGTTGCTCTTGGTTATGTCTGCCCTCCTCAAGTCATTAACTAGGCAGTTGAACCTGGTATATGTCTGTGTAAGACTCTCACCTTTCTGAGCAAAGAAGAATTCATACTCTCTGTTGAGGAGGAGCTTCTTGTTCTCTTTCACCTCTTCAGTCCCTTCATATGCAACTGTGAGTGTATCTAACATATCTTCAGCAGAAGTACAGTTAGCACTTGATGATAGATATCATTGGGTAGTGCAGAGACAAGAGCTGATCTAGCGTTAACATCTAGGCTAACCAACCTCTTATCTTCATCTGACCATAGATGCATGGGTTTGGTTATGATTCTTTCTGTTGTAGAGGTTTGACCTTCAGATTCTGATGGAATGGATAACACTGATGTTGGAACATAAGGACCATCAGTGACTATTTCAAGCATTTGGATATCAAGGGTGGATGAGAAAAGATGTGCTCTACTTTTCCACATGGAGAAATTTTTTGCATCAAACATGGGACATCTTGTTAAAGACCCAGTGTTTGAAATATGCATGTTGTTTGCTGATGAGGCCATTTTAAGAGGGGTAGAAGCAGTTGTAGAGTAAGCAAAACAGATCTTGATATTGATTATCTAACCTGCTCTGATACCAGTTGTTAGTCCCAGATTGAGTACACAACAACAAATGCTTGTAGAAGGGGGGGGGGGGGTTGAATACAAACTCTAGCTTTTAAAAATTTAAAGACACACCGATATACTTTTATATAATTCTTATTGATATTGAATCAAGAATTACATGTACTAGAAGCGGAAATTTGAAGTACAATAAAAGGTGGAAATCTATTTGTCTAATACATAGACAAGCTAACTCTAAAACAACTAATGTATATAGAGTGTTCAACACATGAACAAGTTTGATTCTACACAATGCTTAAACTCTACGAATTTCTCAAGTGATGAGATTTTCTTTCTGTGGAGTAGAGACTTCACTGTGTTGTTTTGCATGTCCACCATGCATGAATATATATAGAGATCTTGGTGTATCTGGTTGCATGAAGGTAGGAGATAAAGAGGATGTGGAAATATAATATTTTAATCGTAAAGGTAGTGGGTGAAAAGTAAAGTTACTTTAATTAATAGTTTGATAAAAGTAATTGTACTTTTCTACAAAAGTGCAACCCACTCACAATATAAAATATTAAAACCCATATCTACTGTCGTGTAGAAGTTTCTTTCCCTTTCCATGCTTGTACTTTAATCAACACCATGTTTCTGTTTGATTTGACTTTACCAAGTATGGGATTACCAGCCATACTTAGTTGTTGAACAAATCTTCAAGATTTTCGCCTGTTTGAGGTATCATTATCCTTTTCCAGAGGATAAGATCAAACCTTTTTGTCTCATACTTGATCCAAAAAGTGCATTTTACTTTTACAAACAAAGATCTAAGGCATAATAGAACAACACATGTTCTGCCTTTTACATATGACTTACAATCTGAAAAGATAGTGCATATTTGACATTTTGCACGACTCAGCTAGGAACTCTGATTTTCACTACTCAGTTGACAAAACATATCAGTTGATCACTTCTTGCTAGGACTCAGTTGATACATATTGCTCAGCTGATCATATAGATGCTCAGTTGATCAATAGTAAACTTAGGAGAACATAAGGTCATGTATTTGTATGATCAATTGATCAAGAATGCTCAGCTGATCATTCAAATACATTTGTTTATGTGGAGAGATGAGTTATGTAAGAGAAGACTTACTTAGCTGATGCTCTAGGCCTCAGCTGATCCATTTGTTCACTCAGCTGATGGAGTAGCTGAGCAAAGTCCTTGCTTAGCTGATGGTGTAGGCACTCAACTGATAAACTTTCTTCACTCATCTGATGGAGTATTTTCCTCAGCTGATGGTCTTCTTTACTTGTTTTCTTCATCTGATTCTCCTTGGCTGATATCCCTTGGCTGATACTTTGAGTAGGATCTGATGCTCAGCTGATAGTCAGCTTATGGTTCCATACTTAGCATATTTTTACAGAATCTGATTTAAAAAACGCATGTTTGAATTCTTTCTGAGTCATACTGAATGTAGGGTTTGGTTATAATCAAATTCTATGTTTTAGAATAGGCAGAGTTGATTATTCGGGTGAAGTGATTATCTCCCCAACACTAATAAAATCTAATCAAACAAAATAAACACCTTCCCCCGCAACGGCACCAAAAACTGGATGCATAAAAAATAGGTTTTAAATTAAAGGCTTAAAAATGTAATGAACTATCCTCGTTTTAATATTGTACGTAACAAACTAAACATTTTTCGCTAAAATGCAATAAACTACCCAAAAGTTGTAATTAATATAACGTAACCTTCTATTGAAGGTTACCCGGTCATCTTTTTTTTATAAAAATTATTTTCATTTTTAATTAGGGTTAAGTGCACCGAAATGTAATGAACTATCATCGTTTTAATATTGTATGTAACAAACTAATCTTTCTTCGCTTAAATGCATTAAACTACCCAAAAGTTGCAATTTGTGTAATTTTGACCTGCTTTGTTGTAACATCCTTGACTTGGGCCTAATTGTAATTAGTATATATGTGTATATAATTAATAGAAGAGAAGGATGTTTTAGATGCATATGTATGTAAGAGAGTTGGAGTGTAAAGTTAATTATATATATATATGTATATTTGTGTATTATGCTGCTTGAATTAAATATATATGTAGATACATGTTAAAATAATTAAAAAGAAGAAAAGATAAAGAAAATAAGATATTTTAGTCCAGAGGCGGTTTACATCTGGATAAGTTTATATATGCGTGTGTTGTGTTGAAATTGACTCACATAGTCAAAAGATTGAGAAACTACATAACACACACAAACACACACTAGATATAGCTCTCGTGAGTTCTTGAAAGAAAGAATTTGACGAGTTGAAGTTGTAAATTCAAAAGAAGGTTAGTTTGATGTTTGTTGTAAAGATTAGTCATGTTTTAAGCTAGATATATGTGTGTTTTGCTGCTGGAAGTCAAAGCTAATATGAAGAACTCCATTGTTGAACATGCAGAGCTTACTTGACAAGTGGGTTTTCCATGTTTGATGTTTATAATTGGAGTTCATAAGTTCTTGATGGTTGTTTAGGTGTAATAAGATGATTAAAGTTGTTTTTAAAAGTGAAAAAGACGAGTTTGAAAATCTGGAAATAAGTTGGTTTAAAGAAGATGAAGTGCAGGTTTGCACATGACGCGACACGTCGAAGCTTGGGATGCGACACATTGCCACTTTGTCGTGCGACTTTCATTTTCATCCGACCTTTGTGTGCAAACGCTTAACGCGATTGCCAATGTTTTAGGTGAACTTGTCGAGTTAGCTGAATCGGAGTTAAGTGATCAGACATTATAAGCTATGCAGGTGTGTACCTCCTTTCATAAGTCTCAATAGAGTGAGACTTGGTTGCTAAATGACTATTTGATTGATTATGTACGAATATACTTTGTATGCTTGAGTTTCATTGTAGGTACACTTAAGAATGGAAGGGTAAGCCTTGTTATGAAGTTAATGTGTTATGCCATATTTAATATCTGTAGATCATGTATTAGGTGCATGCCAGCGAGTCCAAATTGGAACCGCTTAGTTGTTAATGATGTTATGTACGATGAATGAATAATTGAATGAGTGTACAGTACATGAATAAATGAATGATGTTGTATGCAAGATGATTGATCCCTATGGGATCATATGTATGCATGTATGTGAATTGTCCGCAGACTACTTGAAGCATGGTTAAGGTTAGTCGGTTGTAACGGAATCCCATGAGGACTTCGGTCATAATTTGGGATTTAATGGTGATTCAGGATGCATTCTGAGTTGTAGGTTCTGCAGAACCGCCGTACCTTAACGTGAGTGGTAATCAGCTGGACGACCGCTGGATTACTTGAGGAGCCTTTGGCTCTGTGAACGATGTTTGGTGGACTGCTTTATGCTCCCCCACCAGCACGGTTGGTTGTGTCTGATTCCCCGGTCTGAGTTGTTCAGCAGGACTGATTACCCTGCAAGACATGACTCTTTCCGATCTTGTCAGCACACCACAATATGATAACATATCAATGACTGATTGTCTATATGTCGTATGACTTGCTTTATTGATGCTTATGATAAGTTAGTACTCACTACCTATGTTGTTTAGCTAATGGTTCTACGTTGCCCCTTTTCAGGTAAAGACTAGAAGGCCTGGTGAGGCGGGTTACTTTCAGATGTATATATATACCTTATGGGATGGAACACTATTTTTGTATGATGTAATTATGGTTGATTATGGTCGGTTCTTGTGTAAGGTAACACCAACAGTTGTTTTGAGAATGATATGATGTAATTAACCATTGTAACTTTTGAAATGAATTTCTGCCGCTAAAATATGATGATTATGATTTTGAAAATGAACCCACACGGGTTATGTAACATCCTCGATTTGAGCCTAGTTGTAAACTGTCGTAAGTGTACGTAAGTTAGTAAATAATGTAAAGGGTCCAAGTTGTAAGTTAATTATATTAATGAAGATATATTTGTGATTAAGTGTTAAATAAATATGTATATGTATTTTGTGTAATAAAATGTGTATGAATATATAGATATATATTTAAGTAAATATAAAAGAAAGAAAAGAAATAGAATCCAGAGGCGGTTGCCTGTGGATGTGGTTTTATATATGTGTGAACGTGTACTTTGACTAGAATAGTCAAAGTTGGCAAAAGTATACAAACACACACATACCTTTTCTCTCTCGGAATTCTTGAAGATAGAAGGATTTGGTAATTGATGAATCAAACAAAGGTAAACAGGTGTTTGTTGTAAGGCTTAAACATGTTTGAAATCAGTTTTGTATTTAAATCATAGATAAAACTCAGATTCATGCAAACCACCATTAAAGAACACTCAAAGCTTACTTTACAAGTGGGTTTTGTTTGTTTGGTGTTCTTGCTTGGATTTGATAAGTTTATGAAGTTTATACAGATGGAATATGATGTTTCAAAGTGTTTTAAATGCAAAACTAACAAGAATGAAGTCCTGCAAAAAGAGTAAGAAGGTGGCGGAATTCCAGTGTGTTGAATGTGTTGGATTCCGAGACCCCAAAAGTGTCGGAATCTGCAAGTATGTCAAAATCTGCATGTGTCGGAATCTGATAGTATGTCGGATTTCCTTGTATGTCGGAATCCGATAGTATGTCGGATTCCTTTGTGTCGGATTCCGATGGTGTATCGGATTTCCCCATGTGTCGGATTCCGCATGTATGTGTCAGATTTCCCCTAATCCGACAGTTATGTCGGATTTATGTTAAGTCTGAATTTGAAATCCCTATGTTTGTTTAGTGGTCATTCTTTGTATGTATAGATGATTTATGTAAGTAGTAATGTTCTAGGTGAACCTGTCATATTAAATAAAGCAGAGGTGAAATAATTATCTATTCTAAGCTACTCAGGTGAGAACCGACTTCCGTAAGCCTCAGTAGAGGAAGACTTACTTGCTAAATGTTGTCTAAAGTGCATGTATGCTTAAAAATAGATGAATAAGTATTGCCATGCTATTTTATGCACAATGCCATGCTAAGTACTTGTTGAATGTAAGTTAAGTGTATGACAACGGAATCCAGTATTGGGGCCGCTTAGTTAAGTTAATAATATGTATGATACTGATCCTGAATGGATCAACTATGTGAAAGCTTAATGATATGTATGCTAGGGATCCAGATTGGATCCGTAATGATGAAATGAATGTAAATGCATGCTTAATGAAAGAAGTGAATATGCATGCTAAGTGAATGATCCAGATTGGATCAACTTTGTGTATGTGAAAAGTTCGCTGACATCTTTAAGCATGGATAAGGTCAAATCTATAGTTGGGTCCCAGGGATCCTTGATCAGGTGATTCGGGACTTAACGGTGATTCGAGGTAACATTCCGGATCGTAGGTTCTGCAGAACCGTCATGCCTTATATCATGAGGGCTAATCAGCCAGTTGTAGATGAGTTGCCTAAGGAACCTCTGGTTCCGTAAATGATGCTTGGTGGACTGCTTTATACTCCCCCACCAGCGCGGATGGTCGTGTCTAATCCCCCGGTGTATTGTTGTTGAGCGGGACTGGCTATCCTACAAGAAATGACTTATACCGATCTTGTTAGCACACGGCAATGTGATAGGATAGCATTGTACGCTTATTCCTGTGATGCATGACTTGCTTTATTGATGCTTATGTTAAGTTTGTACTCACTAGCTATGTGTATAGCTAATGGTGCCACGTTAACTCTTTTGCAGATAAGAAGTGCCTTCTGTTGGATATTATGGATGGAACACTTTTTGTAATATTATGGTCGGTTGTATGTTAGAGTAACACCAACAAGTGATACAAAGTTTTGACTGTAAATATTTTATGTAAACCTTTTGGTTTAACTTCCGTTGCTTAACCTAATATTATTTAATCGTGATTTAGTTCACGTATATGAAAAACGCAAATTTTTGCTAATTTTGGGAATTACAAAGCCGGTGTTACAAGTAGGTATCAGAGCCTAAGTTTGATGGAATTGGGTACTTGCAAGAGTATTCGATCTCAAATTCGGGCCCGACCATAGTAAAGTGTTCCTTATGGGGGGTTGAGTATGAGAGTTGCATGAATATTAGTTGTTATAATATAGCTTTTCAAGTATGACAAGCAAGTATAGTAGAGTATTAATTACTCTTCTACGTTAAATAGAAAAGTTAAGTTAAAGATGTTTGCTGATCGCGGAAATACTGAACAAGCACTGAAAGAAATGGAAGATGAGGGTTCTCATATGCCTCATCAAGCCGAAGAAGAACGCTCTCAGCATAATGCTGGTGGCGAAAGACCTGACCCAGACCAACTAGCATATATAAAGCGTCTGAAAGAAGAGCTACGTCTTGCTAAGGAGCTCTTACTGCAGTCTACTATTGGCAAACCACGCAAGACTTGTTCATACAAAAAGTTCTTGTCGTGTAACCCTCCGACTTTTAAGGGGAGTGATAACCCCACAGTGACGATACAGTGGCTCCGTGAAATGGAGAAAACGTTCGAATCCTGTGAGTTTGAACTAGAGTATTGCGTGAAATACGCAGTACATATGCTAAAGGGTCACGCCATTTTCTGGTGGGACACCGTGAAGGCATATGTCAGTAAAGAGGCGCTGAGTGCTCTTTCTTGGGAGCAATTTTCGGAAAAATTGTTAAAGACGTACTGTACAGAGTACGACATGGAATGGGTAGAGAGGGAATTTAATAATCTCCAAAAGGGAGATAAACCGATGGAAGATCTTATCACGGCCTTTATTGATAAGATGAGGTTTGTGCCACACCTGATACCGGACGAGGTCACCAAGATAAGACGGTTAGTGGCGACCTTGCCACTGGAATTTGGTGCCCATGTGCGGACAACTCCAACTCTGGATCGGCATTCGAAGTGGCCCGACAAATGGAAGGTGATCGAATACAGTGTCGGGGCGAATTTGCCGGTGGAGATAACAAAAGAAAGTTTCAGCCATCTCTCAAATCGGGTCCTTCAAAAGGGCAATCCTCTGGAAGTGGAAAGACTGATACTTCTAAGAAACCAATTTTTTGACAATCCTTGGTGTTCTTCGTGTCGTACCTATCATGCTGGAGAATGCTCTAAAGCAACCAGAAGATGTGGGCAGAAGGGGTACTCGGTGAGCGAGTGCCGATATAAAGAGGATGTGTTTTACCGGTGTCGCAAGCCCGGTCACAAGATGGTACAATGCCTTGAAAGACAAGGCTCGGGACCAAGTGGGTCTTCTGGAGGGCAAAAGAGAGATGTTGCACCTTACGCGAAAGGGAGGGCATTTTAGATGACTGCGGAGGAGGCAAAGGCAGCAGGGAATGTCATCACTGGTACATTCCTTATCAAGTATATTCCTACATGTGTATTATTCGACTCAGGAACGACATATTTTTTTGTCTCTGTGGCTTGTCGCAAAAGACTTTAATTACCTGTTGTTCCGTTAGACGAGCCCCTTAATGTAGAGGTCGCTGATGGTAAAGTAGTCTCGGTTACCGAGAAAGTCCCATGGCCGTTATTTATATTGATGGGAGTATTATTCCAATCTCGTTCTTTATAATGCCTATTGCGGTCTTCGATGTAGTAATTGGAATGGATTGGCTCAGCAAGCGTGATGCTGAGATTCTCTGTTCCAAAAAGATGATTAAGATCCCTCTTGCTGATGGATCTTATGCAGTAGCTCGAGGAGAACGACAGGAGTCTGATATTCCTGTTATCTCTGTCATTAAAGCTCAAAAGTCAATCTCTAAAGGTTGTGACTCTTATTTAGCACATGTTATTGATGCTACGATGGAGAAACGACCAATTCGAAACATCAGGGTAGTGTCTGATTACCCTGAAGTCTTTCTTGAAGAACTGACGGGTTTACCTCCGGTTAGAGATGTCGAGTATAAGATCGAGCTTATTCCTGGAGCTACACCTGTAGCTAGATCTCCGTATCGTCTCGCTCCTTCTGAAATTCACGAGATGATGACTCAAATTCAAGAGTTACTTGAGAAAGGTTTTATCCGTCCGAGTTCCTCGCCTTGGGGAGCACTCGTATTATTCGTCAAAAAGAATAATGGAACGATGTGTATATGTATAGATTATAGGGAGCTTAACAAGCGAACTGTAAAGAATAAGTATCCCCTTCCACGAATCGACGATCTCTTCGATCAATTACACGGAGCTACGTATTTTTCTAAGATCGACCTCCGTTCGGGGTATCATCAAGTACGAGTTCACGAAGAAGATATTCCGAAGACTGCTTTTCGAACTCGTTATGGTCATTATGAATTCTTGGTTATGCCATTCGGCTTAACCAATGCTCTTGCTATATTCATGGATCTAATGAATCGTGTTTGTCCTCCATTTCTTGATAGATCCGTGATTGTTTTTATTGATGATATTCTTATTTACTCGAAGACTGAAGCTGATCATGAGCTCCATGTTGGAATATGCCCGTTGACACGAATGAGTTAATAGCATTGGTGATGAAGTATAGGCCTATTGGGTCACACACCAAGTATTGATTCCGGCAACACGATCAAGCAAAAGAGAGAAAGAGGCCAAAATGGGTTTTGGCAGGATGGTACACGGGCCGTGTTCTTGAACACGGGCCGTGTCCAGCCCAACTAGCACAGGGCGTTTTGGCCGAAGTTGAGGCCGTGTGCTTTGGGCCTACACGACCGTGTAGATGAACACGGGCCGTGTTGTGCCTATTAGACACGGGCTATCTTGGCCTAATTGAGGCCGTGGACTTTGGGCCTACACGGCCGTGTTGACCAACACGGGCCGTGTACGATCATTGTAATAGTAGAATTAACATCTTTAAACTCTCATTTTAATGTGATTAAGTGCATGTTAATGCTATGCTACGGTTTTAGGGCCCGAGAACAGTCTCTTGGGTAGTTCTAGTGATTGGTTGATGTTCATCATTCTCTCTAGCTGTTCTTCTTTAAGGTGATCAAGTTTGATGCACAAGAGAAGTGGACATACACTTTGTGATCTAGCTTTGATGCACAAAGGTGTTATTTGTTCTTGATTCTTGTTGTTTTAGTGGCTACACCAACCAACTAGCATTTGGGAATCAAGTGTGCTTGGGGTGGACTTCACTAGAGGAGTTCTTCTTGAATTCTACACACTTTGACAAAGAAGAAAGCTTTTGGTGATCTTGTGTTATGTTATAATCTTTCTTCTATCTTGTTCATTATTTTTAGTTGCAACTTCATGTTTAGATGTTGGTCCATGGGATGTGTGTTTGTTTGGTTAGCTTATTATTTTTGTATTATGACTTGCTTACGTTGCTACTCGGTTATGCCAAACAAATACCTTTAGTGGTATCAGAGCCATATCTAACATGGCTTTGCACTAACGAGTCTAGAAAACCATATAAAATATTTTTATATGAAAATTGTTTTCTTGAAATGGTTTTTCGTGTAGATTCTTGTTAGGCTAAAATTGATATATTTGTAGACTACATAATATTCATATAAGAATATTTTTATATAAGAAAATTGTTTTCTTGAAATGGTTTTTTGTGAAGATTCTTGTTAGGCTAAAATTGATATATTTGTAGCCTACATAATATTTTAGTTTTTATATTTATATATTTGTTGTAACTTGGCATGAAGTGTACACAAATATATATACTTAGAAATGTATATATGAATATGTGTCTCAAAAATGGTTTGGTACACTAATGCATATGCACAAGCATTGTCATTCTGGTGCCTTTGATGTTGTTGACAATCTTAACTAAAATATATATTTATATTTTTATCATGGTTTTGTGTGGCACACCATTTTTCATTTTGTTGCGTTTGGTTAATTCGGTAACATGATATGCCCTTAGATGTATGTGTTATGGTGGTTGATTAATTTGGTTTTTGGCGGCCTGCGTGCTGTATTGTTATAATATAATTTATTTATTTATTTATTGGTGCGGCTTGCACGCCGTTTCTTTTATTCCGTGTATTTGTATAAATAGTGTAGGAATGCGACCTGGGTGTCATTTATATATATTCTATGTATTCGTTAATAGTATAGAACTAGAATCGGAGAAGTCAACGGGAGTCATGGTGATGACGTCTTGGCAAGAAGGAATCAACACGCTATTTGAGGTGTTGGATTCAATGGGAGCTCACCACATGAGACTATACCTTGTCCTTAGGTTTTGGCCTCGTTTTCCCCGTTGTGGCTCACAGGGAAAACGCATAGGATTTTTGGGCATGTTACCGAATTATATATATATTTGCGTGGTTGTGTTTTATTTTTCTATGCATGGATTAGGATTCGCATGCTAGACAATTTTTCCTTTAAAATTAAATAAAATACAACGTTTGTTAAAATGGTTAACAATCTTGCGCGAATAGAATTGACAAAGAAAATATAAAATTGGTATTATATTTAAAAAGTGCTTAAAATCGTTTTGACACTTACTTTGTTAATTCACAAAAGGGTTTTTATAAACCGGAAACAAAATCCGGTTTTTAAAATGTAAATCACCCACCATCCGTAAGATGACACCACCCGAATCTAATGAAACAAGGATGATTGTCGAGCTAAACACGAGTCATTCCTTGCGTAGTTGTGTGGAAGGTGAGTGGGGTAACTCGCATGATTGGTTGTCGAGCTAAGCACGAGCCGATTGATGGTCGAGAGTGCCACCCGTGTGTCTTGACGGACGGTTTACAATTTTAGTATATAATTCTTGATTAGTTGTCGAGCTAAGCACGAGCTAAATAAAAATTATATATTAAGATTGGTGTAAGGAAGGGATCAAACATGTCAACCGACATAATGGATGTCAACGGATCCCGCAAGTGTCTAAGAGTTGTAATGGAGATTACAATTGGTAAAATGGTTGCCGGCCTAAATAGCTTCGCCACTGATCCGCGGTAAACCTTTCACGGTGCGAGGTGAAACAAGGTTCTTAGCGCTTGTTACAAATAATTGTTTTATCTAAAACTATGGGGTAATTATTTTTAGCAAGGTTTATCTAAACTAACCAAAACTCGCTTTTGTTATTTATAGATGTCAAACCAAAACAATACCACGTCAAACATCTCACTTCGTGTGTTCCTAGAAAGGGAGAAACTCACAGGGGTGAACTTTATTGCATGGCTTAGGCAATTGAGGATAGTCCTTCGCCATGAGTCAAAGTTGCACATCCTTGAGGAACCCCTTCCGGAGCCACCTGCTACCGACGCGACTTGGGCCGTCCGATAAGGATATGAAAAACGTGTTGAGGACACGCATGATGTTGCCTGCCTCATGTTGTCAACTATGAGCTCAGATTTGCGAAAGCAATTTGAGCACATGAGTGTGTACAATATGTTAAACAAGCTCAAGGACATGTTCCAACAGCAAGTTAGGCAGGAAAACTATGAGTGTGTTAAAAGCCTAGTCGGTTGTACGCTGCAGGAGGGCGGGAATGTTGGTCTTCACGTCCTTAAGATGAAGGTGAATGTGGACCAAATGGAGAGGTTAGGATTTCCTAATGGAAGAGAGCTCGCTAGCCCTACGTGCCAAGAGGATATAAAACTTCTCAATTAAAGAGAGAGTTAACTTTCCATCTTCAGGTACATTAATGATTCATTGCTATTCTTCCATAAGTTGGATTGTTGACCTGAGCTGATTGACTCACGCCTGCCCTACGTGCCAAGAGGATATAAAACTTCCTTAAGATGAAGGTGAATGTTGGTCTTCACGCCTGCCCTACGTGCCAAGAGGATATAAAACTTCTCAGGAAAGAGAGAGTTAACTTTCCATCTTCAGGTACATTCATGATTCATTGCTATTCTTCCATAAGCTGGATTGTTGACCCGAGCTGATTGACTCACGTTTGTCACAAATTTATTTTGTTACAAAGTGTAGGTTCTTGTTAGATTGAAGAAAACATGAAGAACCGGTACTCGGATGAGGAAACCAGGGTGATTGTCCTCTAAGAGAAGAAAAGGAGATTTGATCTTGCTTTTGTCTCCGGCTTATTTATTACTTTATTTAATTGTCCTGCGTGACAAGTAACTTCTCTTTGTATGATTGCTTTCTAATTACGATGGACATAATTTTGAAGTTTTAAGAATTGATGTAAAACTTTTAGCATTGTTTGTCCAAAGTTTATTCATGTCATAGCCTATGTGTTGTTTTGCCCTGCGGGGCACACAACTATACATTTGATGACGATGAGTTTATTCTTAAAACATGAAATTTATTATGAAAGTTTATTTTGAGATATTATGTTATATTCAAAATTTTCCGTGTCATGGCATACACAAGATTTGGTTACAAGTAATAGAATATTCATGAATAATTGATTCTAAATCCAACATAGTTTGGAAAAAACTATCTTGGTGTGATAATCAACTTTACTACATAAACAAGAGATATATCACCTAGATCCGTGTGGATGGGATCTCGGGATAGTTTAGCCTCAGGCTAAACATTTTGATGTTGATCTTGTATATTAGGCTAAGATGATTATGAGATCCTTCACTGGAGTTTGTGAGAGGATTAAAGGCTTGTTGGATATTGATCACATTTTGTGGATAATCTGTTCAAGCACACCACAAAGAATAACGAAAGAGAAACTTCTTCGTCACTACCTTGATGATAGTAGTTGTGGAATGTTTAACTAGTTTAGGTGTATGTCTGAAACCTTGCTGGTGTTCAGAATTAGCCTAAACGACTTTCAGAATCAATAGGGCATATATATCAAGATACTTTGATCTAGTTAAGATGCTAAGATACCTACTATCTATATATTGGATGACCATATAGTGAACTGTGGAATTGTTTCACAATTCATTTCCTACCAAGACACATTGGCACATGGTGTCATGGAGTAGGGAACCGGGTGTTATTGATAATGATCCGGTTTATGACGGGTCAAGAATGTGTGTCCGATTTGTTGGGATATTCATTTACCATTGTGACTAAGTCCTCAAATCTAAATTCAATTGATATTCTATTTAGAATTTATTAAGATATGACTAGAAAGGTTCTTTGCTTGTCTATCTTATAGTTCGAAGTTATCCATTCTACAGTTAGTGGGAGATGGATAAACTTGAAATCAAGAAGTGCTAATACATTTGAGGAGTTCTTCTAAGTTTTAGCTATTTAACCTTTTGAGTACAATGTTTGTTTCTTAAAAGGGAAAAGAGAGAAACTAAAACTAAGGCATTCCAGTGGAAGAACGTGGAACTTAAATGAAGACTTGATGTCGATACTAGCATATAAGCTGATATCTTTGATAGATGATCAGCATGGATATGATGGTATGCCTAACTAAGAGTCATTACTTCTTTTAATTTTGATGATAGTCATATAGAGCCAAAGAGATATGGGTTTCTCATATCTAAGTGGCAATGACCTGATGGTGAGTCATGTTGAGTTCACCACCTATCGAAAGATGTAGTGGATCCGGAATTCACTAAAATGAAAGAAGTAAAAGATAAAGAGATGCAATCCATTTGAAATGTCCAAGTATTTGACTTGACTTGATCCCATACCTAGGTGTATACCAAGGTGGTAGTGATGGGATTAACATGGATGGAATTGTAGACAACTTCAAGTACCGACTAGTGGTAAAGTTTTCATGATGGTTATGGAGAAACTTGTCCTAGTGGCTATGTTGAAGAGTGTTTGATACTCGTGGATATTAATGACCGCGTTCCGTCATGGAACAATATGATGAGGAAGTGCTTATAACACTCTCCGAGGGTCTTAATATACATTCGTAGTATCCGTATTATGTCTACAAAAGTGGATAAGTCCAATTCGGACTTATGCTAGCATCTAAAAGGAAATATCTTTGCTTACAATTAGAAAATCAAAGTGATGAGTTTTCTAGAATCATAGATAAAACCTTTTATATGTGTCAGGGCTAGGGAGCTTTGTTGTATTCCTAGTGTTAAATGTCTATTGAAGATAATGTCCCGATATTAGGTTATCTGCAAACCTATTCAAGAATTACTTCTTCATATAGGCATTTAGGAGATACAAAATTGGGTAGTATTTAGTTCAAGAAATATAGAGATATGTTCTTGATGTTTGACGACTTGAATAGGCTTGGAGTAAGTAGTTACTCTAATGCGTGTTTCTACGACGATAACTGTTGATTTTTGATCAAAGTGTATGATCCTAACTTGTAGTGTTGATTGTTGGTTCTTAAGTATCACTAACCCTATTGTGGGCTTTTGAGACAATGAGGGTGTGATTACTTTAACCTTTTGAAAAGTAAGATCTCTTTGATGCATACTTTTGAAGTAGTCTTGTCAAGAGAGATATATTTGAATAACAAAAGTACTTGTGGATGTTGTGGTACAAATCCACTAGTTAAGCCGTTGTTATGGACTAGTGATGTTTATCATACTAGGTCAAGTAGCATCTCTAATGCGTATAACTTTGCTTGAATATCGTTTTTGTTTATGTTTGATTTGTACTTATATTTTGGGGACATTAAGCAGTATTGCAATTCATACTATATCGATTATTAAATGGAGATTTAATAATATGCCGAGGGCGGGTATTTTATTAATCCTTATTGTATTCTATCTTAGCATGTTTAAATACTTCCGAGAATGTTTTTTATTTTGAAATTCCACAATCGGTTATACTTTATAGGAAGGAAGTATAAATTAAGATATAGGTAAAGAATTGGTTTTGATAAACGTGATTCTTGCCTATGCTTGAAAGGGGTTTCAAGTGATTGGAGGACCCGCACCCGAGTTCGCTTCATGGTTCTGGTCATAAGTAACTCGGGATGATGATGGTGTTTCATCCTTGAACTAGAGATACCTGTGATTCCAAAGCATAGGTCTGCTTTGCTTTGATCATCTTCTAACGCGGTCCGTAACTGATCGTTATAAGGGAGATAATTAAGTTGAGTATTATCTATGTGGCGGGACTATGTAGTCGAAATGAATTTGTTCCTCTATGTATAGAGAAGATATCCATGGGCCCCTCGATGATTGAGTGCTGACGTTCATATGCATGGCCGTGCTCAAGTTATGTTGATGATGGTTCAATGTTAACTTGGTTTGTTGGTCACCACTAATCTAGAATCAAGAAACACAATCGTGAACGATCTGAAGGTTGACTTTATTCCATGCCTTGTGTTCACATACGATATCGCGAACAAAGGGATGTACATGTTCATTTGTCTTTAGGAAAATCATTTATTGATTGGGATCTTGTCAAGAGTGGCATACCCTATACTGACTTGTGTTAGTCCCAGATTGAGTACGCAACAACAAATGTTTGTAGAAGGGGGGGTTGAATACAAACTTTAGCTTTTAAAAATCAACGACACACTTATATACTTTTATATAATTCTTATTGATATGAATCAATAATTACATGTACTAGAAGCGGAAATTCTAAGTACAATAAAAGGTGGCAATCAATTTGTCTAACACATAGACAAGCTAACTCTAAAACAACTAATGTATTTAGAGTGTTCAACACATGAACAAGTTTGATTCTACACAATGCTTATGCTCTACTAAGTTCTCAACCGATGAGATTTTCTTTTTGTGAAGTAGAGACTTCAATGTTGTATTGTGTTGTGTGTTTCTTGCATGTCCACCATGCATGAGTATATATAGAAGTCTTGGTGAATCCGGTTGCATGAAGGTAAGAGACCAAGAGGATGTGGAAATATAATATTTTAATTGTAAAGGTAGTAGGTGAAAAGTAAAGTTACTTTAATCAAAGGTATGATAAAAGTAATTGTACTTTTCTACAAAAGTGCAACCCATTCACAATATAAAATATTAAAGACCATATCTATTGCCGTGTAGAAGTTTCTTTCCCTTTCCATGATTGTACTTTAATCAACACCATGCTTCTGATTGATTTGACTTTACCAAGTATGGGATTGCCAGCCATACTTAGTTGTTTGAACAAATCTTCATGATATTCGACTGTTTGAGGTATCATTATCCTTTTCCAGAGGATAAGATCAAACCTTTTTGTCTCAAACTTGATCCAAAAAGCGCATTTTTACTTTTACAAACAAAGATCTAAGGCATAATAGAACAACACATGTCCTGCCTTTTACATATGACTTACAATTTGAAAAGATAGAGTCGATTTGACAATTTTCACGACTCAGCTAACAGATTGTACTAGGAACTCTGATATTCACTACTCAGTTGACAAAATATATCCGTTGATCAGTTTTTGCTAGGAATCAGTTGATACATATTGCTCAGCTGATCATATAAATGCTCAGCTGATCAATAGTAAGCTTAGGAGGACATAAGCTCATGTATTTGTATGATCAGTTGATCAAGAATGCTCAGCTAATCAATCAAATACATCAGTTTATAAGGGGAGATGACTTGTGTAAAGGAAGACTTACTTAGCTGATGCTATGGGGCCTCAGCTGATCTATTTGTTCACTCAGCTGATAGAGTAGGCACCCAGCTGGTCAATTTCTTTATTCAACTGATCACTTTCTTCACTCAGCTGATTAATCTGTTCACTCAGCTGATGGAATATTTTCATCAGCTGATGAACAATTTTGCTCAGCTGATAGACTGTTTTCCTTAGCTGATGATCTTCTTTACTTGTTTCCTTCATCTGATGTTCCTTGGCTGATATCCTTTGGCTGATACTTTGTGTAGGATCTGATGCTCAGCTGATGGCTTATTTTCCTCAGCTGATGGTTCCATACTTAGCATATTCTTACATAAACTAATTCAAACAACACATGTTTGAATTCCTTCTAAGACATACTGAATGTAAGGTTTGGTTATCATCAAATTCTATGTTTTTAGGATAGGCAGAGTTGATTATTATGGTGAAGTGATTATCTCCCCAACAACTTGGGAGCATAGATGTCTTGCTAGAGACCGCTCTATGTTTGTGATATTTTTCGTAGTCGTGTCACGTACAAGTGGAAGTCTGTTGGAATATGCCCGCTTACACGAACGAGTTAATAGCATTGCTGATGAAGTATAGGCCTATTGGGTTACACACCAAGTATTGATTCCGGCAACACGATCAAGCAAAAGAGAGAAAGAGGCCAGAATGGGTTTTGGCAGGATGGTACACGGGCCGTGTCCAGCCCAACTAGCACGGGGCGTTTTGGCCCAAGTTGCGGCCGTGTGCTTTAGGCCTACACGGCCGTGTAGATGAACACGGGCCATGTTATGCCTATTAGACACGGACTATCTTGTCCCAATTGAGGGCGTGGACTTTGGGCCTACACGACCGTGTTGATGAACACGGGCCGTGTACGATCACTGTAACAGCAAAATTAGCATCTTTAAACTCTCATTTTAATGTGATTAAGTGCATGTTAATGCTATGCTACGGTTTTAGGGCCAGAGAATAGTCTCTTGGGTAGTTCTAGTGATTGGTTGATGTTCATCATTCTCTCTTGTTGTTCCTCTTTAAGGTGATCAAGTTTGATGCACAAGAGAAGTTGACATACACTTTGTGATCTAGCTTTGATGCACAAAGGTGTTATTTGTTCTTGATTCTTGTTGTTTTGGTGGCTACACCAACCTACTAATTTTGGGGAATCAAGTGTGCTTGGGGTGGACTTCACTAGAGGAGTTCTTCTTGAATTCTACACACTTTGACAAAGAAGAAAGCTTTTGGTGATCTTGTGTTATGGTATAATCTTTCTTCTATCTTGTTCATTATTTTTAGTTGCAACTTCATGTTTAGATGTTGGTCCATGGGATGTGTGTTTGTTTGGTTAGCTTATTATTTTTGTATTATGACTTGCTTCCGTTGCTACTCAGTTATGCCAAACAAATACCTTCACACCATCTTCGTCAGGTTCTCGAAACTCTTAAACGAGAACAATTGTATGCCGAATTTTCTAAGTGTGAATTATGGCTTAGTGAAGTACATTTCCTTGGCCATGTCATTTGTCAAGAAGGCGTCAAAGTTGATCCAGCTAAAGTGGAGGCTGTGATGAATTGGGGGGTTCCTCGAACTCCTTCCGAATTAAAAGTTTCCTTGGCTTGGCCGGCTGCTATTGGCGATTTATTCGCGATTTCTCTAAACTTGCGGGTCCGTTGACCAAGCTGACTCGTAAGGATGTAGCGTTTGTCTGGTCGGGAGCTCAAGAGGAAGCTTTTCAGACCCTAAAGCAGTTGTTGTGTGAAGATCCAATCCTCACTTAGCCTGACGGTTCGTAGGACTTCACCATCTATTGTGATGCCTCATATGCGGGTTTGGGTTGTGTCCTCATGCAGGTAGATAAAGTGATTTCTTATGCCTCTAGGAAACTGAAATCTTACAAATGAACTACCCAACCCTTGATCTTGAACTTGCTGCTGTCGTATTCGCGCTAAAGTTATGGAGGCATTACCTTTATGGCACAAAGTGTGTGATATGCACTGATCACAAGAGTTTACAGCTTGTATTTTCCCAGAAAGAACTCAACATGCAGTAGCACCGTTGGTAGGAGTTAATTAAAGACTACGATTGTGAAATCCGTTACCACCCGGGTAAATCTAATGTTGTAGCGGATGCTTTGAGCCGTAAAGGACCAGCAGTAGAAGCAAAGTTCATGAAGCTCACAGTGATATCAGATTTGATTGCAAAGTTAAAAGATGCCCAGCAATTAGCTTTGCAAGAAGACAATCTGAAAGCTGAAATGATGAAGAAGTTGAAAGACCAGGTGGGTGAAGATAGTCGTGGGTTGAAGACTTTTCAATCCAGGATTTGGGTAGCTCTTATTGGAGGTAATCGTGAGCTGATTCTTCAAGAAGCTCATAAGTTTAAATTATCTATCCATCAGGGAATCACCAAGATGTACTACGACCTGAAGAGGTTGTATTGGTGGCCAACTCTTAAAAAGGACATCGCTTCATTCGTGGAGAGATGTCAAATTTGCGCGCAAGTTATGACGGAACATCAAAGGGGTTATGGCAATTTGCAACAACTTCATATTCCGGAATGGAAATGGGATCAAATCACGATGGATTTCGTGACCAAGCTGCCAAAGACGTTCAGAAGGCATGATATAATTTGGGTCATTGTTTACCGATTAACCAAAAGTGCTCATTTTCTGGCAACTAACGAGTCTGCTTCATTAACTCGTTTGGCTCAGCTTTATATCGATGAGATTGTATCACGTCACGGTCTTCCTTGCTCAGTTGTTTCTGATCATGACTCTCGATTTGAATCTAACTTCTGGCAAAGTTTGCAACGTGAGCTAGGCACTCGTGTTCATCTAAGCACTGTCTATCACCTGCAGACCGATGGCTAATCTGAACGAACGGTCCAGAAACTGGAAGATATGCTTTGTGCGTGTGTACTCGAGTTTGGTGGATCATGGGATTTTCATCTCCCATTGATTGAATTTTCTTAAAATAATTCATATCATTCGAGCATTGGAACGCCATCGTACGAGATGCTTTATGGGAGACGTTGTCGTACTATGACTTGTTGGTTGGAGCTTGGAGAAAAGCAATTTGCTAGACCTGAAATTATCCAGATCAAGTCAGATAAAGTGAATGTGGCTCTAGAGAAGCTGAAAGCAGCCCGTGACCGACAAAAGATGTATGTGGATCCCAAACGTCGTCCCGCTACATTTGATGTAGGTGATCGAGTGTTCTTGAAGGTTTCTCCTTGGAAAGGCATCATTTGTTTTGGACGCAAGGGGAAGCTAAGTCCACGTTTCATAGGCCCGTTCAAAATTGTGCGTAAAGTCAATGATCAGATGGTAACTCTTGAGCTGTCGCCTGAGCTAGCTGAAATTCGTGGTACCTTTAACGTATGCTACTTACATAAGTTCAACGTTGAAGATGAGCATATCGTTCCGTTACAAGAACTGAAAGTTGACTCTTCTAAGCGACTCGTAGAGGAACCTGTTGAAATTCTTGACACGAAGGTCAAGAAACTACGAAAGAAGATGATCAAACTAGTTCTTGTTAAGTGGAAGCACGGCTTAGGTCCGAACCTGATATGGGATGTCGAGGACGAGATGAAGACAAGATACCCTCACCTGTTTATCACTGAGTAGATTCCGAGGACATAATCTTCTTAAGCGGGGTAGAATTGTAACATCCTTGATTTGGGCCTAGTTGTAAACTGTCGTAAGTGTACGTAAGTTAGTAAATAATGTAAAGGGTCCAAGTTGTAATTTAATTATATTAATGAAGATATATTTGTGATTAAGTGTTAAATAAATATGTATATGTATTTTGTGTAATAAAATGTGTATGAATATATAGATATATATTTAAGTAAATATAAAAGAAATAAAAGAAATAGAATCCAGAGGCGGTTGCCTGTGGATGTGGTTTTATATATGTGTCAATGTGTACTTTGACTAGAATAGTCAAAGTTGGCAAAAGCATACAAACACACACATACCTTTTCTCTCTTGGAATTCTTGAAGATTGAAGGATTTGGTGATTGTTGAATCAAACAAAGGTAAACAGGTGTTTGTTGTAAGGCTTAAACATGTTTGAAATCAGTTTTGTAATTAAATCATAGATAAAACTCAGATTCATGCGAACCACCATTAAAGAACACTCAAAGCTTACTTTACAAGTGGGTTTTGTTTGTTTGGCCTTCTTGCTTGGATTTGATTAGTTTATGAAGTTTATACAGATGAAATATGATGTTTCAAAGTGTTTTAATTGCAAAACTAACAAGAATGAAGTCCTGGAAATAGAGTAAGAAGGTGGCGGAATTCCAGTGTGTTGAATGTGTCGGATTCCGAGACCCCAAAAGTGTCGGAATCCGCAAGTATGTCAAAATCCGCATGTGTCGGAATCCGATAGTATGTTGGATTTCCTTGTATGTCGGATTCCGATAGTATGTCGGATTCCTTTGTGTCGGATTCCGATGGTGTATCGGATTTCCCCATGTGTCGGATTCCGCCAAGATGGTCGGATTCCGCATGTATGTGTCGGATTTCCCCTAATCCGACAGTTATGTCGGATTTATGCTAAGTTTGAATTTGAAATCCCTATGTTTGTTTAGTAGTCATTCTTTGTATGTATAGATGATTGATGTAAGTAATAATGTTCTAGGTGAACTTGTCATATTAAGTAAAGCAGAGGTGAAATTTTTATCTATTCTAAGCTACTCAGGTGAGTACCAACTTCAGTAAGCCTCAGTAGAGGAAGACTTACTTGCTAAATGTTGTCTAAAGTGCATGTATGCTTAAAAATAGATGAATATGTATTTCCATGCTATTTTATGCACAATGCCGTGCTATTTTATGCACAATGCCATTTTAAGTACTTGTTGAATGTAAGTTAAGTGTATGACAACGGAATCCAGTATCGGGGCCGCTTAGTTAAGTTAATGATATGTATGATACTGATCCTGAATGGATTAGCTATGTGAAAGCTTAATGATATGTATGTTAGGGTTCCAGATTGGATCTGTAATGATGAAATGAATGTAAATGCATGCTTAATGAATGAAGTGAATATGCATGCTAAGTGAATGATCCAGATTGGATCAACTATGTGTATGTGAAAATTTTGCGGACATCTTCAAGCATGGATAAGGTCAACTCTGTAGTTGGGTTCCAGGGATCCTTGATCAGGTGATTCGGGACTTAACGGTGATTCGAGGTAACATTCTGGATCGTAGGTTCTGCAGAACCGCCGTGCCTTATATCATGAGGGGTAATCAGCCGGTTGTAACTGAGTTGCCTAAGGAACCTCTGGTTCCGTAAACGATGCTTGGTGGACTGCTTTATGCTCTCCTACCAGCACGGATGATCGTGTCTAATCCCCCGGTGTATTGTTGTTGAGTGGTACTGGCTATCCTGCAAGAAATGACTTATACCGATCTTGTCAGCACACCGCAATGTGATAGGATAGCATTGCATGCTTATTCCTGTGATGCATGACTTGCTTTATTGATGCTTATATTAAGTTTTTACTCACTAGCTATGTGTATAGCTAATGGTGCCACATTAACTCTTTTGCATATAAAGAATAGGTTGCCTAGTGAGCGGGGTGCCTTCTGTTGGATATTATGGGTGGAACACTTTTTGTAATATTATGGTCCGCAAAGTAATACAATGTTTTGACTGTAAATATTTTACGTAAACCTTTTGGTTTAACTTCCACTTCTTAACCTAATATTATTTAATCGTGATTTAGTTCACGTATATGAAAAACGCAAATTTTTGCTAATTTTGGGAATTACAAAGCCGGTGTTACAAGTAGGTATCAGAGCCTAAGTTTGAGGGAATTGGGTTCTTGCAAGAGTATTCGATCTCAAACTCGGGCCCGACCATAGTAAAGTGTTCCATATGGGGGGTTGAGTATGAGAGTTGCATTAATATTACTTGTTATAATATAGCTTTTCAAGTATGACAAGCAAGTATAGTAGAGTATTAATTACTCTTCTGTGTTAAATAGAAAAGTTAAGTTAAAGATGTATGCTGATCGTGGAAATACTGAACAAGCACTGAATGAAATGGAAGATGAGGCTTCTCCTATGCCTCATCAAGCCGAAGAAGAACGCTATTAGCATAATGCTGGTGACGAAAGACCTGGCCCAGACCAACTAGCATATATAAAGCGTCTGGAAGAAGAGCTACGTCTTGCTAAGGAGCTCTTACTGCAGTCTACTATTGGCAAACCACGCAAGACTTGTTCATACAAAAAGTTCTTGTCGTGTAAGCCTCCGACTTTTGAGGGGAGTGATAACCCCACAGTGACGATACAGAGGCTCCGTGAAATGGAGCAAACGTTCGAATCCTGTGAGTGTGAACCAGAGTATTGCGTGAAATACGCAGTAAATATGCTGAAGGGTCTTGCCATTTTCTTATGGGACACCATGAAGGCCTCTGTCAGTAAAGAGGTGCTGAGTGCTCTTTCTTGGGAGCAATTTTAGGAGAAATTGTTAAAGATGTATTGTACAGAGTACGACATGGAATGGATGGAGAGGGAATTCAATAATCTCCAAAGGGAAGATAAACCAATGGAAGATCTTATCACTGCCTTTACTGATAAGATGAGGTTTGTGCCACACCTGATACCGGACGAGGTCACCAAGATAAGATGGTTTGTGGCGACCTTGCCACTAGAATTTCGTGCCCATGTGCGGACAACTCCAACTCTGGATCAGGCGTTCGAAGTGGCCCAACAAATGGAAGGTGATCGAATACAGTGTCGGGGCGAATTTGCCAGTGGGGATAACTAAAGAAAGTTTCATCCTTCTCTCAAATCGGGTCCTTCAAAAGGGCAATCCTCTGGAGGTGGAAAGACTGATACTTCTAAGAACCCAAGACCTGACAATCCTTGGTGTCTTCGTGTCGTACCTTTCATGCTGGAGAATGCTCTGAAGCAACTAGAAGATGTGGCAGATGTGGGCAGAAGGGGCACTTGGTGAGCGAGTGCTCCGATATAAAGAGGATGTGTGTTACAGGTGTCGCAAGCCCGGTCACAAGATCGTAGAATGCCCTAAAAGACAAGGCTCGGGAGCAGGTGGGTCTTCTGGAGGGAAAAAGAGAGATGTTACACCTCGCGCGAAAGGGAGGGCATTTCAGATGACCGCGGAGGAGGCAAAGGCAGCAGGGGATGTCATCACTTGTACATTCCTTATCAAGTAAATTCCTACATGTGTATTATTCGACTCAGGAGCAACATATTCTTTTGTCTCTGTGGCTTGTCGCAAAAGACTTCAATTACCTGTTGTTCCGTTAGACGAGCCCCTTAATGTAGAGGTCGCTGATGGTAAAGTAGTCTCGGTTACCGAGAAAGTCCCTATCGCCGTTTTTTATATTGATGGGAGTAGTATTCCTATCTCGTTCTTTATAATGCCTATTGCAGTCTTCGATGTAGTAATTGGAATGGATTGCCTCAGCAAGCGTGATGCTGAGATTCTCTGTTCCAAAAAGATTATTAAGATCCCTCTTGCTGATGGATTTTATGCAGTAGCTCGAGGAGAATGACGGCAGTCTGATATTCCTGTTATCTCTGTCATTAAAGCTCAAAAGTCCATCTCTAAAGGTTGTGACTCTTAATTAGCATATGTTATTAATGCTACGACGGAGAAACGACCAATTCGAAACATCAGGGGGGTAGTGTCTGATTACCCTGATGTCTTTCCTAAAGAACTGCCGGGTTTACCTCCGGTCAGAGATGTCGAGTATAAGATCGAGCTTATTCCTGGAGCTACACCTGTAGCTAGATCTCCGTATCGTCTCGCTCCTTCTGAAATTACCGAGATGATGACTCAAATTCAAGAGTTACTTGAGACAGGTTTTATCTGTCCGAGTTCCTCGCCTTGGGGAGCTCTCGAATTATTCGTGAAAAAGAAGGATGGAACGATTCGTATGTGTATAGATTACAGGGAGCTTAACAAGCGAACTATAAAGAATAAGTATATTTCTAAGATCGATCTCCGTTCGGGGTATCATCAAGTACGAGTTCACGAAGAAGATATTCCGAAGACTGCTTTTCGAACTCGTTACGGTCATTATGAATTCTTGGTTATGCCATTCGGCTTAACCAATGTTCATGCTATATTCATGGATCTAATGAATAGTCTTTGTCGTCTATTTCTTGATAGATTCGTGATTGTTTTTATCGATGATATTCTTGTTTTACTCGAAGACTAAAGCTGATCACGAGCTCCATGTTGGAATATGCCCGCTGACACGAACGAGTTAATAGCATTGCTGATGAAGTATATGCCTATTGGGTCACACACCAAGTATTGATTCCGGCAACACGATCAAGCAAAAGAGAGAAAGAGGCCAAAATGGGTTTTGGCAGGATGGTACACGGGCTGTTATCTTGAACACGGGCCGTGTCTAGCCCAACTAGCACAGGGCGTTTTTGCCCAAGTTGAGGCCGTGTGCTTTGGGCCTACACAGCCGTGTAGATGAACACGGGCCGTGTTGTGCCTATTAGACACGGGCTATCTTGGCCCAATTGAGGCCATTGACTTTGGGCCTACACAGCCGTGTTGACCAACACGGGCCGTGTACGATCACTATAACAGCAGAATTAACATCTTTAAACTCTCATTTTAATGTGATTAAGTGCATGTTAAGGCTATGCTACGGTTTTGGGGCTAGAGAACAGTCTCTTCGGTAGTTCTAGTGATTGGTTGATGTTCATCATTCTCTCTAGTTGTTCTTCTTTAAGGTGATCAAGTTTGATGCACAAGAGAAGTTGACATACACTTTGTGATCTAGCTTTGATGCACAAAGGTGTTATTTGTTCTTGATTCTTGTTGTTTTGGTGGCTACAACAACCTACTATCATTGGGGAATCAAGTGTGGTTGGGGTGGACTTCACTAGAGGAGTTCATCTTGAATTCTACACACTTTGACAAAGAAGAAAGCTTTTAGTGATCTTGTGTTATGGTATAATCTTTCTTCTATCTTGTTCAATATTTTTAGTTGCAACTTCATGTTCAGATGTTGGTCCATGGGATGTGTCTTTGTTTGGTTAGCTTATTTTTTTTCTATTATGACTTGCTTCCGTTGCTACTCGGTTATGCCAAACAAATACCTTCACTCCATCTTCGTCAGGTTCTCGAAACTCTTAAACGATCATAATTGTATGCCAAATTTTCTAAGTGTGAATTATGGCTTAGGGAAGTACATTTCCTTGGCCATGTCATTTGTCAAGAAGGCGTCAAAGTAGATCCAGCTAAAGTGGAGGTTGTGATGAATTGGGTTGGTTCCTCGAACTCCTTCGGAAATTAAAAGTTTCCTTGGCTTGACCGGCTACTATTGGCGATTTATTCGTGATTTCTCTAAATTTTCGGGTCCGTTGACCAAGCTGACTCGTAAGGATGTAGCGTTTGTCTGGTTGGGTGCTCAAGAGGAAGCTTTTCAGTCCCTAAAGTGGTTGTTGTGTGAAGATCTGATCCTCACTTTTCTTGACGGTTCGGAGGACTTCACCGTCTATTGTGATGCCTCATATGCGGGTTTGGGTTGTGTCCTCATGCAGGTAGATAAAGTGATTGCTTATGCCTCTAGGCAACTAAAATCTTATGAAAGGAACTACCCAACCCATGATCTTGAACTTGCTGCTGTCGTATTCGCGCTAAATTTATGGAGGCATTACCTTTATGGCACAAAGTGTGTGATATGAACTAATCACAAGAGTTTACAGTATGTCTTTTCCCAGTAAGAACTCAACATGCGGCAGTACCATTGGTTGGAGTTAATTAAAGACTACGATTGTGAAATCCGTTACAACCCGGGTAAAGCTAATGTTGTAGCGGATGCTTTGAGCCGTAAAGGACCAGCGATAGAAGCAAAGTTCATGAAGCTCACAGTGATATCATATTTGATTGCAAAGTTAAAAGATGCCCAGCAGTTAGCTTTGCAAGAAACCAATCTAAAAGCTGAAGCGATGAAGAAGTTAAAAGACTAGCTGGGTGAAGATAGTCGTGGGTTGAAGACTTTTCAATCCAGGATTTGGGTACCTCTTACTGGAGGTAATCGTGAGCTGATTCTGCAAGAAGCTCATAAGTCTAAATTATCTATCCATCCGGGAATCACCAATATGTACTACGATTTGAAGAGGTTGTATTAGTGGCAACTCTTAAAAAGGACATCGCTTCATTCATGGAGAGATGTCAAATTTGCGCGCAAGTTAAGACGGAACATCAAAGGCCTTATGGCAATCTGCAAAAACTTGATATTCCGGAAGAAATGGGATCACATCACGATGGATTTCGTGACAAAGCTGCCAAAGACGTTCAGAGGGCATGATATGATTTGGGTCATTGTTGACCGATTAAGCAAAAGTGCTCATTTTCTGGCAACCAACGAGTCTGCTTCGTTGACTCGTTTAGCTCAGCTTTATATCGATGAGATTGTATCATATCACGGTCTTCCTTGCTCAATTGTTTCTGATCGTGACTCTCGATTTGAATCTAACTTCTGGCAAAGTTTGCAACGTGAGCTAGGCACTCGTGTTCATTTAAGCACTGCCTATCACCCGCAGACCGATGGCCAAATCTAAACGAACGGTCCAAAAACTGGAAGATATGCTTTGTGCATGTGTACTCGAGTTTGGTGGATCATGGGATTCTCATCTCCCATTAATTGAATTTTCTTATAATAATTCATATCATTCCAGCATTGGAATGCCACCGTACGAGATGCTTTATGGGAGACGTTGTCGTCTTCTAACTTGTTGGTTGGAGCCTGGAGAAAAGCAATTTGCTGGACCTGAAATTGTCCAGATCAAGTCAGATAAATTGAATGTGGCTCTAGAGAAGTTGAAAGCAGCTGTAAAACCCGAAATTTTGTAAATTATAAAAATATATATATATGGGCAAGTTCACTTGAAATTAGTAAAAATGATGTGTTTAAGATGTTATTACATTATATATATATATATATATATATATATATATATATATATATATATATATATGGATGTGGGTAATAGGTGTAAAAAGGGAAAGAGTGCAAGGACCAAAGATGTAAATATACATATATATGTCTTGACTTCTTTCAATGGAATCAAAGAAGAAGAAAGTTCCAGATGGAACTCTTGTGGTGTAGAGAGAGAGAGAGTCTAGAGAGAGAAACCAAGAAGAAGGAGGTGAATCAAGAGGAGGTTTGAAGATTCAAGAGTTGAAATTCAAGATTTGGGAGTTAGACTCCAACTTCTCCATCTTTGATCTTGGTTGAAGCAAGAAAGTTGAGGATTGAGTGGGTTTGGCAAATCAAGTAAGTTCTAAACTTAAATTGGTGTTTGATTTGACTAATACATGTATTATTTGGTGATTTCTAACTTAAAACTTGAGTTTATGATGTTTGATTTAGTAAATGGGTTAAGAACTTAAGATTTTGGGTGAATATAGTTTTGATGGTTAAAAATATGTTATTTGTTGTTAATATAGTGTATTGAAATGTTCTTGGGTGTTTGGGATGTTGCAAATGAAGTTTGATTTGGGAAAGTTGAGATTTGGGTCGAATTGGTGCAAGAAAAGAAGCTGCAGATCACTGTTCCCAGGCGTCGCGGCGCGACACCCATGCGTCGCAGCGCGAGGTTCATTCTTGGCGATGGTAACTTTTCCAGAGTTTTTCTCCTGGCGCGAGGCCCCTTGTCTCGCGGCGCGAGACCCCGTGGAAGGTCCAAAAACTTGTTTTTGTCCCCATTTAACCCTGTAATTGATTGGGGATTGTTTCTAATGGTTTTAAGGAGTCCAAAGGGAGTCCGAAAGACCCGAAATGAGTGTTTAAGTCATGTTTTGAGTTCACACTTGTATGTAACTTCCATGTTTGGTTAACTTAACTAAGTTAACCTTGTGTTTTGGTGATCATAGGTTTATGATCAAGTGTTAAGCTGTGGTTTGGTTGGGGTTGTGATCCTCATCACACTCTCAGGTGAGTACACCCTGCGGATACCCAACTGTTTGATAAGATTACAAGTCATCATGTTGTGTTATTTATTGTTTGGTAATGATTTGATGATTCTTGATGAATCAAAGGATGTTGATTATGCAATTGATGATAAATGCGGGTTATATGTTTTGAAAATGTATATGAGGCTTTTGTAAAACATGTATTGTTTTATATGATGATATATATGAGTAAATGCTTTATGAAGCCTTTGGTTTTAAGAATGTGGAATTGGGAATTCAATTTAAGGTGTGTTTTAAATTGTGGGTTTCAAAATAAGACCATGTATTGTGATTTAATGAACGGTTTTGAAACATGACAGTCCATGATGGAGTGAGCTTTAATTTTGAAACAACAGACATGATTTTGAGATTAATGAAATTCGTGTTTTTACTTATAATATCTTGGGCATTGAAATGCCAACTGTAACATGGTTTTGAGAAATAAAGATTTGTTCATACAAAAGTTATTTTTTGGCATTGAGATGCCAGATTTGGTTTTGATTGTTGAGCATTTATGCTCAAGGGTTATAAATGGTGAAACTTGCTCGTTTTATTTATGAACTATTATGCTTGGATTAATTGGCCTTTATGGCAAGATAATTGTGGCCTTCATGGCAACTGTTTTTATGACCCCTCGGGGTAAATGGTTTTATGACCCTTCGGGGTAAGAGATCTTGTGACCCTTTGGGGTAAGTGGTTTTATGACCCTTCGGGGTATGTGATTATGTGACCCTTCGGGGTATGTGCTTATGTGACCCTTGGGGGTATATGTGCTTCGGTCCGGACCACTATGTGATATAACTCTGTACCATAGGGTTCCTAGTCATTGTGACTTACACAGCGGTTCTTGTGGCTTCGGCTATTGGGGGACCCCGAGGTACGGGTGGCTGAGGGATCGGTGCAGAGAGTGGAGGGGTATGTCAGTAGCCATCATGACCGTCTAGGTTCACTGGGCAGACGAGCCACCGAACCCGTGGCAACACGAGTGGATTTGGTGAACAGGGCTTACACTCCAGATAACCGTTGTATGGTGGACTGCTTCGTGCATCCCCCACCTTGACGGGGTGATGTGGTTATCCCCCATGTGGGCACGTGTTGACCGTGGCTAGCTACCACGTGGATACATTGTGGCCCAATGGACAGACCCGCATCCTTATGTGCTATTACATGTATGCTTTCAAAAGTTTTATAGATTGCCAAACTTATGTTTTCAAAAGAGTAAAAGGATGACTTGGTTTTGACAAAACTAATGTTTTTGGTTGTACTCACTAGCTATGTTTATAGTTAACCGGTGTATAAAAATGTTTTGTATCCGCAGGTTGTACAGAGGCCTTGGTGAGGCGGGTAGATGCCTTGGGCGTAGTTTTCTTGCAATTTCCGGTAATCTTGGATTTCCTACTCTTTCTGTTTATGGTCGTGAGATTGACTATAGTAACACCAAAAAAAAAGGTTTTGAGTTTTATCTAATGATGAAACTACTGTTAAATTGTAATGTATTTTGTTGAAATACTTAAGAAATGTTACGATGCTTCCGCAATAAGTTACTGATATTTGTATAACGTGTATTTTAAATTGAGTTTTGGAAAAACTTAAATTTGGTCTGAAAATCAGGGTGTTACAAGTTGGTATCAGAGCCTGGGTTTGAGTGCATCATGCACTCGAGTTAGTGTTTGGTCTCAAACCAGGACGACCATTACAGGAAATCCATTTGAACTGGAAGGGGTAACTTGGGTTAGGCTGGGAGTTGCCTGAGTGTTAGGTAACTCAAGTGTGTTGCTAGCCCTCTGTTACTGAGTTTGACTCCTGAGATGGGATATGTTTATGAAAAAGCCTACCTAGGGTAGCAATTTGGAAATTAATTGTACTATTGAGTACTAAGATTGGTGGTCCTAGTTCACATAGAACCTCGGATAGAGACAGAAAGCTGTTTTAGCTTGTGTGTGAAATCATGTATTATGGATAAGCCCTAGATGAATCCTTTGTAAGGATAGCCTGGTTTAGAAGGAAATGTTTCCTTGATGACATAGGAGATGCTTTGAGCACTAGAATGAGAAACTGAATCTTGATTAAGACCAGTTTCGCCAATAGAAACATGAGATTATGATATTGGAATCCTTGTTTAGTATGCCTTAATGCTAAGGCGAGTAAATGATGAACTCCATGAAATGGAGTTAGATCAGAGAAGTGCCATTATCCTTGGTTCAAGGAGGGAGGCATCATATGAGAAGTGGTATAAAGGAAGATTTGGTCTATAGAATGAACCCATTAGGCGACTACGATTGCGGGTTCGGATCCTTTATGGATAAATGTTAGGGTCATTCGTTAGTGACACTTTATGTGTTTTGACTTGAGAGTTGTTTTTCTATCTAAGTATAAATCCTATTGGGATTAGTGGTTAAGTTGAAGTTGAAATTGAAGATATTGTTTCGTGCATGATAGACTTACTCCTATGAGTTAAAGTTATAAATGAAATAGTGTTTGTGTGTTTCTTCTAGAGAAACGGGAATCTTTTGCTAAATTATATCTTCTATGATAGAAGAATAGATATTGTGCCACCATTGAGGTGGTGTATTTTGGTCCAAATGAGTTGGACTCCTTGTGAAATCTAGTATAGATTTTGTGATCTAATGGGTCTCACGTTGAGATGTAATGTAGAATGATTAAGATGAATTGAAAACCTTTAGTCACGTAAGTTCTCAAGTTTTGGTTGAAAGCTATAAACCGCTCCTAGCACTCGATAGGTGCTTGGAGGAGAGTAGAAGCCTAAATTTAGTCGGGTAATCCCAATTGTATCTCGTGATTGAGATAATGTAATGAAATGTGTGAGTAAGGTTGTACATTGAGTAACCTTGTGATTAAGTTGTTAATTAACCTTAGAGATTTAATTCTCTAGTGGGCGTGATTTTTGAAATTAAGATTGGGGTATTATTGATTAGTGATATGATCACTTAAGAACCTGTGTAACCAAATCTCTTTTCTTTGATGGATTAGAGATAGTTGTGTAAAAGAAAGATAGTTGTGGATTATTGAACCTCCTATGAGGATAGACCCACTATAAGGTCAGTTTTGTAATATACAACTTGAACTAGAAACCTGATGTGATCTTATGCATCAGCCTACTCCCAGTAGCGGGAATGGTTATTTGTAAGTTCACTAGAACTGTGATAAGTTTTAACGGTTAAGGATTTGATGAGTTGACTAAGTGACCCGTTTTAGGAATTGTTTAAAAGAGTTCCTTAATGATTACAGTTAGTTATGTTTGGATCAACGATCCAGTTGGTGTATGAATATGAATTCCATTAAGGACATAAGAATTTTATGTGAAATGGTGATGGGGGTCTATAGATTTACCTTTGAGGTGAAAAATATTTAGGACCTCATAGTGGTTACTTTTGGAATCAAATGTGATTCTTTGGAATAAGTAGTTTGATTATGTTATCATAGGATAACGTGTGGTTTGTTACCTAAGGGGTGATTAACCCTGTCGGTGTGATTGGATATCAAAAGAGAATTAGAGAGTAGTGGAGCTGAACCCGAAAGTGAATCTCCTGTGCACGGATTGAGGCGTGCCCTCAGGCTATGAGATAGAGTTAAGACCTTTCTATTCTGACAAAAGATGCCCTTGTGACAAGTAGTTAGCTTACATGTGTTAAGCATAGTGTGGTGCCTTGAGACCACAAGAGTTGACTGAGGATATGACCATCAGGAGCATGCGGCGATGCCGGTAGCTCGAATTGGTCGTGAGCTTTGACCTTGATATCTGTTTTAGCCGGGCATGGCAAGGTTGTGCCCTATGTATGGAGTCACTAGATTATCGTCCTAATAGGGATATGGTGGTTCTTTTGACCAAAAGATGTTATGAACTTTATATGGTGACTTAGAGGTGCTCAACGAGAGGCCTTGCGGGATAAAGATCTCTAAGTAAGATGGTGTTATAGATATGATCGTCATAGGGGCGATATTGTGATATTTTGACCAATGTGTCAATTTGGGCCTTAAGGTTGGATATGAATTATGAGTAAATTGTGTTTAATGTATACCGGTTCTAGTGGATACTCTTTTGTTATGGTGTTAGTATTGTGCAGAGATCTGAGATCATGCATTAGTTGTTGACTGATAGTGGCAAGTATTGCTAGCAGATTTGGATGCGAATCTTGAAACAAATAAGTTATGTGATGTGCTAAGATTGTAATGAATCATGAGAGAAGATTATATGATTTAGGTCTTTGTTGACCAATTGATGAAATAATGATTTCATTTTAGTGATACTTATGTGTTTATTTGTCCACATTATGGACAAGCATTTAATGAGTATGATGGTATTAAGACATGGGATCATGATATTCGGTTATGGATAGAAACTCGTGCGCTACTCGAATTACTGGGAAACTATTTATAAGAAACATATATGTTCATAAACGGGTGGTTTGCCCAATTTGGTTGGCATTTTCCCTAGTGTTTGAAAATTTAGAAGTGATTGATAGATCACTAAATGGTGCAATCAAACTGCTAGTCATAAGGTTATATGACTTAATAGTTATAAAGCTTGGGTTAATGATGTTGATCTTTGATAGCCCAATTGGGAGTTATTATGAACCCATAGTGGTAAGATACTAGGCTATGTTTAAAAGTCTGGTTAAAGAAATTAATCTAGAGCTTTGACTTGTGAAAGTTATATTGATGATTGCTCTCATAAAGAGAAAGATTAAGTGAACATGAATGAGTGGATACTAATAGTTGAATTAAATGATCCTAGTTAGGATCTTAGTGCAAACATGTGAAAATTACCTAAGCTTGTGGAGTGATTCGATTCCGAGGACGGAGTCTTTTAAGGAGGGAGGAATTGTAAAACATGAAATTTTGTAAATTATAAAAAAATATATATATATGGGCAAGTTCACTTGAAATTAGTAAAAATGATGTGTTTAATATGTTATTTACATTATATATATATATGGATGTGGGTAATAGGTGTAAAAAGGGAAAGAGTGCAAGGACCAAAGATGTAAATATACATATAAATGTCTTGACTTCATTCAATGGAGTCAAAGAAGAAGAAAGTTCTAGATGGAACTCTTGTGGTGTAGAGAGAGAGAGTCTAGAGAGAGAAACCAAGAAGAAGGAAGTGAATCAAGAGGAGGTTTGAAGATTCAAGAGTTGAAATTCAAGATTTCGGAGTTAGACTCCAACTTCTCCATCTTTGATCTTGGTTGAAGCAAGAAAGTTGAGGATTGAGTGGGTTTTGCAAATCAAGTAAGTTCTAAACTTAAATTGGTGTTTGATTTGAGGAATACATGTTTTATTTGGTGATTTCTAACTCAAAACTTGAGTTTATGATGTTTGATTTAGTAAATGGGTTAAGAACTTAAGATTTTGGGTAAATATAGTTTTGATGGTTAAAAATATGTTATATGTTGTTAATATGGTGTATTGAAATGTTCTTGGGTGTTTGGGATGTTGCAAATGAAGTTTGATTTGGGAAAGTTGAGATTTGGGTCGAATTGGTGCAAGAAAAGAAGCTGCAGATTACTGTTCCCAGGCGTCACGGCGCGACACCCATGCGTCGCGGCGCGAGGTTCATTCTTGGCGATGGTAACTTTTCCAGAGTTTTTCTCCCGGCGCGAGACCCCCTGGAAGGTCCAAAAACTTGTTTTTGTCCCCATTTAACCTTGTAATTGATTGGGGATTGTTTCTAATGGTTTTAGGGAGTCCAAAGGGATTTCGAAAGACCCGAAATGAGTGTTTAAGTCATGTTTTGAGTTCACACTTGTGTGTAACTTCCATGTGTGGTTAACTTAACTAAGTTAACCTTGTGTTTTGGTGATCATAGGTTTATGATCAAGTGTTAAGCTTTGGTTTGGTTGGGGTTGTGATCCTCATCACACTCTCAGGTGAGTACACCCTGCGGATACCCAACTGTTTGATAAGATTACAAGTCATCATGTTGTGTTTTTGATTGTTTGGCAATGATTTGATGATTCTTTATGAATCAAAGGATGTTGATTATGCAACTGATGATAAATGCGGGTTATATGTTTTGAAAATGTATATAAGGCTTTTGGAAAACATGTATTGTTTTATATGATGATTTATATGAGTAAATGCTTTATGAAGCCTTTGGTTTTAAGAATGTGGAATTGGGAATTCAATTTAAGGTGTGTTTTAAATTGTGGGTTTCAAAATAAGACAATTGCTCTATATTGGAGATGGTCTAGGTTTAAATTGTGATTTAATGAACGGTTTTGAAACATGACAGTCCATGATGGAGTGAGCTTTGATTTTGAAACAACAGACATGATTTTGAGATTAATGAAATTCGTGTTTTTACTTATAATATCTTGGGCATTGAAATGCCAACTGTAACATGGTTTTGAGAAATAAAGATATGTTCATACAAAAGTTGCTTTTCGGCATTGAGATGCCAGATATGGTTTTGATTGTTGAGCATTTATGCTCAAGGGTTATAAATGGTGTAACTTGTTCGTTTTATTGATGAACTGTTATGCTTGGATTAATTGGCCTTTATGGCAAGATAATTGTGGCGTTCATGGCAACTGTTTTTATGACCCCTCGGGGTAAATGGTTTTATGACCCTTCAGGGTAAGAGATCTTCTGACCCTTTGGGGTAAGTGGTTTTATGACCCTTCGGGGTATGTGCTTATGTGCCCCTTTGGGGTATGTGCTTATGTGACCCTTCGAGGTATATATGCTTCGGTCCGGACCACTGTGTAATATAACTCTGTACCATAGGGTTCCTAGTCATTGAGACGTACATAGAGGTTCCTGTGGCTTCGGCAATTGGGGGGACCCCGAGGTACGGGTGGCTGAGGGATCGGTGCAGAGAGTGGAGGGGTATGTCAGTAGCCATCATGACCTTGTGGGTTCACTGGGCTAACGAGCCACCGAACCCGTGGCAACACGAGTGGATTTGGTGAACAGGGCTTACACTCCAGATAACCGTTGTATGGTGGACTGCTTCGTGCATCCCCCACCTTGACGGGGTGATGTGGTTATCCCCCATGTGGGCACGTGTTGACCGTTGCTAGCTACCACGTGGATACATTATGGCCCAATGGACAGACCCGCATCCTTATGTGCTATTACATGTATGCTTTCAAAAGTTTTATAGATTGCCAAACTTATGTTTTCAAAAGAGTAAAAGGATAACTTGGTTTTGACAAAACTAATGTTTTTGGTTGTACTCACTAGCTATGTTTATAGCTAACCGGTGTATAAAAATGTTTTGTATCCGCAGGTTGTACAGAGGCCTTGGTGAGGCGGGTAGATGCCTTGGGCGTAGTTTTCTTTGCAATTTCCAGTAATCTTGGATTTCCTACTATTTCTGTTTATGGTCGTAAGATTGACTATAGTAACACAAAAAAAAAGGTTTTGAGTTTTATCTAATGATGAAACTACTGTTAAATTGTAATGTATTTTGTTTAAATACTTAAGAAATGTTACGATGCTTCCGCAATAAGTTACTGAGATTTGTATAACGTGTATTTTAAATTGTGTTTTGGAAAAACTTAAATTTGGTCTGAAAATCAGGGTGTTAGAGCAGCCCGTAACCGACAAAAGATGTATGCGGATCCCAAACGTTTCCTCGGAAAGGCATCATTCGTTTTGGACGCAAGGGGAAGCTAAGTCCACGTTTCATAGGCACATTCAAAATTGTGCGTAAAGTCAATTATCAGACGGTAACTCTTGAGCTGCCGCCTGAGATAGCTGGAATTCATGATACCTTTAACGTATGCTACTTACATAAGTGCAACGTTGATGATGAGCATATCGTTCTGTTACAAGAACTGAAGGTTGACTCTACTAAGCGACTTGTAGAGGAACCTGTTGAAATTCTAGACACGATGGTCAAGAAGCTACGAAAGAAGATGATCAAACTAGTTCTTGTTAAGTGGAAGCACAGCTTGGTCCGAACCTAACATGGGAAGTCGAGGACGAGATGAAGACAAGATACCCTCACCTGTTTATCACTGAGTAGATTCCGAGGACGGAATCTTCTTAAGTGGGTAGAATTGTAACATCCTCGATTTGGGCCTAGTTGTAAATTGTCGTAAGTGTACGTAAATTAGTAAATAATGTAAAGGGTCCAAGTTGTAAGTTAATTATATTAATGAAGATATGTTTGTGATTAAGTGTTAAATGAATATGTATATGTATTTTGTGTAATAAAATGTGTATGAATATATAGATATAAATTTAAGTAAATATAAAAGAAAGAAAAGAAATAGAATCCAAAGGCGGTTGCCTCTGGATGTGGTTTTATATATGTGTCTGTAACGCCCCAAACACCAAAATTTGAAATATTAAGATCAAACATATATGAGTGTTCGCATCTGAAAGTTGAAATAAAAGCGGAAGCAATACTGATTTGAAATCCTGATGTATCAATAGATACGCACATAAATACTGTCACAAGTTTGGTACTAAAAACTTGATGTTTACAAACCAGGCGTTAATTTCAAAGTGTTTATCAAAAACTAGTCAAACCGAAGCTTTGCCCTTGTCTTTGCTAAGAACCTGAAAAACATTTTAAAAATAGTACCTGATAAGATACGAGAGCTTAGTGAGTAAACCAGACTAAACATCATATAAACCCACGTATAAAATGGGTCTAGACCCAGGGCAGCAACCTAGGTCATAGTACTGTACCATAATTGAGCCTTACTGTACGTAGCAGTAAGCACCCCACCTCTGAGACATACTGCACAAAGCAGTAAGCTTATACACACATATGAATAACAGTACATGTCAGTAATCTGATATAATAGCATAAATGCTGCAGATATGAAGTGAATTGATCCACAGATGTCAATGATACAGGTAATATGTCAATCACCTCCTATATAAACAATACATAAAATCACATAATGATATTCTGATCTGAAATAGGGCCTACACGGGCCGTGTCCCTTTATTGCTACACGACCTAACCTGGCAACATGGCCAGTGTGGTCTAGTCACCCTACACGGGCCGTGTACCTCTCATGCTACACGACCATGTAACCCTTCATGGCCCTGTGACCGCCTTACACACTACACGGCCGTGTACCTCTACACGGGCCGTGTATGCTACAGACCCAGCAGACTGTTCTAGCAAGAAATATCGGATTTCATCAAGTATCCGGTACTATCTTCATAAAAACCGACTATGGGTGTTTTCCTACACCCCATACAATAGATATACTTGATCTAAACAATATAAAGCATTCCTAACATGATTCCACCATGAATCATGTGCTGATACTCATAAACTTCAAGAAAATGGTGAAAGTTCTTACCTTAAGTGTATACAATTGCTATGATCTTGCTAGAGCTGCTTGTTCTACTGATTTGCTCACTGAAATTAAGAAGCTAGGGGCTGATGTGAATGTGTTCGTGAGTTTGCAGATGAACAATGAGAACTTTGACTCTTAAGAGTCAAAGTTGGTGTTATATATACATAAGTTTCAACTATTGCATAACTGGCCCCTGCACTTGATTAACTTATAAGTTGACGGTTTTAGCCCTTCTAGTTTTAAACCACATCTTATCACGTATATCCATTTATAACTCGTATATTACTTTATACACTTCCTCATTTTAACTTATAAATATAATTCTGGGTGTTACAGTGTCAATGTGTACTTTGACTAGAATAGTCAAAGTTGGCAAAAGCATACAAACACACACATACCTTTTCTCTCTTAGAATTCTTGAAGATTGAAGGATTTGGTGATTGTTGAATCAAACAAAGGTAAACAGGTGTTTGGTGTAAGGCTTAAACATGTTTGAAATCAGTTTTGTAATTAAATCATAGATAAAACTCAGATTCATGCAAACCACCATTAAAGAACAATCAAAGCTTACTTTACAAGTGGGTTTTGTTTGTTTGGCATTCTTGCTTGGATTTGATTAGTTTATGAAGTTTATACAGATGAAATATGATGTTTCAAAGTGTTTTAAATGCAAAACTAACAAGAATGAAGTCCTGGAAATAGAGTAAGAAGGTGGCGGATTTCCAGTGTGTTGAATGTGTCAGATTCTGAGACCCCAAAAGTGTCAGAATCCGCAAGTATGTCAAAATCCGCATGTGTCGGAATCCGATAGTTTGTTAGATTTCCTTGTATGTCGGAATCCGATAGTATGTCGGATTCCTTTGTGTCGGATTCCGATGGTGTATCGGATTTCCCCTGTTGGAATATGCCCGCTGACACGAACGAGTTGATGGCACTACCGATGAGGTATAGGCCTATTGGGTCACACACCAAGTATTGATTCTGGCAACACTATCAAGCAAAAAGAGGAAAAGGCCAAAATGGGTTTTGGCAGGATGGTACACGGGCCGTGTCCAGTCCAACATACACGAGGCGTATTAGCCCAATTCAAGGTCGTGTAGTTTGGGCCTACACGGGCCGTGCAGATGAACACGGGCCGTGTTGTGCTTGTTAGACACGGGCCCTCTTAGCCCAATTGGGGCCGTGGACATTGGGCATACACGGCCATGTTAACCAACACGGGCCGTGTACGTCTCCTGTAACAGCAGAATTAACAGCCTTAAACACTTGGTTTAATGGGGTTAACTTCTCATAATTGTGGTAGACAAAGAGACCACGAGTTATCTTCTCTAAGTGAGGCTTTTTGCATACTCTTTGTCTCTTAGTTGATACTAGAACTCTCTCTCTTGTTCATCTTGTTCTTGGTGTTCTTGAGCACAAGAAGCAAGAAACACATACACTTAGTTGTTGTTTTGGTGGTTGTGCATCAACAAACTAGCATTTGGGAATCAAGGAAGCTTGGGGTGGACAACACTAGAGGGATTCTATTTGGATTCTTAGCTTCTTGACAAGAAAGGTTTTCTTTGTGGCTTGCATTGAGGTATAAATCTTTCTTCCCATCTAATTTATATTTTAGTTGCAATTTCATTGTTAGATGTTGGTCCATGGGAAGTATTCGTTGTTTGGCATCGATTTTTGTTATATACTTTGCTTCCGTTGCTACTTGATTTTGTCAAACGAATACCTTCAGTGGTATCAGAGCCATATCTAACAGGGCTTTGCACTATTGAGTATAGAAAAACCATAACAGTGTTTTTGGATAAGAAAAGTGTTTCTTAAAATTGGTTTTTCCATTGAGACTCTTGTTGTGCTAGAATAGATTTATTTGTAGTCTTGTTAATATATTTTAGTTTTTATATTTATATATTTGTTGTAACTTGGCATGAAGTGTACACGAATATATACTTATAAATGTATATATGAATATGTGTCACACCCCGCTAAAGCGGAATTACGAGATGTAACAGTTTACGGTTTCATAGCATAAGGTACAAGATCACACCAACCATAGATAATTAAAAGTAGTACAATTGTTTACAACAAGTTTCGATAATTGTTCAAAAGTTTGGAAAATAACATAATGTAAATTGCTAGATAATGCTGCCACATGCATGCCAAATAGGTGTTGACCACTTACTAATGATTTCCTGAAAAGCATGATAAAGAGAGTGTCAACTATAGAAATAGTTGGTGAGATCACAGGTTTTTATATGCAATAAAATAAGATTTTAATGCCAAAAACGTTCATCACTGAACGATGAGTATGTTAATCGGTTGTTTAGTTTGCACGTGGTATAAGTATATGTAGAATGCTAACGCAAAGATCCCACTAGCTAAGCCTACTGATTGAATGCCCATAGAGTAATAAACAGAGCTTGTTTCACAGTAATTATGCACTTACACAAGTAAGTGGGGTGTCAACCTAATAGCGCTATCCATAGATTACTAACGGCTCGATACAATGAGTTAATAGGTAGTGTTGAACGGTGGGACTTACATAAAGAGAGAAACTCATAATCGTTAAACATAAGCATATATACCAAAGTGCGAAGATAAGATAACAGTTTGATAAACAGATCAACCGATGATTTAAATAGTAGCATGCTTTTCCCCCAAAAATATTAAAAACAATAAAAAGTGGGGCCATGAATACTCACCTGACAAAGTCTAACGTGTTCTTAAAATAATTCGTAAGGTCTTGAATTCCCGCGGTGCTTCCTTCCTAGTGGAATAATATCCTATTATTAGTCCCCTCATTCTAGTTATTAAAATTAATAATTAATCTTGTATTGTTTATATTGATTTTATAGTGATCTCGTCATATGTTACAATTATATATATATATTTACCCAACTTTATTTCATGTGAATACATTTATATTTTATGTTTTATATTTTATATTTACTTTTTAGGTGTTTCTATCTTATTTATGTGATTTTTATACTTTAATTATTATTTTTCAAGTCCCAAACATAAATATTTTATTCTTCTTTATTTACTGTGCAAGTCCTTTTCTGTCAGCTTCATGGGTTGTACTTTTATGCAATGTTTAGTATCCTAACGAAATATTTAAGGTTCCAAGTTTTTATATGTTATTATAATATGTCTTCAGAGAATACTGTAAAAATATTAGAATTTCTAAAGATTCATAGGTATTTTATTTGATTTATTTAAATTTAGAGGTCACTAGTCAAAATCCAGTTAACACTCTCATATTGTTTTAAGGGTTTGAGTGACCAAACGACCTTATTTTTAGATGATTCAAATTGGGTTAAATTTCTAACTCGATAATGTAACTTTTCATAAATGTTGACCATTTTTAAGTTTCTGTGTACCAAGTTATGATTGATTAAAGTTCATCGATGAAATTATCAAGATTTCTCAGTTTTGTGCATGCAACTTATTTTACATAGTTAATGGGTCAAAAATTAATATTTTTGAGTGAGGTTAACTTTATTTGAAATATAACTCATTAAATTAAATTTTCAGAAGAGAAAAAAATTTATTTGAATAATATTTGAGTGGTTTAACAACCATGCAATTGGGTCACTTTATTGAACAGTGAGCTTTCTGACATATCTGGCTTGATACACGTGGTTGGAGGGTCAAATCCTCATGAAATCTTGAATTTCCACTTGGAAATGAAGCTCAACACAGAGATAAAACTTTTTAAAGAAAAGAATCAAATCGTTTGGTTAAATATTCATTAAGTTATGGTCATTTTAAGTCAACACAAACTTTCTGCCAGAATAAGATCTTTACACCATATCAACTAATAGCTTACATTTTGTGTTCATCACCACCAATATTATGATTTTATCATGTTATTTACTTGATTACTCAAATATTCCAGATTTTAAAACAAAAATTCCATGCATGATCATATCATGATAGATCCTTCAAAAACCACATGCTTGTGCAAAAACCCACATGCATGTGCATAAAAACACTAATTTCTTGAGTTCTTGTTGCTTGATTCATACAGTTTTGAACATTTTTATGTTTTTAGTGAATGTATCATCATCAAAACACTTTGATGTTCATAAAATTTCAGAAACTCAAGAAATCTTGAAGAAAAAGCAAGAAAAATGCAAGAAATAAAGAGATTACCCAAGAGATTGCTACCTATGCTTGCTTACTTTGAATCTTTTGCTTCAATCCTTCAAGAACACTTTAAAATATGGAAGCTTATGATGATTTGCAGCTGATTTGGGTGTTGGAATGTAGAGAGAAGGTGGAGATAATGGGCTTAGAGAGAGAGAGAGAGAGTGAGGTGGTGCAAATGAGTGGAAGATGACTAGAATATATGCATGTAGATAGAGTGTTGTAGTGGGTTTGTGAGGTGGGACATGGGTGGCAAAATTTTGATATTAATATTGTTATTATTATTATTATTATCTTTTGTTTAATTAATATGTACAATGTGTGTGTGTTGGATGTATTTTGTACATTGGTGGTTCAATTAAAGTCAATACTTACTAGTTTTTGATTAGTTTTGTTGGTATTTATATAAGTTTTATATTTGGGATAGATACTATATGTAATGATGTGTTTTGTTCTTATTATTTTGATTGTTATATAATTTCTATAAATCTGGATATTTAATTAGGCGGTTTTACCGATTTTTACGATTTTTGAAGGTTTTAAGCACATCGCCAGGATTTTTAGGGCATAAAAGGTTTCTACAAAGTAATTTATGTTATTAATACTATTTGTAGCTATTAAAAACCTATATTAAAGTTTTCTAGAAGCTAACCTGAAATTCTAATTGACGGTTGTCACAGTCTGCCCCAGTTGAAAGAATTTCGTCCCGAAATTAGCTTTTGACATCTTCGGACTACTTCTGAGCAAAGAGGTGAGGATATTTAAGTTTCATATAATCCTCTCGTTCCCATGTATATTCTGATCCATGCCTTGAGTTCCAACGAACTTTCAAAATTGGAATCTTCTTTCGTCTAAGTCGCTTGATCTCTCGGTGGAGAATTTTGATTGGTTCTTCTTTGAACGACAACTTCTCGTCAACTTGAATGTCTTCTAAGGGTACGACTACTGATTCATCAGCCAAAAACTTCTTGAGATTTGCTACGTGGAATATATTATGGATGGCATTCATTTCCTGAGGCAGTTTGAGTTTATATGCTACCGGACCGATCCTTTCAATGATCTCAAATGGTCCAACGTACCTAGGGCTTAATTTTCCTTTCTTTCCAAAACGTACCAGCCTTTTCCATGGTGACACCTTTAGAAGTACTTTATCCCCGACTTGGAATTCTAAAGGCTTTCTACAGTTATCTGCATAACTCTTCTAACGATCTCTCGCGGTTTTAATTCTATCTATAATGATCGAAATCTTGTCGGTTGTTTCTTGCACAATGTTAGGTCTAGTTAATTGCTTATCACCAACTTCACACCAACTAAGTGGTGAACGACACTTCCGTCCATACAAAGCTTCATAAGGCGCACACTGAATACTGGTATGGTAGCTGTTGTTGTATGAAAATTCCACCAAAGGTAAGTGAGAATCCCAACTTCCGCCAAAATCTATCACACAAGCCCTTAACATGTCTTCTAACATTTGTATAGCTCGCTCAGTCTGTCCGTCGGTTTGTTGATGATAAACTGTGCTCAAATCTAATCGTGTACCGAGTGCTTTGTGAAGGGACTGCCAGAATCGAGACGTGAAGCGGCTATCTCTATCTGAAATGATTGAAATTGGCACTCCATGGCGTGTAACGATTTCATCAATGTAAATTTGGGCAAGCTTCTCCATCTTGTAACTTTCTTTGATAGGAATGAAATGTGCAGACTTTGTCAATCGATCCACTATTACCCAAATTGCATCATGACTCCTAACTGTCCTGGGTAATTTGGTTATGAAGTCCATGGAAATTTGTTCCCATTTCCACTGTGGAATCTCTAGTTGCTGCAACAAACCAGATGGCTTTTGATGTTCAGCTTTGACTTTTGAACAAGTCAAACACTTTCCCACATACAAAGCTACGTCCTTCTTCATTCCCGGCCACCAATAATATTCCTTGAGATCCTTGTACATTTTCTCTGCGCCGGAATGAATTGAATACCTAGATTTATGAGCTTCGTCTAGGATTTTTGATCGCAAGTTGTTAATTTTTGGTATCCACACTTTGTCTTCAAAGTAGCGGACTCCATTAGATTTAGTTTCAAATCTATGTTCGAGTTGGTGCAAGGTCTCATTCCTCAAGTTTTCCCCTTTTAACGCCTGATCCTAATCTTTGAGGATTCTTGTCTTTAGGCTTGTCTGAACAAGTGCTCCTAATGCTCGCATTCTTGAAGGTTTAGCCCTTACCTTCCTACTAAGCGCGTCGGCTACCACATTAGCCTTGCCTGGGTGATATTTAATTTCACAATCATAGTCGTTGAGTAACTCCACCCATCTTCTTTGCCTCATGTTGAGCATTTTCTGATCAAGGATGTGTCCAAGACTCTTATGATCGGTGAAGATAGTGCACTTAGTACCGTACAAATAATGTCTCCAAATTTTAAGTGCAAAAACTACTGCTCCAAGTTCTAGATCATGAGTTGTGTAGTTCTTCTCATGAACTTTAAGTTGTCTTGAAGAATATGCAATAACTTTGTCTTTTTGCATCAATACACATCCCAAACCTTGATGAGAGGCATCACAATACACTACAAAGTTCTCCGATCCTTCTGGTAATGCCAGAATTGGTGCATTGCATAGCTTGTGCTTTAGCTTCTGGAACGCTTCTTCCTGTCTATCACCCCAACTAAACTTCTTGTCTTTTTGAGTCAACGAGGTTAGTGGCTGGGCAATCTTAGAAAAGTCCTTAATGAATCGTCGGTAATACCCAGCTAAACCCAAAAATTGACGAATTTCGGTTAGAGTCTTTGGGGCTTCCCATCTTTTAATAGCTTCAATTTTTTTAGGATCTACGTGAATCCCTTTTTCGCCAACAATGTGACCAAGAAATTGTACTTCTCGAATCCAAAATTCACATTTGGAGAATTTGGCATACAACTTTTGGTCCTTCAGTAATTCCAGCACTAGCTTTAAATGTTGCTTGTGATCTTCTTTGCTACGGGAATAGATCAATATATCATCTATGAAAACTATAACAAACTTGTCTAAATAGGGTCTACAGACTCTATTCATCAGATCCATGAACACAGCTGGGGCGTTTGTTAAACCAAAAGGCATAACAAGAAACTCGTAATGTCCATAACGAGTCCTAAAAGCCGTTTTAGGTGTGTCTTCTTCGCGAACTCCCAATTGATGATATCCTGAACGGAGATCGATTTTTGAAAAATATGATGCACCTTGCAGTTGGTCAAATAGATCATCGATTCGAGGATGGGGATATCGATTTTTGATTGTGAATTTATTTAATTCACGATAATCAATGCACATTCTAAATGAACCGTCTTTCTTTTTGACAAATAATACAGGCGCTCCCCACGGTGAGGAACTCGGCCGTATAAATCCTTTATCCAAAAGTTCCTGAAGTTGGCTTGACAACTCCTGCATCTCAGCTGGTGCTAAGCGGTAAGGCGCTTTGGCTACTGGTGCTGCTCCAGGAACTAAATCGATTTGGAATTCGACTTGCCTTGATGAAGGTAAACCAGGTAGATCATCCGGGAATACTTCTGGATAGTCTCTGACTACGGGAATATCCTGGATCCGTTTCTCCTTTGATTTCTTATCAATAACGTGAGTAAAAAACGCAACACATTTCTTCCTCAAACATTTCCAAACCTTCATACACGATACAATCTTCAGGCCTTTCCCTGGTTTATCTCCTTGTATAACAAGGGTGTCATCGTTCGAAAGAGGTATCTTTACGACCTTTTTGGAGCAACAACTTTCTGCTCGATTTTTGGACAACCAATCCATACCCACAACTACGTCGAAACTTCCCAAATTAATAGGTATAAGATCGATATTAAATAACTTATCACCTAAGTTCAAAGTGCAATCAATTAGGACATCACTAGTCTTAGTTTCATGACCATTGGCGAATTCAATTATATAGGCATCTTCCAATTTCTTAGAATTCATATTGAGCATGGATCTAAATTCTGCAGAAATGAAACTCCTATCCGCTCCAGAGTCAAATAATACAGATACATAATGATCGTTCAAGAGAAACGTACCGGTTACCACGTTTTGGTTTTGCTTCGCTTCTTCGGCTCCGATGACAAATGCTCGTCCTCGCGCCTGGTTTCCGGCATTGATATGGTTTAGTCATCGGTTCAGCTTAGGACACGTGTTTCGAAAGTGGTCCCGACTCCCACATTCGAAGTATGCCCGTTTTACTTCGTTCGTTTCTTTGGTTGCCTTGCAGTATTTGGCGATATGTCCAATCTTCTTGCAATTTGTACAAGTAGGGCAAACACCCCCATGGTGAAAGTTGCATTTGTTACACTTGGGGTGTGGGCCGGTGTAACGTCCAACTTCTTGAATTTGGACCCCAAAGTTATTTGCTCCCTTGAATTTCTTGTCAGGCCTAGCACCGTTCTTTTTCCCTGACTGGTTTTCCCACTTCCTTTTTCCTTCAACCTTTGTCTGGGTAACCTTCCCTGAACGGACCGCATCATTGGTCAACCGATTTGCTAAACTCACAACACTTTGAATAGTCGTGGGGTTTGCTGAGGTAGCCATTCCTTCCTAGTGGAATAATATCCTATTAATAGTCCCCACATAATAGTTATTAAAATTAATAATTAATCTTGTATTGTTTATATTGATTTTATAGTGATCCCGTTATATGTTACAATTATATATATACATTTACCCAACTTTATTTCATGTGAATACATTTATATTTTATGTTTTAAAATTTACTTTTTAGGTGTTTCTATCTTATTTATGTGATTTTTATACTTTAATTATTATTTTTCAAGTCCCAAACATAAATATTTTATTCTTCTTTATTTACTGTGCAAGTCCTTTTCTGTCAGCTTCATGGGTTGTACTTTGGTGCAATGTTTAGTATCCTAACGAAATATTTAAGGTTCCAAGTTTTTATATGTTATTATAATATGTCTTTAGAGAATACTATAAAAATATTAGAATTTCTAAAGATTCATAGGTATTTTATTTGATTTATTTAAATTTAGAGGTCACTGGTCAAAATCCAGTTAACACTCTCATATTGTTTTAAGGGTTTGAGTGACCAAACGACCTTATTTTTAGATGATTCAAATTGGGTTAAATTTCTAACTCGATAATGTAACTTTTCATAATAGTTGACCATTTTTAAGTTTCTGTGTACCAAGTTATGATTGATTAAAGTTTATCCGTGAAATTATCCAGTTTTCTCAGTTTTGTGCATGCAACTTATTTTACATAGTTAATGGGTCAAAAATTAATATTTTTGAGTGAGGTTAACTTTATTTGAAATATAAATCATTAAATTAAATTTTCAGAAGAAAAACCAATTTATTTGAATAATATTTGAGTGGTTTAACAACCATGCAATTGGGTCACTTTATTGAACAGTGAGCTTTCTGACATATCTGGCTTGATACACGTGGTTGGAGGGTCAAATCCTCATGAAATCTTGAATTTCCACTTGGAAATGAAGCTCAACACAGAGATAAAACTTTTTAAAAAAAGAATCAAATCGTTTGGTTAAATATTCATTAAGTTATGGTCATTTTAAGTCAACACAAACTTTCTGCCAGAATCAGATCTTTACATCATATCAACTAATACCTTACATTTTGTGTTCATCACCATCATTATTATGATTTTATCATGTTATTTACTTGATTACTCAAAAATTCCAGATTTTAAAACAAAAATTCCATGCATGATCATATCATGATAGATCCTTCAAAGAAAACCACATGCATGTGCAAAAACCCACATGCATGTGCATAAAAACACTAATTTCTTGAGTTCTTGTTGCTTGATTCATAAAGTTTTGTTTTTGAGTTGAACATTTTTATGTTTTTAGTGAATGTATCATCATCAAAACACTTTGATGTTCATAAAATTTCAGAAACTCAAGAAATCTTGACGGAAAAGTAAGAAAAATGCAAGAAATAAAGAGATTACCCAAGAGATTGCTACCTATGCTTGCTTACTTTGAATCTTTTGCTTCAATCCTTCAAGAACACTTTAAAATATGGAAGCTTATGATGATTTGCAGCTGATTTGGGGGTTGGAATGTAGAGAGAAGGTGGAGAGAATGGGCTTAGAGAGAGAGAGAGAGTGAGGTGGTGCAAATGAGTGGAAGATGACTAGAATATATGTATGTAGATAGAGTGTTGTAGTGGGTTTGTGAGGTGGGACATGGCTGGCCAAATTTTGATATTAATATTGTTATTATTATTATTATTATTATTATTATTATTATTATTATCTTTTGTTTAATTAATATGTATAATGTGTGTGTTTGATGTATTTTGTACATTGGTGGTTCAATTAAAGTCAATACTTACAAGTTTTTTATTAGTTTTGTTGGTATTTATATAAGTTTTATATTTGGGATAGATAATATATGTAATGATGTGTTTTGTTCTTATTATTTTGATTGTTATATAAAATTTATAAATCTGGACTTTTAATTAGGCGGTTTTACCGATTTTTAAGATTTTTGAAGGTTTTAAGCACATCGCCGGGATTTTTAGGGGATAAAAGGTTTTTACAAAATAATTTATGTTATTAATACTATTTGTAGCTATTAAAAACCTATATTAACATATGTACAAGGATTGTCTTTTTGGTGCGTTTGATGTTTTGACAATCTTAACTAATATATATATCATGGTTATGTGTGGCACACCATGTTTCTATTTGACATGTTTGGTTTGATTCGGTAACAAGATATGCCCTTAGACCTATGTGTTGTGGTGGTTGATTATTTTTGGTTTTTGGTGGCCTGTGTGCTATATTGTTGTGACAAAATTTGTTTATTTACTTATTGGTTCGGCTTGCACGCCGTTTCTTTTATTCTATGTACTTGTATAAATAGCATAGGATTGCGGCCTGCATGTCGTTTATATATATTCTATGTATTTGTATAAAGTATAAAATTAAAACCGGAATAGTCAACGGGAGTCATGGTGATGACGTCTTGGCGAGAAGGAATCAACATGCTATTGTAGGTGTTGGATTCAATGGGAGCTCACCCAACGAGACCATATCTTATCCTTAGATTTTTGGCCTCGTTTTCCCCGTTGTGGCTCACGGGGAAAACGCATAGGAATTTTGGGCATGTTACCGAATCATATATATATATATATATGTATATTTGCGTGGTTGTATTTTATTTTTCTATGCATGGATTAGGATTCGCATGCTAGACAATTTTTCTATAAAATTAAATAAAATACATTGTTTGTTAAAATGGTTAACAATTGCGTGCGAATAGAATTGACAAAGAAAATATAAAAATGGTATTATATTAAAAGTGCTTAAAATCGTTTTGACACTTACTTTGTTAATTCACAAAAGGGTTTTTATAAACCGGAAACAAAATCTCGTTTTTCAAAATGTAAATCACGCACCATCCATAAGATGACACCACCCGAATCTAACGAAGCAATGATGATTGTCGAGCTAAGCACGAGTCATTAATTGTGTAGTTGTGTGGAAGGTGAGTGGGGTAACTCGCATAATTGGTTGTCGAGATAAGCACGAGCCAATTAATGGTCGAGAGTGCCACCCGTGTGTGACGATTTACAATTTTAGTATATAATTCTTGGTTAGTTGTCAAGCTAAGCACAAGCTAAACAAAAATTATATATTAAGATTGGTGTAAGATAGGGATCAAACATGCCAACCAACATAATGGATGTCAACGGATCCCGCAAGTGTCTAAGAGTTGTAATAAAATTACAATAGGTAAAATGGTTGCCGGCCTAAATAGCTTCGCCACGTGATCCGCGGTAAACCCGTCACGGTGCGAGGTGAAATAAGGTTCTTAGCCCTTGTTACAAATAAATTGTTTTGTTTAAAACTATGGGTACTTATTTTAACAAGGTTTTCCAAACTAACTAAAGCTACTTTGCTATTTTAGATGGCGTCTTCAAGCAACACCAACCCCACCAACCATTTTTCGTTTAGAGTTTTCCTTGAAAAGGAGAAACTCAATGGTAACAACTTCTTGGATTGGTTTAGGCAACTTAAACTTGTCTTACGTCAAGAAGGGAAGATGGTTACCATAGAGGAGGCCCTACCCGAGGCTCCTGCTGCCAATGCCACTCGGGCTATCCGAGACGCTTATGAGAAGCGTGTCAAGGATACCGAGGACATTACTTGCCTCATCCTAAGTACTATGATCCCGGAGCTCCAAAATCAAATGGATCATTTGAGTGCTTTTGACTTGATTGCTCAGCTTAAGGAAATGTTCCAGCAGCAAGCGAGACAAGAGAGGTTTGAGTGTCTTAAGACGGTACTTGGTAGTAAGATGGCCGATGGCGGGAATGTGAGTGCTCACGTGTTGCGCATGAAAGAAAACGTGGAGCGCATGGAACGGCTCGGATTTACTATAGGGAGGGAGCTAGCCGTGAATTTTATCCTATGGTCCCTGCCCACCGCGTATGATCAATTCGTTATGAGTTATCATATGCATAGTATGGATAAGTCCATTATGGAGCTTCACGGTATGCTTAAGACAACCGAGTCTAGCATGACCAAAAATAAGCCCGCCGTTCCAAATCCCGTTCTTGCTATAAGGGAGGGGCGAATCTAGAAGAAGAAGAGATCCGCTTATACCCCTAAGGGTAAGGGGAAGGGGAAGATTGGCGCTGCCAAGTCTAGCCCCGCTTCGGAGGGTAAAGGCAAGGGGAAGATGGTTCCCCAAGCTAAAACTCCGAATGATGCGGAATGCTTCTTCTGTGGGAAGAAGGGCCATTGGCGCCGTAATTTCCCGGGGTATCTAGAAGGTCTTAAGAAGCTCAAGGGGTTGAGCATCGGAGGAACTTCCGACTCAGGTACATACATGATTGAACTCCATCATACTTCTACATCCGGTAGTTGGGTATTAGATACCGGCTGTGGCACTTACGTTTGTAATATTGTGCAGGTGCTAAGGACAAGTAGAAGGATGGAGAATGGCGAGCTTGACTTGATAATGGGAAACAAGGAGATTGTCCCGGTCAAGGCTCGAGGAGAAGTTGAATTATCTTTTAATTCCGGTTTTTCCATATTATTATTGAACGTATGTTATTCGCCACTTGTGGCGCGAAACATTATCTCTTTTCATGCATTACACGACAATGGTTTTGGTTTTTCTTTTGACAATGGAGTTATTGTTTGTTTTAAAAATAATATTTGTTATTTTAAAGCTTATCCTTGTCGTGGTATTTATGAAGTAGATGCGTACGTTAGTGATAATCGTTCAATCATGAATATTGATTCAACGTCTAAAAATGGTTTAGACAAATTGTCTTTATGGCATGGTCAACTTGGCCATATAAACAAGACTCGTATCGCCAAGCTCCAAGCGGATGGGATCTTGGAATCATTTGACCACGAGTCAAATGAAGTATGCAAATCTTGTTTATTAGGCAATATGACTAAAGCACCCTTTTCCGGCGTGAATGAGAGGGGAAAAGACTTATTGGAAATTATACATTCAGATGTATGTGGTCCATTTAAGCACATCACAGGAGACAATTCTAGATACTTCGTTACCTTTATAGATGATTATAGCAGGTATGGGTATGTCTACTTGGTTAGACAAAAGTCCGAGACCTTTGAGGTCTTTAAGACTTTCCAAAACGAAGTAGATAATCAATTAGGCAAAAAGATTATGATACTTAGATCCGATAGGGGTGGTGAGTATCTTAGTCAAGAGTTTCGTGATCATCTTAAGGGTTGTGGAATTATCTCACAACTTACACCTCCTAGGACGCCGCAATTAAAAGGTGTCGCCGAGAGGAAGAACCGAACATTGTTAGATATGGTTCGGTCTATGATGAGTCACACCCAAGTGCCTATAAGCCTTTAGGGTTATGCTCTTGAAATGGCAACAAGAATCCTTAATCTCATTCCAACGAAGAAGGTCGAGAAAACACCTTTCGAGATGTGGCATGGGAAACCTCCCATTCTTGCACATCTAAAGGTTTGGGGTTGTCAAGCCTACGTACGACGTGAGGTAGATGACAAGTTGGAGCCCCGATCTTAAAAGTGTTATTTCATCGGATATCGAGCTGCGGGTATTGGATATATATTCTATAAACCTTCCGAGAACAAGGTATTTGTTGCTCGGAGGGCGGTCTTTTTAGAAAGAGAATTAGTATCAAATCAGCAAGGCGGGACTAAGATTGATCTTGAAGAGATTCAAGAGTCAACGGATGAAAGACCTGACGTTGGCACTAGCCAACAACCTAGTGAGGTTGAGTCTGAGCATGACAATGCGGAGACTAACGTACATCCGTTATCTGCTTGTAGATCCGGTAGAACTCGCCATGAGCCAGAGAGATATGGGTTTCTCATATCTGAGGGCAACGAGTTATTGGTGGATCTTAACGAGCCCACCAACTATCGGGAAGCGGCAGCGGTCCACGAGTCTGCTAAGTGAAAGGAGGCAATGGATAACGAGATGCAATCCATGGAGGATAACCAGGTTTGGGAACTAGATGATCCCACACCCGGTTGTAAACCAATAGGGTGTAAATGGGTCTTCAAGAAGAAGACCGACATGGACGGAAAAGTCAACACTTTCAAAGCCCGACTGGTGGCCAAAGGTTTCATCCAGACACATGGTGTCGACTATAATGAAACTTTCTCCCCAGTGGCCATGTTGAAATCTATTAGGATACTTTTAGCAATCGCCGCATTTCATGATTACGAAATATGGCAAATGGATGTAAAAACCGCCTTCCTTAATGGGAAGCTCTCCGAAGAGGTGTATATGATGCAGCCTGAGGGTTTTGTACATCCGAAGCATCCTAATAAAGTGTGTAGACTAAAGAAGTCCATTTATGGACTTAAACAATCATCTCGTAGTTGGAATCTATGCTTTGATGAGAAAATCAAAGAGTTTGGTTTTTCGAAGAGTGTAGACGAGCCATGGGTATATGTTAGGGCTAGTGGGAGCGCCGTTGTTTTCTTAGTCTTATATGTGGATGATATCCTACTCATTGGTAAAGATATTCCAACCTTGCAAAGTGTCAAAACTTGGCTTGGAAAATGCTTTTCAATGAAAGATTTAGGAGAAGCGGCATACATTCTGGGTATCAAGATCTATAGAGATAGATCTAGAAAACTTCTCGGGTTGAGTCAAAGTACATACATTGACAAAGTCTTGAAGCGGTTCAAGATGGAGGACTCCAAGAAAGGAAATCTTCCTATGTCGCATGGAGTGATATTGAGTAAGACTCAATGTCCTAGTTCTCAAGAGGAACTAGAAGTAATGAAGCGAGTACCATATGCTTCGGCCGTGGGCTCGATCATGTACGCCATATTATGTACTCGTCCTGATGTGTCATGCGCTTTGAGCTTGACTAGTAGATATCAGGGAAACCCGGGACAAGCCCATTGGGTTGCGGTAAAGAACATTCTTAAGTATCTTAGGAGGACTAAAGAAATGTTCTTGATCTTTGGTGGTGAGGAAGAGCTCAAAGTAAAGGGTTACTCTGATGTTAGCTTCCAAACTGATAGGGATGACTGCCGATCACAATCGGGGTTTGTGTTCCTATTGAATGGTGGGGCTATTACTTGGAGAAGTTCAAAGCAAGACACAGTAGCTGATTCTACTACAGAGTCAGAATATATTGCGGCAAATGAAGCTGCTAAAGAAGCTGTGTGGATAAGGAAGTTCATCAGAGACCTTGGAGTGGTTCCTAGCATATCCGACCCTATTGAGATCTTTTGTGACAATGAGGGTGCGGTAGCCTTAGCGAAGGAACCGAGAGCTCACAAGAGAACGATGCATATACCTCGTAAGTACCACTTGATTAGAGAGATGATTGAAAGTGGTGAATTCGCGATTAGTACAGTAACTTCGGAAGGCAATTTGGCCGATCCGTTTACTAAACCATTGTCACAAGCTTCTCTTGATTCTCACACTATGGCGATAGGTGTTAGATTTGCTCATGACTTGGTTTAAATTTAGTTTTAATTTATGTTTGGGAACATTAAGCAATAATGTTACTAATGTTTGTTTCGATTTATATAGTAGAGATCTATATATACGCATGTTGCGGTTACTTACATTTAGTCTTTATTGTGTTCTATCTTTGCATGTTTAATTTCTTCCCTAGATTGTTTTACAATCTTTACGTCTCCACAATCGGTCATACTTTGTGGGAAGGAAGTATGAACTAAGATTGAGGTAAAGAATTGGTTTTGATAAAACGTGATTCTAGCCTATACTTGAAAGGGGTTTCAAGTGATTGGAGGACCCGCACCCGAGTTTACTTCATAGTTTTAGTCACAAGTGACTCGGGATGGTAATGACATTTCATCCTTAAACTAGAGGTACATGTGATCTCAAAGCATAGGTCTGCTTTGCTTTGATCGTTTTCTAACGCTGTCCATAACTGGTCGTTATAAGGGAGATGATTGGGTAGAGTATTATCTATGTGGCGGGACTATGTAGTCGAAAGGTATTTGTTCCTCTATGTATAGAGAGAATATCCATGGGCCCCTCGATGATTGAGTGCTGACGTTTATATAAATGGGCATGCTCAAGTTATATTGATGATGGATCAATGTTAACTTGGTTTGTTGGTCACCACTAATCTAGAATCGAGAAACATAATCGTGAACGATATGAAGGTTGACTATATTCCATGCCTTGTGTTCACATTGGATATCGCGAACAAAGGGATGTACATGTTCATTTATCTTTAGGACAATCATTTTATGATTGGGGATCTTGTCAAGAGTGGCATACCCTATACTAACTTGGGAGCATACGTGTCTTGCTAGAGACCGCTCTATGTTTGTGTTATTTTTCGTAGTCGTGTCACGTGCAAGTGGGAGTCTGTTGGAATATGCCCGCTGACACGAACGAGTTGATGGCACTACCGATGAGGTATAGGCCTATTGGGTCACACACCAAGTATTAATTCCGGCAACACGATCAAGCAAAAGAGAGGAAAAGGCCAAAATGGTTTTTGGCAGGATGGTACACGGGCCGTGTCCAGTCCAACATACACGAGGCGTATTAGCCCAATTCAAGGTCGTGTAGTTTGGGCCTACACGGGCCGTGTAGATGAACACAGGCCGTGTTGTGCTTGTTAGACACGGGCCGTCTTAGCCCAATTAGGGCCGTGGACATTGGGCCTACGCGGCCGTGTTGACCAACACGGGCCATGTACGTCTCCTGTAACAGCAGAATTAACAGCCCTAAAAACTTGGTTTAATAGGGTTAACTTCTCATAATTGTGGTAGACAAAGAGACCACGAGTTATCTACTCTAAGTGAGGCTTTTTGCATACACTTTGTCTCTTGGTTTATACTAGAACTCTCTCTCTCTCTCTCTCTCTTGTTCATCTTGTTCTTGGTGTTCTTTAGCACAAGAAGCAAGAAACACATACACTTAGTTGTTGTTTTGGTGGTTGTGCGTCAACAAACTGGCATTTGGGAATCAAGGAAGCTAGGGGTGGACAACACTAGAGGTATTCTATTTGGATTCTTAACTTCTTGACAAGAAAGGTTTTCTTTGTGGCTTGCATTGAGGTATAAATCTTTCTTCCCATCTTATTTATATTTTAGTTCCAATTTCATTGTTAGATGTTGGTCCATGGGAAGTATTCGTTGTTTGGCATCGATTTTTGTTATATACTTTGCTTCCGTTGCTACTAGATTTTTCCAAATGAATACCTTCATCCCCATGTGTCGGATTCCGCCAAGATGGTCGGATTCCGCATGTATGTGTCGGATTTCCCCTAATCCGACAGTTATGTCGGATTTATGCTAAGTTTGAATTTGAAATCCCTATGTTTGTTTAGTAGTCATTCTTTGTATGTATAGATGATTGATGTAAGTAATAATGTTCTAGGTGAACTTGTCATATTAAGTAAAGCAAAGGTGAAATAATTATCTATTCTAAGCTACTCTGGTGAGTACCGACTTCAGTAAGCCTCAACAGAGGAAGACTTACTTGCTAAATGTTGTCTAAAGTGCATGTATGCTTAAAAATAGATGAATAAGTATTTCCATGCTATTTTATGCACAATGCCATGATAAGTACTTGTTGAATGTAAGCTAAGTGTATGACAACGGAATCAAGTATTGGGGCCGCTTAGTTAAGTTAATGATATGCATGATGTTGATCCTGAATGGATCAACTATGTGAAAGCTTAATGATATGTATGCTAGGGATCCAGATTGGATCCGTAATGATGAAATGAATGTAAATGCATGCTTAATGGATGAAGTGAATATGCATGCTAAGTGAATGATCAAGATTGGATCAACTATGTGTAAGATCAACTATATAGTTGGGTTGCAGGGATCCTTGATCAGGTGATTCGGGACTTAACGGTGACTCGGGGTAACATTCTAGATCGTAGGTTCTGCAGAACCGTCGTGCCTTATATCATGAGGGGTAATCAGCCGGTTGTAGCTGAGTTGCCTAAGGAACCTCTGGTTCCGTAAACGATGCTTGGTGGACTGCTTTATGCTCCCCTACCAGCACGGATGGTCGTGTCTGATCCCCCGGTGTATTGTTGTTGAGCGGGACTGGCTATCCTGCAAAAAATTTCTTATACCGATCTTGTCAGCACACCGCAATGTGATAGGATATCATTGTATGCTTATTCCTGTGATGCATGACTTGCTTTATTGATGCTTATGTTAAGTTTTTACTCACTAGCTATGTGTATAGCTAATGGTGCCACATTAACTCTTTTGCAGATAAAGAATAGGTTGCCTAGTGAAATACGCAGTACATATGCTGAAGGGTCACGCCATTTTCTGGTGGGACACCGTGAAGGCGTCTGTCAGTAAAGAGGTGCTGAGTGCTTTTTCTTGGGAGCAATTTTCGGAGAAATTGTTAAAGAAGTACTGTACGGAGTATGACATGGAACGGATGGAGAGGAAATTCAATTATCTCCAAAAGGGAGATAAACCGATGGAAGATCTTATCACTGCCTTTACTGATAAGATGAGGTTTGTGCCACACCTGATACCGGACGAGGTCACCAAGATAAGACGGTTTGTGGCGACCTTGCCACTGGAATTTCGTGCCCATGTGCGGACAGCTCCAACTCTGGATCGGGTATTCGAAGTGGCCCGACGAATGGAAGGTGATCGAATACAGTGTCGGGGCGAATTTTCTAATGGGGATAACAAAAGAAAGTTTCAGCCATCTCTCAAATCGGGTCCTTCAAAAGGGCAATCCTCTGGAGGTGGAAAGACTGATACTTCTAAGAAACGAAGACCTGACAATCCTTGGTGTTCTTCGTGTCGTACCTATCATGCTGGAGAATGCTCTAAAGCAACCAGAAGATGTGGCAGATGTGGGCAGAAGGGGCATTCGGTGAGCAAGTGCTCTGATATAAAGAGGATGTGTGTTACAGGTGTCGCAAGCCCGGTCATAAGATGGTAGAATGCACTAAAAGACAAGGCTCGGGAGCAGGTGGGTCTTCTGGAGGGCAAAAGAGAGATGTTGCACCTCACGCGAAAGGAAGGGCATTTCAGATGACTACGGAGGAGGCAAAGGCAGCAGGGAATGTCATCACTGGTACATTCCTTATCAAATATATTCCTACATGTGTATTATTCGACTCAGGAACAACATATTCTTTTGTCTCTGTGGCCTGTCGCAAAAGACTTCAATTACCTGTTGTTCCGTTAGACGAGCCCCTTAATGTAGAGGTCGGTGATGGTAAAGTAGTCTCGGTTACCGAGAAAGTCCCTATCGCCGTTATTTATATTGATGGGAGTATTATTCCTATCTCGTTCTTTATAATGCCTATTGCGGTCTTCGATGTAGTAATTGGAATGGATTGGCTCAGCAAACGTGATGCTGAGATTCTCTGTTCCAAAAAGATTATTAAGATCCCTTTTGCTGATGGATCTTATACCGTAGCTCGAGGAGAACGACGGGAGTCTGATATTACTGTTATCTCTGTCATTAAAGCTAAAAAGTCTATCTCTAAAGGTTGTGACTCTTATTAAGCATATGTTATTGATGCTATGTTGGAGAAATGACAAATTCGAAACATCAGGGTAGTGTCTGATTACCCTGAAGTCTTTCCTGAAGAACTGCCGGGTTTACCTCCGGTCAGAGATGTTGAGTATAAGATCGAGCTTATTCCTTGAGCTACACCTGTAGCTAGATCTCCGTATCGTCTCGCTCCTTCTGAAATTAGCGAGACGATGACTCAAATTCAAGAGTTACTTGAGAAAGGTTTTATCCATCCGAGTTCCTCGCCTTGGGGAGCTCTCGTAATATTCGTCAAAAAGAAGGATGGAACGATGTGTATGTGTATAGATTACAGGGAGCTTAACAAGCGAACTGTAAAGAATAAGTATCCCCTTCCGCAAATCGACGATCTCTTCGATCAATTACAGGGAGCTACGTATTTTTCTAAGATCGATCTCCGTTCGGGGTATCATCAAGTACGAGTTCACAAAGAAGATATTCCGAAGACTGCTTTTCGAACTCGTTACGGTCATTATGAATCTTGGTTATGTCATTCGGCTTAACCAATGCTCCTGCTATTATATTCATGAATCTAATGAATCGTGTTTGTCGTCCATTTCTTGAAACATCCGTGATTGTTTTTATCGATGATATTCTTGTTTACTCGAAGACTGAAGCTGATCAAGAGCTCCATGTTGGAATATGCCCGCTGACACGAACGAGTTAATAGCATTGCGGATGAAGTATAGGCCTATTGGGTCACGCACCAAGTATTGATTCCGGCAACACGATCAAGCAAAAGAGAGAAAGAGGCCAAAATGGGTTTTGGCTGGATGGTACACGGGCCGTGTTCTTGAGCACGGGCCGTGTCTAGCCCAACTAGCACGGGGCGTGTTGGCCCAAGTTGAGGCCGTGTGCTTTGGGCCTACACGGCCGTGTAGATGAACACGGGCCGTGTTGTGCCTATTAGAAACGGGCTATCTTGGCCCAATTGAGGCCGTGGACTTTGGGCGTATACAGCCGTGTTGACCAACACGGGTCGTGTACGATAACTATAACAGCAGAATTAACATCTTTAAACTCTCATTTTAATTTGATTAAGTGCATGTTAATGCTATCCTATGGTTTTAGGGCCAGATAACAGTCTCTTGGGTAGTTCTAGTGATTGGTTGATGTTCATCATTCTCTCTAGTTGTTCTTCTTTAAGGTGATCAAGTTTGATGCACAAGAGAAGTTGACATACACTTTGTGATCTAGCTTTGATGCACAAAGGTGTTATTTGTTCTTGATTCTTGTTGTTTTGGTGGCTACACCAACCTACTAGCATTGGGGAATCAAGTGTGCTTGGGGTGAACTTCACTAGAGGAGTTCTTCTTGAATTCTACACACTTTGATAAAGAAGAAAGCTTTTGGTGATCTTGTGTTATGGTATAATCTTTCTTCTATCTTGTTCATTATTTTTAGTTGCAACTTCATGTTTAGATGTTGGTCCATGGGATGTTTGTTTGTTTGGTTAGCTTATTATTTTTATATTATGACTTGCTTCTGTAGCTACTCGGTTATGCCAAACAGATACCTACACTCCATCTTCGTTAGGTTCTCGAAACTCTTAAACGAGAACAATCGTATGCCAAATTTTCTAAGTGTGAATTATGGCTTAGGGAAGTACATTTCCTTGGCCATGTCATTTGTCAAGAAGGCGTCAAAGTAGATCCAGCTAAAGTGGAGGCTGTGATGAATTGGGAGGGTTCCTCGAACTCCTTCCAAAATTAAAAGTTTCCTTGGCTTGGCCAGCTACTATTGGTGATTTATTCGCGATTTCTCTAAACTTGCGGGTCTGTTGACCAAGCTGACTCGTAAGGATGCAGCGTTTGTCTAGTCGGGAGCTCAAAAGGAAGCTTTTCAGACCCTAAAGCGGTTGTTGTGTGAAGATCCGATCCTCACTTTACCTGACGGTTCGGAGGACTTCACCGTGTATTGTGATGCCTCATATGCGTGTTTGGGTTGTGTCCTCATGTAGGTAGATAAAGTGATTGCTTATGCCTCTAGGCAACTGAAATCTTACGAAAGGAACTACCCAACCCATGATCTTGAACTTGCTGCTGTCGTATTCACGCTAAAGGTATGGAGGCATTACCTTTATGGCACAAAGTGTGTGATATGCACTGATCACAAGAGTTTACAGTATGTCTTTTCCCAGAAAGAACTCAACATGCGGCAGCACCGTTGGTTGGAGTTAATTAAAGACTACGATTGTGAAATCCGTTACCACCCGGGTAAAGCTAATGTTGTAGAGGATGCTTTGATCCGTAAAGGACCAGTAGTAGAAGAAAAGTTCATGAAGCTCACAGTGATATCAGATTTGATTGCAAAGTTAAAAGATGCCCAGCAGTTAGCTTTGCAAGAAGACAATCTGAAAGCTGAAACGATGAAGAAGTTGAAAGACCAGCTGGGTGAAGATAGTCGTGGGTTAAATACTTTTCAATCCAGGATTTGGGTACCTCTTATTGGAGGTAATCGTGAGCTTATTTTGTAAGAAGCTCATAAGTCTAAATTATCTATCCATCCGGGAATCACTAAGATGTACTACGAACTGAAGAGGTTGTATTGGTGGCCAACTCTTAAAAAGGACATCGCTTCATTCGTGGAGAGATGTCAAATTTGCGCGCAAGTTAAGACGGAACATCATAGGCCTTATGGCAATCTGCAACAACTTGATATTCCGGAACAAAAGGGATCACATCACGATGGATTTCGTGACAAAGTTGCCAAAGACGTTCAGAGGGGATGATATGATTTGGGTCATTGTTGACCGATTAACCAAAAGTGCTCATTTTCTGGCAACTAACGAGTCTGCTTCGTTGACTTGTTTGGCTGAGCTTTATATCGATGAGATTGTATCACGTCACGGTCTTCCTTGCTCAATTTCTTCTGATCGTGACTCTCGATTGAATCTAACTTCTGGCAAAGTTTGCAACGTGAGCTAGACACTCGTGTTCATCTAAGCACTGCCTATCACCCGCAGACCGATGGCCAATCTGAACGAACGGTCCAGAAACTGGAAGATATGCTTCGTGCATGTGTACTCGAGTTTGGTGGATTTTCTTATAATAATTCATATCATTCCAGCATTGGAATGCGACCGTACGAGATGCTTTATAGGAGACGTTGTCGTACTCTGACTTGTTGGTTGGAGCTTGGAGAAAAGAAATTTGCTGGACCTAAAATTGTCTAGATCACGTCAGATAAAGTGAATGTGGCTCTAGAGAAGCTGAAAGCAGCCCGTGACCGACAAAAGATGTATGCGGATCACAAACGTCGTCTTTCTACATTTGATGTAGGTGATCGAGTATTCTTGAAGGTTTCTCCTTGGAAAGGCGTCATTCGTTTTGGACGCAAGGGGAAGCTAAGTCCACGTTTCATAGGCCCATTCAAATTGTGCGTAAAGTCAATGATCAGACGGTAACTCTTGAGCTGTGAAAGTCCTTTGTGGTGTACAAGATGAGTAAACAAGAATACTTGAGGTAAAGATGATGAAGTTGATATGAACAAGTATGAACACTTTGTATAAACTTTGAAGAATCTCTCTTGTATTTCTTGAACGTGAATGCAGAGATTGATATTACAAAGAGTTACCTTGCAAACTAGGTTTGCAAGGCTTTAAATACTAATAGGCACATGGGCCCTAAAGCCTTATGGCCCAATACCATCTATTAACTAGACTAACTAATACATATAAGAAAAGTGGGCCTAGCCCATATAATAAACTAATCTAGTTAAACATATTACAAAACAAAAGAACACAAGGCTAACAAACTATTTAATATCTAACAATCTCCCCCTTTTGTTGCCTTGTGCTGAAGCAGGTAATTTTGATTTCATCTGCTCCTCTGACCCAGGAGTCTTTCCCAACTCCGGATGACCTTTCTTTCCTTAATCTTATCCTCCAACTGATCTGCTATTCTGGTCCATTTTTACCAATTCTGATTGATCAGGAAGGTGGCGGTTTCTGAAGCATGTTCTGCGGAATTTGGATATGCATCTTTGAAGCGTTCCGTCAGAATATGCACTGAGTTCTGAAAGTCGAAGGAATGATTTCTCTCCGTTAAGATTTGGCATGACGAATCCATCCGCTCCTTCGTATTCTTCATCATATTCTTCTATAATAGTGTATTTTCTGTGTTTGTCTAGCTTTGAATGCTGTTGGTTAGGCCTTTGAAGATTTATTTTTGCAAGATCAGCCTCAGCACCAAGCTGTAAATCGTGGGTTCTGCACAGAATGATTTTCTTTCTCATAAAGTCTCTAACAACTTGGAGAGCCCTTTGTTCTTCTCGGGTCTTTTCAAGCTTGCAAGCCAGCTCCTCTTCCATATGAGTTATGTCTCCCAAATTCAAGAATCTAAGCTCGACCTCGTGAAATGTATATCTTTTCCCATCTGCTCTGGTTACATGGAAGTGAACCATTTGATAGTTGAGGAAGTTACGCAAGTACATGAACTCGATCTTGACAATTGGATGTTTGGAGGCCACTTGTTGTTTCTCACTTGTATGGAAGGTGGCGGCAAATCTGACGGCTTTTTCATGTTCTGCTGAGTTTAGCACATATAGATCATCAACCTCTCTGACAACCTCTAAGAAGATACCCGGAATTCTTTCTTCAAGATACGGAGTATTTAACCATTGTGTAGGCCATCGAGGTTGGTCTTTAGCCAGAGCTTCCCTAGGCCTGATATTTCTGATGTTTGGGCTTTCTGCTATTACTCTTTCGTGAGTGGCCAAGGACATAGGTCCTCCATGGTAAGTTGCAGGTACCGGCCAGTCACCCTCTTTCTGTTCAGACCCTTGAGGTTGCTGCTGACTTATAAGATCGATGGGCGCAATGTTGAATTGCCCCTGTTCAGGTGGAAAGATGTCAAGCAGCTCCCTGTTTACAGTTGTGAAGACTTTGCAGATGTTGATTAGTGGAGTCTCTTCTACTTCCTCTGTAATTGGCCTTTTGCCTTTGGATTTTTCTGTTGAGGATTCAGGAAGAGAGGATTCTGGCTCTTTTGAGTGTGTTTGGATGTGACATTCGGTAACAAATTTCCCAGGTTAGCCATTAGAAATTCTAATTTTAAGCCTAGTATGACTAAAAATAGTATTTATGACTTAAATACATCCATAATAATATTAGATTTCGTAGAAATCCCGCTTATATGGTTAGAACCTTCCGGAGCTCGAAAAATCGAATTATTACGAGTCAAGAATTACAAATCAGGTACAATAATAAAAATAATATCAATTAAAATAATTAAATAAATTATAATAAATATAAATAAGTTAAAATATAAAACATATAAAAAATAAACTCATAAAAGTAATAAAAACTTTGTAACTAAAAGATTTAAACAAAATCAACAATTATACAAAATTCATTTAAACAAATTACACTTAATTATTCAAAAAAAAGAAAAAAAGAAAATCCCCCCCCCTCCATGGCCGGCCACCCTACCCCACCCCCCCCCTCAAATTTCTCTTGCCTCCTTCTCTTCCCAAGAACCACCACTTGATCTCCCCCATACTCTATATAAGCCTCCTACTACTCTTCATCATTTCCTTCACCACCACACTCCATCTCTTCTCTTTTCCCTCTTCTTCTTTCACCAACAAAAATCTCCCAAGAACATCCAAGTCTTGATCATCTCTTGAAGATCAAACACAAAATCAAAGAAAAGAGTTGGTAAGATGATCATAAAACACTCATCTCTACTCTTCTACCTTTCTTCTTTTCTTCTTTCTTCTTTCTTTTATTTATTTTCTTTGTTGTTCATCTTATTTCCTTTATATATATCTATAATCATGTAAATATAAACATCCTACCAATGTTGTAAGGAGCACATGAAATGTGCATCATCCTACCATTGTTGTATGGAACTTAATCAACTAAAAATCAAGAAAATAAGACTTTGATCATGCATGTGTTTCATCTCAACAAATGTTGTAAGGAACACATAAAATGTGTATCATCCTACCATTGTTGTAAGAACACATGGATTATCAAAGCTTATACTCATACAATATGATTAATCATGAATATAAATTTGCCATATTAAAGTTATGACCCATAAGCAAAAAGAATAACATTCTGGCAGATTCTGATGCTAGAACTCCTCACTTGTTTTTGTTATATCTGGAGTTCTAGGTATCAAAATCAGTTTATTCTTTTTGCTAATCTTAGTTTAAAGTGTTAACTTTCATTTAAATCTAGATTCACTAATCTTCATGAACGTTTGATCCTTCAAACATATTTAAAAAGACCCATATGTTGAATCTGGAAATCTGGCAGATTTAGAAGGGTACACTTTAAACGCGTGTAACTTACTCATTCTTGGGTCAAAATACGTCTAGTTTTTTTTAAAAGTTTAATCCTTTAGTCGTGGTTACTTCCCAGTTTGAATCATGTAAAAATCAGGTCGTATGAGCCCTAAACAGACGTTTTAGTAACAACATGTCATCCAGACACTGATCAGTGGACATCCTATACACTTTTAATTATTAAAAATACTAAACATGGATGATAAATTCCTATATTTTTACTGGACATTCTAGAAACATGTATTAAGATTATATTAAAATATCAAGCCTTAATATGACTCCGAAATTACAGTTTTTAATTTTTAAAGTTCAACTTAAAGAACTGAAAATTCCAGTGAACACTTATGATTTATGGAAAAATAGAGACAACCTTTAACTATTTAAATAAATAAGTTAACAACAAATAAATAATACAAAATAATAAATAAAATAAGTCTAATAGAGCTACATACCTCTTATATTAGGAAAGGAGCTTCGGTAGGAACAAGAAATCCTTACGAGTAAACACCTTTGCATACCGAGTGAGTATCATAGCCCCTTTTTACCGTATTTCATATTATTTTGGGGTGAAAGCATGTGTATATATTTCATGAAAAGTTTATTTCCTATCTTCTTATTTATTTCAAATATTATTTTGAGCACTTATGGTATTATTCTTTGATGTGCTTGGGTGATCGTTGTAAGGCCCTTTCGTTGGACATTATTCCTTAACTCCGCTAGTGAGCCGATGGTATTTGTAAGTAGCGCTATTTGGAGATTCCGCCGTCTCCCATTTATGGTTGACGAACTATAGATGTACTTTACCACTACTAACGTCATTTAATATAGGCGTTAGGTTTATCATGGGCAATTGGTTGTCGGCTAGGTTGGATAATGGCTCAAGCAACAATCATCATAGTCTATTACTACCATGTGCAATGTATTGGGCAATATAATACATCTTCTATCATTATTTCATACTTGGATTTTATTCAAAAACTTCCATCAATTATTTAAACTTTTCTCATTTAAAAGATATTTTGTGCATATATTAAACCTATGAACTCACCAACTCTAGTAGTTGACCGTTTTCTTTCTTTTACCCGTGCTTTCAGGTGATCGTCGTTAGGTACCTTATGCATACAAACATGATGTGTGGCATCTTCATCTTCAACGTCACGTTTTATAAAAACAATATCTATTTTATTTTCGCATCGTACAAGACAATGTCATTTAATTTTTATTCGATTATGTAACTTTTATTTAACTTTTACCCGAACTACTTATTTTTGTTAAGTCAATATAATGGTTATTGTCTATTTACCTTGTGCGATGATATCTTGTGCTGTGACACCTCGTGTTTCCGCTTTAGCGGGGTGTGACAGATTTGGTATCAGAGCCGAAGGTTATAGAGAATGATGTTTTCCTTATGGGGGGAAAACACCAACTATAACCAAAGGTTTATAAAAATGTTTTTAAAATAATTTTGTTTAAAATACATCAAGTGTATTGATAATATAATTAAGTTGAGTACCACAAAGCTTGATCACCTATGTCTAATTTAGCTATGTACAATATGGGACTTAGGTTAGTTATAATAAAAATATACTTAGAAACATTTTTCATTTATTTTCTTTTTGGAGCACGATTATTGTGTGTGTGCATAAGCATGGCATATCATAAGTACTTGCATATATTAGCACACTTAGTAACCAATTTTATATACATCGAAGTTTGTAATGTCATCATTAGGTTAACGCACTAAGATTACATATTCTTTATCCATGGAGGTTAGAATAGAAACTTAGTAGGAGAGTCCCCGAGTTTCACGACCTAGTGTATTATCAACACCAACTTCCTGTGAAGCATGTGTTAGGCTCACGGCTAGGAAAAGAGTCCCTTTACCAACGAGAGTGACACTGTGACCTTTTCATTAGGAGGGAGAGAACTGCTAATTTAGGGAGCACATAGAGGCACCCTGAGTAGTAACGGGAACTATCATAAGGACATTAAGGGTGACCCCCAAAGAGGGAAGGTGGGTACAAAGCATATCACTAGAACTGAGTATTCATCATACTAGTTTAGACCACCGGCACCATGTCCTATGTAATTTTTTTTTCTATGCTCTCGGAGTCGCAACACCGTGAAGCGTTAAGAGCTGTGGGGACTACCATTGCAACAAGGAGGGCCGTGTAGATGATTTAATTATATATGTGCTTGGGAGGATATTTTGTTATAGTGATGGTGAGATTGCTAGTAAGTATGATGGTACGCTAGGGTTGTTTTTAAGGAGATTGAATTAGTGAAAGATTTGGAGTTTCTTTCAATTATTAAACTTGGTGGTTTTTTTTTGATGATTTGTTAAACATTAATCACTTGATGTCTTTTAGGAAATCATTTTGGTACTTTTGGGAACTATATGATTGAACATGTGTTGCTTAAATCACGTTATGAAATGTTTGATTTTACATGCATTGCTATATGATTGAACGGGAGTGTTAGTTGTTAGACCTTATATCTTAGGATCACCATAATCTAGCTAAGTAGAATTTGTACAAAGGAGAGACCCGAATGTGATTACTAGTATGTTTTTTCTGAACAATTATAATGCATCAATGCTATTTGACTATAGAATATATAGAAGCTTAGTACCACTAGTTTTTAGGCCAAAGCTCAATCTAAAATTTCAAATATTGAAAGAGGCCTATATCATGGAATTTGCTAATGGACAAGAAGTCAAGACTAGAGATATAATCACTAAGTGTACCTTGAACTTAGCTAGCAAAAGCTTTAACGTAGACCATACCAATCAAACTAGGGAGCTTTGATGTAGTTGTTGGTATGTATTGGCTATCCAAAAATCAAGCTGAAATATTGTTCTTTAAAGATCATTCAGATTCCACTATCAGAAGATGAAACGCTTGTCGTATAAGGAGAAAAGACCAGGAAGAACGTCAAGGTGGTATCATGCATGAAAATGCAAAAATATTTAGGAAAGGACTATATCGCATTCTTCGTGCATGTTGTAGAAATGGAGGTTTAGGAAAAGCACATTCACGATTTTCCAATCGTTCGGGATTCTCCCAAGGTGTTTCCGGATTAATTACCTGGATTACCCTTAGTTAGACATGACAACTTTGGATTGATTTAATCCCTATAGCCGCGCCCGTAGCAAAGGCTCCATATCGGTTAGCCCCGTTGGAAATGTAGGAATTGTCTACACATCTTCAAGAGCTACTCGACAAAGGAATTATTCGACCAAGTACCTCACCATGGGGATCCCTAGTCCTATTCGTCAAAAAGAAAGATGGATTGCTGCGAATGTGCATCGACTATAGGGAACTCAACATATTGACCATCAAAAATCATTACCCACTTCCTAGAATCGATGATCTGTTCGACCAACTTGAAGGCGCCAAATATTTTTTCAAAAATCGATCTTCGCTCGGGATATCACCAATTGAGAGTTCGCGAAGAAGACGTCCCCAAGACCGCCTTTAGAACCCGTTATGGACATTATGAGTTCTTAGTTATGCCTTTTGGGTTGACTAACGCTCCAGCAGTATTTATGGACTTAATGAATAGGGTCTGTAGACCATATTTAGATAAGTTTGCTATAGTGTTCATAGACGACATTCTCATCTATTCGCGAAGCAAGGAAGATCATGAGCAGCATTTGAAATTAATCTTAACACTACTCAAGGACCAGAAGTTGTATGCCAAATTCTCCAAGTGTGAATTTTGGATCCGAGAAGTACACTTCCTTGGTCACGTAGTTAATTCAAATAGAATTCATGTCGATCCAGCAAAGATCGAAGCAATCAAAAAGTGGGAAGCACCAAAGACGCCAACTGAGATTCGACAATTTCTGGGTTTAGCAGGATATTATAGGCGATTCATCGAAAACTTTTCACGCGTGGCTCAACCATTAACGACTCTGACTCAGAAGGATAAGAAATTCATTTGGGGAGATAAGCAAGAAGAAGCCTTTCAAACCTTAAAGCAGAAGCTATGCAACGCATCTATCTTGTCATTGCCAACTGGAACAGAAAACTTTGTGGTCTATTGCGACGCATCACACCAAGGGTTGGGATGTGTTTTAATGCAAAAAGACAAAGTTATCGCCTACCTTCGAGACAATTGAAGGTTCATGAGAAAAACTACACTACTCATGATTTGGAGTTAGGAGCGGTAGTGTTTGCACTCAAAATATGAAGACACTATTTATATGGCACCAAGTGTACCGTCTACACTGACCATAAGAGTCTCCAGCATATTTTTGATCAAAAGATGCTCAATATGAGACAAAGGCGATGGGTAGAACTACTCAATGATTATGATTGCGAAATCAAATATCACCCAGGCAAGGCCAATGTGGTAGCCGACGCGTTGAGTAGGAAGGAAAGAGTAAAACCAACGAGAGTACGAGCATTAGGAGCTGTTGTGCAAACAAGTCTGAAAGGAAGGATCCTTGAAGCTCAGGAGCAAGCATTAAAAGCAGAAAATCTAAAAGAGGAAACCCTCCGTCATTTGGAGCACAGATTCGAGATTGGAACTGATGGAGTACGTTACTTAGAAAAGAAGGTTTGGATACCCAAGGCGAATAACATACGGTTAACGATATTGGATGAGGCACATAAGTCTAAGTATTCTATTCATCCCGGAGCCGATAAAATGTACAAGGACTTGAAGGAATACTATTGGTGGCCCGGAATGAAGAAGGATGTCGCCCTATACGTGGGGAAATGTTTGACTTGTGCAAGGATTAAGGCAGAACACCAGAAACCCTCTGGATTATTGCAGCAACCCGAAATCCCGGAATGGAAATGGGAACAGATAACTATGGATTTTGTGACTAAGTTACCCCGATCCGTAAAAGGGTACGATTCCATCTGGGTAGTAGTAGACCGGCTTACAAAGTCAGCACATTTCCTACCCATTCGTGAAGATTACAAGATGGAAAAGCTGGCACGAATCTACATCAATGAGATCGTCATGCGTCATGGAGTGCCCATCTCTATCATCTCGGATAGGGATAGTCGCTTCACTTCCCGATTTTGGCAATCACTTCATAAAGCATTGGGAACGCCAGTCAATTTAAGCACCTCTTACCACCCCCAAACAGATGGACAATCAGAAAGGACTATTCAAACGCTGGAAGATATGTTACGTGCTTGTGTGTTAGATTTTGGTGGGAGCTGGGACTCGCATTTGCCACTGGTTGAATTTTCATACAATAATAGTTATCACACCAGTATCCAGTGTGCACCCTATGAAGCACTGTACGGACACAAATGTAGATCCCCGCTCAGCTGGTTGGAAATCGGAGACCGACAATTGTCCAGACCAGACGTCGTACAGGAAACCACTGATAAGATAAAGATTATCAGGGAAAGGCTCAAAACCGCTAGGGACCGACAAAAGAGCTACGCCGACAATCGCAGGAAACCCCTAGAGTTTCAAGTTGGCGATAAAGTCCTACTAAAGATATCACCTTGGAAAGGGATAGTGCGTTTTGGTAAAAAGAACAAGTTAAGTCCCAGGTATGTTGGGCCATTCGAGATAATCGAAAGGATTGGACCGGTAGCCTACAAGCTAAAACTGCCACAAGAACTGAGCGCCATCCATGACACATTCCATGTGTCGAATTTAAAGAAATGCCAAACGGAGGAAACCTTAGTCCTACCCTTAAAAGATGTGCAAGTTGATGATCGGTTGCACTTTGTAGAAGAACCAATCGAAATCCTTGACCGGGAGGTCAAAAGACTAAGGAGAAGCAAGATCCCCATCTTAAAAATTCGTTGGAACTCAAGGCACGGACCTGAATACACTTGGGAGCGAGAGGATTATATGAAACTCAAATATCCACACCTCTTCGCCAAAAAGCAAGTCCAAGACGTCAACGATTAATTTCGGGACGAAATTCTTTTAATCAGGGGAGACTGTGACATTCGCCAACAAATTTCCCAGGTTAGCCATTAGAAATTCTAATTTTAAGCCTAGTATGACTAAAAATAGTATTTATGACTTAAATACATCCATAATAATATTAGATTTCGTAGAAATCCCGTCTATATGGTTAGAACCTTCCGGAGCTCGAAAAATCGAATTATTACGAGTCAAAAATTACAAATCAGGTACAATAATAAAAATAATATCAATTAAAATAATTAAATAAATTATAATAAATATAAATAAGTTAAAATATAAAACATATAAAAAAATAAACTCATAAAATTAATAAAAACTTTGTAACTAAAAGATTTAAACAAAATCAACAATTATACAAAATTCATTTAAACAAATTACACTTAATTATTCAAAAAAAAAAAAAAAAATCCCCCCTCTCCCCCTCCATGGCCGGCCACCCTATCCCCCCCCCCTCAAATTTCTCTTGCCTCCTTCTCTTCCCAAGAACCACCACTTGATCTCCTCCATGCTCTATACAAGCCTCCTACTACTCTTCATCATTTCCTTCACCACCACACTCCATCTCTTCTCTTTTCTCTCTTCTTCTTTCACCAACAAAAATCTCCCAAGAACATCCAAGTCTTGATCATCTCTTGAAGATCAAACACAAAATCAAAGAAAAGAGTTGTTAAGATGATCATAAAACACTCATCTCTACTCTTCTACCTTTCTTCTTTTCTTCTTTTCTTCTTTCTTTTATTTATTTTCTTTGTTGTTCATCTTATTTCCTTTATATATATCTATAATCATGTAAATATAAACATCCTACCAATGTTGTAAGGAGCACATGAAATATGCATCATCCTACCATTGTTGTATGTAACTTAATCAACTAAAAATCAAGAAAATAAGACTTTGATCATGCATGTGTTTCATCTCAACAAATGTTGTAAGGAACACATAAAATGTGTATCATCCTACCATTGTTGTAAGAACACATGGATTATCAAAGCTTATACTCATACAATATAATTAATCATGAATATAAACATGCCATATTAAAGTTATGACCCATAAGAAAAAAGAATAACATTCTGGCAGATTCTGATGCTAGAACTCCTCACTTGTTTTTGTTATATCTGGAGTTCTAGGTATCAAAATCAGTTGATTCTTTTTGTTAATCTTATTTTAAAGTGTTACCTTTCATTTAAATCTAGATTCACTAATTTTCATGAACGTTTGTTCCTTCAAACATATTTAAAAAGACCCATATGTTGAATCTGGAAATCTGGCAGATTTAGAAGGGTACACTTTAAACGCGTGTAACTTACTCATTCTTGGGTCAAAATACGTCTAGTTTTTTTTAAAAGTTTAATCCTTTAGTCGTGGTTACTTCCCAGTTTGAATCATGTAAAAATCAGGTCGTATGAGCCCTAAACAGACGTTTTAGTAACAACATGTCATCCAGACACTGATCAGTGGACATCCTATACACTTTTAATTATTAAAAATACTAAACATGGATGATAAATTCCTATATTTTTACTGGACATTCTAGAAACATGTATTAAGATTATATTAAAATATCAAGCCTTAATATGACTCCGAAATTACAGTTTTTAATTTTTAAAGTTCAACTTAAAGAACTGAAAATTCCAGTGAACACTTATGATTTATGGAAAAATAGAGACAACCTTTAACTATTTAAATAAATAAGTTAACAACAAATAAATAATACAAAATAATAAATAAAATAAGTCTAATAGAGCTACATACCTCTTATATTAGGAAAGGAGCTTCGGTAGGAACAAGAAATCCTTACGAGTAAACACCTTTGCATACCGAGTGAGTATCATAGCCCCTTTTTACCGTATTTCATATTATTTTGGGGTGAAAGCATGTGTATATATTTCATGAAAAGTTTATTTCCTATCTTCTTATTTATTTCAAATATTATTTTGAGCACTTATGGTATTATTCTTTGATGTGCTTGGGTGATCGTTGTAAGGCCCTTTCGTTGGACATTATTCCTTAACTCCGCTAGTGAGCCGATGGTATTTGTAAGTAGCGCTATTTGGAGATTCCGCCGTCTCCCATTTATGGTTGACGAACTATAGATGTACTTTACCACTACTAACGTCATTTAATATAGGCGTTAGGTTTATCATAGGCAATTGGTTGTCGGCTAGGTTGGATAATGGCTCAAGCAACAATCATCATAGTCTATTACTACCATGTGCAATGTATTGGGCAATATAATACATCTTCTATCATTATTTCATACTTGGATTTTATTCAAAAACTTCCATCAATTATTTAAACTTTTCTCATTTAAAAGATATTTTGTGCATATATTAAACCTATGAACTCACCAACTCTAGTAGTTGACCGTTTTCTTTCTTTTACCCGTGCTTTCAGGTGATCGTCGTTAGGTACCTTATGCATACAAACATGATGTGTGGCATCTTCATCTTCATCGTCACGTTTTATAAAAACAATATCTATTTTATTTTCGCATCGTACAAGACAATGTCATTTAATTTTTATTCGATTATGTAACTTTTATTTATCTTTTACCCGAACTACTTATTTTTGTTAAGTCAATATAATGGTTATTGTCTATTTACCTTGTGCGATGATATCTTATGCTGTGACACCTCGTGTTTCCGCTTTAGCGGGGTGTGACATTGGATTTGTGGGATTTGGATTGTAGGAGTTTGGATTGTTGGGATGATTGTTGGGGTTTCTTGTCTTTCTACCTCTGACTCTGCCCTCTGACCTGCTTCAAATTCAAATTCTGCCATTGTAGGCTCAGTAGCAGGCTCAGTTTGTTGTTGTTTACCCCCACTCCCACTGCCGCTTTGACCCTCTGACGGCTTTGACACTGGGCGGCTTCTATTCGGAGTACTGTGCTTTAAGCCCCAATGTAACGCCGCTGCCGCTTCTCCCCTTCATGATGTCCTGGATCCTCAGGATCATCATGCCTACGCTTGCGTGTTTCCGATTGAGCCTTACAAGACTCCTCCACGACTTCCAGCCTTTTGCTAATATTTGAGACGGTAGAGGTTGAGGCATTTAAGGCTTGTAGGACAGTATCTTTGAAGGTGGTGGAGCTGGAGGAGGAGGGTAGAGATTGGTGTTGTAGTGCTGCTAGGATGGTTGATTGTTCGGGTGTAGGATGGGCAACACTATTCAGTTTAGCATGTAGGAGGTCCTTGAGTTCATCGATTGAATAATCTCGCTCAATGACGGTAGGTAGGCAGTTTTCCAGGGCTCGGATTTGGGCTCTGAGGGAGTCGATTTCAGAGTGGAGTTGTGCATTGACATACTCCCTCAGGACAGAGTCAAGAGAAGAGAACTTAGAGTTTAGGAAAGACCTAAGCTCCGGTGTAACCCCGACCTCACCAAGATGCTCGGTTGGCACAGGTCTTTCAGACCCGTGGCCCTCACGCAGTGTTGGCACAATTGTAGCACTGGAGGGACTTCCGCTCGATCCTCGCGTTACCTCTGCAGTAGAGGCCGCTAGTGTCCTAGCAAATGATTGAAAACCAGTTAAGGGTGGCGCTAGACTCAATGGTGCTCCGAAAGAAGATGTGGACGGGGGAGGCGGTCCACTGAATTCAAAGCCAGCAAACTCCGAACGAGTTGCTGACTGCGTATGTGATAGATCCCCGTGGAATGAAACCACTTCCATTGGAGTGGAAGCAGAGTGGCTGGTGGGGTGAGGTGCATGCACTGGTGGGATGCCAGTGTCTGTTTCAATACCAGTCGGAACAGTGTCCCGACCGGTAGTAGATGAGGCTTCCCGGCTTTCTCGGTCTGGTGTACTCTCACTCTCATCATTTTCTTTCTCACTAGCACTATCACTCACTACAACCTCTACTTCTTCGTTTTCTCTTTCCACAACCGGTAAATCAACAAAGGTGGCAGATATGTCTGATAAATCATGATGGATGTCCTCGGGGTGATCAGAAACTTGACGCGTTCCAGTGGATTCGACACAGACTGGAGAAGGTCGTGGACCAAATGAGATGGATTGTCCTAAGGAGGAGGATTCGGTTTGAGTCCTTTCTGTGGACGACTTATTCTCTGGTTCAACATGGGTGGAGGCCTCCGAGTCACTGATTACAACTCCCTCGCTCTTTTGTATCTCTCCTCCCTCACCACTTCCACCGCCCCTCTCAACATATTATTCTCTCTCAATCACAACCCTGCTCGGGGCACCCCTACGCACCCGAGCCCTAATACCACTAGGACCCTCACTAGGTACTACTGCTCCCGAGGCAGGCACAACCGGCTCTGTTTGCGCCGGAGGAGCAATCCTATTAACCCTCATATACTCGCGCACTACCTCACTTTCCTGATTCAGCGTTCGAAGAAGGGCAACTAGTACGGTCATGGCTACAACATCGGGAAGGTCTCTGATTCTTAAGAATCTGGCGATGCGTTGTACTTTGACTTGTGGGCTATTAAGTCGCCAAGGGATGGTGTGGTAGGTTTCCAGGTTTGTGGCAATGAAGATGGTCAGGAATCGTTGAAAAGGTATAAAGGTTTTCTCGCGAGAGGTTTCCTTTTCCATGACCATTCGGACGATCTCCTCGAATATGATGGTGGCATAGTCCAAGTGGCGGTGGTAAGCAACACCAGCCAACAAGAGTAGGGAGTAGTAGGAGCCGCCATCGGTGCCTCGGTGAATACCAGTCAGGGTACGGGAGATAATGGTGGCTAGCGTCTGCCAGAGAGGCGCAAGATTTGTTCGTCTGAACTAATGAATTTGGTTTAGTTCTCCCTGATATCCAAGACCTCTGATTAGGTCTAGTACCGCATCTACACTTGGATTTTCATCAAAGTCAACTCTTTCTGGATAGTGATCAGCAGCAGGTAGGTCCAATAGGTTTCTCAGTCGGACGGCAGAAAGAGTTGTGCGGATATTCTCAATACGACCCCGGAGGCACTTGTGTCCCAAGCGGGTGACACCCTCAGTAAAAGTGTACCACGGTTGCTGAAGATAGATTTCGGGTACATGAGTGGGTGATGTGTTTGGGTTTTCAGTGATGGCTTGGCGGAGAGGATGGGCACGGATAATTTCAGTGATTATGGGGATTTTGGTATCGGTGGCTAGATCAAAATATACGTTGTTGCTCGGAGTTTCAAGCCTGTCGGCAGTAGGGACTAGGCTTTCCTCGGGAAGGGGTTGATTAGCAGCCATCTGTCACAGATAAGATAGATCATATTAGCATAAGAGAAAAGACAGTTATTTGCTGATGAACATGTGAACTCATGAATGAATATGTGTGTTAAGTTCTATGCACATGTGAATGTTGGGTGTTGACTTTGACTTTGATCATGTAACTTATGAAATTTGAAGCAAGGCACAAAAATTTCTAAGTGTTGAAAGTCGGATAAGCTTGAGTTATGTGACAGTCGGATGAGGTGAAAGTCGCATGAGCAGTAACGTCGCATGAAGGTTAACCTGACAGTTGGATGGACTAATTTCATCCGAAAGTCGCATGAAAGTCGCATGAATATAGCAGTTATGTGAGAGTCAAATGGATTTTATTTTATACGAAAGTTGGATGAATTTGTTTCACTTGAAAGTCGGATGAACATGTTTCATCCGAAAGTCGGATGAACATGTTTCATCTGAAAGTCGGATAGACCACTTTCATCCGACTGTCGGATGAAATTCCATTTCCTTCATCCGACTGTTAAGAACACCCAGCTTAGTTTATGTTGAGGCCAAAGTGATTTTTGACATAAACTAAGTTTAGAGACTCAAAGTTGGTACCAAATGACTTGGAATTTAACCCCAAACAAGTTTGCACTCTCAAACAAGCCTAAACAATGCTATTTAATGCACATTTGAACTTAAAACCCTCTGTTCTTCAAAGCGAAGAACAACGCCTAAAACCCAAACAATGGATTTACAAAGAACTGATTTTGTGTGACCTAGAACATGAAATTTGTGCCATTGTGTGCGCATACATTCAAGAATCACATTATATCACTCAAACATTACAAACCACACCATTAATGGTGTTTTGATTCAAGAAACCCAGAGAAACCCACTGTTTGATAAACAGGGGTTGTTAAACCAAAAAGAAACGGATTTTTGACATTTAAACCATAGAATATTCACCCATTCTTGTTTCAATCCTCTTACCTTTCGGTTTTGTGTTGTTTAAACACAACAGATTTCACTCTAGGTGAGTTCGATCGAAAGCAATTGAGAGGGAATAAGATGAATAGTGTTTTTAGCTTTTTGAATTCTTGAAAGCATGAAAGGAAAGGAACCGTCGGGTTGCCTATAAATAGAGCTATCCGATGGTCGGATGGATCGGGGCTTTGATCCGACTGTCGGATCAACCCGGTTTGGTCCAAACTGGATGTTTAGGCCCATGACTTAAATTGCAGCATTATTTAAGCCCAAAAGGTGATTTTCCTTCTTTTTGTGATTTTCATTATGGTTTTCAATTTCACCTTGACAAAAGTTATTATTATTTTTTTGTTATTCTTTTTGTGATTTTTCTATTTCATTTATGGTGACATAAACACAGACAATAAAATTAACATCTGACGAAGTATCATCTGTGAACATGAATACTACACATTTCTCCCCCTACACGAATGCACGGAAAACATTCGTGTTCACCAGTGAATCCGCAACACTCCCCCTAGACAGGAGCACCTGTATAACTGCACAGAGAAAACAGTTAATTTGTTCAAGACATGAAAGCAGTAGAGAATTAGAGTTTGAGATTAAGCATGCCGATCTTGGAACCCAGAAATGAGAAGCGGGCTTCGTCCAGTGGTTTAGTGAACAGATTAGCCAGCTAATGATCAGTGGGAACGTACTGGAGCTCAATTAGATCCTTTTCGATGTTGTCTTTCAAGAAGTGATACCTGATATCAATATGTTTGGCTTTTGAGTGATGGACAAGATTGCAGGAAATGGCAATGGCACTCTGAGAATCACACAACATGGGAATCTTGGAGTAGGTAAGACCAAAGTCCCACAGTTGAGTTCGCATCCACAGACTCTGAGAGTAGCAACTTGCAGCTACCACAAATTCAGCCTCGGCGGTTGATGTAGAAACACAGTTTTGTTTCTTTGAACTCCGGTAGACCAAACAATCGCCCAAGAAGTGTGCACTCCCTGACGTGCTTTTCCTGTCTAACATACACCCGGCATAGTCCGAGTCGGAATACACAAGCAGTTTAAATGATGAGTCGCGGGGATACCACAAACCAAGGTCAGGGGTCCCTTTCAAGTATTTGAGGATACGTTTCACGGCAAGTAAATGTGATTCTTTGGGATTTGCCTGAAAACGAGCACAGAGACATTTAGAAAACATTATATCTGTTCTTCTAGCCATGAGATATAGTAGAGAGCCGATCATACCCCGATAGGTTTTCAAATCGACTGCCTTTCCATTAGAATCAGCAGAGAATTTGGTTTTAGAAGACATGGGGGTTGATTTGGACGAGCAGTCCTACATTTCATATTTTCTTAATAAATCGTTAATATATTTGGACTGATTTATGAAAATGCGATTGGAAATCTGTTTGACTTGTAAGCCGAGCAAGAAATTCATTTCTCCTATCATGCTCATTTCAAAATTGCTCGCCATTAATTTTGAAAACTCTAGGCTGTACTGTGAGTTTGTAGAGCCAAATATAATATCATCTACATATATCTGAACAAAAATATAGTCATCCCCAATTTTCTTGGTGAAGAGTGTGGTGTCAATTCGTCCCTTCGAATATCCTTCACGAACCAAGTAGGCCGAGAGAACATCATACCAAACCCGTGGAGCCTGTTTGAGTCCATAGAGGGCCTTATCAAGGATGTAAACGTCAGTCGGTTGTTTGGGATCAACAAAGCTTTCTGGTTGAGATACATAAACTTCCTCCTTAAGGATTCCATTCAGAAATGTCGTTTTGACATCCAGCTGGTACACCTTGAAGTCCCTGTAAGCAGCATACGCGAGAAAAACTCGGATAGCTTCGATACGGGCAACAGGAGCAAAGGTTTCATCGTAGTCAATACCCTCCTGTTCATTGTATCCTTTCGCTACTAGTCTCGCTTTGTTCCGAATTACCACACCGTCGGAATCTTTCTTGTTCTTGAAGACCCATTTGGTGCCAACAATGGTCTTGTCGTAGGGTCGGGGCACCAGTCTCCAAACCTTTAAACGGGTAAACTGATCTAGCTCTTCTTGCATGGCAAGAATCCAGTCTGGGTCTTGTAGTGTGTCAGCTGTTCGTGTGGGTTTTAACATACTAAGAAAGCTGGAGAACTGACACTCATTTGCTGTGGCAGATCTGGTCTGAACGCCGGCATCTCTGTCTCCAATGATTTGCGTCTCTGGATGTGCAGCCGTCCATCTGGTGTTATGAGGAAGAGTGTTATCAGTGATTTCATCAGTAACATCCTGGGGAAAGAATTCATCCAGACGTTGTTGAATGGATGGTTCACCCTCAGGAGTGGATGATTCTGGGAAGGACTGAGGAGTGCTATTTTCGTGATCCTCAGTGGCAGCATTGCTGACGGTATTTACTGTGGAGTTGGATGTAGTGTACATGTCACCGAGAATAAGGAGTGGGTCGGCAGATGAATGAACAGCCCTGGTTGTGGATGTGGTGGCAGTTTCCTGCGTGAGTTCAATGGATTCCTGAACAGCATCTGTGGGCCTGTCAATAGGTACACTATTAGTTCCATAATCATCAGTGTCTAAGAAATCAAATATATACTTAAAATCACAAGATTCATTAGCGTGTGTTATATTTGTTTCCTGTCGATTAAGTCCCGGTCCTGAACTGATATGTCCAGAAATGATTGCAGGTGACTCAGGTAATAAAGATGTAGTGGTTAAAGTATCATCAAAAGTCACATTTATACTTTAAATCACAGCATTTGTTCGTTTATTTAACACACGAAACGCTTTAGACTCTGAGGAATAACCAAGGAAAATTCCCTCATCAGCTTTGGGGTCAAACTTTCCCAGGTTAGCCTTCTCATTGAGAACAAAGCACCGATTACCAAACACGTGAAAGTGTTTAATATTGGGCACTCTGCCATTTGCAAGTTCATAAGGAGTTTTGTTAAAGCGACGGTGCAAAATTGTGAGGTTTTGTGTGTAGCACGCTGTGTTGACAGCTTCTACCCAATAGGAAAGTGGCAAATCTGCATAGGACAGCATGGTTCGAGCTGCTTCTACAAGCGTTCGATTTCTTCGTTCGACTACTCCATTTTGCTCTGGAGTGTATGCTGCGCAGAGCTGATGCATGATTCCCACGGATTCAAGAAAAGAGTCCAAGACTTTGTTCTTGAATTCGGTGCCATTGTCGGTTCGAATAGTTCCAACCTTTCCTTGTGATTGATTCTGCACCTGTTTGAGGAACGAGATGATTGTAGATGGAGCTTCATCCTTCGCCCTCAAGAACTTGACCCAGGTGTATCTCGAATAGTCATCAACTATCACGAGAATGTACTTCTTCCCATTACGAGACTGAACCCTCATCGGCCCGCACAAGTCCAAGTGCAGCAGTTGGAGAGGAGCTTTTGTGCTGGACAACTGTGTGATTTTGTGAGATGCCCATTTCATTTTCCCTCTCTCACAGTGCTCACAAAGGTGCTCTTTTTAAAACTTCAGGTTGGGCAGTCCGCGAACCAGATCATCGTTGACCAATTTGTTGATATTCTTGAAGTTGAGGTGAGAGAGTTTTCGATGCCACATCCACGTTAGTTCCGATGAGGCCTTGGACAGAAGACATACTGACTGTTTGCCTTCCAGATCTGCAAGATCAATGGTATACAGATTTGACCTTCTGGACCCAGTCAGTACCACATCACCGTTTTCAGTCTTAACTGAGCAAGTTTTGGCCTTGAAGTTAACTTCTAACCCCTTGTCACAAAATTGCCCAATACTGAATAAGTTGTGTCCCAACCCTTCTACATACGATACTTTGCTTATTTTAATATTTTCTTTGATAATGTCCCCAGTTCCCATTATTGGAGCCACATGGTCATTTCCAAAACGAACATTTCCCAAGTATTTTGGGACATAGTTCGTAAGGAGACTCTTTTCGCCCGTCATATGCTACGAGCAGCCGGAGTCCAAGTACCACCGGCTAGATATCTGCACACGAAAGACAAAATTTGTTGAGGTACCCATTGTGGATTGGGTCCTTGACTGTTAGCAGAAACAACAGTATCACATGTAGCTTCAGTTAATAAGTTCATTTTTAGTATGTTGGCAGTACAAACTTGTGACAGTTTTTGTGGTTGAGACGGTGATGGTATTGTGCTTTCTTTGGATATTGCGGGGGCATTGGTTGTTCGAGATGTGGTGACGGATTGTTTAATAACCACGTGATTACAACCTTTTGGTAGTGAGACATCATCGTCGATGTATGAACTTGATTTCTTCGGAAGTCTTGCTTTGGTTGTTTCAGTTATCACTCTGATGGGTTTGTATTGAACTGTAGGTTGTTTATGTTGTTTGAATTGAGTTTGCTTACTCAAGTGATTTGTGACAGTTGGTTTGGCAGCATTAGGATTGGCATGATTCCAGTTGTTGTGGAATCTGCGATTTGGAGTCCATGAAGTGTGTCCATTGGTAGATTTTGATTCTGGATTTTGTTTAAAAGGAACACTTTTGTTACTCATTTGGAATTTTGATCTTGTTGAGCGTTTCTTTCGCCAATAGGTAATTTTGTTACCTCGTTTGCTTATGAAGGAAGCTTGTTCATGAGTGGATTCAAAGGATTTATAGTTTGGATTCGGTTTGATCCCTCGTTTCTTTCTATCATCATCATACACACATTTGAAAGTATAGTGACCTTCCATGCAACCATCACTCATGCAAAATATTTCAGTTTTAACATAATCAAGTGGAGTTCGAACAGGTTTAACATTTACGATTGACGAATCATTACAAAGTAATAAAGTTGTTTGTTTATTGAAAATAGTTGGGTAAATCAAATACTCTTCATCTTGTCTTCCTCCATCTTTCTCTTCTAGCTTCTTTCGCCATCCAAAAATTTGTTTTCTCTCGTTCTTCACATTTCCACCTAGAAGGACATTTGGGTTAGAACCAGACATTTCCAAACTATCATTCTTAGGGCGAGAGCGTGTTGTTTGCTTCTTGATTAGCTTTGTTTTGGATTTGGATGGTTTCGATGTATTATTCTTTCCTGATAACGGAGTATTAGTTATCTTGACTTTTCCTTTAAAGTGATTGGATTCAATTGTTTGCATTCTGAAAAAATCATTCTCAAGTGTATTCAGTCTCTTGTGAAGAGTGAATAATGATTTTTCTGATTTTCTGCATTGTTCACAATTTTCACCAAGATTCATTAGGGATTCATCACTTGCATGTATGTCGAAATTTAAGTTTCCAGATGTTGAACATTCACCTTCTTGCACGTGTGGAATCCGGATTTTAGACGTGCTTATGGCAGCGGAGTCTTGTGAATTGGTATTCTCAGTGGCAAGGTGATCAATCAGGTTATGAAGAATTGCTTTTCCAATGTCCAAGACAATGGATCTATGGACAAGCTCAAGTTCAACTAACTCGAGGTGTCGTTGTAGATCCATATGAGGGAAGTAGAGACGAGGCTCGGGTGGAGAATCTGAGATTGATGGTAATGACTCCATTTCTGTTTGGGAGTAGCTTCGGAAGTAGTCATCGGAGATTGTGGGTTTGAAGACTTTGGTTATGTACGACTGATTTAGGCTTTCGTAGCCGTATGAGGTTGAAGCTCTGTTCGTGATGCTTCTCTTGTGTTCCTCCTCGGCCAGTTCGTAGATTTGTCCAACGAACACCATTTGCTTGGTTAATCCCATATTCATGTATTCAAAATCGTACAATTGTTTAGCGCTTATCTTCTCACTTATGTGAGGATTAACGTAACCTAAACCTTCTTATGTCCATTTAGAAAATTTAACATCCTTAGGTTTATTCAGAAAAATGGTTTGTGCCGTTTGATCTCTTTTAATTAACAGGTCTTTGAGATCTTTTATTTTTGAGTATAGTTGACACCGTTCTTTTTGCAAAAACTTAAAATCTTCTTCAGCTGAGACTTTGGCCGCTTTTAAGTTATGAATTATTACCTCATTTTCACATTTTAAGGTATTTAGTTCATTTTCTTTCGCGGTTAATTCTGTTTGAAGGTTTTCTAAGTTAGAAGTTGATTGATTATTGATTCGGTGTTCCAACTTAGAGATTTTATGGTTTTGTCGTTCGATGTATTCAACCAATGTTTGAGCATACTCAATGTTTAACTTCCCAGAAACACCTGCATCATCAGTGTGTGTTTCTTCAAATTCACCAGCCCCATCAGCTTCATTCTCATCCTCTTCATCTGAGGATACTACATCATGAGCCATCAAGCAAAAATGAGCTTGATCAGTGCTATCTTCGTCAGAATCATCTGTGTCGGACAAAAATTGATCTTCTTCAACAAGCATCGCTCTCCCACTCTCCTTCTTCTTTGTCAACCGTAGTTTGTTATGGTAGTATTCGGCATCTTTGGTCTTGGGTTTTCGACAGTCTTTGATAAAATGCCCTGTTCTACCGCAGTTGTAGCATTTCTTTTCCTCTTCCTAAGGTTCTACGGGTTTGCCTGTTTTCCTCTTCTCATCAACTACCATTCCCTCACTTCTTCTAGATCCAGATGTGTACCGTTGTCGGTTGTTAGTCTTTCCGTACTTGTTCTGGAAAGCTCCCGTAATCAATGACATGGCCTTCAGTACCGCATCTTTTTCTGACATCTCCATCTCTCCTTCTGAGGAGTCGGAGTCGATCACAACCTGTTTCCCTTTGCCGCCTCTTGATGATTCCCGCGGTCTCCTTTCAGCCACTAATGCAACCGGGTCAGACGTTTGCTTCATTGAAAGTTTGGTGAGAACCTCATCTTGAAACTGATTCAAGTCCTCATAAATTGAGTGGTGAGATACCGCCTTGAGATTCCGATTAACATGTTTATACAAGCGAACATGTTCACTCCATTCATGACCAAGTGCATTGATCCAGTTAACATTTATATCTAGATCGGATCTCGTTACGCCATGATTTCTCATATCGTTCAACAATCTGCAGAAGCGACTGTAAGTGTCCTGCAACAGTTCACCCTCCCTGGCCTTGAATTCCCGGAAGGTGTTAACAAGTTGTGTTTCCCTGATAAATGACCCTTGCTCAGTACCCTGCATTTGTTGCTTTACTTCGTCCCAAATTTCTTTGGCTGAAGTCAAACTATCTATTTTTGAGTAGATTTCTGTGCATAGCCCTTGTTTCAAGTAATATTTTGCGTCTCTGTCGGCACGTGCACGGTCTTTCTCTTTTGTAGTTAGTTCTGACGGGAGTTTCCGTCTCCTTTCAGCAAGAACTGGTGGATTGTTTTCTGGAACAGCCTCGACAAATTTCTCAAAGATGGCATCACCGTTTAGAATGTTGTCTTTCATCATTTCACCATATTTTTCATTATGCTCTATGAAGTCCATAAACCTTCCTATCCGTATATTGTACTCATTTCTGAAAAGTACTGGAGGTTTAGTGTATGTTCCTATGGCGAGGATTTCGTTGCTTGAACTCATCTTTACTTTGGATCTTTCTCCCTGAAATAGAATGGTTAGTGTATGTGTGAGAAAACTTGTGAAGTTGGTTTAACTGTTTGAGAATTGGGTGAAGTTGTCCAAGTGTGACTTGATGCGACTGTCGGATGGTCCGAAAGTCGGATAGACTGAGAGTTCTTGGATTTGTGTTTCTTTGACTTTCAAAGAGATTGATTGTTATCCGAAAGTCGGATGAGCTTTTGGTCCGAAAGTCGGATGAAATTTCGAAGGTCGGATGAGCTTTGGTGATCCGAAGGTCGGATGAGCTTTAGGTGATCTGACTATTGGATGAAGTTGAGTGTGGTCCGAAAGTCGAATGAGATTTTCGTCCGAAAGTCGGATGAGCTTCGAGCCTAAAGGTCGGATGAGTTTTCAAAAGTAAGTTCGGATGGTTTGTTTTGTGAAAGTCGCACGACAGTTGGATGCGCCAAAGTCGGATGAGCCTAGAGTCGCATGACTGTCGGATGGATAATAATCCAAAACTTGCAGGTCTGTACTCTGTTCGATAACAGACTGCTAATTTGCCCAAAACACACTAAAAACTCACTAAACTTTTGTTTTGCCCAGATGTTCATCTCACTTATGTTCTTGTATAATAATAATAATAATAATAATAATAATAATAATAATAATAATGATAATAATAATAATAACAACAACAACAACAACAACAACAATAATAATAATAATATACATGAACATAAGTGAGATGAACATCTGGGCAAACACCACTATCACCACTACCACCGCTACCACCTTCAACCGTAGCTACTGCCACCACCACCGCCTTCTTCATCAACCACCACAACCGCCGCCACCCCCTACTTCTTTAACCACCGCCACCGCCACCTTCATCTACAACAACCACTCCATCTTCAACAACACAACCACCACTTCCAACATATCTGAGATGAAAACCGTAAAAACATTCAACCACCACCAACAGATATAAACGAAAACTAATTTTCTCAAATAGATAAAAACCATAATTTTTTCAAACGATCAATAAAACCCTAATTTTTTCAAACGATCGATGAAAACCCTAATTTTTTCAATGATTTGAAGTAGATAGATCTAATGAAGTAAGAAGAAAAGAATCCACATTTGGGATTTTTGAGTTCTTCGCTTTAGGGTTTTCTCACCTCTGTTTTACCAAGTCCGGCATGAGGTACCTGGAGCATCAATCGATAGAGGGATATTGTTCCTTACGTCTTCACGAGTAGCTTGAGGGTTGAAGGTGATGGTCGCTGGTGCTCGCACATCAAACGACGGTTGAAGTTTTTAAGAAACCCAGAAACTATTGAGTTGAAGGTGGTGGCGGGAGTGATTACATGAGACCGAGAGAGAGGAGGACATCACATGGTGGTCACTTCTCCGGTGATGGTGGCGGTCTTCACGCGATGGCGGTGGTTGAGGAGGCAATGAGGGTGGTGGTGATGATGGGTGGTCAGTCGGCGCATGTCAAGTTCAAAGTGAGCCCGGTTATGAACTTAAAAGGAATAAATAATAATAATAATAATAACTCTAATAATGATGATGATGATGATGATGATAATAATAATAATAATAATAATAATAATAATAATAATAATAATAATAATAATAAGAGTTAATTTCATAAATGGTCCTTTAACTAACCATGAATTGCGGGTTTATTCCTTTTTTTTGAAAAAGTTGCAAGCATCGTCCTTTAAGTACCATTTTGTTGCATTAATAATCCTTTTGTAACGATTTCCGTTAAATAAATCAGTTAACTTGTCAAAATGACATTTTTACCCTTACAATTAAATCTACAAAGACTAAAATACCCTTATAATCTTAAAATATTCTAAAAACCCTAAAAGAAATCTTATATTTAAAAGAAGAATAACCACACCCTAAAAGAAATCTTATATATGTACACCTCACCTCACCTCCACTCACACTCACACACTCGCCGGTGTCAAAGCACAACACTACCGTGACCGGCAACAGAGCACCATCGATCGGCAACAAAGAACCACCGCAACCGGACAGAGCACCGCAACCGGCGACTGATGCCTGGCCACCATCGTGCGCCATCTCCATCACTACGACATCGCATCTCCATCACTAGGTTGTGGCTACCCACCATCATGCGACTGGAGCACACACCATCACCGTCAACATCGCCATCTCCATCACCACGACAAAGCCACCATTTTGTGCCACCGTCTATTCATGTGTGTATGTATTGAGATTTAGGGGTTTTAAGGGGTTCGATTTTTGGGATATTTTTTTAACAATTTAGGTTTCGATTAAGTGTGTGTGTGTGTTCAGATTTGTTTGTGTGTGTTTAGATTTAGGATTTTTAAGGGGTTCGATTTTTGGGAGTTATTTTAACAATTTAGGTTTTTGATTGAGTGTGTATGTGTGTGTGTCTGTTTAGATCTGTAACATTATGTGTGTGTGTGTGTTCAGATTTGTAACTGTGTGTGTGTAGATTTGTAACAGAGTATGTTTGTGTAGATTTGTGTGTTCTTGGTGGTTAGTGTTTTAAAGAGAAAGAGAGAGAGTGTGTATGTGTGTGTGTGTGTTTGTGAGAGAGAGAGAGAGAGTGAGTGAGTTCTTGGTGGTGGTGATGATGCAGGGGTGAATGTGGCGGTGGTGTTTTTCTGGTGGTTGTGGAGGTGGGCGGTGGCTGTGGTGTTCTTCTGGTGGTTGGGATTTTAGGGAGAGAGAGAGTGTGTGTATGTGTGTGAGTGTTTGTTCTTGGTGGTAGTGGAAATGCCAACGACAAGGTTGGCGGTGGTGATGGCAGAGGTGGGTAGTGGTGATGGCAGAGGTGGGTAGTGGTGATGGCAGAGGTGGGCGGTGGTATTGGTGGTTGGAACGAGAGAGAGAGAGAGAGAGAGAGAGAGAGAGTAGTGTGTGTTAATAAAAGGAATGAGAGAAAAGATGTATTTAAAAAAAATTAATAATTATAAAACCAATTAATAATTAAAAAATGGTAAAAAGACATAAATACCCTTAATTTAACGGACATAGTTAACGGAATCCGTTAGAAAGGATTACTAATGCAACAAAAAGGTACTTAAAGGACGATGCTTGCAACTTTTTCAAAAAAAGGACTAAACCCGCAATTCGTGGTTAGTTAAAGGACCATTTATGAAATTAACTCTAATAATAATAATAATAATAATAATAATAATAATAATAATAATAATAATAATAATAATAAGAGTTAACAGCACCGAAATGTAATGAACTATTCCCGTTTTAATATTGTATAATAAGGTAACCGGACACGTCAGCAGTTACGTACAAAGCAGGTCAAAATTACGCAAATTGCAACTTTTGAGTAGTTTAATACATTTTAGCGAAGAAAGTTTGGTTTGTTACACACAATATTAAAATGGGGATAATTCATTACATTTCAGTGCACTTAACCCTAAATTAAAATCCAAAATCACCTAAGTTTCACCACACACTACCAGCAAGTATGATTGGATCGTATAGTAATATAGCCTAGGCAAGTAGGGTATCGTCTCCATAGGGAACCATATGGATATTTTATTAAACTAGATTTCACTAATTAACCTAAATATATAGTTAAAGGAGGATTTTGCTTAAATATGAATAAAAGCTAAGAAAAAGAAAGACGACTAGTAAAAAAACTTAAAGAGCAAAAGAACGATGGAATCGATAGTAAACTGACTATGAACAGTATCGAAGATTTTTTTTACCGAGTCGAATCCACCTAGTCTTGATTAATTATGAAACATGAATTATGGAGGTTATGATTCTAATGAGTAACCTAACTCATCTCCCGAATCGCCAAGTTAAATAATTAATTAAACTAAGGTAAAAAAATCTCTTTCTAAACCCGTCTAACCAATTACATCATGTTTACAATCCAATAGCAGTCCAATCTTCCAAATCGCCCTTTAACCTACTAACTCCCGTTTGATAGGTTAACAATAACTTAATGCTTAAGTTATTAATTAATTATTCCTAAACATTATCCGTGATGTTTATCTAGTAATCCAACAAGCGAATCACTAATACAGATATCATGCATAATTAACTCTTATTAAAAACACATAACAATCAAAACGACTGGTTCTTTAACCGGATGCAATTTAAAAAAATCAAACACATAATTCATGAATAAAAATAAAGCAATCCATCAGTTTCATCTAATCTAGATAAATTAAGAACCCTAACTCATAGACAAATTAGAAAACAATAAATGCAAAAAAAAAACCAAATTTATAAATTATTATATACCCATAATAAACAAACCGAGTTAATCACGCAGAAGTGGTGACCTCAGTTCCATAGACTTTAAAGATTCATCGGTTGTCTGCCTTCGTTTCTCTGTCGCTCGAATAAAAGTTACCGCCGCCTTTATTTATTTTTTGAATTATTAGAATTCGGTCGTTGGTTTTTTTTTGTTTTTGTTATTGACTAATGTCGGCATATGTTTTGTATAATTATATTGCTCCTTGGTGAATTCATTACATGTTGTCTTGATTTTTTATATGCCAACGTATGAACGTGTGTATATATATATATATATATATATATATATATGGGAATGTTTATTTAAAAACGGTTTTTATTACGAAAACCGCGAAAACTATTGTGTACCAATTAATAATTTTCTTGTCTTAATTAATTGTATTATATTAAAAAGGGTAAATTTGTAATAAAAAAAATTAAGTACTGCGCTAACACTTTTGTTTTGTACGCTTGTTTTTGTGATTTTAATTAAATTGGTAGTTTTGTGATATTTATTTGTGCGTTGACCTTTTTATTTTTTTATTTTTTTTTGCGATTTTTTTTTCATATAGATAGTATGAATCATTTTTTTGTATCTTTTCCTTTACTTTTTTCTCTATTTATTAATCATAATCATTTACATTTTTATTGAAATTTTTTGAGTTATATATTGAGTACTTGTACCACACGTGTCTTTTTTGTTAGAATTTTTTGAGTTAGTAATAGGTTTGACTAAATCAATTTTTGAGTTGTCCGTACACTAGAGTTGTAAATGAACCGAACGAACACGAAAATGGGCTTGTTCGTGGGTGTTCGTTTAACTTTAACCAAACAAAAAAAAACAATAACGGATAAATGAATGAATTTTTGTGTTCATATTCGTTTATTTAACTTTAGCCGAACATAAACGAACAAACACGTATATAAATATAATACAAACCTAACATTAGTAAATATAAACAGACACTAACTTCATGTGTGTGTGTGTGTATAAATATAAATGAACATAAACAAACGGAAAAACGAAAGTGCACGAGTGTAAATGAACGAACGAGGGGTTTTGTTTGTGTTCGTTCATTTAACTAAACAAACAAATCTTTTTGTTTGTGTTCGTTTGTTTATTAAATAAACAAACTTCCCGCCAAACATTTCACAAACGGTTCACCAAACGTTCGGTTCCTTTACAACCATAACATGCACACATGCATCTAGGTGTACATGCGCATGTGCATATATGCACGAGATGCACGTGTGCACGGTGCATATATGCACCCAGACACACCTATGCAGTATAAACAGGTAGTGCACATACGCACATGTGCTTGAAAAAATCGAGTGTTATGTGCACATGTGTATATATATAATGTTGTGCTACAAAAACAACCCGGTAAAAACAATTTTTTAGAAAAAATATAGCAATATGGATGTCATATTAAAGAGCATATTTTTCTCGTTAATTTGGTATAATTTTCGTATTTTAATACCTTTGCGTTTAGGAGATATTTTAGTTTAAAAAAGTGGGGTAAGTGGTCCCCCCTTTATTTAGGTAATTTGCCTAAAATACCCCTCCAGCATGTTTGGAAAGTGAAAACGACAGCTGCGTTTTTAATTAATTACATGTTTGCCACAATTAATATTAACCTTTGATTAATTACGATCAATAGTCACAAACGGTTCTCGCGGTTCTCACAATAAAATTGGTTCTCAAATGAACCCTCCCCTATATATATATATCAACAACCATTTTGCCAAACAATTCACTTGAAATATGATTGGGCTTCTTGGTCCAGTTTGAATCTCTACTGCTCCCATCTTCTATTTTGTGCCGAATTCAACATTTTTTGCATATTTATTTCATTTTCAAGCATCACTAGCGTGAAATAGCCAAATTTAGATAAGTTAGCATTTAAACATAAGATAGGTTATATTTTGACTAAAAACACACATATTGTCGAAAAATAAATATATATTATATGTTAAAATATGACAATATCAATCTTATATCCATTAAGTTAATTACCAACATAACTTATGTATCATTGACAAAACATATTTCATATTAAGTAAGAGCATTATAATAGAAATCAAAACCATTAAAAAAACCGACATAAAAACCTTTAAGAAATGTGTGAATTGTTATCCTCAATTGAAATCCATTTTTTAAAATGATTGATGCAAATAATGAAATTCTAGATATCTATTCATATCTCATCCTAACTTATAATTTATTACATATAACATAAACCATATATCTTTCTTACTTTGTGATGCTATAGTTTGAAATGTTGATTGCAAATGATGAAAATGCTAGTGAAGTCATCCAAATGTATATAGACACAGAAAGAGGTATTTTATTTATTCATAGTGGTAAGAACCACATGTTGTATGTTGAATATATGTTATTTATCAGCACAATGTTACGAACTCAAAAGGCATGACCCAATCTGCTTCAAGATTGACACATGAAAACGTTAATGGTAAGAACCACATGTTGTATATTGTTTCACATTGGAGATATTTATTAAATAACGGTCTCTTTTACATATCTTTTGCCCAAATATAGATACACAATGTTAGCAAAATATACTTCTACTGCTATTTGATGAAGTTATCGATCGATCATCAAGAAGTTAGTATTTAATTTATTGTTTTTATATAAGTAATCTAAACTCAACAATTGATTATGCAACATGTGATTACTCCATACTAACAAATTATATTAATAACTCAATTGACCTAGATGTTGAAAGACATGTTGATGTCAATGTCAACCCATCAAAGAGTACGATTTTGTTTATAATGGTATCACTAAAGAACACCGTGTGTTGAAGAAACAAACACAATGTGTTAAATGTGGAGCAAAGCGGATAAAATTTGAATACCCGACTTTTTCTTGCATGGACGGGAAGACAAAGCTCACAGAGCATCACATTCCTCAAGAATTATCTGATATATTTACGGCACAAGATGAATTAGGAAAAGGGTTCGGGAATAACATACGTGCATACAATACAAACTTTTCTTTCACATCGATGGGTGTATCTTTGGATACTACAATGAATAATATGATAGCCAGAGTTTATACTTTTCATGTCCAAGGAGGGATTTATCATATAATCGATTGGTTAGTTCCAAGGGATGGTCAACCGAGGTACTTACAATTGTATTTCTATGATGCTGAATCTGTGTTTGATCATAGGCTTCAATGGCCAAATCTAGATAAGAATATAGTCGAAAGTTTGACCGGTGTTCTTCATGAAAACCCCTATGTGAAAACACTTCGAATTCTTTCTAAGCTTAGACCCCTTGACAACTACAGAGTTACTATAAATGCATCGGTGGAGCTTGATCAAAGGGTCTGCAACCGTCCAATGACATCTAAAACCAATCTTGCATATTTACATACCTTATATATAGAAAAGCGTAAACCATGTTCAGGTGTACCACATTATAAGTTGCATGTATTTGAGTTAAACGTAATGATAACATCACTTCATACAAGAGAAGTATTGTGGTGTATGGAAGGTCTAACAAATTCAACCTTACATGCTTGTTATGATCCGTTGTCTTATCCTTTGTTCTTTCCTAGCAGAGAGCATTGATGGCATCCAAAAATACCAATGGATGGGGTCTCCATCAATGAGATTATCAATGACAATGAAAATATTGAAGATGATGATTCAGAAGGTACCAACACAAATACAAAAACAAACTCTGACTTTTGGTATAAACGTAATTGCTATTATCTAAAGTGTCCATATAATTACATTATATTGTTTTTTAAACTTCACCATCATGAAGAGACTAACACTAAAGGTCATAAGAAGACCGTAACTATGCGGGAATACTATTGTTATAAGTTCCAGATCCAATCAAATGCAGACTTGATTCTTTTAGGAGGGAGATTGTTACAACAATTTGTGGTTGACGTATATATTAAGATTGAGACTTCAAGTTTGGTTTTTTGTGCTCAGAATCAATAAAAAATAAAAACAAATTTGTACCGGGGTATTGTGGATTGCGTCAATGCCGGCGAAGTTCAACCAAATAGAATTTGTCAAAGGGTTATGTTGCCTGCATCTTTTTGTTGGAGGGTCGCGTGACATGCATAGACGGTTCCTTGATGCCATGACTTTAGTTCAAGATGATGGAAAACCTCATTATTTTTTCCTTACTATGACGTGCAATCCAAATTGGGATGAAATCGTTAGTGAACTTGAGCCTGATAGACTACACAAGATCGGCCAGATCTTGTAGCTAGAGTGTTTCGAGCCTAATTAGAGAACCTAGAGGAACAAATAATCAAAAATCATGTACTTGGGTCGAGGCATATGTATATGTCATCGAATTTCAAAAACATGGTTTTCCATACGCTCATTTCCTCCTCGTAATGAGGCTAGAACACAAGATGATTAATCTGGAACACTATGATTAGATTGTTTGTGCTGAAATTCCAAACCCGTTAAAGTATTTGAAATTGCATGAGTTGGTCCTTAAGCACATGATGCATGGTCCATTTGGTCATTTACGAGAGTCCAGTCCTTGTATGTAGGGTGAGAAAAAAATGCCACTTTAGGTATTCTAAGCAATTCAGTGACACTACAACACAAGCGGATGACTCCTATCCATTGTATCGAAGGAGAAATAATGGAATGAAAGCACAAGTAGTGGAAACACCTTGGATAATAGATGGGTGGTATCATACAACCCAAAGTTGCTAATGATGTACAGCTATCATATAAATGTATCGGTAAAATATGTCTTCAGGTATGTTTATAATGGTAATGACAAACAAGTTATCCATATTGATACATCTATAGAAGGCGTTATTGTTAATGAGATTAAAAAGGATTCAAAATGCACGTTATGTCTCTCCACCTAAAGCAATGTGACAGTTTTTTAGCTTCTCACTTTCTTAAATACATCCTTTTGTGATGACGTTGCATATTCATCTCCAAATAAGCAATTAGTTAATTTCAAATATAATGAAAGGATGAGAGATGTTGCTCAGGAAAAAGAGAAGAGATCAATGTTGAATTCTTTCTTTGATAAACTGGATGAGAGTGCAAGACGATATTTGTACAAAGATTTTCCAAAACACTACACATGGAATGCGAGCTCACATGAGTTGAATCCTCGTAAAAATGGATAAATGAGAGGGAGATTGATGTCTACTAATCCTGCTTAAGGTGAGAGGTACTACTTATGACTACTTTTGACACATGTTAGTAGGCTAACAAGTTTTGATGATCTCTAATAGGCCAATGGAGAAACACGAAGAACTTTTCGAAAATCAGCTCTCAAGAGAGGGTTAATAGAGAGCGACGATAACTTATCGCAATGTCTTGCTGAAGCATCGTTATTTCAGTTTCCCAATGCTTTTAGGAGGATTTTTGCAACTATATTAATTCCTTGTGAGCCGGGTGATGTTCGTAAGTTATGGGATGACCACTATGATGCACTTTCAGATGATTACAAGAATCATTAGGAAAATTCTGAGCGAGTTAGCAATACGGTTCTTATGGACATTACAATCTTTCTCCAATATATGGGTATTCTCCAATATATGGGTAAGAGCCTCAATGACTTTGATCTTCCCCACGTCAATGAACATTTACGTGCCCGTGACTCTTTAAATGCTGATCAGATTGCCGCATATGATGAGATCATGAGACATGTGAATCGTAATTATTAGGGTGTATTTTTTGTAGATGGTCTAGGAGGAACAACAAAAATATTTCTTTATAAAGCATTGCTTGCAGAAGTTCGCTTTCGTGGCCTTATTGCATTAGCGACCGGTTCCTACTACTGCAAATAACAAGCCCGGCGAGAGAACAGCCCATTCCCAATTTAAGATCCCTATTAACCTTAGCAACAACTCAATATGTAACATAAAAAAATAAGGTGGAGCTGCTCAAATCCTTAAAGATGTTACAGTAATCATATGGGATGAAGCCTCAATAGCTAATGTAACACCCGCAAACCTGGGCTAGTAGATTAGCGGGTTTACGGTATGTGTTTAATTATGTTTTAAATGATTAATTGATTTTATGAGTTATTTAAATTGGATAAATGATTAGTTAATTTAGAATTATAAATTGTATGTATATATGTATGTATGGCCGTACGTATATATGCATGTATGTATGTGGAAATACACGTGGGTTTGTGTGGTTAATTTAGAAAGAGAACATGACACCTAATTTTCATGTAATCTAGTGTGTGTGTATACCCAACAATCTAGCAATTATTTTCAAAAGAAAGTGTGTGTGTGTGTGTGTGTGTATGTTCTCTCTTGTCAAGAAAACCGAAAGAAAGGAAGAAGAAGACAAGAATCGGGATTTATCATAGTAATTCTATAAATCAAGATTAAGGTGGGTATGTTTAAGTTATCATAATATTTTCCTTCTTAGATGATATATCTGATTTAAAACATGATTTATGTTTAGTTAGTAGATTGCATGATTAAGAACATCATGATCGGTTTGTGATAGAATATGATTTCTAGTGATTTTGTATATTCATATCATTTATATGTTTATATGAGGATTCATATCATGAAAATATGTTTAAGAGTTTAAATAATATTTCTAGAATTAACTTATGAATCTATATGAAATCTGGGTTATATGAGTTCTTGGTGAAACTATGATGTTCTCAGATTGTTGGAGAAAAAAATAGGAAAACTGATTGTGAGTAAATACGATTCTTATGAAATCCGAAGGTAGAAATCCGATTACTTTGGAAATCCGAATCATTAAAACCGGAAGTTTATAAACCGATACTTTGGTCTTACAATTGAAATCCTTGACTAAAAACCGATACTTGAATTATGGAACTCCAAATCCGATTAATAGATATAAAGAGGAACATGAAAACCGAAACACATGAAATCCGATACTCTTGAATCCGGGACTTTAAAACCAAGTGCTTGAAATCTGATTAAGGTAAATCCGACAGTTATGGAATCGATCGGATTCCCAAAACCGACATTAGTGAAATCCGACATTGAGTTGCGGATTTTCAAGAATCCGAGTGAGAATCCGATAGTTTCAAGAATCCGACACTTTTGAGTTTTATTTGCATTTGTTTATTGATTGTTGATGTTATGTATGAATTATAAATATATGATGAGATATATATTTAGGAGATTTGGACTAATTGGTTGTTATCATGTTTTTCAGGAAATCCAAAGGCTCAGTAACATTAGAATTCTGAGTGCTTCCCTGAACTTGAAAGGTGAGTGGATGTTGGATGCGAATGGTAAAGATTATGTTTACTATTACTGATGTGAGGCATGATTGTATTTGATGGTTTGATACTGAACTGTTGGTTGTGATTATTATGTATATTGACTGTTGCATCACTATTTGTTCAATACGCACTCTTAGTATGATTTTGAGTTGCGTTTGAGAAGTCAGCTATACGTGGAATTGGGCTGGGCTCGTTTACTGGTGGGTTGAACAGTGGTAGCCTTACTGTTGCATATGTTGCTTCAGAGTGGGATTTCACTGTGCTAATTCAGTAGAAGGCTATCGGTAAACCTTTGCTTTGGCTGACATTGGTTGTAGGTTCTACGCCGAACCGCCGGTGTTCTTAGAGTCGTGATTACATTATTAATATTGACTTGTTGTTTGCTTTTGGGTTTAGCCTCTACTCACTTAGCTTTCTGCTAATTCCCCACAGCCGTTGCTTTTTGCAGGTTTGTGTTTGTGAGTGCTCGTGGAAGGAGAAGTTGACCTGACTCTGATGTCTAGATTTAAAATGAAACGAGCCAGTTTATTTTGTAACATAGACTTATGCTTGTTGGATTTTAAGAACAGATAAAATGCTTGTAAATGTTTGTGAATGAAAAGTAGGTTTAATTAATTAAAGCTTCCGCAGCGTAATTTAAAAAAAATGGCTTAGAGTTTACGGTGTTACAGTTTGGTATCAGAGCCTTGGTTTGGCGATGCAGGCATAGCTAGAGTGTTTGCATTCCCAAATCTTGGCTTGTGACAGGTCAAGCTTTCCTTTAGGGGGAATTAGTGTGAGTTAGAGTTGTTTGTAGTAGTTAGTATTTTGAGTACTAACGGTTTATGCTAATAAGTTGTGAGATGATGTGATTGTAACAGATATGGCTGAAAGAGAGACCCCTATCCTCCCTCCTGCTACTCAATAATCTGCAGAGGCACCGGTGATAGAAGACTTGGATGCTACTAACCGAGCAGGGACATTTGGGCAGGAACAGGAAGAAGATCAGAGCGAATACATATTTAAACTGGAGAATGAACTGATGGATCTTAGAGCTAAGATAAATAACTTGGAACAAAGATTAACCCAAACTGAACAAACTCCAGTATCGACTGCGATCTTTACTTAGGCAACCATACCACCGGTATCCATGCCCCTACCACCAGTGACACAGGTGATAACAACCATTCTTCTATCCGTATCCACAACAGGGAGCTTACCCTTTTGCGTTTCCTGGGTTTAAGCATCCATGCACGTATAAACAATTCCTTGACTGTAAGCCTTTAGAGTACAGTGGAAGTTCTGACCCTAACGTAACCCTGAACTGGATGAGGGAATGGTAAAGGCACTAGATGCCTGTTGTAATATCCTGTTTCCATATAATAAATAACGAATATTTTATTTGGATGATTCGAGTTTTATATATTTTGGAGTTGCTTATTATTTATGGAATTTAAGTCATGTTTGAATTAGTGGATTATGTAGTCTATGGAATGAACAAGTAATTGGGCCAATTCATGGTTGGGCTTATTAATTAAGGGAAATGGTATATAGTGTGAAGGAAATAAGCTTCATGGGCTCAAAGCTATTGCCAATCTTGGGCCCAAGGCCTTGTTAGAATAAGTATAAAAGAGGAATTAGGGTGCAGCCTCCAACGCATACACTGTTGCATTGGAAGAAATAGAGTGTGTTGTCTATGTGTGTGTGTGTGTGTGTGTAAACCCACGAGAGAAGCAAGAAGGAGGAGTCAAGAACCATATGCAAAGTCAAGGTTTTAGCAAAGGAATCATCAGGTAATGTTTCCTATACCTCTATGATGTTGTAGATACAAAATTTACCATGTTTGGATGGTTATTAAGCTAGATAAGATCTGGGTTTTATGGGGTTTTGGGTTTATGAAGAACATAGTAAAGAATCTGAGCTAGAAGCTTGAATACTTGTTGTGTTGTGTTTAAATTTGGAAGGGAGTGCCTAAATGAAGGGAGAAATGCTTTGAAACTAAGATATAGTGAATTGGTTGAGTTTTGAGAAGATTGTGATTTTGAAAATGGAGTTTCAAGGTTCTGGGTTTTTCAAAGATGAACTGACAGGGAAGATGAAGTCCATGCGACTTTTAGAAGGCCCCATGCGACCTTCAGCTAGTCGATGCGACTTTCAGAAGGCCTCATGCGACCTTCAACTAGTTCATGCGACCTTTGGGAGTGTTCCATACGACTTTCAGCTTAGCTGATTGTTCCATGCGACTTTTGGCATGAGACTTGACTTTCGGATAGAGGGTTGTGCCATGAGACTTTCGGATGGAGAGTAGGTGTGTCCATGCGACTTTCAGATAGTCCATGCGACTTTCAGTTGAGTGAGGGGTCCATGCGAGTTACAGTCCATGCGGCCTTCAACTGGAGCAAGGCTCCATGCGACCTTCAGCTGGAGCAAGGCTTCATGTGACCTTCGGATGGAGAGTAGGTGTGTCCATGCGACTTTCACAAGTCCATGCGACTTTCAGTGAGATGCCATGTGACTTTCAGCTGGGATAGGGTGCCATGCGACTTTCAGTTTTTAGGTCCGACCTAGTGTGGTCCGACTTAGGGTCTATAGTGTACCCAAAACTAATCAGTGGAGGTATCTATATTGTAGGTCCTTGCAACTGGAATTGTTAACTTACAGCTTGTGAAACCTGTTGCTTTTATCTGTGGTGCAATCAGGTGAGTTACCCTAACCTATACATGATATTAGTGTGAACTGTATATGTTATGTTTATGTGGTGTTTAACTAATGTGATTTATGTGAAGTGAATGGTTACGTTATATTGTGGTGAAAACGTAACTCGGGCACAGTCAGACATAGTGTGAAATCCTTGGTACGGCTTGGATAGTCAAGTGTGACCCAAAGTGTGAAATCGTCGTCAGTGCACTGCGTCGGTAGTATGTGTTATGATATGTGATCATGGATTTGTGTTATGATGTGACATGTACATGCCTAGTGTGGTGTGTAAGTTAGAGTGCTCGCTAAGCTTTATGCTTACTATTGTTGAAATTATTCTTTTCAGGACCTGCTCGTGGGGAGGCTCCAGCAATGTAAAAATGGCTCATCATTTATTTAAATCGTTTCCGCTGCTTTGATACTTAAATATTTTGCTAGAACAATGTCTGTAATATTACTTAAATACATTTTTCTACGGGTAGTTCCGGGTGCGGGACCTCGTAGAACTTTAAGTTGAATTCGCTTATATTTCTAAATTTACTTGTAAAAAAAATTTGGGACGTTACAACTTGGTATCAGAGCCTAGGTTTAAGGGATTCAAGCATTCAAGAGGTGTGTTTGGACTTAAACCTTGGTTCTAAAATATTTTTAAATTTACAAAAAATTCATTTTCAAAACCAAACAATGAGTTGTCAGCTGGAGCTTGGTCCTGGTGAGCACGAAGTGAAGTGAAGCATAGTGTATATATATATATATATATTTATATAGTTGATGAAATATACTGTGCAGTCGAATCCATGATGTATGCTAGAGCAGTTCCTAACTGTATCCATGTTTATACATATTGTGAATATTGTACACCATGTATAATGGTAACCATATAGGCTTAGAACGGATGATTTGGCCTTATTTCATGTTCTCGTTTGATGTTGGGGTAGGGTAGGATCAGACGCTCGAAGACTTGTATGACTTAACATTATACGTGGATGTATTCGTGATATGGATAAACTAGGATATGATGGCTGGTGTGTTGAACTTATATGTTTGCATGATTTTATGATAATGTGTATATGTATGTGGAATGTTATGTGATGCATGACCTAAGCCTGTGAATCGGGATTTCAGATGGTAACGATAAGACTGGGTATGTGTCATGTGTTAAGAATAATATAAAGGCCCATATTATTGTGAACACATGATACCTGTCAAGACTTACCGGCATCATATGAACTCTTGTGAATCAGGTGAGGGGTACTTGTAGGACTGTAGTATGCATGTAGAATAGGAGTGCCTTAGTGAGTAGGGCTACTTCAGACGAGATGAACGGCATGCTAGAAATTGTATGTGGTGTGAATATAGACTGCGGTGTGAGCAGGATAGTATGATAAAGCCACCTGCTTAATAGTGCGTTATCTATACTTCCAGAATGGTGAACACAAGGAGGAACCGCAATCTCATTGCTACTGCTGGCACTGGAACCAGCTATGGGCCCGAGGGCCTAGAGACCAGCATCACCGGGGAGATAGACCCCCGCCAACAGCCTATACTGAACCAGGAGTTTGAGGGTGCTAACCCGAGGATTGTGACACCGGAAAACGCGATTCCAGTTACTGATGAGGAAGAGACAGACAGAGAGGCTCTTCTAGCCGCCAAGGTGACGGCTGATGTGATGAAGGATCTGAGGGGAATGTTGCCCCAGATTGTTACTGAGATCAAAGAAGACATGGGTAAGATGATGGATCAGAAGCTGAGCGTTCTATGGGCAGCTAGAGAGGCTACCACGCCAATTACCACCCCAACAGCAAACCAGACACAACGGGGTGGCAGCTACAGAGACTTCTCGGCATGTCAGCCACCGATCTTCGAAGGGATTATGGACCCCATTAAGAGTGCTCAGTGGATTTCTGAGGTGGAAGGAGCCTTCCACACTAGTCGATGCGCGGACGGGAGCAGGGTATGGTTCGCATCGAACCTTCTTAGAGGAGCAGCAAAGACATGGTGGAACCTTTTGAGACAGAGGAAGGCGGAGTTGATTTCTGCCATGACATGGGATGAGTTCAAGGAGTTGTTTAACGACCAGTTCGCCCCGAAAGTGGAAAGAGAGAGGTTGATGAATGAGTTTCTGAAGCTGGAACAGACCACTGAAACGGTGAATGAGATCACCGCCATCTTCAAGGAGAAGGTCTTGTTCTGCCCTGCCTACGTGGCAGATGAGAGTTTACAGATGCACCGTTATTCTCAAATGCTGAAGGAAGATATCCGTGAGTTTGTGACAATGGGTAGCTGTGCGAGTTTAGAGGAGATGATCGAGGTGGCTAGGAAGAGGGAGATAGATCTGGAACTGCGAGCCATAAGCGAACTGCGGGGCAAGCTGTAGTGAGTAATGTGCAAGGGAGATCACCGGAGAAGAGGTTCAAGACAGGAGGTTCCCGACCTACGGGAAAAAGTGATCAGGCAAAGTGCCCCAAGTGTGGGAGGGGGCACGCGGGTGAGTGCCGTTTGGGACAGATGAATTGGTACAAGTGTGGGAGACCGGGCCACGTGAGCAAAGACTGCCGGTCCAGTATGAGTGTTTGCTTCAGATGCAACCAACCAGGGCATCGTATGGCAGAATGCCCGGGAGCTGCTACAAGAGGTGGGAGGCCTGTTCAACAACCACCTCTGATGATCACGAATGGGGAGAAGGGGCAAGTACCTAGGGCTCGGGGCAGGGCCTTTCAAATGACTGTGGAGGAAGCGAAGGCAGAACCGGATGTAATTGCAGGTACTTTTGTTGTTAACTCTATGCCTGCATTAGTGTTGTTTGACTCGGGTGCGAATAAGTCTTTTGTTTCTGCTTCATTTTGTAAAAGTTTTAGCATTTCACCGGTAAGATTAGAGACACCTTTAGAGGTAGAAATCGCAGATGAGAAAGTTGTCAATGTATTCGTTATTTATAAAGACAATGTAATAGAGATAGGAGAAGAGAAGTTCCCTATAGACCTTATACCGATTTAGATGAGGGAGTTCCAAGTGGTAATATGTATGGACTGGTTGGGTCGTCACCAAGCCAGTATTTTGTGCAAGCAAGGAGTCGTGCGGGTTCAAACCCTAAGTGGGGGAGATATTCTAATATACAGCGAGCATCACAAAGGGAGAACGACACTGTGTACGGCGGTTAAGGCGGCTAAGTATATTCATAAGGGGTACACGACATTCCTAGCACATGTAGTCGACAGCAAGCTGGAGAAGAGTAAGAGAAGCGTTTCGGATGTACCCATGGTGTGTGAGTTTCCCGAAGTGTTTCCGGAGGATCTCCCTGGGATTCCTCCCGACCGCCAGGTGGAGTTTAAAATCGACCTTGTGCCGGGTACCACGCCAATAGCGAAAGCTCCGTATCGACTAGCACCACCGGAGATGCAGGAGTTGATGTCTCAACTGCAAGAGTTATTGAACAAAGGGTTTATCCGACCGAGTAGTTCGCCGTGGGGAGCACCGATCTTATTCGTCAAGAAGAAGGATGGCACGTTCCGTATGTGTATAGACTACCGCGAACTTAACAAAGTAACAATCAAGAACAGATACCCTCTACCTAGGATCGACGATTTATTCGATCAACTGCAAGGTGCAGCCTAGTTTTCAAAGATCGACCTGCGCTCCGGGTATCATCAATTAAAGGTGAAGGAAGGAGATATCGAGAAAACGGCATTTAGGACGAGATACGGTCATTTCGAGTTTGTAGTGATGCCCTTCGGATTAACAAACACACCAGTTGCGTTTATGGATTTGATGAACAGGATCTGCCGACCAATGCTGGATAAATCGGTAATTGTATTCATAGACGACCTCTTGATCTACTCCAAGACAGAGAAAGAGCACGAAGATCACCTGCGGATGATGCTACAGACTTTGAAGCGGGAGAGGCTTTATGCCAAGTTCTCCAAGTGCGAGTTTTGGTTGTGGGAAGTACAGTTTCTAGGGCATGTAGTGAACCAAGAAGGTATTAAGGTGGACCCCGCTATGATTGATGCAATGATGAAGTGGGAGGTGCCGAGGAGCCCTACCGAAATTCGAAGTTTCTTGGGATTGGCCGGGTATTATCGTAGATTCATACAGGACTTCTCTAAGATTGCAGTACCTTTGACTAAGATGACGAAGAAGAATGTGCGCTTTGTTTGGGGTGAAGAGCAACAACGAGCGTTTGAGATTCTGCGAGGGAAATTATGCGAGGCACCGATCTTAACCCTGCCGGAGGGAATGGATGATATGGTGGTTTACTGCGACGCCTCACGTGTGGGACTAGGATGCGTATTGATGCAACGGGGTAAAGTAATTGCGTATGCTTCGCTACAGCTGAAACCGCATGAGTGCAACTATCCGACCCACGACATGGAATTAGCAGCAGTTGTTTTTGCACTAAAGTTATGGAGGCACTACTTATACGGGGTAAAATGCACGATCTACACCGACCACAAAAGCCTGAAATACTTCGCCGACCAGAAGAATCTGAACATGAGTTAGAGGAGGTGGATCGACTTAGTCAAGGATTACGACTGCGAGATTCTCTATCACCCAGGAAAAGCCAATGTCGTGGCCGACGCCTTGAGTAGGAAGGCCAGTATTGTACTACTACCAGCACAGTGTATGAGATTGACAGTGACAACGACATTGTTAGACTCTATTCGAGCCGCTCAACATGAGGCACTGAAGGACGAGAACCATAGATCGGAGCGGATTAAGGGGCAGAAGGCACTTTTCTCCGAGGATAGTCGAGGGTTGATGACACGTTTCGGACGTATCTGGGTACCAAAGATCACTAACACGCGTGCTACACTGCTCGATGAGGCTCATAAATCTAAGTTTTCCATCCATCCAGGTTCGACTAAGATGTACCGAGACCTTAAGACAGATTATTGGTGGCCGGGAATGAAGTGAGACGTAATGAAATACGTGGAGAAGTGTTTAACTTGCCTTCGAGTTAAGGCCGAGCGTCAAAGGCCTCACGGAAAGCTGCAACCGTTAGAAATCCCGGTTTGGAAATGGGAACACATCACTATGGATTTGATCACTAAGTTACCGAAGACTCCGAGGAATTTTGACTCCGAGTAATGATTAAGAACATCATGATCGGTTTGTGATAGAATATGATTTCTAGTGATTTTGTGTATTCATATCATTTATATGTTTATATGAGTATTCATATCATGAAAATATGTTTAAGAGTTTAAATAATATTTCTGGAATTAAGTTATGAATCTATATGAAATCTGGGTTATGTGAGTTCTTGGTGAAACTATGATGTTCTCGGATTGTTGGAGAAGAAAATAGAAAACCGATTGTGAGTAAATCCGATTCTCATAAAATCCGAAGGTAGAAATCCGATTACTTTGGAAATCCGAATCTTTAAAACCGGAAGTTTATAAACCAATACTTTGGTCTTACAATTGAAATCCTTGACTAAAAACCGATACTTGAATTATGGAACTCCAAATCCGATTGATAGATATAAAGAGGAACATGAAAAACGAAACACATGAAATCCGATACTCTTGAATCCGGGACTTTAAAACCAAGTGCTTGAAATCCGATTAAGGTAAATCCGACAGTTATGGAATCCATCGGATTCCCGAATCTGACATTAGTGAAATCCGACATTGAGTTGCGGATTTTTAAGAATCCGAGTGAGAATCCGATAGTTTCAAGAATCCGACACTTTTGAGTTTTATTTGCATTTGTTTATTGATTGTTGATGTTATGTATGAGTTATAAATATATGATGAGATATATATTTAGGAGATTTGGACTGATTGGTTGTTATTATGTTTTTCAGGAAATCCAAAGGCTCAGTAACATTAGAATTCTGAGTTCTTCCCTGAACTTGAAAGGTGAGTGGATGTTGGATGTGAATGGTAAAGATTATGTTTAATATTACTGATGTGAGGCATGATTGTATTTGATGGTTTGATACTGAACTGTTGGTTGTGATTATTATGTATATTGACTGTTGCATGACTATTTGTTCGATACGCACTCTTAGTATGATTTTGAGTTGCGATTGAGAAGTCAGCTAAATGTGGAATTGGGCTGGGATCATTTACTGGTTGGTTCAACAATGGTAGCCTTTCTGTTGCATATGTTTCTTCAGAGTTGGATTTCACTGTGCCAATTCAGTAGAGGGCTATCGGTAAACCTTTGCTTTGGCCGGCATTGGTTGTAGGTTCTGCACCGAACCGCCGGTCTTCTTAGAGTTGTGATTACGTGATTAGTATTGACTTCATGTTTGCTTTTGGGTTTAGCCGCTACTCACTTAGCTTTGTGCTAATTCCCCATAGTCGTTGTTTTTTGCAGGTTTGTGTTTGTGAGTGCTCGTGGAAGGAGAAGTTGACCTGACTCTGATGTCTAGATTTAAAATGAAACGAGCTTGTTTATTTTGTAACACAGACTTATGCTTGTTGGATTTTAAGAACAGATAAAATGCTTGTAAAAGTTTGTAAATGTGTGAATGAAAAGTAGGTTTAATTAATTAAAGCTTCCGTAGCGTAATTTAAAAAAAATGGCTTAGATTTTACGGTGTTACGGCTAAGAGGCAAGCGGTGGAGGCAGTTGCTCGCATAATGCAAGACCTTACATACACTGCCATAGCATGGAAAAATAATGATTTTAAGCAGAGATTTTAGGCGGGTGTTACCGGTTGTGAGACGTGGCACGCTAGCTGATATCGCCAAATTTAGATATATATTATAAGCGATATCTGTTTTATTTTAGCCTTTTATTGCTCTTAAATAAGCCAAATGATGCTTAATATCTTTAATTGTTGGTTTTCAGATTAAAAAGGCGGGTTATGAAAAGTTTTGAGGAAAGAAACGGAAAAAACTTAAGAAATATGAAAAGTTGTCCGCGCTGACACACCTCCACTGTTTTGATCATATCTCACTCATACAAACTCGGATTAAGGTGATTCAAAAAGCCATGGAAACTAAACTCAGAGGGCTACAAAATCATTTTATGGTCAAACTCTAAAAAAGCAGGGTCATGGCGCGACCGTTAAGGAGATCGCGGTGCGATGACACGATCATATTAGAATTTCAAATTTCAAAAGTGTTTTGGATCGCGTCAAACTTACCCGTCGTGACGCGACGCCCCTGTTTTCAGTTTTTTTATATAAACGCAACTCCAGATCGGTTTTGGGGTGAACCACCCAACTTATACTAGCCAAATACTTCCAAAACACGTCCAAAAGTCATTCCAGAAGCTGTGGAGCTTAATTTGAAGGATTGGAGCTCAATTTGAAGATTAAAGTGACTAGAAATCTTTGCTTTTAAGGTTTTATTATTCTTCCCTTGTTTCTAATGTTTATTTATTACTTCCAGAAGCTTGATATGACTGTGATTGGTTAGTTTTCTTGTTTTCCTCCTTAGAGGAGATGATACTTTGTAAAGATGTTTGATTTCCATTGATTAGAACATGTTTTCATCTCATAATTTGTCTTATAAGCTCACCAATGATCCATATGTGTTTAAGAATATGTTTTTGATTGTTTATATTCCTAGTTTATAAAAATTAGAGGACCAATATTTTTTATAGCTTTTATCATGATTAATTAGGATCAATAATTAATCTTGACTAGTGATTGATCATATCCTAGGCTTAGATAATCAAGAATGGAACTTTAATGTGTATGCTTGGCATGTAATGACCTTTATTTGTCAATTTAACAATTTAATAACCAAAACAATTGCTAAAGGTGGAGTCTTGTTTAACACGAAATTAAATATGTCTAATTATGTATTTAAACGATTTCTTAACCATGTAATTGAATAAATGCATGATTATAGGGTTATAACTCGGACCAAGAGTCTATCAATTATAGAATTCGGTATGAGATGAAACAAATGTTCATTGTGCGATTAATTGGAAATTAAATGTTTTGAAAAAGTAAAAATCAAATCTAGGGAGGGAAAGCTTTAATTTGATAAGTTTAAATCTATAAAAATTGTAACACCCGCAAACCAGGGCTGGTAGATTAGCGGGTTTGTGGTACGTGCCTGTTTGTGTTATAAATTTCTTCAATTATTATGTGATCAATTAAAAGATTATAGGTTATTAATTAATTAATTAGAATTATTAGAAGTATGTATATATGTATGAATGGCCGTATGTATGTATGTATATGAGAAAGTGGAATACACGTGGGGTATGATAGAGTTTAATTGACACCTAACTTTGCATGTACACTTGTGAGTGTGTGTCATCTGTTTCATTACCTCAATATTCAAGAAGTGTATGTGTGTGTGCTTTGTTTCTCTGCCAAGAAGAAAACCGAAGAAGAAGAAGATATAGGATTCCAATTTATAGTGTCCTTTAAACAAGATTAAGGTTGGTATGTTTAAGTTATCATAATATCTTCCTTCTTAGATGATATATCTGATTTAAAACATGATTTATGTTTAGTTAGTAGATTGCACGATTAAGAACATCATGATCGGTTTGTGATAGAATATGATTTCAAGTGATTTTGTGTATTCATATCATTTATATGTTTATATGAGGATTCATATCATGAAAATATGTTTAAAGAGTTTAAATAATATTTCTGGAATTAAGTTATGAATCTATATGAAATCTGGGTTATATGAGTTCTTGATGAAACTATGATGTTCTCGGATTGTTGGAGAAGAAAATAGGAAAACCGATTGTGAGTAAATCCGATTCTTATGAAATCCGAAGGTAGAAATCGGATTACTTTGGAAATCCAAATCATTAAAACCGGAAGTTTATAAACCGATACTTTGGTCTTACAATTGAAATCCTTGACTAAAAACCGATACTTGAATTATGGAACTCCAAATCCGATTGATAGATATAAAGAGGAACATGAAAACCGAAACACATGAAATCCGATACCTAATCCGGGACATAGTGAAATCCGATACTCTTGAATCTGGGACTTTGAAACCAAGTGCTTGAAATCCGATTAAGGTAAATCCGACAGTTATGGACTCCATCGGATTCCCAAATCCGACATTAGTGAAATCCGACATTGAGTTACGGATTTTCAAGAATCCGAGTGAGAATCCGATAGTTTCAAGAATCCGACACTTTTGAGTTTTATTGCATTTCTTTATTGATTGTTGATGTTATGTATGAATTATAAATATATGATGAGATATTTATATAGGAGATTTGGACTGATTGGTTGTTATTATGTTTTTCAGGAAATCCAAAGGCTCAGTAACATTAGAATTCTGAGTGCTTCGCTGAACTTGAAAGGTGAGTGGATGTTGGATACGAATGGTAACAATTATGTTTAATATTACTGATGTGAGGCATGATTGTATTTGATGGTTTGATACTAAACTATTGGTTGGGATTATTATGTATATTGACTGTTGCATGACTATTTGTTCGATACGCACTCTTAGTATGATTTTGAGTTGCGTTTGAGAAGTCAGCTATACATGGAATTGGGCTGGGCTCGTTTACTAGTTGGTTGAACAGTGGTAGACTTACTGTTGCATATGTTGCTTCAGAGTGGGATTTCACTGCGCCAATTCAGTAGAGGGCTATCGGTAAACCTTTTCTTTGGCCGACATTGGTTGTAGGTTCTGCGCCGAACCGCCGGTCTTCTTAGAGTTGTGATTACATGATTAGTATTGACTTGATGTTTGCTTTTGGGTTTAGCCTCTACTCCCTTAGCTTTGTGCTAATTCCCCACAGTTGTTGCTTTTTGCAGGTTTGTGTTTGTGAGTGCTCGTGGAAGGAGAAGTTGACCTGACTCTGATGTCTAGATTTAAATATGAAATGAGCCAGTTTATTTTGTAACACAGACTTATGCATGTTGGATTTTAAGAACAGATATTTTGTTTGTAAATGTTTGTAAATTTTGTAAATGAAAAGTATGTTTAAGTTAATTAATGCTTCCGCAGTGCAAATTAAAAAAAAATGGCTTAGATTTTACGGTGTTACAGTTCCTGAGAAAATAACAAATTTGAAATCAGTCTTTGATTCATAAATATATCTATCCACGTATATTTATATCTCTTTTACTTGTAAACAACTTAATATAATCATATAAGTGATAACCCAACATGTCCAACACGAACACAAAGCAAAACAGAAAACTTTCTGAAATAGCCCCGGTCGCGCCGCGGCCATTATCTGCGTCGCGACGTGGCGTAGTCGGATTTCGGTATCGGATTTGGGTTTTTCAGTTTTCATGTTCCGGATTCGGAGTACCGGATTTGTCAGATTCATCTATCGGATTTCAAAGTATAGGATTTCAAAGTATATGATTTCAAAGTGTAGGATTTCAAAGTATAGGATTTCAAAGTATAGGATTTCAAAGTATAGGATTTCAAAGTGTAGGATTTCAAAGTGTAGGATTTCAAAGTATAGGATTTCAAAGTATAGGATTTCAAAGTATATGATTTCAAAGTATAGGATTTCAAAGTGTAGTATTTCAAAGTGTAGGATTTCAAAGTGTAGGATTTCAAAGTATAGGATTTCAAAGTGTAGGATTTCAAACTAGAGGATTTCGAATTTTATCGGTTTTGAGGTATCGGTTTTTCTCATCATCTTCCCCAACCAAAACCTATCAACCTCAACCTCCATGGATCAAATCCAGATTTAACAAAATATGCCAAAAAACATATACCAACATCTATAAACATGATTCCATGAATCAAGAACATCTTTTAAACACATAAATCATTACAACATGCAAAACCCATTTACCATGTTTTGAGCGTCAATCTCCAACAATGGTGATTTACCATATATGCATATAATTCAACCAAAACATATACCAAGATGATTCTTCGCATAATATAATCACATACTAACCTTTAGTTTGAATTATGAAACACAATTTTTCTACTTTGAATCTTCAAGTTTGATACTTTGAGAGGTTTCTTCACTAGAGGTATTACTTACACACACTTTCACCTTAACACTTTTGAAGATAATGAGCAGATGATCAAGAAAGAACACGTATACATACTCTTTTATATAAAACAAGCATGAGATGGTTTCTGTTTTCAAGACTTATCTATAAATACATGCATACATACATGCGTACATACATACATACCATGCAATTTCCTATTCATTTCTTTCATCTTTCGGTAACATTTATATATATATATATATATATATATATATATATATTTACACATATAAATAATTTTAATCAATTAATCAATTAATTAACTCATAAATTCATATAATCAATTTAAACGAAATTAAACACGTACCGCTAACCCGCTAATCAACTAGCTCGGGTTTGCGGGTGTTACAAATCTTCCCTTCTTCTCAGGATTCCGTCCTCAGAATCTCAAAGCACACAACAAGCGGAAGTCTCAACTCTCCATATTCATTTCTGGTTGTCAAGTCAATTGTAAATCTTATATATTTCTATCTTACCATCACACTAAAATCCATTTCTACATATCTTTGTCATAATTACCAAAGTTCAAAAATTCTTCTTTCTAATCTCTTCTTCAAATCAACATATAGCTCCCGAATTTCCTAAATCTGTCTTTCAATCGTTCTCTTTTACACTTACGTATACAGACAATATCAAAACGTATCTCAAATGCTTGTTCACATTAACTTGTTTATTTCAAATGAAGAATTTCACATATCGTTCGTTCACTGTCCGTCATATAAAAATATCCACATATTGCTTCTTTTCTCGCTTCCAATTAACATGTCAAAACATTACCATGGTATTCACATAACAATTCATAATCACTCGTAATATATCTGGATTTCATCTCCTGTAGTAAACTAGATATAAACTCCATCTTTCTTGTCATCATCACCATTCTAGTATCTCTAATCGTCTTAACAACTCATAAATCTCTCTGATATCCTGCCTTGAGTCATACACAATCACATGATATTTCCACAAAATATATCTTGTTTACTTCTCTCGGTAAGTCATCAATACAATACTTTGTATGGCATTATTCAATTTTTAGTCCTTCCAAATGCACTGGCAATTTAGATTCATAAATCTTTGTCAAAATCAATCTCTAATTTCAAGCATAGGCACATATACACAAGGTTCTATAAGTCTTCAGTCCATATGTTTTGGCAATTGATTCCTCTTTGTTCTTCCTCGTATTTGATAATTTCAATCATTGATTCATTAACTTCCAGTAAAGGCAATACAACCTTTATCCACTAAATCATGTATACTTCATTTCACATAATACCAGTGTTATCATCATTAACTCCCTTGCATTTCAACCTTTCTGACAACAATTTTTCTCTCCGAGACGATATCAAATTAATCATATATACCTTTCTTTATAATCAACATGTTCATATAGTTAATACAGACGCATCTGCTACAACTTCCCAATCATGGGTTGAATCATTTCTCTCAAGAACCTTTAACTTTCGCAAGACATAAATTATTCCTCTAATTTCAAAGCATATCATCATATATTAATCCATCAAATATATTATCTCAACGTATCATAAATCTCTTCAAGTTCATCAATCATCATCATAGATTATCTTTACTCATTAGGTTTAATAAGAACTCGGAATATCGATTATATCTTTATCATAAACATCTCTTGGTCGTCACAAAATCTTCCAAGCCTCAGTATTTTATCCACTTTCCTTCTTCTTTGCACAAACATAAACATAAAAATACACATATACAAACACAGTTTTCAAAGCAAATCTTACAACACATAGCATAGCATGAACTTTAACTATTCTAGAAACATTCTTTCTTTAGCATCACATACCCAATTTACATCATTTCAGGTATCACGTACGTATCATCATATCATTTTCTGACATAAATATCAAATAATTTCGTGTTTCAGATTATATATATCATCTATCTCTACTTCTAAAGAATCATCCTCTTATAGAAGTAAGCATACACACTTTGCACACATAAGCATCAAACATCAATAATTAACTCTGAAGTTAATAAACATGCGTATAGATATAAAAATTATCAAAACATACCTGTTATATCATCTTCAATATTAGCATTGTCGTCGGTCATCATATCAAAGGTTCTACCTTCTAGCATAGAAGGGTTCTTTCTCTTTCGTCCATCTGCAGACGAGGATCCCCCACTTGCATCCACTCCTAACCTTGACCCCATTTTCCGTTCTTCATAACATTCATTCGTATGATGACCCTCTTTCTGAAAATTCTAACACACACTCCGAGGGAAACCGCATTCTTTGATCTCATGTCCAAACAATCCACATCGAATGCAATGCAAAGTCTTGGGTGTGCAAGGCCCCGTATGAACAAATCTACACCGGCGGCACCATAGCGAACTTTGTTTAGACCCACCTGCCATAGGTCTCTTATTTCGATTCTGCCACTTTCCCCACTCTGTCTTTGTTGTGCATTAACATGTTCAATCCTTGAAGTCTGCTGCAAAACACATTCTCTATTCATTTTATCTGTTGCCTTTCCATCACCCTCAGCCGACTTGGCTAAAGTAAATGCTTGTAATAATGTATTTGCCCATCTGGTAGTACTTCGATATTCTGGAAGCAAAGCTCCCACAAAATGTTGTATCTTTAATGCCTCATCAGGCACCCACTGTTTCACAAATCGCAATCTTTCATTGAATTGTTTAATCAAATCGTGTACCGTCATGTCTCTTGTCATCTTCAAATCCATAAACTATGTCTTGATTTTCGTAATCTCAAATGAGCTACATTATTGCTCGCATGGCTTCTCTTGAAATTGACTCCAAGTAATACTCTCCTGTTATTCCTTAGTAAAATGTCCGGTTAATGAATCCCACCATACCATCGCATCACCTTTAAGCATACGAGTCGCAAATTTAACTCTAGATTCATCCTCGCAATTGCACGAATCAAGAGCTTTTACTATTTCTCACAACCAATTCAAAGTCACGTTCGGATCAGTATTCCCGTGATATTTTGATGGTTTGCAATCCAAAAATTGTTTATACGAACAAGGTTGTTTAAATCCCGGATATCCAAAAGGATAATCTCCCTGTGAAGTGAGAGGATTGAAAAACAACGGTTGCGTCACTTGCGTTACCGGAGGAAGCGGAACGGTAACCGAAAAGGTGGTTGATTGGGTAGTAACAATTGTTGGTATCTGTGATAACACATCCTGATTAATCCTCTCTTTTCTGATACCACGAACTATATCTCTGAGTTCCTGAAGTTCTTTCTCTAACTTGTGAATATATGCCTCTCGATCATTTTCCTGTTCATAACCTGAAGTACCCACATGATTTGTCATATCCACAGTATCAATTACTGAAGTCTCAACCACCGTTTGGGTCACAGGAGGATCAGCAGGGGTATCTCTGTCAGCCATATCTGTACAATCACATCATCTCACAATCTCATTAGATAAACCGTTAGTACACAACTTACTAACTAACACACAGCTTCACCAATTCACTCTAATTCCTCAAGGAAAGTTTGACCCAACACGAGCCAAGATTTGGGAATGCAACACTCTAACCGTGCCGGCATCGCCAAACCAAGGCTCTGATACCAACTTGTAACACCGTAAATTCTCAAGCCATTTTTTTAAATCGCTGCGGAAGTGTTTTCATATTTCATTAAAACAAACACCCACAAAGTACAAAGTACTATTCACAACCATTACATCAAACTGTGTTACAAAATATTTATAAAACACGGCTCGTCTCTTATAAAAACATAATATCATAGCATTGGTCAAATTTCCCTTTCCCACAAACAAGGCTAAACAGCCAAACCTGCAAAAAGCAATCAACCGAGGGGAATTAGCACAAAGCTAAGTGAATGAAAGCTACAAACAAGCAACCAACAACAATAAGCACAAGCAATCCTCATCCAATCAAGTATACAGATCTCAAACAGATCAAACAATCTCCACAAACCAATCCAAGCTCTAGAGGAACGGCGGTTCTACAGAACCTGCAACCGATGCGGGCCAAAGCAAAGGTTTACCGATACCTATTTGCTACTCGGTACAGTTAAACCCCTTCTGTTGCAACAAATGCATAGAAGATCAAGAACTAGGCAACGAATAGCAGATAGCCCAGCCCAATAACATACGATAGCTGGCCCCTAACCATGTACGCATATCATTAACCATACGTACAGGTCTCACCACGTGCACATACAATTAACCATGTACACTGGTTACCCAACAAACCAAGAGATCTCAAGCAATAAGCAACAAACAACTACCAACAATATCAGTCAACACAGTCTATTAACACATAACAGGCCAGACAGTCTAACATGACAAAACAGTCTAACATGGCAAGACAGTTTAACATAGCAAACCAGACTAAACAGTCTATCATAGCGAACGAATATCTCAAATCATGCAATCATAAACGTTACCACCAACACCACTCGTGAGTACACTTCCACTCACCTCAGTCCTCAATCACGTTTGCTCAGTTGTCTAATATCACTGAGTTTTCGTAGTTCCTGAGAACATAACAAATTTGAAATCAGTCTCTGATTCATAAATATATCTATCCACATATATTTATATTTCTTTTACTTGTAAACAACTTAATATAATCATATAAGTGATAACCCAACATGTCCAACACGAACACAAAGCATAACAGAAAACTTTCTAAAATAGCTCCGGTCGCGCCACGACCATTATCTGCGTCGCGCCGTCGCGCAGTCGGATTTCGGTATTGGATTTGGGTTGTCAGTTTTCATGTTCCAGATTCGGAGTACCGGATTTGTCAGATTCATCTATCGGATTTCAAAGTATAGGATTTCAAAGTATAGGATTTCAAAGTGTAGGATTTCAAAGTATAGGATTTCAAGTGTAGGATTTCAAAGTATAGGATTTCAAAGTATAGGATTTCAAAGTGTAGGATTTCAAAGTATAGGATTTCAAAGTATAGGATTTCAAAGTGTAGGATTTCAAAGTATAGGATTTCAAAGTGTAGGATTTCAAAGTATAGGATTTCAAAGTATAGGATTTCAAAGTGTAGGATTTCAAACTAGAGGATTTCAAACTAGAGGATTTTGAATTTTATCGGTTTTGAGGTATCGGTTTTTCTCATCATCTTCCCCAACACAAAACCTGTCAACCTCAACCTCCATGGATCAAATCCAGATTTAACAAAATATGCCAAAAAACATATACCAACATCTATAAACATGATTCCATGAATCAAGAACATGTTTTAAACACATAAATCATTACAACATGCAAAACCCATTTACCATGTTTTGAGCTTCAAGCTCCAACAATGGTGATTTACCATATATGCATATAATTCAACCAAAACATATACCAAGATGATTCTTTGCATACTATAATCACATACTAACCTTTAGTTTGAATTATGAAACACAATTTTTCTACTTTGAATCTTCAAGTTTGATACTTTGAGAGGTTTCTTCACTAGAGGTATTACTTACACACACTTTCACCTTAACACTTTTGAAGATAATGAGCAGATGATCAAGCAAGAACACGTATACATACTCTTTTATATAAAACAAGCATGAGATGGTTTATGTTTTCAAGACTTATCTATAAATACATGCATACATATATGCGTACATACATACATACCATGTAATTTCCTATTCATTTCTTTCATCTTTCGGTAACATTTATATATATACACATATAAATAATTTTAATCAATTAATTAACTCATAAATTCATATAATCAATTTAAACGAAATTAAATACGTACCGCTAACCCGCTAATCAACTAGCCCGGGTTTGCGGGTGTTACAACTAGGCCCTGTTTTGCTCTCGACCAGAACGATGCACACACAATCATACGATAATGCACTAATAGATGATAAATTTTCTCTAATTTATGTTATATCATTCGTAAATTGTTAGTTTTACTAAATAGATGAAACCTTTGTTTTGCACAATGGATAGAAGGTAATTTCGAATGCTTGGCTCTATTATTGCTCTCGGTCCAAAGCTCAAACAAACAGAGCCTTATTCTAATGGTTAATCCTAGTTTCAAACATAAGAATAGGTAATTTTGATTATCTAGGACCAATAGGTAATTTTGACTAGTAATTGATCAATCCTAGGCTTAAACAACCAAAGACAGGAACTTTAATGTGTATGCTTGACATATAATGACCTTTATATGTTAATTGAATGATTTATTAATAAAAACAATCGTAAAATATTAAGTGTTTCTTGATTCGGACCAAATAGACTAGTTTTGCTTTAAATTAATCTCATGAGCATAAAGTTTAGTTAATTGCAAGATTATAGGATTAGATAATCTGAATCAGATTAGAAATCGGTATGTAGTAATTAAATATCCATTGCACTTGTTTATTTGAAATCATTTCACTTGAAAAGGTGAAATTGAATCTAGAGAGAACTCTTCGTTTTGATAGTTTAATCCAATAAAGTTTCATATTTTTTGCTTCCTTTGAGTTTTTTTTTTTGTGTTTTCTTAGTAGTATGAGTGTTTAAGTTAGTTGGTAGTTCATAAAAGGGCAAGTTCCAAAATCCCCCTTTTACTGCTTTAATTTACTTTAATATTTAATTAGTATAGTTATATTCAAAATTATACTCGTTCCCCTTGTGATCGACACCCGTACTTATTTACTATACTACGATACGATTAGGTTCTCTTGCCTATTTGTGTTGTAGTCGTGCTCGGATTTATAAATTTAAAACTGGTACACCCACAACAACAACGATTTTCTCATTTGTCACTTCATCTTGATTCACATTCTCGTTCCTAGCAATACCCACTAGTATTCTAGGCTGTCACCTCGGGTCAGTCTAAGTAGTGTGACTCGTTGTATCTCCGTCCCGGGGTACATTAGCGGTGCCCCTAATCAGCAAGTTTTGGTTTCTTCGGGTGGTAACCATTGTGAAGTATAGATAACCTTCTATAGTTTAGGTTGGCATTATCACATATAACTTCATGGCATATAGCTCAACTTTGCATACTTTACTTACCTGAAAGTAGCCCTAAACACAGTAAGGCAGACCTAGCTATAAGCATGCTACAACACACAAGTAACTCCTCACTAGATCCATGAAATTCTTGATGATTATGTCAAGTTCTAACATGTACCGTGTGCTTGTAATAATATAGGCCTTCATATTATTACTAACAAACTATACATACTAGATCTTAGCATCACCACTAAGTCTTTCGGTTCACAGGCTTAGGTCATTCATCACTAAGCATATGAAGTGTCACATATAAGGCATCACGTATAAATCTTCTCTTCTTTCATTAGTCTAGTATAGTGTGAATGTGGTGTTATGTATAACCCTAGTCATATAAGTATTTGAATGCTTGAATCTACCCTACCACAACAATCAAATAAGAACATGAAATCAAGCCAACTCAAGTGTTGTAAACTTATATGTTCAGTTTCATGCATGGCATAATGTATTCACAGTACACTAAGCATTAACATCAATAGTAAAATCAGTCATCATATCATCAGCCAGGACCAGCTCTAGCTCCAGCTGACAACGAGTTTAAAAATTAATTGTAAAAATTTTAGTTTAAAAAAATCGAATTAATCTAAGGTTTAAGTCCAAACACATAGGCTCATACCAAGTTTTAATGTCCCAGTATTTTTTTTATAAATGATCATCATAATATTCATATATATATATATATATATTTGTGTCTACTAATGATCACAAAATCTCTAAATACAGATATTGTACCAAAAATATTAATTGTCTAATCAACGGAAGCGGTTAAAAGTATCATCGTTTGAAATAGGTATTTTAATCAAAGTCTTTGAACGCTATTGTTGCCGCAATCATGCCAAACCTTAGCCTTATCAATTCTCGATGAACCTGATATATGAACAATAACGGGTAAGCACAAAGCTTAGTGGATTACATCTACCTTACCCTTCACAAGAAAACACATACTAAACCGGGCCTCGTCTGCATCTCGGGTCCCACCCGTTTGATGCCTAAGTCGGGGCCCCGCCCACTATAACTCATCATAGGTCTCACCTTTAGAGGATGTCATCTGCCCCCACCCACTAGCCACATAGGCCCGGTTGTTTACTAACACAATCACGTTTAACATGTAACAACTTATCATGACTAAATACATGTAACACAAATACTAGTAACATTCATACCACATTACACATCTTCGGCAAACTAAGAATAAGTTAGGGTAACTCACCTGATCCATAACACAAAGTAACAACACTTCACAGAGTCGCATGTTTCACGAAACCAACAACAAGGACCTATAACATACTAAATTAATACCGTGTATAAGTTACCACAATAACTTTACTACCGAATTCGGTTAACACTGAAATTCGGTCACCGCCAAATTTGGTTGTAATACCCAAAATTCAAAAATTTCTAAATTCGTAATTTTATCAAGTGATATGTTTTAGAGGATTGCCTAAAGTAAATTAGGAGGTGTTTAGAAATTTGAGGGGTAAAAGCTGTCAAAATAAAAGATTTTAAATGGAGGGACCATTTGTGTCATTGGCCAAAAGATGTGTATATATATATATATAGCTAGCATTGACTTGAATTAGTCAAACATTTCATTTTAACACTTCCAATTCACGTACACACCTTGAGCAGCCAAATTTCCTTCAACTTTTGACCAAGAGCAATATTTCTAAGTGGTATAATCTGTGTTTAGCAGCCATACAAGCTTGAGGTAAGCTCATATGTTTTCTTCAAGTTCTAGTGGGTTTTTGAGTTGATTCAATGGTGAATGAAGATTTGAATGTGTTTTTATTGTTATTACTTAGTTAAAGGTTGTTTGGGGTGTAAGAAAACACCCGAGTAGCATTAGAATGAATTAAAATTGAGTGTTGTGTTGATTTGGCCGGAGTTACAGCAAGACAGTTGGCGTAATGGTGCTGATAAGTGAAAGGCACGGGCATGCGCTTGAGGGTACAGTCGTGCCTAAGAGACAGTAACCGCCTTTGTTCATGAGGTCCGGGCTTGTCTATGTAAGGTACGGGCGTATTCGGCCCAGTACGCCCATATTAGATTGGGCCATGCCTTAGGACCTGGACTGTAGGGCACGGGTGTGCCTCTAGGAAGCACGGGCGTACTTCGCCCCTGTGCAGTTTATATTTTTGCCAGAATTATTATGTGTTTAATACCTTAATGGTATATTACTTGTAGGACTGTAGTGTTGGTAAATACACCAAATATTTTTGGCATAGTATTGTGTTATTAACTGATTCCTAAGGTGAGTTTCCTAAACTCCGATTTATATTTGTGATATGGGTGATGCATTGCAATGTGTATTACTGATATGTGTGATGCATTTCATAAACGTGAGCTAAATCACGATTAGTTATCATTTAAGTTACGCAGCGGAAAATTCAAACTAAAAGGTTGTCGTCAGATATTAACATTCAAAATATTGTATCAAATGTTTGGTGTTACTCTATTACATCAACCGACCATAGCATCATATATTTGCATAAGTGTTCCATCCCTGAGGTACAATAACATGCATAAGTAACCCGGCTCACCAGGCCTTCTAATCTTTACCTATAAAAAGGTTCAACATGGCACCATTAGCTATACACATTGCTAGTAAGTATCAACATAACATAAGCATCGATAAAGCAATTCATATGTCATAGAAATTAGCAAACAATGCTATACTATCACATTCTGCTGCGCTGACAAGATCGTTACGAGTCATATCTTGCAGGATAGCTAGCCCGCTCAACAACATAGACCGGGGGATCAAACACAACCATCCATGCTGGTGGGGGAGCATAAAGCAGTCCACCAAGCATCGTTTACGAAACCATAGGTTCCCTAGGTAACTCAGCTACATCCGGCTCATTACCCCTCATGATATAAGGCACGGCGGTTCTGCAGAACCTACGATCCGGAATATTACCTCGAATCACGGTTAAGTTCCGAATCACCTGATCAAGGATCCCTGGAACCCAACTACAGAGTTGACCTTAACCATGCTTGAAGATGCCCTTGAACTTTTTCACATACACATAGCTGATCCAATCTGGATCATTCATTAAGCATGCATATTTATACATTAAGCATGCATACTCATTCATTTCATCAAGGCGGATCCAATCTGGATCCCTAACATGCATATCATCAATCTTACACATATTTGATCCATTCAGGATCAGTATCATACATATCATGAAGGTATTCGTTTGGCATAATCAAGTAGTAGCGCGGAAGCATGATAGAAATCAAAATTTCAAAGCTAACCAAACAAAAACATCCCAATGGACCAAAATCTAGACATAAAATAAAGAAACAAGAAGTATTAAATAGTTATACCTTTAAGCAAGATCAATATGTCAATTTCTTCTTGTCAAGTATGTAGAATTCAACAAGAACTCCTCTAGTAAAGTCCACCCCAAGGTATCTTGATTCCCCAATGCTAGTAGGTTGGTGTTAGACACCAAAACAACAATCAAAGTGTGTATATCTCACTCTCTTGCATCAAACTTGATCACTCAAGAGAATATCAACTTAGAGAGAATTTAATCATGAACAAGACCCTTGAACTTCACCAAGTTCTGTTCCAGAGCTCTCAAAAACGTAGCAAGCATTAACCCCTCTTTTAATCCCATTAAAATGAGTGTTTAAGGCTGTTAATTCTGCTGTTACAGTGTACATACGCGGGCCGTGTTCATCAACACGGCCGTGTCGGCCCAAAGTCCACGACCTCAAATGGACCAAGACGGCCCGTGTCTAATAGGCTAGACATGCCTCGTGTTCAACTACACGGCCGTGTCGGCCCAAAGTACACGGCCTCGATTTGGTCCAAAACGCCCCATGCCTGTTGGGTTGGACACGGCCCGTGTCTCATCCTGCCAAAACCTATTTTGGCCTTTTTCCCTCTTTTGCTTGATCGTGTTGCCAAAATCAATACTTGGTGTGTGACCCAATAGGCCTATACCTCATCAGTAGTGCCATTAACTCGTGCGTGTCAGCGGGCATATACCAACAGACTCCCACTTGCACGTGACACGACTACAAAAAATAACACAAACATAGAGCGGCCTCTAGCAAGACATCTATGCTCCCAAGTCAGTATAGGGTATGCCACTCTTGACAAGATCCAAATCACAAAATGATTTTACTAAAGATAAATGATCATGTATGTCCCTTTGTTCGCGACATCCAATGTGAACACAAGGCATGGAATAAAGTCAACCTACACATCGTTCACGATTATGTTTCTCGATTCTAGATTAGTGGTGACCAACAAACCAAGTTAACATCAATCCATCATCAATATAACTTAAGCACGGCCATGCATATGAATGTCAGCACTCAATCATCGAGGGGCCCATGGATGTCTTCTCTATATATAGAGGAACAAACTCCTTTTGACTACATAGTCCCGCCACATAGATAATACTCTACTCAATCATCTCCCTTATAACGACCAGTTACGGACCACGTTAGAAGATGATCAAAGCAAAGCAAACCTATGCTTTGGAATCACATGTATCTCTCATTCAAGGATGAAACACCATCATCATCCCGAGTTACTTATGACCAAAACCATGAAGTGAACTCGGGTGCTAGTCCTCCACTCACTTGAAACCCCTTTTAAGTACATGCAAGAATCGCGTTTATCAAAACCAAATCTTTACCTCAATCTTAATTTATACTCTTTTCCCATAAAGTATAACTGATTTTGAAGATTTAGAATGAAAAACATTCTGTGAAGTGTTTAAACATGTAAGATGGAATACAGTATGGATTCATAAAATACCCGCCCCCGGCGTATTATTAAATCTCCATTTAATAATCGATATAGTATGAATTACAATACTGCTTAATGTCCCTAAAGTATAAGTACAAATCAAACATAAACCAAAACAATATTCAAGCCAAGTCATATGCATTAGAAATGCTAGTTGACCTAGTATGATAAACATCACTAGTCTATAATAACGGCTTAACTAGTGGATTTGTAACACAACATCCACATGTACTTTTGTTATTCACTCACATCTCTTTTGATAAGACTACTTCAAAAGTATGCACCAAAGAGATCTTTTTTTCAAAATGTTAAAGTAATCACACCCTCATTGTCTCAAAAGCCCAGAATAGGGTTAGTGATACTTAAGAACCAACAATCAACACCACAAGTTAGGATCATAAACTTTGATCAAGATCAACAGTTATCCTAGTAGAAACACGCATTAGAGTAAATACTTACTCCAAGCCTATTTTAGTCGTCAAACATCAAGAACATATTTTTATATTTCTTGAACTAAATATTATCCAATTTTGTACCTCCTAAGTGTCCTTCTGAAGCAGTAATTCCTGAATTAGGTTCGCAGATAACCTAATATCGGGACATTATCTTCAATAGACACATAACATTAGAAATACAACAAAGCTCCCACTAGCCCTGACGTATATAAAAGGTTTTATCTATGCTTCTAGAAAACTCATCACTTTGATTTTCTAATAATAAGCAAAGATCTTTCCTTAAGATGCTAGCATAAGTCCGAAGTGGACTTATTCACTTTTGTAGACTTAATTCGGATACTTCGGATGTATATTAAGACCCTCGGAGAGTGTTATAAGCGCTTCCTCATAATATAGTTCCATGAAGGAATGCGGTCATTAATATCCACGAGTATCAAACATTCTTCAACATAGCCACTAGGAAAAGTTTCTCCATAACCATCATGAAAACTTTACAACTAGTCGGTATTTGAAGTTTGTCTACAATTTCATCTATGTTAATATCATTACTACCATCTTGGTTTACACCTAGGCATGGGATTAAGCCAAGTCAAGTACTTGGACATTTTAAATGGATTGCATCTCTTTATCATTTACTTCTTTTATTTTAGTGAATCCCGGATCCACTATGTCCTTCCATAGATGGTGAACTCAACATGACTCACCATTAGGTCATTGCCCCTTAGATATGAGAAACCCATATCTCTTTTGCTCTATATGACTCTTATCAAAATTAAAAGAAGTAATGAATCTTAGTCAGGAATTCCAGCATATCCATGCCGATGAACAATCAATGATATTTGATTATATGATAGTGTAAAAATCAGGTCTTTTATTTAAGTTCTACATTCTTCCACTGGAATGCCTTAGCCATTGTCCCCTTTTAAGCAACAAAACATTGTTCTCGAAAGGTTAAATAACTAAAACTTGGAAGAACTCTTCAAATGTATTAGCACTTCTTGATTTCAAGTTCATCCATCTGTAACGCCCCAAATTTAAAAATAACCAAAATGGTACACAAAATTCATTTATAAAATGAATATTTAGTTTAAAACGTACGTGGAAGCATTTTACTATAAAACCAAGGTACTGCCAAAAAATATATACAAGAGTACATACTTAATGTACTTTAAAGTTGAATATTTACAGAACTGGGCGTTAAAATTGTTTCAAAAGAGTAACCCAAAAACTAGTCAAACAGGAGCCTTGCCCTTATCCTTACCGCGTCCTGCAAAAGATTAAAAAGCAGTATTTGATAAGCTACGAGAGCTTAGTGAGTATTCCAAACTAATAACATATAAACACACGTATAGAATCATATAAAGATAATACACGTATGTTAGATAATCATTGCTAACCACTAGTTCTAGACCCAGGGCAGCCACCTTTGTAACAGTACTGTATCACCTTTGAACCTTACTGCACATAGCAGTTCGGTATATATACACCTATGAATAACATTACATGTTATAATCTATTATGATAGCATACATGTTGCAGATATGATTAATAGTCTAGAAGACTCACCTTATGATATTTATGATATGTAATGATCCACGGGTAAAGACAACTCAGATAAGTAATTCATTCACCATCCTATATGAATAATATGATAAAGTGTTATAACACTTGAATACTGATCTGAAATAGGGCCTACACGGGCCGTATATCTCTACACGGGCCGTGTCCCTCATACTACACGACCTATGTTGGCTACATGGCCAGTGTCATCTACTCATGCTACACGGGCCGTGTACCTCACGTTCTACACGACCATGTAACCCTACATGGCCTAGTGACCGCCTTTGACAATCCGACAGTTCAAAATCCGCAAGTTCATACTACACGGGCCATGTACCTCTACACGGGCCGTGTATCTACTAGACATTCCGACAGTTCATCCAGAAAGTGTCGGATTTTCGCTATAATTTCGTAAAAACTCAAGGAAAACATGCTAGGAGTGTTTTCCTACACCCCTTATGATAAAGGAACATAATCAAATGATTTATAAACACTTCTAACATGATTCACCATAGAATCATACATTTAAACTCACAAAACCTCAAGAACAAGAGTTTATTCATACCTTAACAAGCAAGGTTGGATTGGATGTTTGTAACACTGAAGTTGTAGCTGTGTTTTTGGTTCTTAGATTCACCAGAGAACAATAGAGCTGCTGTGTTTATTTGGTTCTTACGAATTGTGATACTTTGACTCAAGAAGGTCAAAGTTGATCATATATATATATATATATATACTAGCATCGTACCCGCGCAATGCTACGGAGTCGAATAGTTTTTGTTTTATAATAGGCCGCTTTAAAAAATATAATGATATGTTATTCGCAAAATTCAATGTCACAAAAAAAAATTTAGCAACATGTCTCATTTTTCTTTTATTTGCATAAACTATTTTATTAATTTTAAAAATAAAATCTAAAAGACATTAAAATAAGGAAAAAAATCATATTTGTGAAATAAGGATAGAGAAGTTAATAAGATATTAGAAATTATGTTGTTATGAGTGTATAATTACGTTTGTGTGAGTGTATATTTTAATTGAATAAAAAGTTAAAGTAAATTAGGAGAGAGATTGGAATGGTTAAAGATTGAGTGGATGAGATTGGAATGGTTAAAGATTGAGTGGATGAGATTAAGTTAAATAGAATGAAGGGCCAAGATGTTGTTTTGATTGAATTTTAAGAAGTATTAAAATTAAGGAGGAGAGAGAATGTTAAATGCTTTATATAGTAGTATAGATAAGTATGGCCTATTAACACTTTGGTCCATAGACTTGTAATACTTATTTTGTTGGCGGTTTTAACCCCTCTTGTTTTATAATAACATCTAATCTCATAAAGGTAATTTATAACGCATTTATATCACTTCCTTTTACCCTTTTTACTTTAATTTTCTTTTTACTTGATCTCTACCCTATATATATATATATATATATATATATATATATATAAGTATGGCCTATTAACACTTTGGTCCCTAGACTTGTAATACTTATTTTGTTGGCGGTTTTAACCCCTCTAGTTTTATAATAACATCTAATCTCAAAACTGTAATTTATAACGCAATTATATCACTTCCTATTTAATTATTATATATAAGGATTTTCGAACCTTGGGTGTTACAACTCTTCCCTACTTGAAATGATTTCGTCCTCGAAATCAGCTGTTGAAGAGTTCTGGATAGTTCTGCATCATCTCCTGTTCAGGCTCCCATGTAAAGTCTGAGCCCTTTCTGTGTTTCCATTGAACTTTAACCAGTCCAATCTATTTATTACGTAGAGTCTTGATCTTTCTCTCAAATATAGCTATAGCTTGCTCCATATAGTTCAGTTTAGCATCAATAGTAACATCTTCCAACGGTACAATTGCAGACTCGTCTGCTAGACATTTTTTGAGGTGTGAAACATGGAAGGTGTTATGAATCTGAGACAATTCATCTGGCAATTCTAATCTGTAAGCAACCTTTTCCACACGAGCAATAATTTTGAATGGTCCAAAAAACCTTGGACCGAGTTTCCCTCTCTTTCTGAATCTGATCATGCCTTTCCACGGCGACACTTTTAACTACACATAATCTCCAACCCGAAACTCAAGTGGTGATCTACGTTTATCTGCATAACTCTTTTGTCTACTTTGGGCAGTAAGCAATCTATCTCTGATGAGTTGTATCTGTTTAGTGGTTCGTTGTACCACTTATGTGCAACCCAATTCTTTCTGACCTACTTCACCCCAGCATACCGGAGTTCTGCACTTCCTACCATATAGCATTTCATACGGTGGCATCCCAATACTAGATGATAGTTGTTGTTGTATGAAAACTCTGCTAAGGGTAAGTAAGAATCCCAGCTCCCTCCAAAATCTAAAACACATGCCCGCAGTATGTCCTCCAAGGTTTGAATAGTTCTTTCACTCTGACCATCAGTCTGAGGATGAGATGTTGTGCTGAGATGTAGTCTAGTTCTGAGATCTTCATGAAACTTACTCCAGAACCTAGAAGTAAATCTTGTGTCTCTGTCTGATACAATAGAAATGGCACGCCATGACGAGTCACAATCTCTTTCACATATATATCTGCCAGTCTTTCTGAAGGATAAGTCTCCTTGATGGGAATAAAATGAGCACTTTTAGTTAACCTGTCTACAATTACCCATATTGCATCATAACCACGTGGGGTTTTGGGTAATTTGGTAATCAGGTCCATTGTAATGTTTTCCCATTTCCAAACTGGAATTTCTAAGGGCTGTAACTTCCCGTGAGGTTTCTGATGTTCAGCTTTCACTTGTAAGCACGTAAGGCACTTTTCCACATACTTTGCTACATCACGTTTCATGCCTGGCCACCAATAATCAACTTTTAGATCCTTATACATTTTTGTCGCTCCTGGATGAATAGAAAATCTGGATTTATGAGCTTCACTAAGAAGTATCTGACGTGTGTCACCATAAATCGGTACCCAAATACGACCATAACGGGTCCAAATATCAAGACTGTCTTTAGTAAGATAGGCCACCTGCCCTTTTATTCGCTCAGAGTTATGATTCTTATCTTTGCTTGCTTCAAGCTAAGCCGTTGGTATCACATCAATAATAGGCGTAGTAACAGTAATCTTTAAAGTTTGATTCTTCACTAGAACTGTTCCTGACTTTCTTCTTAAAGCGTCAGCTACCACATTTGCTTTTCCTGGATGGTAAAGAATATCACAGTTATAATCTTTTAATAATTCCAACCTACGCCTTTGCCTCATGTTGAGACTCTTCTGATCCTTGAAATATTTCAAACTTTCATGATCAGTGTAAATAGCGAATCTCACACCATATAGATAGTGTCTCCAAATCTTAAGTGCAAACACCACCGCTGCCAACTCCAAATCATGTGTTGGGTAATTACTTTCATGTGGCTTCAACTGCCGTAAAGCATAAGCAATAACTCTACCTTTCTGCATCAATACACAACCCAATCCACTATATGAAGCATCACAAAATACCACCATATCTTCAACCCCTTTCATGTAATGCAAGAACTGGTGCCTCACATAACTTCTTTTTGAGAGTTAAGAAGGCAGACTGTTGCTCACTTCCCCACACAAATTCAGCATTCTTTTTCGTCAGTAGAGTCAAAGGAACGGCAGTTTTTGAAAAGTTCTGAATAAACCTCCTATAATAACCTGCCAATCCTAGAAAACTTCAAATTTCCGTAGGGTTCTTTGGTGGTTCCCACTTCATCACAGCATCTACCTTTGCAGGATCCACTTTGATTCTGCTTTGATTAATGAGGTGACCCAGAAACTGTACTTCCTGAATCCAAAATTCACATTTAGAGAATTTGGCATATAACTGTTCTCTCCTCAAAGTTTCCAAAACCTCCTTGAGATGTTTATCATGATCCACCGGATTCTTTGAATAAATAAGGATATCGTCAATAAACACAATCACTGATTTGTCTAGCATTGGTCTACAAACTTTGTTCATCAGATCCATAAATGCTGCTGGTGCATTCGTAAGACCAAATGGCATCACCACAAACTCAAAATTCCCGTATCGAGTTCTGAATGCGGTTTTAGGAATATCTTCCTTCTTGATCTTTAACTGATGATACCCTGACCTTAAGTCGATTTTTGAGAACCACGATGCTCCTTGTAACTGATCGAACAAGTCCTCTATTCTGGGTAAAGGATATTTGTTTTTGAAGGTCACTTTATTCAGTTCACGATAATCAATGCACATACGAAAAGTACCATCCTTCTTTTTGACAAACAGAATTGGAGCACCCCAGGGTGAACTACTGGGTCTAATAAACCCTTTGTCTAGCAGTTCCTGATGTTGCTTCATTAATTCATGCATCTCTGGTGGAGCAAGTCTGTACGGAGCCCTTGCAACTGGCGAAGCTCCCGGTATTAAATCAATTCTGAATTCAACTTGTCTATCTGGCGGTACCCCAGGTAAGTCTTCAGGAAAGACATCAGGATACTCACATACTGTTTTCACGTCTTCAAGACTCGCTTGTCTCTTTTCTAATTTTGTATCTATCACATAAGCTAAGAAAGCTGTATACCCATGCTGCAAATATTTTCGAGCTTTTAACACCGAACACACATATGACTTTCCCTTTTTATTATCACCACATATAGATAGTTTTTCCCCACTTGGGGTATGAACTTGTATCACCTTTTGCCCACACATAATGGTTGCCTGATTATAGCCTAACCAATCAATTCCAACTACTACTTGGAATTCTCTCATAGTTATGGGTATGAGTTCTATAGGAAATCTAACTATATCTATTTCTAACACATTATGTTTATACACATCTGATACAATTACAGATTTATCATCAGCTATTTCAATTTCAAGAGGAGAATCTAGCTTTTCACATATATGATTGAAATTCTAGCAGAAAGAAACAGATACGAAGGATTTGGGTACCGAAAGTAACGGAAGTCCGGAATCTCATTCTTGATGAAGCACACAAGTCGAAGTTTTTGATACATCCGGGACCCACGAAAATGTACAGGGACTTGAAAATGGATTACTGGTGGCCAGGGATGAAGAGGGATGTGGCTAAATATGTTGATAAGTGTCTTACATACCTACGAGTGAAAGCGGAGCACCAACGACCGCATGGTAAATTGCAACCGCTGGAGATACTAGTGTGGAAATGGGAGCATATCACCATGGATCTGATAACGAAACTACCAAAAAACTCAAAGAATTGCTACAAGAATCATCCGGTAATGTTTCTTACCTCACTAGGATACTGTAGGTATCCATTTTATCTTGTTTAGATGATGATAGTATGCTTTTAGAATCTGTGTTTTTGGGTTTTGGGTTTAAGAAGAACCAGAGAAAGAGAAATGCAAATATGAGTTTGAAAACTTGATGAAATGTGTTTAAATCTTGAAAGAAGTGTTTAAATGAGTAGAGAAATGTTTTGGAACAATAATGAGTTTTGAAAGAACATGATTTTGGCCATGGAGCCTGAAAGTTGAAAAATATGAACTGGCAGGGATGAGTCTCATCCCATGCGACTTTTAGAAAATAAGTCGTGTGACCCTTGACCCCCTTCACGCGAACTTCGCATGGCATCCCCTACCCCCATGCGACTTTGATGTTTTACCCCCATGCGACTCTTTGTTGAGTCATGCGACCTTGATGGTTTGAACCATGCAACTTTCACACTCTAATTCCATCCGACTCTCATTCCTTCATGCGACTTTCCCTTGAAAACACCCTCATGCGACTGTCGCATCATGCGACTGTCGCATGGAGCCTTTCATGCGACTTTCGCTTGTACCCTAAACTTACCTCATGCGACTCTCGTTACTTATGAAACACACCATGCGACTTTCAACACCATATCATGTGACTTTCACTTTAACCTATAACCCATGCGACCTTTTAAACCCTCATGCGACCCTCGCATATGCCCATGCAACTTATGATACACCATGCGACTTATGAAACTGTCATGCGACTTTCAACTGATAACCTATGCTTCATGCGACTTACACTTGATTGTGTCTCATGCGACTTATGCATTTTGATGAGAAATCCGGATGAGTTGAAATCCGACACTTGAATTCCGGATGAGTTGAAATCCGACAGTTTGATATCCGGTGATAAGAATCTGATACTTTTCATTGACGCGACGCGTCGGTTTGAGGGACGCAACGCGTCCCCGACTTTATGGACTTTAGTGAATTTCTTATTGTTACTTGCCTTGTGAGACTCGAATTTATTATATGAATAAACGAACAAGGGATTCGTGCACGATATTGATTTATTAGACCTATTGTAGGTGATGGTTGACTAGCAAGTAACCACAAGTGTACTAGTAAGCTAAGATTGAGAAAACTGAGACTGCAAGACAAGTGAGTATTCTTACTTACTATCTAAACCCTATGATGTGTGTGTTAAATGTGCTATATGCTATATGATTAATGAATGATGAATTGATGAACTGATATTCTATCATGCTATTGTTTAGACCGTTCACTTCGGTGACGGGAATGATTGGACCGTTCACTTCGGTGACAGGAATGATGGGACCGTGCACTTCGGTGGCTGGAATGATTGGAACGTTCACTTCGGTGATGGGAATGATGGGACCGTGCACTTCGGTGACGGGAATGACTAGACCGTTCACTACGGTGACGGGTATGATGGGACCGACTACTACGGTAGCAGGAATGTGGGACCGACTACTTCGGTAGCGGGAATGAAAGATGTAACAAGAATGTAAAGCAATTGATGTGATGTCTTATGGTTGAATGTAAGTAAGTGTACTTGCTAAGCTTCATGCTTACGGTTGTTGTTTAACCTTATTTTCAGGTGATAGCCACGGCAGGGCTCCAGCACGCGGTTGATAGCTCATATCTCCACAAGCTTCCTCAATGTTTTTAACTATTTTGTTTTAAGGATGTATTCAAAACAATTACATTTGAATTTATGGGTTAACACCCGGGGCTGTAATTAACTTGCACAATGTTTTATTGGTGGTGAAGTATCAAGAATACTCTTTGTTTAATTCTAAAAAAAATTGAGACGTTACACTTTTCCAGCGTGACCCGACTTCCCACATTTGTAACACGTGGGAGTACCATATCGGCATTCCCTAGGTGATGTTTCTTGCAAGTCGGGCAAACTGGGTAGGTTTTCTGCACCCCTTTCTTCTCAAACTGTTCAACCATTTGTTCTTATAAACGGGTGCAGCTTTCTCCACAGACTTCTTCTCTTTGTCTTGCCTCTTCAACTCTAACTCCCTCGCTCTGGCTACGTCCATCATGGACTTTACTGTCTGGTGTTTGCTGGCATCAATAAATTCTCTGATATTGGGTTTGAGTACCATCATGTACCGATACATCTTCATTTTCTCATTCGCCACATAATCTGGACATAAACATGCTTGTTCCCAGAATTTTTCATTGATCTCAGGAACCGTCTCTGTCGTCTGTTTCAATCTATGAAATTCATCCACAATCCTATCTATCACGGATTAAGGAACAAACTGTTCAATAACCAACTCTTTGAATTCTTCCCAGGTCATAGCTTCAATCCCGGCATAACCCCTCTGTTTGATCTCCATATCCCACCAATCCATTGCCGCACCGCGCATCTAATTGGTTGTGTATCTTACTTTGAACTCAGGTGCACAAGAACATGTATGGAATGCACCCTCTATTTCGGAGATCCACCTATGACTTATAACCGGATCCGTAGACCCATGGAACAACGGTGGTTGACATGCTGAAAAATCTCTGAATGAACACACCTTTGGAGCATCACGAATAATGACTTGTGGTTGAGGATTAAATCCTTCACCACCCGCAGCAAACCTTGTTGCGAATTCCTGCCTGATCATATCTCGGTTCTGATCTTTTATTTGTTCTACCACTTGTGTGACGATAAAAGGAATACTTTGCTCTAAAGCCTTGCCAATCTCCCTGGCAACTGTCTCTTGTACTGTAGTTTCTACCACCCTCTCATTGAGATTAGGGGCTCCTTCATTCACATTCGGTTGGACTCTCACAGGAACCTGTTCACCTGTGACACTGGTTTCTACACCTTCGGGTCTACGACTAGGACCACCCTCAGGCCTATTTGTTGCGCGAGATCCTCTTGTATTAACCATCCTGATAGTATAGATAAAGCGTTAAGGTAAATAGGTAGCTCTATCACACCATCCTCTAACGATAATGTACTCATGTATCTATCAATTCAGTATACCTTATCTCTTATTCCAAAGTATTTCTGAGCATACTAAGGCATTCTAGTTATATTTATATTCTCAGGTATACTATCTTCTTACAAGTACCCCTCACCCGATTCACAAGAATCTTCATGATTACATTAAGTTCTAACATGTATCATGTGTCTGTAATAATATGGGCCCTATATTATTCTAAACACATTACACACGTTCGATCTTAACTTTATCACAAAAAGTCTCGATTCACAGGATTAGGCCAAGTATCATCTATGCAATGTAACATAATCATATAGTTCATAAGGATTCTGCATATAACTTATCAATCTTTAACTACTCAAGTATTCATATATAATCCTCATGTAACACACATAATAGATAACAATTGTTAGTATACTCATTAAGCTGCAAGTAGCAAGCCTCCAGTTTGACAAAAAGTTTTCAAAACCATGGTTCAAGTCCAGACTGTGCTTCACACAATCCAGATCTCTCAAACCGTGGCTCTGATACCAAGTTGTAACGCCCAAATTTAAAAATAACCACAATGGTACACAAAATTTATTTATAAAATGAATATTTAGTTTAAAACGTACGTGGAAGCATTTTACTATAAAACCAAGGTACTGCCAAAAGATATATACAAGAGTACATACTTAGTGTACTTTAAAAGTTGAATATTTACAGAACTGGGCGTTAAAAATGTTTCAAAGAGTAACCCAAAAACTAACCAAACAGAAGCCTTGCCCTTATCCTTGCCGCGTCCTGCAAAAGATTAAAAAGCAGTATTTGATAAGCTACGAGGCTTATTGAGTACTCCAAACTAATAACATATAAACACACGTATAGAATCATATAAAGATAATACACGTATGTCAGATAATCATTGCTAACCACTGGTTCTAGACCCAGGGCAGCCACCTTTGTAACAGTACTGTATCACCTTTGAACCTTACTGCACATAGCAGTTCGGTATATATACACCTATGAATAACATTACATGTTATAATCTGTTATGATAGCATACATGCTGCAGATATGATTAATAGTCTAGAAGACTCACCTTATGATATTTATGATATGTAATGATCCACAGGTAAAGATAACTCAGATAAGTAATTCAATCACCGTCCTATATGAATAATATGATAAAGTGTTATAACCCTTGAATACTGATCTTAAATAGGGCCTACACGGGCCGTGTCCCTCATACTACATGACCTATGCTGGCTACATGGCCAGTGTCATCTAGTCATACTACACGGGTCGTGTTCTTTACACGGGCTGTGTACCTCATGTTCTACACGACCATGTAACCCTACATGGCCTTGTGACCGCCTTTGACAATCTGACAGTTCAAAATCTGCAAGTTCATACTACACGGGCCGTGTACGTCTACACGGGCCGTGTATCTACCAGACATTCCGACAGTTCATCCAAAAAGTGTCGGATTTTCGCTATAATTTCGTAAAAACTCAAGGAAAACATGCTAGGAGTGTTTTCCTACACCCCTTATGATAAAGGAACATAATCTAATGATTTATAAACACTTCTAACATGATTCACCATACAATCATGCATTTAAACTCACAAAACCTCAAGAACAAGAGTTTATTCATACCTTAACAAGCAAGGTTGGATCGGATGTTTGTAACACTGAAGTTGTAGCTGTGTTTTTGGTTCTTAGATTCACTAGAGAACAATAGAGCTGCTGTATTTATTTGGGTCTTAGGAATAAAACAAAATGCTCTCATCTAAAAAGTGATGAATATTTTGGATTCATCAAAAAGAAATCGATGAAGAACTAGTTTTAATCAATAAAGATGATGAACTAAGATATATATTCCGAAAAATGATCAAATAATCATACCCTTTTACCCTTTTTACTTTAATTTTCTTTTTACTTGATCTCTACCCTATATATATATAAATATATATATATATATATATATATATATAAGTATGGCCTATTAACACTTTGGTCCCTAGACTTGTAATACTTATTTTGTTGGCGGTTTTAACCCCTCTAGTTTTATAATAACATCTAATCTCAAAACTGTAATTTATAACGCAATTATATCACTTCCTATTTAATTATTATATATAAGGATTTTCGAACCTTGGGTGTTACAACTCTTCCCTACTTGAAATGATTTCGTCCTCGAAATCAGCTGTTGAAGAGTTCTGGATAGTTCTGCATCATCTCCTGTTCAGGCTCCCATGTAAAGTCTGAGCCCTTTCTGTGTTTCCATTGAACTTTAACCAGTCCAATCTATTTATTACGTAGAGTCTTGATCTTTCTCTCAAATATAGCTATAGCTTGCTCCATATAGTTCAGTTTAGCATCAATAGTAACATCTTCCAACGGTACAATTGCAGACTCGTCTGCTAGACATTTTTTGAGGTGTGAAACATGGAAGGTGTTATGAATCTGAGACAATTCATCTGGCAATTCTAATCTGTAAGCAACCTTTTCCACACGAGCAATAATTTTGAATGGTCCAAAAAACCTTGGACCGAGTTTCCCTCTCTTTCTGAATCTGATCATGCCTTTCCACGGCGACACTTTTAACTACACATAATCTCCAACCCGAAACTCAAGTGGTGATCTACGTTTATCTGCATAACTCTTTTGTCTACTTTGGGCAGTAAGCAATCTATCTCTGATGAGTTGTATCTGTTTAGTGGTTCGTTGTACCACTTATGTGCAACCCAATTCTTTCTGACCTACTTCACCCCAGCATACCGGAGTTCTGCACTTCCTACCATATAGCATTTCATACGGTGGCATCCCAATACTAGATGATAGTTGTTGTTGTATGAAAACTCTGCTAAGGGTAAGTAAGAATCCCAGCTCCCTCCAAAATCTAAAACACATGCCCGCAGTATGTCCTCCAAGGTTTGAATAGTTCTTTCACTCTGACCATCAGTCTGAGGATGAGATGTTGTGCTGAGATGTAGTCTAGTTCTGAGATCTTCGTGAAACTTACTCCAGAACCTAGAAGTAAATCTTGTGTCTCTGTCTGATACAATAGAAATGGCACGCCATGACGAGTCACAATCTCTTTCACATATATATCTGCCAGTCTTTCTGAAGGATAAGTCTCCTTGATGGGAATAAAATGAGCACTTTTAGTTAACCTGTCTACAATTACCCATATTGCATCATAACCACGTGGGGTTTTGGGTAATTTGGTAATCAGGTCCATTGTAATGTTTTCCCATTTCCAAACTGGAATTTCTAAGGGCTGTAACTTCCCGTGAGGTTTCTGATGTTCAGCTTTCACTTGTAAGCACGTAAGGCACTTTTCCACATACTTTGCTACATCACGTTTCATGCCTGGCCACCAATAATCAACTTTTAGATCCTTATACATTTTTGTCGCTCCTGGATGAATAGAAAATCTGGATTTATGAGCTTCACTAAGAAGTATCTGACGTGTGTCACCATAAATCGGTACCCAAATACGACCATAACGGGTCCAAATATCAAGACTGTCTTTAGTAAGATAGGCCACCTGCCCTTTTATTCGCTCAGAGTTATGATTCTTATCTTTGCTTGCTTCAAGCTAAGCCGTTGGTATCACATCAATAATAGGCGTAGTAACAGTAATCTTTAAAGTTTGATTCTTCACTAGAACTGTTCCTGACTTTCTTCTTAAAGCGTCAGCTACCACATTTGCTTTTCCTGGATGGTAAAGAATATCACAGTTATAATCTTTTAATAATTCCAACCTACGCCTTTGCCTCATGTTGAGACTCTTCTGATCCTTGAAATATTTCAAACTTTCATGATCAGTGTAAATAGCGAATCTCACACCATATAGATAGTGTCTCCAAATCTTAAGTGCAAACACCACCGCTGCCAACTCCAAATCATGTGTTGGGTAATTACTTTCATGTGGCTTCAACTGCCGTAAAGCATAAGCAATAACTCTACCTTTCTGCATCAATACACAACCCAATCCACTATATGAAGCATCACAAAATACCACCATATCTTCAACCCCTTTCATGTAATGCAAGAACTGGTGCCTCACATAACTTCTTTTTGAGAGTTAAGAAGGCAGACTGTTGCTCACTTCCCCACACAAATTCAGCATTCTTTTTCGTCAGTAGAGTCAAAGGAACGGCAGTTTTTGAAAAGTTCTGAATAAACCTCCTGTAATAACTTGCCAATCCTAGAAAACTTCAAATTTCCGTAGGGTTCTTTGGTGGTTCCCACTTCATCACAGCATCTACCTTTGCAGGATCCACTTTGATTTTGCTTTGATTAATGAGGTGACCCAGAAACTGTGCTTCCTGAATCCAAAATTCACATTTAGAGAATTTGGCATATAATTGTTCTCTCCTCAAAGTTTCCAAAACCTCCTTGAGATGTTTATCATGATCCACCGGATTCTTTGAATAAATAAGGATATCGTCAATAAACACAATCACTGATTTGTCTAGCATTGGTCTACAAACTCTGTTCATCAGATCCATAAATGTTGTTGGTGCATTCGTAAGACCAAATGGCATCACCACAAACTCAAAATGCCCGTATCGAGTTCTGAACGCGGTTTTAGGAATATCTTCCTTCTTGATCTTTAATTGATGATACCCTGACCTTAAGTCGATTTTTGAGAACCACGATGCTCCTTGTAACTGATCGAACAAGTCGTCTATTCTGGGTAAAGGATATTTGTTTTTGAAGGTCACTTTATTCAGTTCACGATAATCAATGCACATACGTAAAGTACCATCCTTCTTTTTGACAAACAGAATTGGAGCACCCCAGGGTGAACTACTGGGTCTAATAAACCCTTTGTCTTGCAGTTCCCGAAGTTGCTTCATTAATTCATGCATCTCTGGTGGAGCAAGTCTGTACGGAGCCCTTGCAACTGGCGAAGCTCCCGGTATTAAATCGATTCTGAATTCAACTTGTCTATCTGGCGGTACCCCAGGTAAGTCTTCAGGAAAGACATCAGGATACTCACATACTGTTTTCACATCTTCAAGACTCGCTTGTCTCTTTTCTAATTTTGTATCTATCACATGAGCTAAGAAAGTTGTATACCCATGCTACAAATATTTTCGAGCTTTTGACACCGAACACACATATGACTTTCCCTTTTTATTATCACCACATATAGATTGTTCTTCCCCACTTGGGGTATGAACTCGTATCACCTTTTGCCCACACATAATGGTAGCCTGATTATAGCCTAACCAATCCATTCCAACTACTACTTGGAATTCTCTCATAGTTATGGTAATGAGTTCTATAGGAAATCTAACTGTATCTATTTCTAACACATTATGTTTATACACATCAGATACAATTACAGATTAATCATCGGCTATTTCAACTTCAAGAGGAGAATCTAGCTTTTCACATATATGATTGAAATTCTAGCAGAAAGAAACAGATACGAAGGATTTACTTGCACCAGAATCAAATAGCACAAGAGCAGGCAATTTGTTGACAAGATATGTACCTGTAACTACGTCAGGTTCGGTTTTAGCTTCCTCAGCTGTAAGCTGAAAAGCTCTCCCTTTGGGTTTCTGAGCATCCTCTTTCTTTACTTCTTTTTTCCTGAACATCGTGGTGGACGTAAGGCTGGAGTAGGTTTGATTCCCGCCGACGGTGCATTTGATGATAGTTTCGCGCACTCTGACTTCTCATGGCCCGGCTAATAACAGTTAAAACACACACGCAGTGGTGTTCTACAATATTTTTGTAATACCCGAACTTCGAAAATAAATAAAGGAAATATTTGTTGAGAAATAATATTGTGTATTGTAGTGAAAATATATATTAAATAATTATGTTGGGCTTGAATGAATGAAATAGGAAATGGGCTAGACTATTATGTATTGTTGAATTTTGTTCTTGGGCCAACCTATGAGTGATGTGGGCTTAGGCCTTTTTGGATATATATATATATATATATATATATATACAAGATTAGGCCACAGCCCCCAATACCTTTCAAAGAGTGTCACTATTACATTGAGAGAAAGTGTAGTGTGTGTTTGTGTATGCTTAAACCCCACGAAAAACAAGGAAGGAGGTGAGAGAATCATCAGGGAAAACTCAAAGAATTGCTACAAAAATTATCATCCGGTAATGTTTCTAACCTCACTAGGATACTGTAGGTATCCATTTTATCTTGTTTAGATGATGATAGTATGCTTTTAGAATCTGGGCTTTTGGGTTTTGGGTTTAAGAAGAACCAGAGAAAGAAAAATGCAAATATGAGTTTGAAAACTTGATGAAATGTGTTTAAATTAGTGGAGAAATGTTTTGGAACAATAATGATATGATTTGGTTGAGTTTTGAAAGAACATGATTTTGGCCATGGAGCCTGAAAGTTGAAAAAGATGAACTGGCAGGGATGAGTCTCATCCCATGCGACTTTTAGAAAATAAGTCATGCGACCCTTGACCCCCCTTCATGCGACCTTCGCATGGAATCCCCTACCCCCATGCCACTTTGATGTTTTACCCCCATGCGACTCTTTGTTGAGTCATGTGACCTTGATGGTTTGAACCATGCGACTTTCACACTCTAATTCCATCCGACTCTCATTCCTTCATGCGACTTTCCCTTGAAAACACCCTCATGCGACTGTCGCATCATGCGACTGTCGCATGGAGCCTTTCATGCGACTTTCGCTTGTACCCTAAACTTACCTCATGCGACTTTCGTTACTTAAAAAACACACCATGAGAGTTTCAACACCATACCATGTGACTATCACTTTACCCTATAACCCATGCGACCTTTTAAACCCTCATGCGACCCTCGCATATACCCATGCAACTTATGATACACCATGCGACTTATGAAACTGTCATGCGACTTTCAACTGATAACATATGCTTCATGCGACTTACACTTGATTTTGTCTCATGCGACTTATGCATTTTGATGAGAAATCCGGATGAGTTGAAATCCGACACTTGAATTCCGGATGAGTTGAAATCCGACAGTTTGATATCCGGTGACAAGAATCCGATACTTTTCTTTGACGCGACGCGTCGGTTTGAGGGACGCGACGCGTCCCCGACTTTATGGACTTTAGTGAATTTCTTATTGTTACTTGCCTTGTGAGGCTCAAATGTATTATATGAATAAACGAACAAGGGATTCTCGCACGGTATTGATTTATTAGACCTATTGTAGGTGACTGTTGACTAGCAAGTAACCACAAGTGTACTAGTAAGCTAAGATTGAGAAAACTGAGACTGCAAGACAGGTGAGTATTCTTACTTACTATCTAAACCCTATGATGTGTGTGTTAAATGTGCTATATGCTATATGATTAATGAATGATGAATTGATGAAATGATGAAATGAGGAATTGATGAACTGATATTGTATCATGCTATTGTTTAGACCGTTCACTTCGGTGACGGGAATGTTGGATCGTTCACTTCGGTGACGGGAATGATTGGACCGTTCACTTCGGTGACGGGAATGATGGGACCGTGCACTTCGGTGACGGGAATGACTAGACCGTTCACTACGGTGACGGGTATGATGGGACCGACTACTACGGTAGCGGGAATGTGGGACCGACTACTTCGGTAGCGGGAATGAAAGATGTAACAAGAATGTAAAGCAATTGATGTGATGTCTTATGGTTGATTGTAAGTAAGTGTACTCGCTAAGCGTCGTGCTTACGGTTGTTGTTTAACCTTCTTTTCAGGTGATGGCCACGACGGGGCTCCAGCACGTGGTTGATAGCTCATATCTCCACAAGCTTCTACAATGTTTTTAACTATTTTGTTTTAAGGATGTATTCAAAACAATTACATTTGAATTTATGGGTTAACACCCGGGGATGTAATTAACTTGCACAATGTTTTATTGGTGGTGAATTATCAAGCATACTCTTTGTTTAATTGTAAAAAAAAATTTGGGACGTTACAACTTGGTATTAGAGCCTTTGTTTAAGAGATTCGAATACGTTCCCGCGTGTTTGAAGTTGAACCTTGGTTCATGAAAGATTTTTAAACAAAGTTTTGAAACTTTTTAAAGTGATAAATGTTATGATGAGCTATCAGTTGGAGCTAGTCCGAGTGGTCACACGCGAGTACAAGGTATGAGTTTATGAAACGATGATCATGATTATTTGATATGTTGAAATTATGATATAAGGACTATGATGACTGAGACTTTGCAATGTAATTGCCTTAGTAGAATCAGAATAGAATGACATGTTAAGTTCTTACATGACAACTGATTATATGCTTGATGAGATGATTGATACATGGCCCAAGCCAGTGAATCGGGATTCCTAGTGGTAATGAACAGATCCAATACGTGTAGCGTGTTTGTAATAATAGGGCCCATATTATTATTTGCACACAACACTTGCTGAAACTTGTCAAAATCTGGGGAATCTTGTGAATCCGGTGAGGGGTACTTGTAAAGATAAGATATCTGTAGCTAGGGTGCCTTATAATGACTAGGGTTGCCTGATAGCTGTACTTGTGACATGAAATATGTGAAACATGAACTTATGTAGTGATGAGGACTGTGTGGCAATGCCGCCTTTTAATTAAGTACATTGTCTATACATCGAGTATGGTGACTACAAGAAATCGATCTGTGATACCGACGGGTTTTGAGAACCCACCTGATGGTGAAAATGCAAGTGTGACGGGAGAGAGTGACCCCGTGCACATCCAATCCTGAATCAGACTGAGAATGTGAATCCGGGAAATGTTGAACCAGAAAATGTGATGAATGATGAGGAATATGAGAATGAGACGATGACTGAGTTGGTGACTACTGTGGTCACCAACACACTGAAGGAACTACTGCCCAAGATCGTGGAGGATCTGAAACAGGATATGGGCGTGATGATGGATCAAAAGCTGGGAGCCCTATGGGCTGCAAAGGAAGCTACCGCGATTGTGGTTGTCGCTCAACCGGTACCACCAACTGCAAATCAAGTGATCCCCGGAGGGAATTTCCGGGATTTCTCGGCGTGTCATCCGCCTGTTTTTGATGGAGTACCGGACCCGGTGCGGAGCACCCGCTGGGTCTCGGCAATAGAAGGAGCGTTCTTTACCAGCCATTGTGCTGAGGATTCGAAGGTGTGGTTCGCTTCTAATTTTCTGAGAGGAGCGGCCAAGGACTGGTGGAATCTACTGAGGAAGATGAAAGGTGGAGCTATCGCCAGTTTGAAATGGGAAGAGTTTACGAAATTTTTCTTTGAGGAGTATGCTCCAAAGGTTGAGATGGAGCGAGTGATGGATGAGTTTATGAAACTCAAGCAAACTACTAAGATGGTTAATCAGATAACCGCGACATTCAAGGAAAAGCTGCTGTACTGTCCGTCTTACGCAAATGATGAGAGACTGTAGATACACAGGTACACGCAGATGCTGAGGGAGGATATTCAGGAATTCGTATCGAACGGCCAGTATGCTACACTGGACCAGCTGGTTGAGGGAGCAAGAAAAAGGGAACTTTATCTGATGAAAAGAAACAAAAAGAAGTCTGCGGATCGGGCTACTCTGGGAGGGAACGCAAGTAAGCAACCCTTCAAGAAACTGAATGTTGGAAATATGAGGCCTGCTGTGAAGAATCCGGGGGCTCGATGTGGGAAGTGTGGTAAGGGGCACGTTGGAGAGTGCCGAGCTGGAACTGTCAACTGCTTTGTATGTGGAAAGAGTGGGCACTACGGGAAGGACTGTAGGGTCCATCTGAATGTGTGTTTTAAATGCAACAAACCAGGGCACCGCATGGCAGAGTGCCCAGAGGCACCTGGAGGAAGTGGGACACCCGCTTGGCAACCACCTCTCCGAATCATCGAGGGGGTAAGGGAAAGAAGCCCGAGGTTTCGAAGCCTCGGGGTCGGGCATTCCAGATGACCGTGGAGGAAGCAAAGAAAGAGCCTGACGTGATTGCAGGTACATTTATTGTTAACTCTCTACCTGCACTCGTATTTTTTGATTCCGGGGCGAGTAAGTCTTTTGTATCTTCTACTTTTTGTAATAAGTTTGTAATAGCACCAGTGAAGCTAGAAACACCGTTAGAAGTAGAGATAGCCGATGATAAGGCTTTGTGTGTTACCTTGGTCTATAGGGATAATGTAATAGTGATAGACGATGTACGGTTTACGATAGATTTGCTACCGACTCCGATGAGAGAGTTCCAAGTAATTGTGGGATGGATTGGCTGGGGCGTCACCAGGCCAACATCTTGTGTAAACAGGGGATCATACGGATCCAGAGTCCAAGTGGGGGAGAAATCTCCATCTACGGCAAACGACAGAATGGATTGACGGCATGCTGCATCGTGACTAAAGCGGCAAAGTATCTACGTAAGGACTGCACGGCCTTCATAGCTCATGTGGTCGACTCGAGAATGGAGAAGAAGAAGCTGAGAGTGTTGGACGTACCTGTGGTATGTGAGTACCCGGAAGTGTTTCCGGAGGAATTGCCGGGGGTTCCGCCAGATAGGCAAGTGGAGTTCCGAATAGACCTAGTGCCGGGAGTGGCGCCTATCGCAAAGGCACCGTACCTCCTAGCACCGCCAGAAATGCAAGAGCTGATGTCACAACTTCAGGAACTTCTTGATAAGGACTTTATACGCCCGAGTAGCTCACCGTGGGGAGCACCAATCCTTTTCGTGAAAAAGAAGGATGGAACCTTCAGGATGTGTATAGATTATCGCGAACTCAACAAGGTGACAATCAAGAATCGTTATCTGCTGCCAAGGATCGGCGACTTGTTCGACCAGCTGCAAGGAGCGGCCTGTTTTTCGAAGATAGACCCGCGATCGGGATATCATCAACTCAAGGTCCGGGAGGAGGATATAGCCAAGAAAGCTTTTCGCACGCGCTATGGGCACTTTGAGTTCGTCGTCATGCCTTTTGGTCTTACAAATGCGCCGGCAGCATTCATGGATTTGATGAACCGAGTCTGTAGGCCAATGCTTGATAAGTCTGTGATCGTATTCATCGATGACATTTTGGTTTACTCAAAGACGGAGGCCGAGCACGAGCTACACCTACGGGAAGTACTTGAGACCTTGAAAAAGGAAATCTTTACGCAAAGTTTTCCAAGTGCGAGTTTTGGTTGCCAGAAGTTCAGTTTCTTGGGCACCTGGTTAACCGAGAGGGAATCAAAGTCGACCCCGCCAAGATCGAGGCTGTGATGAAATGGGGAACACCGAAGAGTCCTACGGAGATTCGAAGTTTTCTAGGTTTGGCCGGGTACTACAGGAGGTTTATCAAGGATTTCTCAAAGATAGCCGTACCACTAACCAAGCTGACAAAGAAAAGTGTTCGTTCGATTGGGGAGAAGAGCAGCAGAAAGCGTTTGAAACTCTGCGAGGCAAGTTGTGTGAAGCCCCGATATTAGCCTTACCAGAGGGGATGGAGGATTTGGTAGTCTATTGCGATGCATCCCATGTGGGACTTGGCTGTGTTTTGATGCAAAGAGGGAAGGTGATTGCCTACGCCTCCCGACAACTGAAACCGCACGAATGCAACTACCCGACTCATGACTTGGAGTTAGCCGCTGTGGTGTTCGCACTGAAACTGTGGAGACATTATTTGTATGGAGACAAGTGTACGATATATACGGATCATAAGAGTTTGAAGTATTTCGCGGATCAAAAGAACCTGAACATGCGCCAGTGGAGATGGCTAGACCTGGTCAAGGACTACGATTGTGAAATCTTGTATCACCTGGGGAGGGCTAACGTTGTAGCAGACGCGCTAAGCCGTAAGGCAAACCATGCATAGTTGAACGTGAAATGTTTAAGGATGACGGTTACGACTTCGCTGTTTGAGTCGATTTCAGCTGCCCAGAGTGAAGCAGTCAGAGAAGAAAATCAGAAAACCGAGAGGGTAAAGGAGCAGATGACATTGATGGTGAAGGATAGCTGCGGGTTGTGGACCTGATACGGACGGATTTGGGTACCGAAAGTAACGGAAGTCCGGAATCTCATTCTTGGTGAAGCGCATAAGTCGAAGTTTTCGATACATCCGGGACCCACGAAAATGTACAGGGACTTGAAAATGGATTACTGGTGGCCAGGGATGAAGAGGGATGTGGCTAAATATGTTGAGAAGTGTCTTACATGCCTACGAGTGAAAGCGGAGCACCAACGACCGCATGGTAAATTGCAACCGCTGGAGATACTAGTGTGGAAATGGGAGCATATCACCATGGATCTGATAACGAAACTACCGAAAACACCAAGGAATTATGATGCAATCTGGGTAGTGGTTGATCGGCTAACGAAAAGTGCTCACTTCATACCGATCCGAGAAGCCAATTCGGCTGAGAGATTGGCTGATATTTATGTGAAAGAAATCGTTTCGAGGCACGGAGTGCCAGTAACCATTATCTCTGACAAGGATGTACGATTCACATCCTGATTTTGGAATAAGTTTCATGAGGATTTGGGAACAAGGGTAAACTTGAGTACTGCATATCACCCTCAAACTGATGGGAAAAGTGAACGAACCATCCAGACATTGGAGGATATGCTTCGAGCGTGTGTAATTAATTTCGGGGGAAGCTGGGATTTGTACTTACCCCTAGCAGAATTTTCGTATAACAATAGCTACCATGCGAGCATTGGTATGCCACCGTACGAGATGTTATACGGTAGGAAATGTAGAACCCCGATCTGTTGGGGTGAGGTTGGCTAGAAAGAGCTTGGGAACACAGAAATAGTGCAGAGGACCTCAGAATATGTGCAACAAGTCCGTGAACGACTTAAAGCGGCTTAGAGCCGAAAGAAAAGCTATGCGGATAAACAAAGATCAGAGCTCGAATTTCAAGTTGGTGATCATGTGTTGCTGAAAGTATCTCCCTGGAAGGGAGTGATCCGATTCAGGAAACGTGGAAAACTAAACCCGAGATTTATTGGGCCCTTCAATTTTATAGCAAGAGTTAGCAAGGTAGCTTATCGTCTGGAGCAACCCGAAGAATTGTCAAAAATACACAGCACGTTCCATGTATCTCACCTAAGGAAGTGTTTGACCGATGAGTCGGCGTTTGTACCATTGGGGGATATTACTATAGATGAGGGATTGAATTACATCGAGAGGCCGGTTGCGATCCTCGAAAGAAAGATCAAACGATTACGCAACAGAGAAGTGGGAATGGTAAAAGTGCAGTGGGAGCACCGTAAGGGTTCAGAGTGGACGTGGGAGTCCGAGGAAGAAATGAAAAAGAACTACCCCGCAATGTTCGAGTGAAGATTTCGAGGATGAAATCGTGTTTAAGTGAGGGAGAGTTGTTATACCCGAACTTCGAAAATAAATAAAGGAAATATTTGTTGAGAAATAATATTGTGTATTGGAGTGCAAATACATATTAAATAATTATGTTGGGCTTGAATGAATGAAATAGGAAATGGGCTACACTATTATGTATTGTTGAATTTTGTTCTTGGGCCAACCTATGAGTGATGTGGGCTTAGGCCTTTTTGGATATATATATATATACAAGATTAGGGCACAGCCCCCAATACCTTTCAAAGAGTGTCACTGTTACATTGAGAGAAAGTGTAGTGTGTGTTTGTGTGTGTTTAAACCCCACGAGAAACAAGGAAGGAGGTGCAAGAATCATCTGGGAAAAACTCAAAGAATTGCTACAAGAATCATCCGGTAATGTTTCTTACCTCACTAGGATACTGTAGGTATCCATTTTATCTTGTTTAGATGATGATAGTATGCTTTTAGAATCTGGGTTTTCGGGTTTTGGGTTTAAGAAGAACCAGAGAAAGAGAAATGCAAATATGAGTTTGAAAACTTGATGAAATGTGTTTAAATCTTGAAAGAAGTGTTTAAATGAGTGCAGAAATGTTTTGGAACAATAATGAGTTTTGAAAGAACATGATTTTGGCCATGCAGCCTGAAAGTTGAAAAATATGAACTAGCAAGGATTAGTCTCATCCCATGCGACTTTTAGAAAATAAGTCGTGCGACCCTTGACCCCCTTCATGCGACCTTCGCATGGCATCCCCTACCCCCATGCGACTTTGATGTTTTACCCCCATGCGACTCTTTGTTGAGTCATGCGACCTTGATGGTTTGAACCATGCAACTTTCACACTCTAATTCCATCCGACTCTCATTCCTTCATGCGACTTTCCCTTGAAAACACCCTTATGCGACTGTCGCATGGAGCCTTTCATGCGACTTTCGCTTGTACCCTAAACTTACCTCATGCGACTTTCGTTACTTATGAAACACACCATGCAACTTTCAACACCATATCATGTGACTTTCACTTTAACCTATACCCCATGCGACCTTTTAAACCCTCATGCGACCCTCGCATATGCCCATGCAACTTATGATACACCATGCGACTTATGAAACTCTCATGCGACTTTCAACTGATAACCTATGCTTCATGCGAGTTACACTTGATTGTGTCTCATGCGACTTATGCATTTTGATGAGAAATCCGGATGAGTTGAAATCCGACACTTGAATTCCGGATGAGTTGAAATCCGACAGTTTGATATCCGGTGATAAGAATCCGATACTTTTCATTGACGCGACGCGTCGGTTTGAGGGACGCGACGCGTCCCCGACTTTATGGACTTTAGTGAATTTCTTATTGTTACTTGCCTTGTGAGGCTCGAATTTATTATATGAATAAACGAACAAGGGATTCGTGCACGGTATTGATTTATTAGACCTATTGTAAGTGACGGTTGACTAGCAAGTAACCACAAGTGTACTAGTAAGCTAAGATTGAGAAAACTGAGACTGCAAGACAGGTGAGTATTCTTACTTACTATCTAAACCCTATGATGTGTGTGTTAAATGTGCTATATGCTATATGATTAATGAATGATGAATTGATGAAATGATGAAATGATGAAATGATGAACTGATATTGTATCATGCTATTGTTTAGACCGTTCACTTCGGTGACGGGAATGTTGGACCGCTCACTTCGGTGACGGGAATGATTGGACCGTTCACTTCGGTGACGGGAATGATGGGACCGTGCACTTCGGTGGTGGGAATGATTGGAACGTTCACTTCGGTGACGGGAATGATAGGACCGTGCACTTCGGTGACGGGAATGACTAGACCATTCACTATGGTGACAGGTATGATGGGACCGACTACTACCGTAGCAGGAATGTGGGACCGACTACTTTGGTAGCGGGAATGAAAGATGTAACAAGAATGTAAAGCAATTGATGTGATTTCTTATGGTTGATTGTAAATAAGTGTACTCGCTAAGCTTCATGCTTACGGTTGTTGTTTAACCTTCTTTTCAGGTGATGCCCACGGCGGGGCTCCAGCACGCGGTTGATAGCTCATATCTCCACAAGCTTCCGCAATGTTTTTAACTATTTTGTTTTAACGATGTATTCAAAACAATTACATTTGAATTTATGGGTTAACACCCGGCGCTGTAATTAACTTGCACAATGTTTTATTGGTGGTGAAGTATCAAGAATACTCTTTGTTTAATTGTAAAAAAAAATTTGGGACGTTACACTTTTTCTGCGTGACCCGACTTCCCACATTTGTAACACGTGGGAGTACCATATCGGCATTCCCCAGGTGATGTTTCTTGCAAGTCGGGCAAACTGGGTAGGTTTTCTGCCCCTTTTTCTTATCAAACTGTTCAACCTTTTGTTTCTTATAAACGGGTGCAGCTTTCTCCACAGACTTCTTCTCTTTGTCTTGCCTCTCCAACTCTAACTCCCTCGCTCTGGCTGCGTCCATCATGGACTTTACTGTCTGGTGTTTGCTGGCGTCAATAAATTCTCTTATATTGGGTTTGAGTACCATCATGTACCGATACATCTTCATTTTCTCATTCGCCACATAATCTGGACAAAAACGTGCTTGTTCCCAGAATTTTGCATTGATCTCAGGAACCGTCTCTGTCGTCTGTTTCAATCTATGAAATTCATCCACAATCCTATCTATCTCGGATTGAGGAACAAACTGTTCAATAACCAACTCTTTGAATTCTTCCCAGGTCATAGCTTCAATCCCGGCATAACCCCTCTGTTTGATCTCCATATCCCACAAATCCTTTGCCGCACCGCGCATCTGATTGGTTGCGTATCTTACTTTGAACTCAGGTGCACAAGAACATGTATGGAATGCACCATCTATTTCGGAGATCCACCCATGACTTATAACCGGATCCGTAGACCCATGGAACAACGGTGGTTGACATGCTGAAAAATCTCTGAATGAACACACCTTTGGAGCATCACGAATAATGACTTGTGGTTGAGGATTAAATCCTTCACCACCGGCAGCGAACCTTGTTGCGAATTCGTGCCTGATCATATCTCGGTTCTGATCTTTTATTTGTTCTACCACTTGTGTGACGATAAAAGGAATACTTTGCTCTAAAGCCTTGCCAATCTCCCTGGCAATTGTCTCTTGTACTATAGTTTCTACCACCCTCTCATTGAGATTAGGGGCTCCTTCATTCACATTCGGTTGGACTCTCACAGGAACCTGTTCACCTGTGACAATGGTTTCTACACCTTCGGGTCTACGACTAAGACCACCCTCACGCCTATTTGTTGCGCGAGATCCTCTTGTATTAACCATCCTGATAGTATAGATAAAGCGTTAAGGTAAATAGGTAGCTCTATCACACCATCCTCTAACGATAATCTACTCATGTATCTATCAATTCAGTATACCTTATCTCTTATTCCAAAGTATTTCTGAGCATACTAAGGCATTCTAGTTATATTTATATTCTCAGGTATACTATCTTCTTACAAGTACCCCTCACCCGATTCACAAGAATCTTCATGATTACATTAAGTTCTAACATGTATCATGTGTCTGTAATAATATGGGCCCTATATTATTCTAAACACATTACACACGTTCGATCTTAACTTTATCACAAAAAGTTTCGATTCACAGGATTAGGCCAAGTATCATATATGCAATGTAACATAATCATATAGTTCATAAGGATTCTGCATATAACATATCAATCTTTAACTACTCAAGTATTCATATATAATCCTCATGTAACACACATAATAGATAACAATTGTTAGTATACTCATTAAGCTGCAAGTAGCAAGCCTCCAGTTTGACAAAAAGTTTTCAAAACCATGGTTCAAGTCCAGACTATGCTTCACACAATTCAGATCTCTCAAACCGTGGCTCTGATACCAAGTTGTAACACCCCAAAATTAAAAATAACCACAATGGTACACAAAATTCATTTATAAAATGAATATTTAGTTTAAAACGTACGCGGAAGCATTTTACTATAAAACCAAGGTACTGCCAAAAGATATATACAAGAGCACATACTTAGTGTACTTTAAAAGTTGAATATTTACAGAACTGAGCGTTAAAATTGTTTCAAAAGAGTAACCCAAAAACTAGCCAAACAGGAGCCTTGCCCTTATCCTTGTCGCGTCCTGCAAAAGATTAAAAAGCAGTATTTGATAAGCTACGAGAGCTTAGTGAGTACTCCAAACTAATAACATATAAACACACGTATAGAATCATATAAAGATAATACACGTATGTCAGATAATCATTGCTAACCACTGGTTCTAGACCCAGGGCAGCCACCTTTGTAACAGTACTGTATCACCTTTAAACCTTACTTCACATAGTAGTTCGGTATATATACACATATGAATAACATTACATGTTATAATCTGTTATGATAGCATACATGCTGCAGACATGATTAATAGTCTAGAAGACTCACCTTATGATATTTATGATATGTAATGATCCACAGGTAAGGATAACTCAGATAAGTAATTCAATCACCGTCCTATATGAATAATATGATAAAGTGTTATAACACTTGAATACTGATTTGAAATAGGGCCTACAGGGGCCGTATATCTCTACACGGGCCGTGTCCCTCATACTACACGACCTATGCTGGCTACATGGCCAGTGTCATCTAGTCATACTACATGGGCCGTGTTCTGTACACGGGCCGTGTACCTCATGTTCTACACGATCATGTAACCCTACATGGCCTTGTGACCGCCTTTGACAATCCGACAGTTCAAAATCCGCAAGTTCATACTACACGGGCCGTGTATCTACCAGACATTCCGACAGTTCATCCAAAAAGTGTCGGATTTTTGCTATAATTTCGTAAAAACTCAAGGAAAACATGCTAGGAGTGTTTTCCTACACCCCTTATGATAAAGGAACATAATCTAATGATTTATAAACACTTCTAACATGATTCACCATAGAATCATGCATTTAAACTCACAAAACCTCAAGAACAAGAGTTTATTCATACCTTAACAAACAAGGTTGGATTGGATGTTTGTAACACTGAAGTTGTAGCTGTGTTTTTGGTTCTTAGATTCGCTAGAGAACAATAGAGCTGCTGTGTTTATTTGGTTCTTAGGAATTGTGATACTTTGACTCAAGAAGGTCAAAGTTGATCATATATATATATATATATATAAGTATGGCCTATTAACATTTTGGTCCCTAGACTTGTAATACTTATTTTGTTGGCGGTTTTAACCCCTCTAGTTTTATAATAACATCTAATCTCATAACAATAATTTATATAGCAATTATATCACTTCCTATTTAATTATTAAATATAAGGATTTTCGAACCTTGGGTTTTACACCATCTCCCACTGAATGTAGATTGGATAACTTCGAACTATAAGATAGACAAGCAAAGAACCTTTCTAGTCATATCTTAATAAGTGCTAAGTAGACCATCAATTGAATTTAGATTTGAGGACCTTGTCAACATGGTGAATGTTCCAACAAATCAGACATACATTCTTGACCTGTCTTAAACCGGATCATTATTAATAATATCTGGTTCCCTACACCATGACACCATATACCAATGTGTCTTAGTAGGGTATGAATTGTGAGACACTTCCACAACTCACTATATGGTCATTCAATATAGATAGAAAGTATATTCGCATCTCAACTAGATCTAAGTATCTTGATCTATATGCCCTATTGATTCTGAAAGTCATTTTGGCTAATTCTGAACACCAACAAGGTTTCAGACATATACCTAAACTAGTAAACATCTCACAACTACTACCATCATGGTAGTGAGGATGAAGTTTCTCTTTCGTTATTCTTTGTGATGTGCTTGAACGGATTATCCATAAAAGTGTGATCAATATCCAACAAGCCTTCAACCCTCTCACTAACTCCGGTGAAGGATCTCATAATTATCTTAGCCTAATAAAAAAGATCAGCATCAAACGTTTAGCCCGAGGCTAAACTATCCCGAGATCCCAACCACATGGATCTAGGTGATATATTTCTTGTTTATGTGGTAAAGTTGACTATCTCACAAAGATAACTTATCCAAACTGTTTTCGATTCAGAATCAGTTATTCATGAATATCCTATTACTTATAACAAAACTTTGTGTATGCTTTGACATGGATAATTTTTGAATATAACAAATATACAACAAATTTTCATAACAAATTTCATTTTTAAGAATAAACTCATCGTCATCAAATGTATAGTTGTGTGTCACGCAGGGCAAAACAACACATAAGCTATGACATGAATAAACTTTGAACAAACAATGCTAAAAAGGTTTTACATCAATTCTTAAAACTTCAAAACTATATCCATCGTCTTCAAAGACAAGCATACAAAGACATGTTACTTGCCACGCAGGGCAATAAAATAAAGTAATAAATAAACCGGCGACAAAAGCGAGATCAAGTCACCTTATTTTCTCTTAGAGGACAATCACCTTGGTTTCCTCATCCGAGATCCGGTTCTTCATGCTTTTCTTTCTTCCATCAAGAACCTACACTTTGCAACAAAATAAATTTGTGACAAACGTGAGTCAATCAGCCCGGGTCAACAACCCAGCTTATAGAAGAATAGCAATGAATCATGAACGTACCTAAAGAAGGAAAATTAACTTTCTCTTTCCTTAGAAGTTTTATATCCTCTCGGCACGTAGGGCAGGCTTGACGGCCCCAATTTCCAAATCTTCCATAGAAGTAGCAAACCACCTTTTCTTGAGTCTCTTCTTGAGGCACATTTTCTATGTCCTTCGACTCAATTTCAAGGATAGGCTTGGAAGCTCCAATCTTTCCTTTTAGGGTCGATTTCTTCTTCCTTTTCTTTTGTTTCTTTAAACCCAAGACAGGAATGGATGAGGTGGAATTATGTTTGGCCATGTCAGACTCCGTAGACTTCAACATGCCATGCAACTCACTTAAGGATTTCTCCATTCCTTGCATATGATAGTTTATGACAAACTGATCATATGATGCGGGCAGGGACTGGAGTACAATATCCACAGCGAGCTCCCTCCCAACAGGAAATCCTAACCTCTCCATTTGGTCCATGTTCACCTTCATCTTGAGGACGTGGAGACTTACATTCCCGCCTTCCTGCATCCTACAACCGACTAGGCTTTTAACATACTCATAGTGTTCCTGCCTAACTTGCTGTTGGAACATGTCCTTGAGCTTGTTTACCATATTGTACACACTCATGTGCTCGAACTGCTTTTGCAACTCTAAGCTCATAGTTGACAACATGAAGCAGGCAACATCGTGCATGTCCAGAACACGTTTTTCATATATGTATCGTACGGCCCAAGTCGCGTTGGTAGCAGGTGGCTCTAGAAGGGGTTCCTCAAGGATGTGCAACTTTGACTCATGGTGAAGGACAATCCTCAATTTCCTAAGCCAGTCAATAAAGTTTACACCCGTGAGTTTCTCCCGTTCTAGAAACATACGAAATGAGATGTTTGACGTGGTGTTATTATGGTTTGACATCTATAAATAACAAGAATGCGAGTTTTGGTTAGTTAGATAAAACTTGTTAAAGATAATTACCCCATATGTTTAAGAAAAACAATTATTTTTAACAAGGGCTAAGAACCTTATTTCACCTCGCACCGTGACGGGTTTGCCGCGGATCACGTGGCGAAGCTATTTAGGCCGATGACCATTTTACGAATTGTAATCTCTATTACAACTCTTAGACACTTGCGGGACCCATTGACATCCACTATGTCGATTGGCAAGTTTGATCCCTTCCTCGCACCAATCTCAATATATAATTTTGTTTAGCTCGTGCTTAGCTCGACAACTAACCAAGAATTATACACCAAAATTGTAAATCATCCGACGAGACACACGGGTAGCACTCTAGACCATCAATTGGTTTGTGCTTATCTCAACAACCAATCATGCCAGTTACCCCACTCACCTTCCACACAACTACGCAAGGAATGACTCGTGCTTAGCTCGACAATCATCCTTGTTTCGTTAGATTCGAGTGGTGTCGTCTTACAGATGGTGCGTGATTTACATTTGAAAATGGGATTTTGTTTCTGGTTTATAAAAACCTTTTGTGAATTAACAAAGTAAGTGTCTGTAACGCCCCAAATTATAAAACTGTTTTCTTGGATAAAAATTCACATAGTAATTTACATTCTGAAAACTTAACATAAAGCGGAAGCGTAACTGTTTCAAAAGTATTTATCCAAAATTACACATATGTGAAATAACTACGAGCTTTGCCTTTGCCTTGATTGTGACCTGCAAAATACATAAAATAATATCTGATAAGCTGCGAGAGCTTAGTGAGTAAACTAGACTGCAAATCATATATACACATGAATACAATCACATTCTGAATATAGCCAACCACTGGTTCTAGACCCAGGGTAGCAATCTGAGCCACAGTACTGCGCTAATTCTGAGCCACTACTACACAAAGTAGCATGCTTTAAAACACATAAACGAATGCATATAAACATTCCTTGTAAAAACATCATTATGAACATACGAAACAAAGTCTAGATACTCACCTTATAAACTGAAGTATTATAACCTAATCCACAGAAGATAAAAGTTCACGTATATGTCCTCAGCTAGTCACTAGAGTTATATAACAATGATATGTATTAAACATATGCTGAAACAGAAGAAATCAAACTGAACAGGACAAGGGCACGCTCGTGCCACGCATAGGTACGCCTGTGCCCTATCATGGGCACACCCGTATCCTACCTACGTACCGCCATTCCTAGTAGTTCATCTGACTTTTCTCATCCGACATATGCATCCGACCTTTCCATCCGACTTATATCATAAAAGTCGCACGACTGTGAGTCACGCCCGGGGCACGCCCAAAGCACGCCCCGGACCTCAAGAACATAAGGCGGTCATGACCGCAAGGCACACCCGTACCCTTTATAGGCACGCCCGTGCCTCCCCTTATCTGAACCAGAACAGTCCGGCAACTTGCTGTTTTTCTGGCCAAATCCTCCAAAAACTCATTCAAAACAGTTTAAAAACATCTTTTGGATGGTTTCTAACATCCTTAACCATTTTAAACACTTAAAACTCATATATAACATGCTTTGATTCATTCTTCACCCTTTTGATTCATAAAAACCCATAAAAAGCTTGAAACTAATCAACCAAACATACCTTGTGTATACAAGGTTGATGATGATGATGATAATAACTTAAACTCTGCTTCTTTTGATCAAAAACTTCAGAAAACTAGTCACTCACTATTGAGTTTGAGAGAAACGTATATATTCTGTGAAGTTCAAATGTAGTAATTGACTACAAAAGTCAATTTCATGTTTATATACACATATGTTTCCTATATTGACAAAATAGTCCCTCTAGTTACATTCATATATCAATAAGTACAATTACTTATAACACATTATTTTCTGGATGTTACAGTGTCAAAATGATTTTAAGAACTTTAAAATATAATACCATATTTATATTTTCTTTGTCAAATCTATTCGCGCGTGATTGTTAACCATTTTAACAAATATTGTATTTTATTTAATTTTAAAGAAAAATTGTCTAGCATGCGATTTCTAAACCATGCATAGAAAATAAAAAACAACCACACAAATAAATATAATTCGGTAACATGCCCAAATATCCTATGCGTTTTCCCCGTGAGCCACAACGGGGAAAACAAAGCCAAAACCTAAGGACAAGGTAATGTCTTGTTGGGTGAGCTCCCACTGAATCCGACACCTCCAATAGCGTGTGGACTTCTCGCCAAAACGTCATCATCATGACTCCCATTGACATCTCCGGTTCAAAATCTATACTATTTACAAATACATAGAATATACAAACGACACGTAGGTCGCATTCCTACACTATTTATACATATACACAGAATAAAAGAAACGGCGTGCAAGCCGCACCAATAAATAAATAAATAAAATTACAACAATACAGCACGCAGGCCACCAAAACCAAATTAATCAACCACCACAACACATAGGTCTAAGGGCATATCATGTTACCGAATCAAACCAAATGCAACAAAATGAAACATGGTGTGCCACACAAAACCATGATACAAAAAAATATATCTATATTTTAGTTAAGATTGTCAATAACATCAAAGGCACAAAATGACAATCCTTGTACATATGCATTAGTGTACCAAATCAATTTTGAAACACATATTCATATATATATTTATAAGTTTATATTTGTGTACACTTCATGCCAAGTTACAACAAATATATAAATATAAAAACTAAAATATGATGGGGACCACAAATATCTCAAGATTAGTCTAACAAAAGTCTACCCGAAGAACCATGGCAAGAAAACAATTTTCTTATAAAAATCTTTTTTCCGGTTTTTCTTGACTTATTAGTGCAAAGCCATGTTAGACATGGCTTTGATACCACTGAAGGTATTCGTTTGGCATAATCAAGTAGTAGCGCGGAAGCATGATATAAATCAAAATTTCAAAGCTAATCAAACAAACACATCCCAATGGACCAAAATCTAGACATAGCATTGCAACTAAAATAAAGAAACAAGAAGTATGAAATAGTTATACCTTTAAGCAAGATCAATATGTCAATATCTTCTTGTCAAGTATGTAGAATTCAACAAGAACTTCTATAGTGAAGTCCACCCCAAGGTATCTTGATTCCCCAATGCCAGTAGGTTGGTGTTAGACACCAAAACAACAATCAAGGTGTGTATATCTCACTCTCTTGTGCATCAAACTTGATCACCCAAGAGAATATCAACCTAGAGAGAATGTAATCATGAACAAGACCCTTGAACTTCACTAAGTTCTGTTCCAGAGCTCTCAAAAACGTAGCAAGCATTAACCCCTCTTTTAATCCCATTAAAATGAGTGTTTAAGGTTGTTAATTCTGCTTTTACAGTGTACATACATGGCCCGAGTTCATCAACACAGCCGTGTCGGCCCAAAGTCGACGGCCTCAAATGGGCCAAGACGGCCCGTGTCTAATAGGCTAGACACGCCCCGTGTTCAACTACACGGTCGTGTTGGCCCAAAGTACACGGTCTCGATTTGGGCCAAAATGCCCCGTGCCTGTTGGGCTGGACACAGCCCGTGTTCAAGTACACGGCCCGTGTCTCATCCTACCAAAACCCATTTTGGCCTTTTTCCCTTTTTTGCTTGATCGTGTTGCCGGAATCAATACTTGGTGTGTGACCCAATAGGCCTATACCTCATCAGTAGTGCCATTAACTCGTGCGTGTCAGCGGGCATATACCAACATATCATTCACTTGTAACTAGGCGGCTCTAATTCTGGATTCCGCTGGCATGCACTCAACATATATCTAACAATAACTTAACATGGCATAGTGCGATAAAGTAGCATGGCAAGACTTACGTCTTTACTTCTAGGAATACATGGAACATTAAACAACTTTGAATCACATACAATTCACTTAGCAAGCAAATCTCCCTCGACTGAGGCTTACGGAAGTCGGTACTCACCTGAGTAGCTTATATTACGGATTACTTTAACTCCGCTTCTGCTAATTCGGCAAGTTTACCTAAATCCATTATCATTCGCGTTAAGCGTTTACACAAATGGGATTCTATTACTACACCCCCTTACATGAACAATCTAAGGCTTACAATACCTTAGAATAACCTTACATGACTTAGCACAACTTGTTCCTTTAAAACATTTTAACTTTGAAAAGTAATCTTTTCTAAATTTCACCCGACGCGTCACGTCCAGGCACCGGACGCGTCGCGTTATGCTACTTCATGCGAAAGTCGCATGGAAGATTCGGAGGACCCAACAATCGGACCACACGAAAGTCGGACCAAGAGTTGGTCCGAAAGTTGGACCAAAAGGTCGGATGGGTCAAAAAGTCGGATGAACAAAAGTCGCATGAAACACAAAGTCGCATGACTTATCCGGGGACGCGTCGCGTCACCCTGCCCGACGCGTTGTGTCGCATGCAGACCTGCATATCATCTTCTTCTTGTTCAACAACCATCCAACTTTTCTTAACTTTTTCAAAAACCCAGATCTTCAAAACTCGTTAGTTTTGCTTTTACAACACTTTTAAACTTCATTTTACATATATACAAACTTCACAAACTCATCAAATCCAAATAAGAACACCAAACATGCAAAACCCACTTTCAAAGTAAGTTCCATGTTCTTCAATGGTGTTCTTGCATGGACTTGACTTTCCAACAACAAAACACACTCTTATCTATTAGAAATCATGTTTAAACTTCACAACAAACATCAAGCTTACCTTTGTTTGCTTCACAAACAACAAATCTCCAATTTCTATCTTTCAAGAACCTCACCTGAGAGAAAGCTAGTGTGTGTTTTCTTTTTACCAACTTTGACTATCTTTAGTCAATCTAGAAGCATACATATCTATATATACTCTTATCCAAAGGCAACTGCCCCTGCATATATTTCATTTAAACACAATTTCATATATTCAACTAATACATACATACATACATTTACTAACTTACATACATTTATAAACGATTTATAACTAGGCCCAAATCGAGGATGTTACACATGTTGCTTCGTGCAATAGGAGCTACAAGTAGCATTTTAGCCTTATAGGCGGATGCTAAGATGATGTAGTACTCTATCTATAAGAACTGTTATGACATTCGTAAATGTTTATCCGTATGCTTTTATGATTTACAGTTTAGTACTCTCACTAAGCTCTTGTAGCTTAGCAGATACTCTCTTTTGTTTTTGCAAGTTGTGTTGACACCAAGGGTGAGGCCCCAGTTTAAGTGTTGATCGCCGACTAATTAAAATATATTTTGTAACAATAACGCTCCTATTTTTCTAACTAAAGTATTTTTACTGTCAATGTGCGCATACGTATTTTATGCAAACCCAATGGTTTTAATGATTTTCTGCTTCCGCTAACAACAGGCTTACTTGAAACTGTTTTTGTTGTAAATACGACGGTATCAGTTTTTGTGTATTAACTTCTGTATTGGGTCAATGACTCTTGTTTAAAGCTTTCACTCGTATTTTGAAAATTGAGGCGTTACATTGGTCAACACCCAAATTCGGTTATCTCTAGCTTAGTCACCACCGAATTATGTTAACACTTATGAAATTCGGTAATCATAATGATTGACCGAATCTAAGTTCAGATTGTGAAATCCTTAATCAAAACACAAGTCATCGATTGCTATAGTTTTCTAGTACTCCTTACATGACTCCTACTGATTTAATCTCATTAATATCAAGTTTTGAGGTCTCTAACATCATTCTTTTTCTTGGCCGGTGTTGGATGCAAAAACAAGCACAAAGAGTTTAATCGATCCATTCAATCCTTAACCAAACTATGAAATTCCAATTGCTATAGATTTCTATCGACCCTTGTAACATTCCAACCAATTTAATTGGATTAATATTGAGTTTTGAGGTCGCTAGGCCCTGTTTTGCTCATGGCCAAAACGATGCATACACAATCATACGACAATGCACTAATAGACGATAAATTTTCACTTATTTATGTTATTTCATTTGAAAATTATTAGTTTTACTAGATAGATGAAACCTTGGTTTTGCACTATCGATAGAAGATAATTTCAAAGGCTTAGCTCTATTATTGCTCACAGTGTAGCACCGTAAAATCTAAGCCATTTTTTTTTAATTTGCGCTGCGGAAGCATTAATTAACTTAAACATACTTTTCATTCACAAAATTTACAAGCATTTACAAACAAAATATCTGTTCTTAAAATCCAACATGCATAAGTCTATGTTACAAAATAAACTGGATCGTTTCATTTTAAATCTAGACATCAGAGTCAGGTCAACTTCTCCTTCCACGAGCACTCACAAACACAAACCTGCAAAAAGCAACAACTGTGGGGAATTAGCACAAAGCTAACTGAGTAGAGGCTAAACCCAAAAGCAAACATCAAGTCAATACTAATCATGTAATCACAACTCTAAGAAGACCGGCGGTTCGGCGCAGAACCTACAACCAATGCCGGCCAAAGAAAAGGTTTACCGATAGCCCTCTACTAAATTGGCACAGTGAAATCCCACTCTGAAGCAACATATGCAACAGTAAGGCTACCACTGTTCAACCAACCAGTAAACGAGCCCAGCCCAATTCCACGTATAGCTAACTTCTCAAACGTAACTCAAAATCATACTAAGAGTGCGTATCGAACAAATAGTCATGCAACAGTCAATATTCATAATAATCCCAACCAACAGTTTAGTATCAAACCATGTATAGCTAACTTTTCAAGTTCAGGGAAGCACTCAGAATTCTAATGTTACTGAGCCTTTGGATTTCCTGAAAAACATAATAACAACCAATCAGTCCAAATCTCCTAAATATATATCTCATCATATATTTATAATTCATACATAACATCAACAATCAATAAACAAATGCAAATAAAACTCAAAAGTGTCAGATTCTTGAAACTATCGGATTCTTACTCGGATTCTTGAAACTCCGCAACTCAATGTCGGATTTCACTAATGTCGGATTTGGGAATCCGATGGATTCCATAACTGTCGGATTTACCTTAATCGGATTTCAAGCACTTGGTTTCAAAGTCCCGGATTCAAGAGTATCGGATTTCACTAAGTCCCGGATTAGGTATCGGATTTCATGTGTTTCGGTTTTCATATTCCTCTTTATATCTATCAATCGGATTTGGAGTTCCATAATTCAAGTATCGGTTTTTATTCAAGGATTTCAATTGTAAGACCAAAGTATCAGTTTATAAACTTCCGGTTTTAAAGATTTGGATTTCCAAAGTAATCGGATTTCTACCTTCGGATTTCATAAGAATCGGATTTACTCACAATCGGTTTTCCTATTTTCTACTCCAACAATCCGAGAACATTATAGTTTCATCAAGAACTCATATAACCCAGATTTTATATAGATTCATAACTTAATTCCAGAAATATTATTTAAACTCTTTAAACATATTTTCATGATATGAATCCTCATATAAACATATAAATGATATGAATACACAAAATCACTAGAAATCATATTCTATCACAAACCGATCATGATGTTCTTAATTGTGCAATCTACTAACTAAACATAAATCATGTTTTAAATTAGATATCTCATCTAAGAAGGAAGATATTATGATAACTTAAACATACCAACCTTAATCTTGTTTAAAAGACACTATAAATTGGAATCCTATATCTTCTTCTTCTTCTTCGGTTTTCTTCTTGGCAGAGAAACAAAGCACACACACATACACTTCTTGAATATTGAGGTAATGAAACAGATGACACACACTCACAAGTGTACATGCAAAGTTAGGTGTCAATTAAACTCTATCACACCCCCACGTGGATTCCACTTTCTCATATACATACATACATACGGCCATTCATACATATATACATACTTCTAATAATTCTAATTAATTAATTAATAACCTATAATCTTTTAATTGATCACATAATCATTGAAGCAATTTAAAACACAAACAAGCACGTACCACAAACCCGCTAATCTACCAGCCCTGGTTTGCGGGTGTTACAAATCTCCCCTCCTTAAGAGGATTCCGTCCTCGGAATCCTTTCCGGCTCAAATAACTAGGAATATCTATCTTTCATTTCCGCTTCAGTCTCCCAGGTTAGATCAGAACCTAGATTGTGTTTCCATTTGACCAATACCATAGGTATCTGCTTCTTTTGAAGTTTGGTCAAGTTCAATCGGTTCCTTTATTAGTCTCTTCTTTGAATCAACTTTCAACTCATGCACTGGAAGAATCTGGCTTTCAGCATCAATCTTACACTTCCTCAGATAACAGACATTAAATGTATCATGGATTCTAGCAGGCTTTGTAGGAAGATCTAAAGTAACTGCTTGATCATTCACAACCTGATGGATACGAAAAGGACCAATGAAACAGGGAGCCAACTTCCCACGTTTACCGAAGCGAATTACACCTTTCCACGGAGAAACTTTCAAGTATACCAACTCCCCCACATCAAACTTTACCGGACGTCGTTCCGGATCAGCATACATTCTTTGTCTATCTCTGGCTGCTTTCAATTTATCTCTGGCTATAGCAACCTTGTCCGCAGTTAACTGTACTATCTCGGGACATGCAAACTGTTTCTCACCCGCCTCTAACCAACAAGTCGGAGTACGGCAGCGACGACCGTACAACATTTCATACGGAGGCATTCCAATACTGGAGTGATGAGAGTTATTGTACGCAAATTCTATCAATGGCAGGTGTGAATCCCAAGATCCACCATACTCTAGTACACAAGCTCGCAACATATCCTCGAGTGTCTGTATGGTTCGTTCAGTCTGAGCGTCTGTCTGAGGATGGTAGGTTGTACTCAAGTTAACTCTGGTTCCCAATTCTCTTTGCAAACTCCTCCAAAAATTAGATACAAACCTTGAATTTCTGTCAGACACAATTGACAACGGTATGCCATGCCTCGCAACGATCTCGTCTATGTATAGTTGTGCCAGTTTACCCAACGAAGCTGTTTCACAGGTGGCTAGAAAATGAGCACTCTTTGTCAAACGATCCACTATCACCCATATCATATCATGATTCCTCTGAGTTCATGGTAATTTTGTTACAAAATCCATTGTGATGTGCTCCCATTTCCACTCAGGAATCTCTAACTGCTTCAACGACCCGTAAGGCTTCTGATGTTCTGCCTTCACTTGCGCACAAATATGACATGATTCCACAAAATGTGCCACATCTGCTTTCATCGTAGGCCACTAGTAAAGCACTTTCAGATCGTTATACATTTTAGTGCTTCCTGGGTGTACAGATAGTCTCGACTTGTGTGCTTCTGTCATAATTAATTGTCTCAGTTCTCCAAGCTTAGGCACCCACACACGAACTTTGAATGTTTTTAATCCACGAGAATCGTCATTCAATTCATCTTTTCTCTTTTTCATTAACTCAGTCTTTAAATTTTCTTCTTTTAGAGCTTCCAGCTAAGCAGACTTTAGTCTATCTATCAGATCAGATACTATCTCAATTCGCATAAACTGAATAGGGCTTCCATTTCCTTTTCCACTCAGGGTGTCTGCCACAATATTCGCCTTTCCAGGGTGATATCTAATCTCGCAATCATAATCTTTTATTAATTCTACCCAGCGTCTCTGTCTCATATTCAATTCTTTCTGAGTAAAAACGTACTGCAGGCTCTTATGATCTGTACATATCACGCATTTGGTGCCGTACAAGTAATGTCTCCACAATTTGAGCACAAATACCACTGATGCTAGCTCCAAGTCGTGAGTCGGGAAGTTCTTTTCATGTGGTTTCAACTCTCTGGAAGCATAAGCAATTACCCGATCTCTCTGCATTAATACACACCCTAAACCAGCCAATGATGCATCGCAATATACTGTAAAATCTTCAGATCCACTTGGCAAAGCAAGGATTGGAGCTTGACACAACAGTTCTTTTAATATCTGGAAGGCCTTGTCTTGTTCGTTACCCCACATAAACTTTACATCCTTCCGTGTTAACTTGGTTAACGGACCTACAATCTTAGAAAAATCATTGATAAATCTACGGTAATATCCAGCCAATCCCAGAAAACTCTTTATCTCCGATGGTGTTCTTGGAGCATTCCAGCTCATCACTGCCTCTACCTTCGAAGGATCTACCTTTATCCCTTCCTTACAGATTATATGCCCCAAAAACTGAACTTCTCTTAACCAGGAACTCACATTTCGAGAACTTTGCATACAACTATTCTTTCTTCAGAATTTCCAAGATTTGTCTCAAATGCTGCTCATGCTCTATCTCAGTCTTCGAATAAATCAAAATGTCATCAATAAAGACAATAACAAACTTATCAAGAAATGGTCGACAGACTCTGGTCATGAGATCCATAAATATTGCTGGTGCGTTGGTTAGACCGAATGGCATAACCAGGAACTCGTAATGACCATATCGCGTACGGAAAGCCGTCTTTGATACATCCTCCTTTGACACCCGTACTTGATGGTAACCCGATCTTAAATCAATCTTTGAGAAGAAAGAAGCTCCCTGTAGTTGATCGAACAATTATCATTCTCTTGTTCAATTCCCGATAATCAATGCACATACGTAATGTACCATCTTTCTTCTTTACAAATAACACTGGTGCACCCCACGGAGAAGAACTTGGACGGATAAACCCTTTATCTAACAAGTCTTGAATTTGTGTCATCATTTCTCGAATTTCTGAAGGTGCCAGTCTATACGGTGCTTTAGCCACTGGTCGGGAACCCGGAATCCAATCTATCTTGAATTCTACCTCTCGAACTGGAGGTAGCCCCGGTAATTCTTCTGGAAACACCTCCGGGTATTCCGTTACCACCCGGATGTCTGTCATAGCTTGCTTCTCTTTCTTTCCATCAATCACATACGCTATAAACAATTCACAACCTTTATTCAATGCTTTCTTTGCCTTTAAACATGAAATTATTGAAATTGAAGACCCGGCTTTCTCACCCCTTGCTATTACTCTTGTACCATCCACTAATGGGAACGAGATCAAGTTCTTGTGGCATTTTATACTTGCTTGATTCAGACTTAACCAATCCATACCCAATACAACATCAAAACCAGACAGTGGCATAACAAGGAAATACACAGGAAAACATACACCATCAATATTAATTTTAGCTCCAGCCATAGCAGTCGTGACTGGAACCATCATGCCATCTGCTACTTCTATTTCTAGGGTACTAGCAAGTTTAATAACAGGTATATTTAATCTACCACAAAACTCCACAGACACAAATGAGCGATTAGCTCCAGAATCAAATAATACTCTAGCAGGGATAGAGTTAATCATGAACATACCGGTTATGACATCATCAGTAGTGGTGGCATCCTCCACCGTCATCTTAAAAGCCCTACCTTCAGTAGTAGGTGGATTCTTTCTCTTCTGACCAGCTGAAGATGATCCCCCAGCTGTCCCCGCACCTGCTCCAGACCTCACTCTCTTTCCCACAGGGCACTCTCCCACTCTGTGCCCTTCTTTCTGGCAGTTCCAACAGACACTGCGTGGGAACCGACAGTCTTTCAGTTCATGGCCAAACTGGCCACACTTAACAACCTTTTTGTTTGGGGCGTACACTGCCCATTATGATATGACTTGCACCGACTACATCATGGTACCCTCTGTGTTGACCCACTAACATTTGACCTCCTATTCTGGTCTCCCTGTTTATATCCACTGCCTTGCCCACCCTGCCTCGGTTAGGAATTATAATGATCGATCTTCAATTTTTTGTTGGGCAATCTTTTCCCCATTCCACTTATTCCTGGCTATTAAATCCCCTTCTGCTATCTTTGCCAAGTTAAATTCTTGTGATAAGGTAGTAGCCCACCTAGTGGCGCTACGGAGATCAGGGTGTAGTGCTCCAACAAAGTGAGAAATCTTTGACTCCTCGTCTGGTACCCAATGCTTTACAAACCTCATCTTCTGATTAAATTGCTTAATCAGATCATCCACTATCATGTTTCCGGTCATTTGTAGATCCATGAATTTCTTTTTGATCTTAGCAACTTCAAATGTACCACAATATTGTTCACAAAGTTTTTCTTGGAATTGACTCCAAGTAATGCTCTCCTATTGTTGTACAGTAAAATGTCCAGTGATTGAATCCCACCAAACCATAGCATCACCTTTCAGCATCCTTGATGCATATTTCACCTTCAGTTCATTTTCACAGTTACAGGCATCTAGTGCCTTTACCATTTCCCTCAGCCAGTTCAGGGTTACGTTAGGGTCAGAACTTCCACTGTACTCCGAAGGCTTACAGTCAAGGAATTGTTTATACGTGCATGGCTGCTTAAACCCAGGAAACGCAAAAGGGTAAGCTCCCTGTTGTGGATACAGATAGAAGAACGGTTGTTGCATCACCTGTGTTACTGGTGGTAGGGGCATGGATACCGGTGGTATGGTTGCCTAAGTAAAGATCGCAGTTGATACTGGAGTTTGTTCAGTTTGGGTTAATCTTTGTTCCAAGTAATTTTTCTTAGCTCTAAGATCCATCAGTTCATTCTCCAGTTTAAATATGTATTCGCTCTAATCTTCTTCCAGTTCCTGCCCAGATGTCCCTGCTCGGTTAGTAGCATCCAAGTCTTCTATCACCGGTGCCTCTGCAGATGATTGAGTAGCAGGAGGGAGGATAGGGGTCTCTCTTTCAGCCGTATCTGTTACAATCACAACATCTCACAACTTATTAGCATAAACCGTTAGTACTCAAAATACTAACTACTATAAACCGTATCTGTTTCAAGTTCAGGGAAGCACTCAGAATTCTAATGTTACTGAGCCTTTGGATTTCCTGAAAAACATAATAACAACCAATCAGTCCAAATCTCCTAAATATATATCTCATCATATATTTATAATTCATACATAACATCAACAATCAATAAACAAATGCAAATAAAACTCAAAAGTGTCAGATTCTTGAAACTATCGGATTCTTACTCGGATTCTTGAAAATCCGCAACTCAATGTCGGATTTCACTAATGTCGGATTTGGGAATCCGATGGATTCCATAACTGTCGGATTTACCTTAATCGGATTTCAAGCACTTGGTTTCAAAGTCCCGGATTCAAGAGTATCGGATTTCACTAAGTCCGGATTAGGTATCGGATTTCATGTGTTTCGGTTTTCATGTTCCTCTTTATATCTATCAATCGGATTTGGAGTTCCATAATTCAAGTATCGGTTTTTAGTCAAGGATTTCAATTGTAAGACCAAAGTATCGGTTTATAAACTTCCGGTTTTAAAGATTTGGATTTCCAAAGTAATCGGATTTCTACCTTTGGATTTCATAAGAATCGGATTTACTCACAATCGGTTTTCCTATTTTCTTCTCCAACAATCCGAGAACATCATAGTTTCATCAAGAACTCATATAACCCAGATTTCATATAGATTCATAACTTAATTCCAGAAATATTATTTAAACTCTTTAAACATATTTTCATGATATGAATCCTCATATAAACATATAAATGATATGAATACACAAAATCACTAGAAATCATATTCTATCACAAACCGATCATGATGTTCTTAATCGTGCAATCTACTAACTAAACATAAATCATGTTTTAAATAAGATATATCATCTAAGAAGGAAGATATTATGATAACTTAAACATACCAACCTTAATCTTGTTTAAAAGACACTATAAATTGGAATCCTATATCTTCTTCTTCGGTTTTCTTCTTGGCAGAGAAACAAAGCACACACACATACACTTCTTGAATATTGAGGTAATGAAACAGATGACACACACTCACAAGTGTACATGCAAAGTTAGGTGTCAATTAAACTCTATCACACCCCCACGTGTATTCCACTTTCTCATATACATACATACATACATACGGCCATTCATACATATATACATACTTCTAATAATTCTAATTAATTAATTAATAACCTATAATCTTTTAATTGATCACATAATAATTGAAGCAATTTAAAACACAAACACGCATGTACCACAAACCCGCTAATCTACCAGCCCTAGTTTGCGGGTGTTACACTCAGTCCAAAGCTCAAACAAACACAGCCTCATTCAAATGGTTAATCCTAGTTTCAAACATAAGAATCTGTTGTAGGATAAGGAGATTAAATACCTAATGAAGAACACTCAATCCTTCAAAGATGTTGAGGCCTGAATTCGCTCTCTCTCTCTCTCTCTCTCTCTCTCTTGGAAGTAACGTGACACACAGAGCAAGCAGAAATACTACAGTGAAATGATCCTTGGGGTTGTCCCCTAAATGGCCTTATATACCTTCTATATGGACCAAGCCCAAAACACCTTCTAGATTGTCCCAAGCCCACATCTTTGCTCTTAAATAATCAGGTGTGAACCCAAAAATAGCCCAACTAACAACAATCCTTCTTCTGATGTAGTAACTTAGTATCGGCCCAATAAAAATTAAATAGCAAAATCCTTTAATAAATAATAGTCACATAATAATATTACATTTCAATATCATTAGGAAACGAGTATTACAACTCGCCCTTACTTAAATACCACTTAGTCCATGAAGTCACTGTTCGAATAACCTGGGGTAGTGTTTTCTCATCTCCGTCTACAGTTCCCAAGTCCACTTTGAACCCTTCCGATGTTCTCGGTGCACTTTCACTATCTCGATCTGCTTGTTTCGTAGAACTTTAGTCTCGCGGTCTAGAATTGCAACAAGTCTTTCTATATAATTCAAATTCTCGTTAACTTTGATATCCTCAAAGGGTATGAAGGTATATGAATCCTTGATAACTCTTCGGGTAGTTCTAAGCGATGTGCTAATTTTCCCACTCGAGCAACTACCTTGAATGAACCGATAAACCTAGGGTTTAGCTTACCCTGCTTTCTGAATTGAATAATCCCTTTCCAAGGTGATACCTTTAGTAAGGCAAAGTCTCAAATTTTAAAAGCATCTCGTAGGGAGGCATCCTGATGCTGGTGTGAAAACTGTTGTTGTAGGAAATTCACCCAATGGAAGGTAAGTATCCCTGCAACCACCGAAATTTAAAACACAAGCCCTCAACATATCCCCAAGAGTCTGGATCGTTCTCTCGCTTTGACCGTCTGTTTGTGGATGATAACCTCGTTCACATGACCCCAAATCGCTGTATTAGAAGCACTATGCACACCTAAATGAGACGTATATAAATTTCTATAAGTAACACTTATTGTTTCATTATGATATACTTTAAAATTCAAGAATTTTAACTAGTACGACGAAATAAAAGTAAAATTTTATAAAACCAATTGTCACACTTATTTAATCATTTAATAAAACTTGTGGTTTTATCTAGTTTAATAATTAACTATTATAAAACACCTTATTTTATTTTAATGTCCATAAAACTATAAATAAAACAACCACACAAATCTAATATAGTTTTGCCAAGTAATCCTAAAGGTCAACCATAAAGGATAAACTTAGAACCCATCATCCAGCTGAAAAGCTCTCACTTGCCTCGACACCTCCAGTGAAGCTCCTGTTTTGTGTGAAGCATGCACAACTTACAGCCTCAACCCAGAAATTAAATGTTAACCCACTTTCACACAACATGGTTCTGGCAACTTCAATCAATGTTCTATTTCTTCTTTCAGCTACACCATTTTGTTGTGGGGTTCTTGGAGCAGAAAAGTTTTGAGATATCCCTTTCTCATCACAGAAAGATTCCAGAGTTTGATTTCTGAATTCAGTTCCATGATCACTTCTAAGACTCCTCACCAGATTGCCATTCAACACTTCCATCTTCTTGATAAAACAGATAATTTCTTCAGCAGCCTCACTCTTTGCTTTAAGAAAGAAAACCCAAGTATATCTTGAGAATTCATCAACCAATACAAGAGCATACTTACTTCCACCAATACTAGCAGTTGAAACAGGACCAAAGAGATCCATGTGCAACATATAGAAAGGTTCTGTAATTGAGAAGGCCTGCTTGGATGGAAATGATGTCTTATGCTGCTTTCCCTTCTCACAAGCAGTGCAAGGTTTAGGCTTAAGATAAGTCAGTGAAGGTAGTCTTGACACTAGTTCACCCTTGCTCAACTTGTTGATGTTTTTGATATTAAGGTGGGAAAGCCTCTTGTGCCACAGCCAGTTTGTATCCTAATTATTCTTGGAGTACAAACAAGTTTCCTTTGAAGGGTCACCAAAGGACATGTCAAGTGTATACACATCCTTGGTTCTCTTGGCACTGAACACTGTATTACCTTCTTTATTTATGATGGAGCCTTCTGTCTTTGTGAAGTGGACTTCATTATCTCCATCACACAATTGACTTATGCTTATGAGATTATATTTCAGCCCTTTGACATATGAAACTTTTGACAGCTTGAGTTTCCCATTATGAAGTTCACCATAGCCTTTAGTTTGCCCATGGTTGTTGTCACCAAAAGTCACCCTTAGACCTTTCTCTTTCTTGTAGTTTCTGAGCAAAGCCTTGTTACCTGTCATGGTTCTTGAACATCCACTGTCAAGAAACCAAGAACCGACACCCTGCATAGATTTGAATGAAAGAAGAGTTAGTGACACCAGTAGGAATCCACTACTTAGTCGATCCCTATGGAATGCACCTAGCTTTCCACTTTATCTCAGGTTTCTTATGAATGGGAGGAGTGACTATGTTATCATCACAAGTCCGCTGTCTTGAATTCCCTTCTAAAGAACATTCAAATGCCTTATGCTCTTTGCTTCCACAATTATAACATTTTTGAGATTTAGTGGACTTGTTGCATTGAACAACATGGTTTGAATGCCTATGAGATTTCTTATCAGTCATCATTTGACTAATTTGACCATTCAACTTATGAAGCTTATCCTGTAAATTTCTTAGGTCTTTATTTACAGGCACCTTAGATTGATCTTTGTTTTTGGAAAGCTTTTGACCAATCTTTGGAGTGGCAGAAATAGGAACAATGTGAACATCATTCTTTTTACTCATAGTTTCTTCTATTAAAAGAGAGTTGATTACTTCTAGATCAACTGATTGTTTAGAAGATGAGCTATGATCAGCTGACAGGTTATCAGCTGAGCATTTATCATCTACTAACCTATCAGCTGATGGAGTAGTATTAGCTAATGATTCTTCAGTTTGTGAAATGCTAAGAATTAAGTCATCTGTTTTCAAGGTTTGACAACATAATGTCTCTGAGGTCTCAACTAATGATTCCTTTCCTTTAATCACATCCTTTGACTTTGTGTTATTAGTATTTTTACATTCTGAAATCTTACTAGAGGATGATTCAACAGAAGGAATAATTGATTCTTTTAAGTGGGAACTTTTGCTTCTAACAAACTTATTTGTGAATACATTTTTGCCTTTAACAGTCTTGTGAAAGGTCTGTGGCAAAATGTCAGCTTTGTCTAAGATATTAAGGTTCTTACTAGAATCAACATAGTTAGTAGCCTTAGAGTAATTTCCACCAATAATAGCTTGAACTTGTTTGGGTATCTGCTCCTTGACACACTGAGTGGTCTTTTCTGCAGATACACACCAAGACTTTACTACTTTTTGGAGGTCATTAAACTTTTTGGTTGCTTCACTAGTTTCTTTTACAAAGATCTCATTAAGTATCTTTTGATTAGCTAGCTCATCATTTAAGATTGTTATCTGCTTAAGTTCCTCATCCTTAAGAATTAACTTTTCCTTTAGTGATTCTACATCTAGTTTTAGCTTCTTCTCTCTTTGAATAGCAGGCTGGAAATCAATGCACAAGTAATCAAACATAGCATTCTTCTCATTATCATCATAGTTAATAAATTTTCCAACCTGATACATAGAAGAAGGATCCCAGTTGGTAGTTGAACAAGCTTTAGCAGCCTTTTTCATATCTTCATCAAAGGAACAACCATCATTGTTGTTGGCCATCATGCAGAACTGAGTAGAGATCACCTCATCTTCATCTGAGGAGAGATCTTCTTCTGCCCAATCTTCTTCTTCAGCAACAAGAACTTGGCCCTGGGCTTTCTTCTACTTCTTCTTGTCAAGGACAGCAGCAAGGAGTTTCTTATACTTGGCTTCATAATCAATCTTGCCCTCATATTTTTTGCACAGATGAAGAACCAGTGTTATATTTGGACTTACAATCACTGGCAATGTGGCCAATCTTGCCACACTTATAACACTCTGTTGTGGAGGCATCAAAAGTGGATTTGCGCTTGACAAACTTTGATGACCTCTTGTTGAACCTCTTGACACCCTTTCCCTTCTTGAAAGGTCTGAACTTCTTAACCAGCATAGCTACACCTTCAACCAACTCCTCCAGATTACTTTCCTCACAATCCTTCTCCTCATCACTTTCTCCAGCACTCTCCTCTCCATCTCCTTCTTCATCAGAACCAGAATCAATAGCTGCAAAGCTTCTCATCTTTGTATCTCTTGATACAAGGGCAGTTGGTGCAGCTTTCACAACCTCCTTCATCTCCTTGGATGACAACTTCCTTTGTTTGACTGATTGATCATGGTTGAGCAAGTTATCATAGAGAGCAACCAGAGACATTCCTTTAATCTTTTCACTATGTCCTAGAACAGTGACAAAGTGATCCCATGTTTCAGGAAGGGAGTCTAGAAACTTGTTTACCAAGACAAAGTTGCTCTTGGTTATGTCTGCCCTTTTCAAGTCATTAACAAGGCAGTTGAACCTGGTGTATGTCTGTGTAAGACTCTCACCTTTCTGAGCAAAGAAGAATTCATACTCTCTGTTGAGGAGGAGCTTCTTGTTCTCCTTACCTCTTCAGTCCCTTCATATGCAACTGTGAGTGTATCTAACATCTCTTCTGCAGAAGAACAGTTAAGCACTTGATAATAGATTTCATTGGGTAGTGCAGAGACAAGAGCTGATCTAGCCTTAACATCTAGGCTAACCAACCTCTTATCCTCATCTGTCCACAGATGCATGGGTTTGGTTATGATTCTTTCAGTTGTAGAGGTTTGACCTTCAGATTATGATGGAATAGATAACACTGATGTTGGAACATAAGGACCATCAGTGACTATTTCAAGCATTTGGATATCAAGGGTGGATAGGAAAAGATGTGCTCTACTTTTCCACATGGAGAAATTTTTAGCATCAAACATGGGACATCTTGTTAAGGACCCAGTGTTTGAGATATACATATTGTTTGCTGATGAGGCCATATTGAGAGGGGTAGAAGCAGTTGTAGAGTAAGCAAAACAGATCTAGATATTGATTATCTAACCTGCTCTGATACCAGTTGTTAGTCCCAGATTGAGTACACAACAACAAATGTTGTAGAAGGGGGGTTGAATACAAACTTTAGCTTTTAAAAAATAAAGACACACTGATATACTTTTATATAATTCTTATTGATATTGAATCAAGAATTACATGTACTAGAAGCGAAAATTCTAAGTACAATAAAACGTGGCAATCTATTCGTCTAACACATACACAAGCTAACTCTAAAACAACCAATGTATATAGAGTGTTCAACACATGAACAAGTTTGATTCTACACAATGCTTATATTCTACGAAATTTCTCAACTGATGAGATTTTCTTTTTGTGTAGTAGAGACTTCACTTTGTTGTGTTGTGTAGTATTCTCTATTTGCATGTCCACCATGCATGAGTATATATAGAAGTCTTGGTGAATCCGGTTGCATGAAGGTAAGAGACCAAGAGGATGTGGAAATATAATATTTTAATTGTAAAGGTAGTGGGTGAAAATTAAAGTTACTTTAATCAAATGTATGATAAAAGTAATTGTACTTTTCTGCAAAAGTGCAACCCAGTCACAATATAAAATATTAAAGTCCACATCTACTATCGTGTAGAAGTATCTTTCCCTTTCCATGATTGTACTTTAATCAACACCCTGCTTCTGATTGATTTGACTTTACCAAGTATGGGATTGCCAGCCATACTTAGTTCCTTGAACAAATCTTCAAGATCTTCATCTGTTTGAGGTATCATTATCCTTTTCTAGAGGATAAGATCAAACCTTTTTGTATCATACTTGATCCAAAAAGTGCATTTTTACTTTTACAAACAAAGATCTAAGGCATAATAGAACAACACATGTTCTGCTTTTTACATATGACTTACAATCTGAAAAGATAGAGTAGATTTGACATTTTTCACAACTCAGCTAACAGATTGTACTAGGAACTCTGATATTCACTACTCATTTGACAAAATATATCAGCTGATCACTTTTTGCTAGGACTCAGTTGATACATATTGCTCAGCTGATCATATAGATGCTCAGCTGATCAATAATAAACTTAGGAGAACATAAGCTCATGTATTTGTATGATCAGTTGATCAAGAATGCTCAGCTAATCAATCAAATACATCAGTTTATAAGGGGAGATGACTTGTGTAAAGATAGACTTACTTAGCTAATGCTCTGGGCCTCAGCTGATCCATTTGTTCACTCAGCTGATAGAGTAGGCACTCAGCTGATCAAAATCTTCACTCTGCTGATCAATCTGTTTACTCAGCTGATGGAATATTTTCATCAGCTGATCAACAATTTTGCTCACCTGATAGACTGTTTTCCTCAGCTGATGGTCTTCTTTACTTGTATTCTTTATCTGATGCTCCTTGGCTGATATCCTTTGGCTGATACTTTGAGTAGGATCTGATGCTCAGCTGATGGCTTATTTTCCTCAGCTGATGGTTCCATACTTAGCATATTTTTACATAAACTGATTCAAACAACACATGTTTGAATTATTTCTAAGTCATACTGAATGTAGGGTTTGGTTATCATCAAATTCTATGTTTAGGATAGGCAGAGTTGATTATTAGGGTGAAGTGATTATCTCCCGAACAATCTCCCCCTATTTGATGATGACAGAACCTTTTTCTTTTTGAAGAATCAGTTTGACTTCGAATTACAAAAGATTTAAACTTTTAAGTACATTTGGCTACCTAGCTATCTGTTTTTGGTAGCTCTTTTTATTTGAACGTTGTTCTGTTTTTGGTTTCTTTTCTAATGTTCCATTTTGGTCTGTTTTTGTGGAATCTTTTTTTGTGTTGTACCATTTTGTTCTGTTTTTGTGGTATCTTTTCATTTTTCCTTTTTTATATGTTTTTGATTTTCTGATATACATAAACATCACTTGAAATAACAGAATAAAGAAATGTACATAAGTGATTACATAGATTAACTACTAACTAACTATTCTATAATGTACAATCAACTAAATAACAACAAAATCTTCGGAGTTAGAATCAGTCTTCAATCATCCCACCATGGTTCTTCTTTAACTTCAAAATCTTTGGCATGGGGATCAGCTTCAGCTAAGACTTCACATTGGGCTTGAACAAGGGCTTCAAAGTTTTCATTTTCAGTTCTGCCTCTTGTAGATATCCTCAGCCCAAATAGAAACTTCTTGCTAGCTTTAAGGATTTTAGACTGTCTAAAGAACCTCCATGTTCCAGCTCTGTCCAAAAAGAATATACCTTCAACAGGCATAATTATAAACTTGTACAGCTCAGGAGTGATGTTCAGTGGAAGAGATGTGTTGAGACCCTCAAAATCTGATAGGAATTCATGTTGGGGTAGTACCTCTCTTAGCTCAAATGGTTTGAAGGGCTTGGAGCCTTTCTTATGAAGATTATCAACTATGTGCACATGCCTGTAATAGTCATCTGGAGTGAAGGCCTTTTGTGACACAGCTAGAGCTATCCAATTCTGAATTTTCTGAGTGAATTGAACTTTGAGCTTTGATTTGGATTTGAAGAGAAGGTACAGGATCTCAACTAACTCTGTGAACCCATATATGTGACACCTCTCATAGGATACAACTTCACAGCTGTTGAAGTTGTTCTGTCTTATTGCTTTGAGGTAGGGTTCACCATCACCTTTATGGACAGTGGCTCTTGTTATTGGAGTTGGTTCTGTTCTGTTTCTCAGAATATTAATTCTTTCTCTGAAGCTTTAAAGTCTTTGTTGACTTACGTTGATAGGAGCAGATAAATCAAGGTTGAAGAGGGTTTTGATGGCATCAGCATGGGATCTAGCTTTGAGTAGTTCAGCCTGAGATTTTTCCTTTGCCAATTTGTGTTGAGCAGCAGCTTGATTTTGACTTTGTTCTTGCTCTTGCTGATATGCTAGCTCTTTGGCTTGGTAGATTTCCTCAACTGAAACACCCAATGCTTGAGCCATTTGAGCATTTTCCCTTTCTTCCTGTTCTTTAAGAGCAAGCTCCCTTTTCATTTGAGCATCTACTTCAACTAGCTCATCTGTCATCTTTTGTTTGCCTTTATCCTTAGGAGCAGAGGTTGAAGCCTTTTGGACTGATGGGGTTGATTGGACTGGCGGAGCAACTGGCTTAGGGCTCTGTCTTCTTCTTCTGAGGATGTCAGAAAGTGGAGTATCATCCTCATCATCAGAATCAGACTCTATATTGATTTGTGGAGAGCAACCCTCAGCAACTTTTCTTTTAGGCTTTGGCCTGTTTGCCATCCTTTTCAGCCTTTTGGGAAACCTTTGCTCCCCCTCAGAAGGTGCTTTTCTTTTGAGAGAAGGAGGAGCTGTTGCTGTGGGTGCTTCCTGCTGCAAGATTTTTGTGGCAGTTTCAGAATATGCAGCATCAATTTCCTCTGAGTCAGGATCATCCTCTCTTGAAGAACTTGAGAATTTCTCCCCCTTTTGGCATCATCAAAAGGAGGAGGGGAGTCACCTGCTGCAGGCTTATGGGTTGGGGTAGGGGCAGGGGTATGGGTATGGGTTGAGGAAGGGGTAGAGGATATTTTAGAGAGCTGAAGGGAGAGGTCATCCTTAAGATCTTTGATAGCTTTCCATAATGAGAGATGACTCATTCTGGATTGTTCTCTTAAGGTTTCTATGTCATCAAGGATGCCTTTGAGAAAAGAAGGCATATGGAGTAGTTGGTCAGGAGTGGGTACAGAAATGTTGGGGTTTATGGGGTGTAGGGTTTGTAGTTGCGATAGGAGGTTGGACATGGTTTGGTTTAGGGAAGATATGGTAGATTGACGTAGGCTGGGAATTTGTGGTTGAGAGGGAAGAAGGGTAGAAAGATGGTCTATTTTGGTTAGGAGGGGGTAAGATCAATGGGTGCAGGGGAGGGTTGGGGTGGGGTCTTGAGGAGCTCAATGTCTTTTGCAAGTCTAGACAGTTGAGTAGAGGTTTGGGTTTGGAAGGCTTGGAAGGTTTGGTTTAGGTGATCAATGTTCTGGTGTATGGTTTGGATAAGGATAAGGTTTGTGGTTTGGATAGATATGGATGGAGTAGAGGTGGAAGGAGTAGATAGAGGTTCTAAGAAGTTGGGTAAGGTTTGTGTTCCCTCATTTGAGCCTTGGTGTATAAGCTCAAATTCATTGGGAAAGAGAGTTGAGCCCTATGCAAGTGGTTGCTTTGTACCACTAGCATTGGCAGGCTGTGCTTGTGTAAGAATAGAATCAATGATGGGTGCAAGATAAGTGGACTGAGTGTGGGATGCACTCAATAACAGGGAATCCCTTATTGGATCCACATTCTGTTCGGAGAATGTAGATGGTATGGGCTGACTCAATTGTGGGATAGACACAGTGTGACCTTGGGTTGAGGTCTGTCTTTCAATGAGATCAACCTTTTGGGAGGTTGTCTCGGCTAACGGTTTAAGTCCCTTATTTACAGATGTATCCTGTTATGAGGATACATCCACTGGTTCAAAGGTTGCAACATCCAATTGCTCCCCCTCAACATGAGGAAGGGTAATTGGAGTTGAGGTCAGAGGTGTGGATTGCACTCCCTCAAAGCGCTCATAATGAGTCACTTCTGGTGACCTTGTATATATGGGGCTACGGATAGGAGTAGAACTAGTGACCACAGGAGGTTCACTAGAGCTTGGCTATTGGAGTGGTGTTTGGACTGGAGATGAGGATGGGCTATCAAAGGTTAGGACGACAATTTGAATATCCTCATATGTGAAATCAGTATTGTCCATACCTTGGGTCATGATGTGCCTACTTCTGTCAATGAGTTCCAGAAGTTGCTCAGAGATCTCTTGTTCTTGGGCATCACCATCATCACCAAGAGGACTTAACTCCATTGGACTGATAGGAGCAAAATCACCAGCATCACCATCACCAGCAGCATCATCATCATCCTTAGAGCTAGTGTGGCTTTCATCAGCATCATCATCACCATCATCATCATTTTCATCACCATCATTATCATCTGCATTGTCGTTTGCAGCATCTATCAGCTCTTGCATTTGGGCAGTGATTGGAGGACCTCTGTCTGCCTTTAAGAAATGGAATATCTTTTCACCCATGGCAGGGACAGGTATATGCTTAAGATGTTATGTTAAGCCCACATAATCATCCTCTCCAATCTCCCTCATAGCTATCAGGCTCAATAGTCTAATGTAGGGCACCTGCGACCTCGATGATTTCTTGTTGGTGCTCTGGGTGATTTTATCAATAAGGTCCGAAAATATCACTTGAGCAAAGTCGATATTCACCCCGAAGACTAGGGCATAAAGCACAAGGAGCTAGGTTTGGTTGATGAGATGATGGCTTCCAGATTTAGGACCGAAGCAACGTATGACAACGTTGGCCAAATACTTCCATGGATGAGCGAGAGCAGAGACTTTGACTTGACCATGCACTACAGGTTCATTGTAGCCGATGGTGTCTAAACTGTTTGAACTTCTGCTCTGGATGGAAAAGCTGTGTACGGTGGGAAGTTAGGAATAGCAGAGGCTTCACGAAGGGTTTCGGTGGTGATCTGGAGATGATAGTTTCCTTGGGCTAGGGTGTAGTGGATGGTGTTGGTGTTTAGGTTATAGGTTGCGGAGTACCATAGTTCACCGATAATGGTAGGGTAAATGTAGTGTGGATCAGCGGTGAGACTTTCAAACAGGGGATGGGCTTGAAGGAACTGAACCATTGGTTCATAACCTTGGTTTTCTCGCAAGGCAGGGATGGTGGTGCAGAGTAGAATGTTTTTGGGAGTTATATTCATCGGTTGATTGGGTGCAACATTCTCACCAGGGTTAACAGCCGGGTCTGGAATATAGGTGGCCATTTGGTAGGGATGATGAACAGTGAGTATCGAGAGATAAGGTAGGGTAGTTCTTTGTAGAGAGAGGGAATTTGGAAAGTTTGAACAGGTAAAGGTGAATGAGAGAGAAATTGGGATATTTATGAAGATTAGTTAAGAGAGATCGTTAGATACTGCCAAAAGATCTAACGGAAAACAAATTAAATAGCTATTAAATGAAAACTGACAAACGGAGTAAATAACTAGGGTTAAAAAGCATTAAATGAGAGTAAAAAGTGAAAATTTACTAAGTGTAGAATCATCAGCTGATCAAGGAGAGTATCAGCTGATGGGTATCAGCTGATAAAAAACTATCAGCTGATGGAAAACTATCAGCTGATAGTGAGAGTTTGGGTATCAGCTAAGTAAAGTACTTAGTTGTGCATGTCTTCCTTATCTTAAAGTGATCAACTGAGTAAACTTGATCAGTTGATAGGTATCAGCGGAGCATAGTTACTCAGTTTACACAAATCAAGTAAGACTTAGATATGCTTAGATAAGTATATTATAATTTTCAACACTAATAAATTTATACAAACTAAATTACCACTATTCTAAATTAAAAATTTAGCATACCTAGTTTGGATATTAGGAAGTTGAACCTTGCTTCATCTAATGGCTTTGTGAATAAATCTGCAAGTTGTAAATCAGTGTTGATGTAGTGCAAAGTTACCTTCTTCTTTTGCACATTATCTCTGAGAAAATGATGTCTGATTTCAATATGCTTTGTTTTTTAATGCATGACTGGATTATTTGAGATGGAGATTGCACTTGTATTGTCACAAAGAATTGGGGTGTCTTCAAACTTCATATCATAAGCAATGTGTTCTGCTTCTGCAGTAGATGTTGACACTGAATTCTGTTTCTTACTAGAGCAACTAATCAATCTTCCTCCTAGAAATTGACAACCACCTAAAGTACTTTTTCTGTCTAATGTGCATCCTGCAAAATCAGAATCAGAATATCCAACTAACTCAAAATCTGAGTCTTTGGGGTACCAAAGACCAAGATTAGGAGTTCCTTTGAGATATCTGAATATTCTCTTAACAGCAGCAAGATGTGATTCTTTAGGATCTTCTTGATATCTTGCACAGAGACATGTTGAAAACATTATATCTAGTCTACTTGCAGTGAGGTATAAAAGTGACCCAATCATTCCTCTATAAGTAGTAATGTTCACTGATTTGCCATCAGTGTCCTTTCCTAACTTAATAGAAGTAGACATAGGTGTTTTCATTGAATAGCAGTTTTCAAAATCAAACTTCTTGAGTAAATCTTTGACATACTTTGTTTGATGAATGAAAATACCATCAACCTCTTGTTTAATTTGCAAACCAAGAAAATAGTTTAACTCACCCATCATGCTCATTTGATAATTATCAGACATGAGTTTAATAAACTTTTTGCATAGTTCCAAATTAGTAGACCCAAATATTATATCATCTACATATATCTGCACAAGTATCACATCACCTTTGTACTTCCTAATAAATAAAGTGTTATCAATGCATCCTCTTGTAAAACCTTTGTTAATGAGAAAAGAATAGAGGGTATCATACCAGGCTCTTGGAGCTTGCTTAAGACCATATAATGCTTTGTTTAGGAAGTAAACATGATTAGGTAAGCTTGACTCCTCAAAACCAGGAGGTTGTTTAACATACACCTCTTCTTTCAAATCTCCATTCAGAAATGCACTCTTCACATTCATTTGGAACACTTTAAAGCTTTTGAAGGCAGCATAGGCTAGGAATAGTCTGATAGCTTCCAATCTTGCAACAGGGGCAAAGGTTTCATCAAAATCAATACCTTCTTCTTGACAGTACCCCTGTGCCACTAGCCTTGCTTTGTTTCTGATGATTTGCCCATTTTCATCTAGCTTATTTCTGAACACCCACTTTGTTCCAATGATGGATTTATCCTTTGGTTTGGGTACCAAAGTCCATACATTATTTCTTTTGAATTCTGCCAGTTCCTCTTGCATGGCAGACACCCAGTAGGGATCATTGAGAGCTTCATCAACCTTCTTTGGTTCAATCATTGAGACAAATCCAGAATACAAACAGATGTTGCAAGCTTTTGATCTTGTTCTAACTGGATCATCTATGTTGCCTATTACCAAATTATGAGGATGGTGCTTGAGGTCTTTGAAGGCTTTTTGGATTTCATGGGAATTGGGATTCATTTGGATTTGGGGAGAAGAAGTTATATGTTGGCTATCAGCAGTAGAAATGAGTTCATTTTGAGTGGCTGATATAACTTCATTATTGCAATCTGTGGGTATCTCTACTGAAGAGGAAATGAGTGATATGGAATTGGAATCCAATGATGTTGAGTCATTTTCCACATGATTCAGTAGAGGTATAGGATTGGATGAGGATGGTTGTACATGGTTAAAAACTTAGATAGGAACAGGTTCATCTAAATCATGAGCAGCTGGTCGAGAGGGATCTACTTGCTCTGAAGGAACTTCTCCAGTTTGCATAAGATCATTAAATTCTTCACCTGAAACATGATTAGAAGAACAGGAAGCAACAAAGTCATTTTCATTAAAACTTACATTGATAGATTCTTCTATGACTTTGTTTCTAAGGTTGTATACTCTGTATGCTTTAGAAATCACAGAGTAACCTACAAACACTCCTTCATCAGCTTTTAGAGCAAACTTCTGCAATTGATCTTTTTGATTAAGTATGAAACATTGACAATCAAAGATATGCAGAAAGCTGATGCTTGGCTTCCTTCCCTTGAGCACTTCATATGGAGTTTTGTTGTGCCTCTTGATAATAAGGGACCTATTCTGTGTGAAGCATGCACAACTTACAGCCTCAGCCCAGAAATTAAATGTTAACCCACTTTCACACAACATGGTTCTGGCAACTTCAATCAATGTTCTATTTCTTCTTTTAGCTACACCATTTTGTTGTGGGGTTCTTGGAGCAGAAAAGTTTTGAGATATCCCTTTCTCATCACAGAAAGATTCCAGAGTTTGATTTCTGAATTCAGTTCCATGATCACTTCTAAGACTCCTCACCAGATTGCCATTCAACACTTCCATCTTCTTGATAAAACAGATAATTTCTTCAGCAGCCTCACTCTTTGCTTTAAGAAAGAAAACCCAAGTATATCTTGAGAATTCATCAACCAATACAAGAGCATACTTACTTCCACCAATACTAGCAGTTGAAACAGAACCAAAGAGATCCATGTGCAACATATAGAAAGGTTCTGTAATTGAGAAGGCCTGCTTGGATGGAAATGATGTCTTATGCCGCTTTCCCTTCTCACAAGCAGTGCAAGGTTTAGGCTTAAGATAAGTCAGTGAAGGTAGTCCTGACACTAGTTCACCCTTGCTCAACTTGTTGATGTTTTTGATATTAAGGTGGGAAAGCCTCTTGTGCCACAGCCAGTTTGTCAAGAAACCAAGAACCGAGAACCGACACCCTGCATAGATTTGAATGAAAGAAGAGTTAGTGACACCAGTAGGAATCCACTACTTAGTCGACCCTATGGAATGCACCTAGCTTTCCACTTTATCTCAGGTTTCTTATGAATGGGAGGAGTGACTATGTTATCATCACAAGTCCGCTGTCTTGAATTCCCTTCTAAAGAACATTCAAATGCCTTATGCTCTTTGCTTCCACAATTATAACATTTTTGAGATTTAGTGGACTTGTTGCATTGAACAACATGGTTTGAATGCCTATGAGATTTCTTATTAGTCATCATTTGACTAATTTGACCATTCAACTTATGAAGCTTATCCTGTAAATTTCTTAGGTCTTTATTTACAGGCACCTTAGATTGATCTTTGTTTTTGGAAAGCTTTTGACCAATCTTTGGAGTGGCAGAAATAGGAACAATGTGAACATCATTCTTTTTACTCATAGTTTCTTCTATTAAAAGAGAGTTGATTACTTCTAGATCAACTGATTGTTTAGAAGATGAGCTATGATCAGCTGACAGGTTATCAGCTGAGCATTTATCATCTACTAACCTATCAGCTGATGGAGTAGTATTAGCTAATGATTCTTCAGTTTGTGAAATGCTAAGAATTAAGTCATCTGTTTTCAAGGTTTGACAACATAATGTCTCTGAGGTCTCAACTAATGATTCCTTTCCTTTAATCACATCCTTTGACTTTGTGTTATTAGTATTTTTACATTCTGAAATCTTACTATAGGATGATTCAACAGAAGGAATAATTGATTCTTTTAAGTGGGAACTTTTGCTTCTAACAAACTTATTTGTGAATACATTTTTGCCTTTAACAGTCTTGTGAAAGGTCTGTGGCAAAATGTCAGCTTTGTCTAAGATATTAAGGTTCTTACTAGAATCAACATAGTTAGTAGCCTTAGAGTAATTTCCACCAATAATAGCTTGAACTTGTTTGGGTATCTGCTCCTTGACACACTGAGTGGTCTTTTCTGCAGATACACACCAAGACTTTACTACTTTTTGGAGGTCATTAAACTTTTTGGTTGCTTCACTAGTTTCTTTTACTAAGATCTCATTAAGTATCTTTTGATTAGCTAGCTCATCATTTAAGATTGTTATCTGCTTAAGTTCCTCATCCTTAAGAATTAACTTTTCCTTTAGTGATTCTACTTCTAGTTTTAGCTTCTTCTCTCTTTGAATAGCAGGCTGGAAATCAATGCACAAGTAATCAAACATAGCATTCTTCTCATTATCATCGTAGTTAATAAATTTTCCAACCTGATACATAGAAGAAGGATCCCAGTTGGTAGTTGAACAAGCTTTAGCAGCCTTTTTCATATCTTCATCAAAGGAACTACCATCATTATTGTTGGCCATCATGCAGAACTGAGCAGAGATCACCTTATCTTCATCTGAGGAGAGATCTTCTTCTGCCCAATCTTCTTCTTCAGCAACAACAACTTGGCCCTGGGCTTTCTTCTACTTCTTCTTGTCAAGGACAGCAGCAAGGAGTTTCTTATACTTGGCTTCATAATCAATCTTGCCCTCCTGCTTTTGCACAGATGAAGAACCAGTGTTATATTTGGACTTACAATTACTGGCAATGTGGCCAATCTTGCCACACTTATAACACTCTGTTGTGGAGGCATCAAAAGTGGATTTGCGCTTGACAAACTTTGATGACCTCTTGCTGAACCTCTTGACACCCTTTCCCTTCTTGAAAGGTCTGAACTTCTTAACCAGCATAGCTACACCTTCAACCAACTCCTCCAGATTACTTTCCTCACAATCCTTCTCCTCATCACTTTCTCCAGCACTCTCCTCTCCATCTCCTTCTTCATCAGAACCAGAATCAATAGCTGCAAAGCTTCTCATCTTTGTATCTCTTGATACAAGGGCAGTTGGTGCAGCTTTCACAACCTCCTTCATCTCCTTGGATGACAACTTCCTTTGTTTGACTGATTGATCATGGTTGAGTAAGTTACCATAGAGAGCAACCAGAGACATTCCTTTAATCTTTTCACTATGTCTTAGAACAGTGACAAAGTGATCCCATGTTTCAGGAAGGGAGTCTAGAAACTTGTTTACCAAGACAAAGTTGCTCTTGGTTATGTCTGCCCTTTTCAAGTCATTAACAAGGCAGTTAAACCTGGTGTATGTCTGTGTAAGACTCTCACCTTTCTGAGCAAAGAAGAATTCATACTCTCTGTTGAGGAGGAGCTTCTTGTTCTCCATACCTTTTCAGTCCCTTCATATGCAACTGTGAGTGTATCTAACATCTCTTCTGCAGAAGAACAGTTAAGCACTTAATAATAGATTTCATTGGGTAGTGCAGAGACAAGAGCTGATCTAGCCTTAACATCTAGGCTAACCAACCTCTTATCCTCATCTGTCCACAGATGCATGGGTTTGGTTATGATTCTTTCAGTTGTAGAGGTTTGACCTTCAGATTCTGATGGAATAGATAACACTGATGTTGGAACATAAGGACCATCAGTGACTATTTCAAGCATTTGGATATCAAGGGTGGATAGGAAAAGATGTTCTCTACTTTTCCACATGGAGAAATTTTCAGCATCAAACATGGGACATCTTGTTAAGGACCCAGTGTTTGAGATATACATATTGTTTGCTGATGAGGCCATATTGAGAGGGGTAGAAGCAGTTGTAGAGTAAGTAAAACAGATCTAGATATTGATTATCTAACCTGCTCTGATACCAGTTGTTAGTCCCAGATTGAGTACACAACAACAAATGTTTGTAGAAAGGCGGTTGAATACAAACTTTAGCTTTTAAAAAATAAAGACACACTGATATACTTTTATATAATTCTTATTGATATTGAATCAAGAATTACATGTACTAGAAGCGAAAATTCTAAGTACAATAAAAGGTGGCAATCTATTCGTCAAACACATACACAAGCTAACTCTAAAACAACCAATGTATATAGAGTGTTCAATACATGAACAAGTTTGATTCTACACAATGCTTATACTCTACGAAATTTCTCAACTGATGAGATTTTCTTTTTGTGTAGTAGAGACTTCACTTTGTTGTGTTGTTTAGTATTCTCTATTTGTGTAGTATTCTTTTTGTGTTGTGTAGTATTCTTATTGATATATAGAAGTCTTGATGGATCCGGTTGCATGAAGGTAAGAGACCAAGAGGATGTGGAAATATAATATTTTAATTGTAAAGGTAGTGGGTGAAAAGTAAAATTACTTTAATCAAATGTATGATAAAAGTAATTGTACTTTTCTGCAAAAGTGCAACCCATTCACAATATAAAATATTAAAGTCCACATCTACTGTCGTGTAGAAGTATCTTTCCCGTTCCATGATTGTACTTTAATCAACATCATGCTTCTGATTGATTTGACTTTACCAAATATGGGATTGCCAGCCATACTTAGTTGCTTGAACAAATCTTCAAGATCTTCGTCTGTTTGAGGTATCATTATCCTTTTCCAGAGGATAAGATCAAACCTTTTTGTCTCATACTTGATCCAAAAAGTGCATTTTTACTTTTACAAACAAAGATCTAAGGCATAATAGAACAACACATGTTCTGCTTTTTACATATGACTTACAATCTGAAAAGATAGAGTAGATTTGACATTTTTCACGACTCAGCTAACAGATTGTACTAGGAACTCTGATATTCACTACTCATTTGACAAAATATATCAGTTGATCACTTTTTGCTAGGACTCAGTTGATACATATTGCTCAGCTGATCATATAGATGCTCAGCTAATCAATAATAAACTTAGGAGAACATAAGCTCATGTATTTGTATGATCAGTTGATCAAGAATGCTCAGCTGATCAATCAAATACATTAGTTTATAAGGGGAGATGACTTGTGTAAAGATAGACTTACTTAGCTGATGTTCTGGGCCTCAGCTGATCCATTTGTTCACTCAGCTGATAGAGTAGGCACTCAGCTGATCAAATTCTTCACTCAGCTGATCACTTTCTTCACTCAGCTGATCAATCTGTTTACTCAGCTGATCAACAATTTTGCTCAGCTGATAGACTGTTTTCCTCAACTGATGGTCTTCTTTACTTGTATTCTTCATTTGATGCTCCTTGGCTGATATCCTTTGGCTAATACTTTGAATAGGATCTGATGCTCAACTGATGGCTTATTTTCCTCAGCTGATGGTTCCATACTTAGCATATTTTTACATAAACTGATTCAAACAACACATGTTTGAATTCTTTCTAAGTCATACTGAATGTAGGGTTTGGTTATCATCAAATTCTATGTTTTAGGATAGGCAGAGTTGATTATTAGGATGAAGTGATTATCTCCCCAACACTGAGCATAAGCTATTTGTTGTGGTTGTACCTCTGTTTTGTATCTATGGTCCTCAAGTCTTCTTACAATTACAAATCAAAATAAAGAAAAACTATTATAATACTTTTACAATGCAAAGGGATTATAAGTGGCACGCATGCCTCTTCAAACCAAAAAGAAAAAGAACAGGAAAGAAAACACAAACCACGTGTTTAAGTTAACAAGAACTATATCTACGTGTCCAAACAAACAAAAGAGTTATCCGGTTGACTTGACTAGATCAAGTATTTGCGATTGACACAAAAAACCGCAAATACAATATTATGTACATCAAATGCAACATATACTCAAGTCAAACAATTCTCAACAAGCAATATATATTAGCAACCACACAATTAAAAAAAGCGAGAAAAAGAAACAACCTGACCATTCAACTATATCTGTTATCCCTTAATTAATGACTATTACTTAAGATGGATAATAAAGTTATAATTGTCTGGTTTTGATCAAAACCTTAAATGAAATATAAACTTGATTTAAATATAAAACTTTATAATTAAATTACTTATTTAATAAAAACTAGTTTTTATCCAAAAACACGAACGTAGTCAAAACGGAAAAGACAACTAAATTTATTACTCTCATTCTTATCCAACACCTTGTTAGTTTATATATATGTTTATAACATTTTATGGGTGTTAAACCATAAACCTTAACTAAAACTTACACCGATATACTGATTAACTAACAAGGTTCACTTATACACACACATATAACATATCCTTTTATTCATTAAACCACGTAACACTTTATACGACTTTATCAAATAAAATACACTTAGTTCAAGTTTTAGTTTTATTAAACTTTATCATGTTTTAATTAAAACATAATAATAATAATACAACTTTATTATAACTCAATTGGTTATAATAATTTGATCAAAACAAATAATACATATATAAAAACCCAAAAACTTGGTAATTTAATTGAGACCAAAACCGGTACATTCAACACCACATGGACCGAAGCCCAATACTCGGCTACTCGATTGGGCCATAAAGCCCAAAACCTAAAACTTTTTTTCTGGGCCGCAAAAACTAACCGGATAGCCTCCTGGGCAGAAGCCCTCTACACGGATTGCTCGATTGGGCCGTGAAGCCCAATGGCCCGAAAACGTAAGCCGGGTCGAAGCCCTTCTCCTCAAATCACCTTTATTAGGCCGACAAGCCCACACCGAAAACAAGAACCGGGCCGAGGCGTTTTTCGGTGGGTGAAGCCCTGACTCGGGGCGTAGTCCTCCACCATGACCTGATTCAAACCATAGCCCTCTGCCATCCGGGATTAGAATCAGGTCAAAACCCTCCACCTAATTAATCAAGTCTCTTACTTGATTAAAAACCAAATTATATATATATATATATATACACTAACATGATATCCATGCAATACGACGACAACGAATAATTTCTACTCGTTAACATGTCTGTTTTCAAGACGTAGCGAGTATAATATTCATGTAATACGGTGACAACGAATAATTTTCGTTTGATGACATGTCTATTTTCTTTAACGTTTTTCCATCTCCTTTACTTTTTTGTTCTCCAAAATTATAAAAAAAAGGTTATGAAAATATTTTTTAATAATTAAGTTAATTTGTACTTGCTTTGACTTTTAAAAAAAAGTGTATTGACTTTGATTTTTTTAAATATGTAAAGTTTAGTTATTAAGATGGAATATAAAATTTTTATTAATTATATCTAATAGTTACTCAATTTAGTTTATATGAGGGGTAATTTAGTAATTTCAAAACACTTAAAATTTAAGAATTTAAGAAAAAGGCCTAACTGCTTTAAAATATAGTATAGGGGAGGGTTTATGTGAAAAAGGTCTTACTTGTGAAAAGTGCGAGAAGCGATCTGAACCACACAAAAAAACAATCAAAGGGTATAGATAAGGTGACATTTTTGTAATTAGTTGAACATTGGTAAATAATAAAAAAAAGATAGATGGGCAATTAAGTAAAATTTAGTTTGTAAAATATATTTTAAATATCAAACTAAGATTTTGTGATCCCTTTCTTTTCTCGGTGTTGAATATTTTATAATGTCATTCCTTCACAATGTGTATATCATATATAAAGCCCTTACACCTTCATCGGAGAATGGCCCCCTTTTCCTAAAATCATTCGGTTCGTCGTCCCACCTCATCTTGTACGATTAAAGTCTTGAACCTTCCGGCGGCCACTCTTTTCTTCCGTTACTGTTTTTTTCTAACCAATCTGTGAGGCTTGAATACGATTTCGACGGAGAATAAGAAGCCGGTGTTTCCTACAGCAATGGAAAATACCGAAAATTAGGTACTGTTCAAAAACCCTAATTTTGGTTTCCAATGTGTATTGTTCATCGATTATATTGTTTAATGTTGTTGCGTTAGTGAAATCGAGTATTATCTCTTCGATTTACTTGGTTTTCCGTTTTAAGTAACCCTCTGTTTAGTGAAGCCGGTTTTTTTGTTTGTTCAAGTATTACTGTTTTGGATATTGAAGATTGTTTATTGAAGACCATTGAATATGGATATTGGATATTGTTTATTCAAGAAGTAATGCTGCTGAAAGCTAGATTTTTTTGGTATTTTAAGCATGTTTGTTCAAATAAATTCCTAATTTTTCTGGATTTGGTGTCTGGAAATAACAAGTGTTGTATTTAGTAATTTTGGTGTTTGTATTTTTTGATCTTCATGTAAAAATTAGACTACTCTACTGTTTTTGTGGACTGTTCAAAAAAATTCCTAAAGCATTCAACATTGTACATTAACACTATGGTTTATCTCGATGTTAAAGAATACATAAATCAACAATGTACATGAATATTCTGGTTCAAGACAATAAATTGAATATGTGTTCAGCGATATATTACTGAAATTGATCATGTAATGTCAATATTTATCTAATGAAATCCTAAATTTGTTAATAGAAAAAGGACAGCTGTCTAAATTTGTAATCTTTAGAAGAACTAAGAAACAATGTATTAAAACTTTTATGACTTGTGTAATTTCATCACGATTTTATTTATTCATTATTTAATATTGTTTAATAAAAATAGCTGCAAGATTGGTTATTGAAGATAAGGATGAAACACAGGTCCAAAATGTTCAAGATACGGGAGGTAAGAAATCTAAATAAAAGAATTTACGTACAAATATAATGGATTACAAAAATGTGGTATTTCGTACGTACATTAATATAATCTTTTATCATTTACAGTTAAAAGGGCAAATTGCACGAAAATATAATATTGTCATTGTATGCAACCAACTTTAATGTGTATCTAAAAATACACACAACTTACAAATTTAGTTCACTGTATGCAAGTTACCTATTACAATAGTAACTTACCGGTAACCTAGTAAAAAACAAAAGAACTTTGGTACCTAACAATACAAACAACTTTTAAATTTTATTCATTGTATACAATGGCAACCGATAACTTTGTGAATCAAAAATGTAAGTTGTTTGTATTTTTAGGTACAAAATAAAGTTATTCGCATACAATGACAATATTTACATAGTTTATTGTATTTTCGCACATTTTGCCCCGGTTAAAAAGACAAATGATCAAGGTTTGTCATCATCTAAGAAGAGAAAGGTTTCACCAATTGAAGGTATGATGTATATATAGCTTAAATAGTACAATGTACATGTGTTTTATAGTTATCATTAAACTTGTGTTTACAAATGACTTCGAAAAAAGCTATATTTAATTGAACATGTGTTCAATGGTGTACTATTGTTATATATTAAACTTGAATAGTACACTCGACATTGTAAATGTGTTCAATGATGTAGTATCATTTACATGGTTTATGTGGTTTAATGAAAGCTTGAATTATTTAGGCATATTCATGATTAATTGGTTTAATATAAACCATACAGTTTAATTGTTGTTAATAGTAATTTTGGAGTTTGTGTTTAGTGTGCATGGTTAAAATGTTTGTTTCTATTATTGGTGAACTTTTAGTTTTGTCATATTGGTACATACTTTAGCATCATGTTTGAAATTTCTATTAATCAATTCAAGATTGTTATTTATGTTTTGTAGTTACCTTAAGAAAAAGTAGTAAAAACAATTTAAGGTTAATGAACCGAAAGAAGAAGCGAAACAATAGGTTTGTGATTTAGGTTGTGTTTGGCGAAAGAGGCGGGCTGGGGCTAATTAATTAATAATCCCAAACCCAAGTCATAAACTACTTGAAAAGGCTTTTATTTTTGGGGCTTACGAGGGATTATGTTTTTAATAAGCCCCTCGACATTGTAACACCCGAACAGGGCTAGAGGGCTGGAGATTATAAAAACTAGAATCCTAAGCCCCTATAATCCCCCATAAGCCCGTTGCCGAACACACCCTTAATTTATATGAAACTTTTTTTTGGATTTTGTTACAATGTCCATTGTTCTATTCAATAGTATATTATATATATTATTTAATTCCAATTTTAGATGAATGCCTTTTTTTGTTATTAATGAATGTCATTTTTTTGTTTTTTTAGAGTTGAAGATATGTTCATTTTCGGAAAGAATTGTTATTGACATCTTGTCATTATTGAACATATTATCATTATTGAATGGCTGTAGAGATTAGGTGTTGATAATAGTAATTTAGGAATTTGTGTTTAGTGTAGAAGGTTAAAATATTTGTTTCTATTGATAATGATATTGTAATTTGGTCATAATGGTTCATACTTGAGTATCATGTTTGAAATTTCTGTTGATCAATTCCACATTGTTACTTTTGTTTGGTAGGTACCTTAAGAAAAAGTAGTAGAAAACAACTAAAGGTTATTGAACATGAAAGCAGAAGCGAAACAGCAAGTTTGTGATTTATTATAAATTAATTTTAATGAAATCTTTTCATTATTGAATGACGAATTTTTGTCGTTTTATTATTAAATAATCTATTACATTTTGTGGGTAGGAAGTTCAGGTAATAATGTAAGTAAACGATCAAAGGGAATGGTAATTTTTTCAAATAATTTACAAAAAACGTTGATACGTTATATGAAGTACGAATACTTGGAAAATGCACAACCACATGTAGCAGCAATGAGTAGGAGAACAAAGACAAACATAATAGATGGTGGAGTATTCCCTATGAGACATATGAAAACATACATGGGAGGAGGGATATCAAAGTGGTATATTGGTCTGGAAGATGAAGGACGTAAACAAAAGGCAACACCAAAGAAACTCAGACAACAATGTGGTAAAGATGTTGATGTCTGAGCATAACATATTGCGAGAGAAAGTGACAAAGGAATCCGAGAAATTTGTCAAATGAGAAGTTTGATTTTAGTACTTTTTAAAATAGTTTTTTAAATTAAAAATATTTCAATGATGGTGTTTGAGTATCAAACTTTTGTCATAGGTAAAATATTCTTTTTTTTTTCAAGACTTTTGAGATACAACTAGTTTATAGACCCGTGCACGGGTATTATGGAAGCGTATTTGAGATATTTTAAAAATCAAATAATAAATAATGCAATAAATGAAATATTATAGAAAACTTATATATAGCATAATTGTTTACAAAAAAAGTAACTACATTTTTTGAAGCCCTTCATTGTACGCTACATTTGTTGTTTTGTTTGTAACATTACCACTGTTGTCACAAATCAAAACTTTCAATCATTTTTTACTTTTAACACGTGAAACGGTAACATATAGTTGTCCATGTGTAAACACAGGTTTCTAAGGAATAAACCAACTTTTAAAAGTGACTGTCCTTGATTTGTGTTAATCGTTATGGCAAAACACAGCATTAGAGGAAATTCGGATGAAAGGATTTTGGCTTCAAATTTTAATAAGAATAATGTCTATGCCGGATTAGTCAATGGGCAATCTAGAAATAAGAAAAAGAAGTGAATCTACTAAAGACACAAATTTTTAAATCAAGCAAAAGCAACAACAATCTAATAAACAACCATTCTACTTGGTCAACCTGATCATTGAGAAAAAATAAAATGATAGTTGGTATAAACTATCATATATAAAGAACAACTAAAAATTTTTCATATTTAGAGAAAATGGAAATCCAAGTCTACATAACTAATAACTTAGTGACGATTTAAGTGCACATGTTTAAGAGAAAGAAAATATACATACAGATTTGTACACACAACCATTACCTCATCAAACCTGAAACACAACATAATCCAATAGAGAATCGTTTGATAATTAATGAATCAAATTAGTTAATAAAGAGGCTCGCCTCCATGCTTAAATCTGCTACTAATGAGCACATGTCTTATCTTTTGAACGGGCTACATTGCATTTCCACTTCTAAAGCCAAATTTTCGTCTTGTGTATAAAAAATTAACACTTCTATTTTGGTGTTACATTTACTTACACTAATAAAATAGTTTCTGGACCATCAAGAACATATATCTTTACATCTCTAAATTTAAAATTTTAAATATATAATATATCATCTATTAATGATACATTTTATTTTAAAACATATTTTATAGAAGGTTTCATACCTCTTTCTAATAAGATTAAAAATGCTTTAAAATCAATAACTAAACATTTTGAATAGCGTACTCACGTTGACCGGTCATCTCATCACCATAATCCCAAAAAAACCCACTCAGCTAAACCAAAAATTACCTACTCACTACTATTAATGGATAACAAAAAATTAAGAATATATTAATTTTAAAAAAGTGTCTTATTACAATAAAATCTATACCAAAACGTAGATACAAATGAGAAGATCGCAAAGATATAATTATTTTTTCTCTAAACAAAATATATCACAAGTTACTAAACATAATTTATAAACAATCTATAAATAATTACATCAATATACAATTTTTATAAAAACCCCCTCACATTTTCTTAAAAGACCCCTCACATTTTTATAAAACCCCCCACAATTTTCATCAATCTCAATTGATTTGAAATTGAATTTCCGTAAAATACTTCTAAAATTATTTTCCAAAATTGAAGGATTGTGAAATTAAAGGTTTTGATTGATTAATAGAGGTTGATTTAATAGTTAAAAAAGGAAACAAGGTAAGCCTTTTTATAATAGTTATAAATTATAGATAGATGCTTTATTTGCAAATGAAAATGTTTAGTTAGTTTTTGTTAAATTAAGTATTCAATATTGATCTTAACAAAATTACTACTATAAATCAAGTGCCTACATAACATGCTTAAAAAAAGTCAGACTTTAAAAAAAAACTACATAACATGCTAATGATATTAGAAGAAAAATAGTAAAATAAACAAATGAATATTAAAATTCCTCTACAAAACGAACATATAGGAAGAAATAAAAAAACTAACGAGAAAAGACATACCTGTAATGAGAAACAAACTAATATGATAATATCAAATTTGGAACGAACTGGTAACACAATCAATGTCTTGATAGATTGATGGATGAAACGATTAGCAATGTCCATAAAAAAACTAACGAGAAAAGACATACCTGTAATGAGAAACAAACTAATATGATAATATCAAATTTGGAACGAACTGGTAACACAATCAATGTCTTGATAGATTGATTGATGGATGGAACGATTAGCAATGTCGATTAAAACAAGGAAAAAATGCAGAAGAAGGAAGATGAAGAACAGAATCGTCGATGGTGAAAAACGTAAAAAGATGGATAAAGATCAAGGATTTTAAAAAATCTAAAGAAAAAAAGGAGGAGAAAAAGTAGGGATTATATATATTTAAAACATAAATTACTAAAATAAAATATATGTAAAAAACATCACTAACCTTTTGATTAAAAAATAATCAATAAAAAACTAGTGGCCCAAATCGCTTTTCGCATTTTTCGCAAATAAGAGGCTTTTCGCATGAACACATCTCTATATAGGAAATCCAGATTATCGGCAGTTAAAACATGTCAAAGCGATGCCCAATACATCTACCTGCCTCATAAAGGCCACTAGTCTACTTACGGATACAAAACATTTATACACCTGCTATAAAACATAGCTAGTGTACAACCAAAAACATTAATTTTATAGAAACCAAGTCATCATCTTTTGAAAACACAAGTTTGAAAATATATATTTCATACTAATATACACATAAAAGCACATAAGGATACATGTATGTCCATTGAGCTACAATATCTCCACGTGGAAGCTAGCCACGGTCAACACGTGCCCACATGGGAGATAACCACATCTCCCCGTCAAGGTGGGGGAGCACGAAGCAGTCTACCATACAACGGTTGTCAGAAGTGAATGACATGTTCCCCAAGTCCACTCGTGTATACACTGGTTCGGTTCGCTCATCAGCCTCTTAAACCATACGATCATCACGGTTACTATCATCCCCTTCCACCAATTGCAACATCCCTCAACTATACCACACACGTGTCGCATGGTTCGGTTCGCCGTAGCCTCTTGAACCACACATACGCCCAAAGTGGTTAGAAACACAATTGGATGTACGATTGAAACCACACTAGTCCGGACTATACTCATACCACAAGGGTCACATAAAACACATGTCATAAAGGCCAAGTATCTCAAGTACTTAAGCTCGTCAATAAACAAATAGATGTAACATAACTCATAGCTCTTGAGCATAAATGCTCAATAAACAATATCATATTTGGCATCTCAATGCCCATAACACACTCTAAGTGTAAACATAACTCATTAACTCAAAACCATATGAGTTAATACCATATCATAACTCACTCCTACATGGAGTGTCATATCATGAGTAATTTATCAAGTATTAACATGTTAATAACTTAGACCTCCTCCTAAGTGGAGTATTGGTCTCATTTGATCTCCATAATGGTATTCACCTACGTAGAAAGATTTCACAAGTTCCACATCCTTTAATTTAACAAGTTTTTATAAAACCATTTGCCAAACATATAAAACACATTTATGATAACTTATAATCTTTGCAAAAGTTAAGTATCAACAGGGTGTACTCACCTGAGTGTGTGATGAGGATCACAACCCAACAAAGTCACAATAGCTCGCTTAATGATCAAGCCTAGGATTAAGAACCGTAACATCCTTGATTTGGGACTAATTATAAAACGTTTGCAATTATACATAAGTTAATAATTAGTGAATGTAAGTACTTCAAAGTTGTAATTATATGAGTATTAAATGTATGTATATGTGTTATGTGTAATTTATATGTAAATATGTATTAAGCTAAATAAAAGAAAAAGAGGAAAAGAAAGGAAATCCAGAGGCGGTGCCTCTGAATGTGGATTTATATATATGTGTGTTTTTGAATGCTTCGACTAATATTAGTCAAAGTTGCCAAAGCTAACAAACACCCACAAACATTCGCTCTCTCTCGTGTCTCTCTCTTTCTCTCGGATTTCTTGAAGGTTGAAGAAGTTGGTGATTTTCGAATTTAAACAAGGTAAACATATGTTATTGTCAAAATTAAACATGTTGAAATCAGTTTTATGTTTAGAATATAACTAAAACTCAAATTCATGCAAAACACCATACAAGAACATTTAAAGCTTACTTCATGAGTGGGTTTTGATTCTTTGGTGTTCTTGTTTGGGTTTGATGAGTTTATGAAGTTCATACGAATGAAAGATGATGTTTTAAGAATGTTTAAATGTAAAACTAACAAGAATGAATCCTGGAAATGGAAAAATGAAGGTGGCAGAATTCCAGCGTGTTGAATGTGTCGGGTTCCGAGACCTCAAAGTGTTGGAATCCGCAAGCTGTCCAAATCCGCTAGCCAAATCTGATAAAGTGTTGGATTTCCTCGTAAGTGTCAAAATCCGACAACGTGTCGGATTTCTTCATATTTATCGGATTCCGATAGATTGTCGGATTCCATTATTGTCAAAATTCACATGATGTCTAAGTGTCAAAATCTGATAATATGTCGGATTTCCTCTAAGTATCGGATTTCCCTAAGTATCGGATTTCCTATAAATCCGACAGTTATGTAGGATTTGTGTGAGGTCCGGATTTGGGGATTCCTATGTTGATTTTAGTAGCCATTCTGTATATGTTAATATGGTTAATGTAAGTAATACTATTCTAGGTGAACGTGACATACTAAGTAAAGCAGAAGTGAAATAATTATCTGTTTAAACTACTCAAGTGAGTACCGACTTCCGTAAGCCTCAATAGAGGAAGACCTATCTACTAAATGTACTTTAAAGATGTTTTAAGTGCATATATGCTTGAGAGTGAATGAATAAGTAATGTCATGCTACTTTATGCACAATATCATGTACTTGTTGAAAGTAAGTTAAATGTATGCCAGCGGAATCCAGAATTGGAGCCGCCTAGTTATAGATGGATGATATGTATGCTACTGATCCTGAATGGATCAATTATGTGAAAGATTAATGATATGTATGCTAAGGATCCAGACTGGATCCGTAATGATGAAATGAATATGCATGCTTAATGAATTAAATGAATATGCATGCTAAATGATTGATCCAGATTGGATCAGCTACGTGTATGTGAAATGTTCGCGAACAACTGTTGCATGGTTAAGGTCAACTCTGTAGTTAGGTTCCAGGGATCCTTAATCAGGTGATTCGGAACTTAACGGTGATTCGGGATGCATCCCGGATCTTAGGTTCTACAGAACCACCGTGCCTTAACGTGAGATTGTAATCGGCCAGAATACAGCCGGGATTACTAGGGAACCTATGGTTTCATAAACGATGCTTGGTGGACTGCTTTATGCTCCCCCGCCAGCGCGGATGGTCGTGTCTGATCCCTCGGTGTATTGTTATTGAGCGGGACTAGCTATCCTGCAAGAAATGACTTATACCGATCTTGTCAGCACACCGCAATGTGATATGATAGTATTGTATGCTTATTTCTGTGATGCATGACTTACTCTAATAATGCTTATGTTAAGTTTGTACTCACTAGATATGTGTATAGCTAATGGTGCCACGTTGACCCTTTTTGCAGATAAAGAATAGGTTGCCTGGTAAGCTGGGTTGCCTTCTAATGGTTATTTTGGTGGAACACTTTGCGATGTAATAAACATTATGGTCGGTTTGTATGTAGAGTAACACCAATCAGTTAATACAAAGTTTTGGTTGTAAATAACTTCCGCTGCTTAAATGATAATTAATCGTGATTGAGTTCACGTTTATTAAAAACGCAAATTTTTGCTAAATTCTGGTGTTTGCAAAGTCGGTGTTACAAATAGGTATTAGAGCCTAAGTTTGAGGGAATTGGGTATTTACAAGAGTATTCAATCTCAAACTCAGGCCCGACTATAATAAAGTGTTCCTTATGGGGGGATTGAGTATGAGAGTTGCATGAATATTACTTGTTATAGTATAGATTGTCAGATATGATAAGCAAGTATGGCTGAGTATTAATTACTCTTCTGTGTTATATAGAAAGTCAAAGATAGAAAATGTCTGCTGAACGAGGTAATACGAAGCAAGCATTGAAAGAGATGGAAGATGAGGCTTCCCATATGCCTCATCAGGCTGAAGATCAACGCTCTCAGCATAACGCTGGTGGCGAAAGACCTGACCCAGACTAGTTAGCATACATAAAGCGTCTAGAAGAAGAACTCCGTATTGCTAAGGAGCTCTTATTACAGTCTACTCTAGGAAAATCACGCAAGACCTGCTCATACAAGAAGTTCTTGTCGTGCAAGCCTCCAACGTTTGAGGGGAGTGATAACCCCACTGTTACAATCCAATTTCTCCGTGAAATGGAGCAAACATTCAAGTCTTGTGAATGTGAGCTAGAGTATTGCGTGAAATACGCAGTACGTATGCTGAAAGGTCGCGTCATTTTCTGGTGGGACACCGTGAAGGTCTCTGTCAGTAAAGAGGTATTGAGTGCTCTCTCTTGGGAGCAATTTTCTGAGAAGATATTAAAGAAGTATTGCACCGAGTACAACATGGAGCGGATGGAAAGAGAGTTTACTAATCTCCAGAAAGGAGATAAACCAATAGAAGAACATATCACTTCTTTCACCGATAAGATGCGGTTTGTACCACACCTGATACCGGATGAAGTGACCAAGATAAGAAGGTTTGTGGCAACCTTGCCACTGGAATTTCGCGCCCATGTGCGGGCAGCTCCAACACTGGATCGGGCATTTGAAGTGGCCCGATAAATGGAAGGTGATCGGATTCAGTGTCGGGGTGAATTTTCCAGTGGGGGTACTAAGAGAAAGTTTCAGCCATCTCTCAAATCGGGCTTTTCAAAAGGGCAATCCTCTGGAGGTGGAAAGACTGAATCTTCTAAGAAACCAAGACCTGACAATCCTTGGTGTTCTTCATGCCGAACTTATCATTCTGGGGAATGCTCTGCAGCAACAAGAAGATGTAGCAGGTGTGGGCAGAAGGGGCACTCGGTGAGCGAGTGCCAATATAAAGAAAATGTGTACTACCGGTGTCGCAAACCTATTCACAAGATGATGGAATGCCCGGATAGACAAAGCTCTGGAGCCGGCGGGTCTTCTGGAGCAGGTGGGTCTTCTGGAGGGCAGAAGAAAGATAATGCACCTCGTGTGAAAAGGAGGGCATTTCAGATGACGGTAGAGGAGGCAAAGGCAGCGGGGGATGTCGTTACTGGTATATTCCTTATTAATTATACCCCTGCTTTTGTGTTAAGGTGATTCAGGAGCAACATATTCTTTTGTTTTTGTTGCTTGTCGCAAAAGACTTCAGTTACCTGTTGTACCATTAGACGAGCCTCTTAATGTAGAAGTTGCTGACGGCAAAGTAGTCTCGGTTACCGAGAAAGTTCCTATCGCCGTTATTTATATTGATGGGAGTAGTATCCCTATCTCATTCTTTATAATGCCTATTGCAGGCTTCGATATCGTGATTGGAATGGATTGGCTCAGCAAGCGTGATGCCGAGATTCTCAATTCCAAGAAAATGATTAAGAACCCTCTTGCTGATGGGTCTTATGCAGTGGCTCGAGGAGAACGATGGGAGTCTGGTATTCCTGTTATCTCTGTCTTTAAAGCTCAAAAGTCTGTTTCCAAAGGTTGTGATTCTTTCTTAGCATATGTTATTGATGCTACGATGGAAAAGCGGCCAGTTCAGAATATCAGGGTAGTGTCTGATCACCCTGAAGTCTTTCCTGATGAATTACCGGGTTTACCTCCGGTAAGAGACGTTGAATATAAAATTGAGCTTATTCCTAGAGCTACACCTGTAGCTAGATCTCCATATCGCCTCGCTCCTTCTGAAATCCGCAAGATGATGACTCAAATCCAGGAGTTACTTGAAAAAGGTTTCATTCGTCCAAGTTCCTCGCCTTGGGGAGCTCCTGTGTTATTCGTATAGATTACAAGGAGCTGAATAAGCGGACTGTAAAGAATAAGTATCCTCTTCTGTGAATCGATGATCTCTTCGATGAGTTGCAGGGAGCCACGTATTTCTCAAAAATTGATCTCCGTTCGGGGTATCATCAAGTACGAGTTCACGAAGAAGATATTCCGAAAACTGCCTTTTGAACTCGTTACGGTCATTACGAATTCTTGGTTATGCCCTTCGGCTTAACCAATGCTCCTGCTATTTTCATGGATCTAATGAATCATGTTTGTCGTCCATTTCGTGATAGATTCGTGATTGTTTTCATTGATGATATTCTTGTCTACTCGAAGACTGAAGCTGATCACGAGCTTCATCTTCGTCAGGTTCTCGAAACTCTCAAACGAGAACAACTGCACGCCAAATTTTCTAAGTGTGAGTTCTGGCTTAGGGAAGTACATTTCCTTGGCCATGACATTTGTCAAGAAGGCGTTAAAGTAGATCTGGCTAAGGTGGAAGTTGTAATGAATTGGGGGGTTCCTCGAACTCCTCTGAAATAAAAAGTTTTCTTGGCTTAGCTGGATATTATCGGCGATTTGTTCGCAACTTCTCTAAACTTGTGGGTCCGTTGACCAAGCTGACTCGTAAGGATGTTGCATTTGTCTGGTCGGAAGCTCAAGAGGAAGCTTTTCGGACCTTAAAGCAGTTATTGTGTGAAGCTCCGATTCTCGCCTTGCCTGACGGTTCGGAGGACTTCACCGTCTATTGTGATGCCTCTTATGCAGGTTTAGGTTGTGTTCTCATGCAGAAAGATAAAGTGATTGCTTATGCCTCTCGGCAACTGAAATCTCACGAAAGAAACTACCCAACTCATGACCTCGAACTTGCTGCTGTTGTCTTCGCACTGAAATTATGGAGGCATTCCCTTTATGGCACAAAGTGTGTGGTATGCACTGATCACAAAAGCTAACAGTATGTCTTTTCTCAAAAAGAACTCAACATGCGGCAACGTCGTTGGTTGGAGTTAATTAAAGACTACGATTGTGAAATCCGTTACCACCCGGTAAAGCCAACTTTGTAGCGGATGCTTTGAGCCGTAAGGGGCCAGCAGTAGAGGCAAAGTTCATGAAGCTTACAGTGATATCAAATTTGATTGCAAAGTTAAAAGACGCCCAGCAGTTATCTTTGCAAGAAGATAATCTAAAAGACGCCCAACAGTTAGCTTTGCAAGAAGATTTGATTGCAAAGTTAATCAGGTGATTCGGAACTTAACGGTGATTCGGGGTGCATCCCAGATCTTAGGTTCTGCAGAACCACCGTGCCTTAACGTGAGATTGTAATCAGCCGGAATACGGCCGGGATTACTAGGGAACCTATGGTTCCGTAAACGATGCTTGGTGGACTGCTTTATGCTCCCCCTCCGGCGCGGATGGTCGTGTCTGATCCCCCAGTGTATTGTTATTGAGCGGGACTAGCTATCCTGCAAGAAATGACTTATACCGATCTTGTCAGCACACCGCAATGTGATAGGATAGTATTGGATGCTTATTCCTGTGATGCATGACTTACTCTAATGATGCTTATGTTAAGTTTGTACCCACTAGCTATGTGTATAGCTAATGGTGCCACGTTGACCCTTTTTACAGATAAAGAATAGGTTGCATGGTGAGCTGGGTTGCCTTCTAATGGATATTTTGGTGGAACACTTTGCGATGTAATAAACATTATGCTCGGTTTGTATGTAGAGTAACACCAATTAGTTAATACAAAGTTTTGGTTGTAAATAACTTCCGCTGCTTAAATGATAATTAATCGTGATTGAGTTCACCTTTATACGCAAATTTTTGATAAATTCTGGTGTTTGCAAAGCCGGTGTTATTATTTGCATTACCAAGAATTGAAGCTTTAGTCAATTTTACTTTGTGCATTATTATTTGCATTTCCCGGCCAAATATCATTAAATAACTAAAACCACTCTTAAAACAATAAATTCCAATTTATCTATGATATACCATAATTTCTTTTACAAATCTGAAACATAATTTCTTTTGAGAAATATAAACACCTTTTCAACTAATATTGATGACATTTTAAAATTTTGGAATATTACTGTAACACCGTATTTTTTAACCAAAATTTTTTCACTTTTATTTACATTGCGGAAGCGTTTAAACAACAAAGTAATTACAACTAATTACAATTCACTGTTTACAAAATATCAGTATTACAAAACACGGCTCGTCACAATTACTTTATCAGAGTCTTAGGTGATTACTCCCCAAGCTAACCACTCTTAGCCGAGCCGCTGACTTACCAAAACCTGTAAAAAGAGTGAGAGGTGGGGGATTAGCACAAAGCTAAGTGAATGGAGTATCACAAAACAGATATATCAGCCAGAACCGCATGATATCAACAACCACAAATAAGCACCCTGGGAAGACCGGCGGTTCGGCAGGAACCTACAACCAATGTCGGCCAAAGCAATGGTTTACCGATAGTCCATTTGCTATTCTCACACAGTATCATCCTCTGGTAGCAACAAATGCATCCAAGGTCCAGATACTGCTTAGCCAATAGCAAATGAACCCAGCCCATAAGCCCAGTCGTAAACTGACTTCCCTTCCAACATGTATACATATCACAGAGTACAACAATTAACATTCACAGTTAATTAACCAACATATATACAATCTATCCAACCATAGTTGCAACCAAACCAGTACAACTAATATCACCCGTGAGCAAACATCCACTCACCTCTGATTCTCAGCTATTCTACTCAGTGATCTAATGTTACTGAGCCTTGTCTGTTCCTGAGAACACAACAAACTGAAATCAGTATTCAATTCATAAATATATATATATATATATATATCAATCATATATTTATATCCATTAATCAAACATAAACATGTAAGATTCACATATACATGCACATATAACACATAGCATTAAACAATGCAGAACAACAAACCAAAACTGTCGGATTTCATGAGAAATCCGACACTACTATCGGAATCCGCAACCCCTATCGGATTTCAAATAAATCCGATACATCCATCGGATTTGAAGGAATCCGCAACTCCAGTCGGATTTCTACACTTGATGCATTTATCTTGGCACCCACAATCGGATTTCATGTTTAGGATTCCACATATCCGGATTTCAAGAGTTTTGGATTCTAAGTTCCGGATTCAACACTCGGTTTTCCACTCGGTTTTCTTCATCAACACAAAAATCCGCAACCTTCAACACTTCCAAGAATCTGACAGCTTCATAACTTGCATACCTCAACTTTCCAGTTTATACAATTCACATACAAGTTCATATAAACACATATAAACATGTTTAAACATGCAAGCATGCATCAAAACACCCTTTAACACCAAGAACATCAAATCCGATAAATTCATAAAGTATGTGCATATGATGTTCATATCAAATTCATTCAATAACCGTAGCATGTTAATACTAATCGAAGTATAACAACAAGAATCAAAGAAGAATCATCAACCTTCAAGCTTTGAATCACAATTCACAAACACCACATAAAATCCGATTTCTTGCTTCTTCTTTGCTCTCGGTTTTACACACTAAAACACACACACACACATGTAAACTTCAAAGTGAAGTAATGCAAATGCTAACCCACGTAGGCACGGTTTAAACACTAAGCACATGCACACACATCACTGTATACATACACACACACACACACATATATATATAACCAATAATAATTAATTAAGTTAATGATTAATTAATTAAATCAAACACCAATTAACAATCAATTAAACATAAACCAAATCAAATATGATTCACGTGTAACATACTCTAAGCCTACGTTTCTACTGGGTCCAATCTCAGGATGTTATAATTACAAAAAAGATGAAGATGGGTCAAAAATTAGTAAACAAAAAATTTGAAAATTTTAATCTTTTGAGCAAACCGATTAAAATTACTTGTTAAAGATTCGGACTTTAAATTGGAAAAATAAATAAAACTTGTTTATTCTTTCCTCTAATTTTTGATCCATAGAACAAGAAAAAGAATAAATAAAACTAACCTTAAACTAGAATTGATCAAAGGATTAAGATCATGAGATTAATGAGCCGAGGCTTTGATACCACCGCTGAGTTTTTAACCGTTAAAACCATCACGCGAATCATAAATCGGATCATGCGAGTTCTAACAAAAATATAATTTGTATGGTGTAGCATATAAAAATCGCAACTTTATATATATATACAACATGGCAGAAATGGTTCTAAACAATTCACAAAGATTGAACCTTTAAAACACCAAAAGGAATGATCTTTATTAATTTCATGAAATTAATACACACAGAACAATAAACAAGAACAAGAACAAGAACAATAAGAACATGTTACCTAGGTTGCTCAAGATTAAGTCCACTCGTGATATTTCCAACGAGATCCATCTAGCCGGAAACAACCAACGCGAACAAGTACATGCACTCGGACTCGTATGTGTATAATACTTGGTTCAAACGAAACCCGAAAGACCACACTAGGTGGGTTCGGCTGAATGAGAATGAGAGGGAGAGAGAGGAGAGAGGGGTTTTCTTGTTTAATATTCTTATTAAACTCAATTATGTTATCTTAGTTTTGAATGGTTTATGCCATATATGTAGGCTTAATTAGAAATCCTCCTAAATAATTAGTATTATTATTTAGTTTGAGCTGTGACACACACAAACACATACATATAATATGTGTACATATATATATATATAATATCACTAATTAATAATAAGATAATAATTATTTCGAAAAACTTAAACGGTTAAACTAAAACAATTAATCTGTTTATCGAGAATCTTAATTAACCAAGTATACATATTTATTGACTAACAAATATATAACCATTAATTAATTAATACTTACCTACTTGGTGAAATACTCTCTAATGAGCATTGATTTATAAATAACTATTATAAATCCTTTCAAGTATGGTTGAATTTACTACTCGATTTACAGGCACTTATGGTTGTGATATTTGAGTGTTCTATGACGTTAGACGTGACATCACGTGTTTGCTGACTATGCACACAACTCTAATAGGCGGGAACATGGTGAAAACAACATTAGAGGTTAGACACATGGTAAACTATGGTGGGCCACTTCTATTTTCTATTTTTTATATAAGTATTAATTGGTTAATGGGTATTAGTCAGGTCCTATTATTTGTTACGGTGGAAAGCAATCACTATAAGATCGATTGATGGTAGAAAAAACCTAACGTAACAATATAGTATATATATAGTATGTATAATGAGATTTAAGACTAGCTAATACTCTAACACATCATTAGTAGATGTGAAAGTTATTTTTTATTTGATAAATAAGTTTTATTATTTGTTTGTATATTAAAGGTAAAGTTGTAATTTTTTCTTTCTAACTCGAAAAATATTTATTTATATTCTATTTCTTCACTTTGTTATTTTAAGGAATCACTCAACTTACAAAAAAGTTTCTTTTCTTCTTAATCGAATCTCTCTTGTGTGTTTTCGAATTTTTAAATAAAAAAGAAAATTATTTAAAAGAAAAATTAGAAAATTTTAAGAAAGGAAAAAAAATAAAACGATTAAAAAAAGAGTTTAGGCATATTTTAGGTTAATTTTTTAAGTAATTCTATTTGTCAAGGTTCTAAAGAACGTAAGGCGTGATCAAGCCTAAAGCTTTAGGATTCATTGCGAGTCATGACGTTTTTTAAGGCTACAATTTTGTATATACTTTATAAATATTTATACCCAATTTATCATTATTAATATACAAATTACACAAAGTTGTACAAATTAAAAGTAAAGTAACATATACAAATTACAAAAGACAACTTTATAGAAATTCAATACTCGCGATCGCAAAATGTATATAAAAAAGTCAATTTAAAGGCGCGCCTTATGCTGCATTATCTTATGTCACGCCTAACCCCACAGCTAAAGGCTATTTCCTAACATGGGAGATGCGCCTTACACCGTATGGCGTCACTATGATACGTTTTTTAGAACCATGCTATTTGTACCTCCTTAAAAATTTAAATTGATATTGATTGATACATATAATATATCAGAAGTGAGAAAGACATATATATAAAGGAGTAGGGTCCGGATATTAGCATCATCCGGTAGTCTTCTATTTTGACTTTTAAGGAAATAGTCAACTCTCTGGTTAGTTTTCCATTTTTGTGTCTTTTGACTTTGCTTATATTTGTCTTGTGCGATCGCAACAAAATCAAAGTGATCAACTGTATTGGAGCAGTGTTGATAGAGTCTAAGGTTCGATTTCTCTTCTCTATTTGCGTGCATCTACATCTCTGCATACATTTTGACTTGTAATTTGCTTATTATTATTTATTGGGTGCGTGATGTAGGAGGGTTGAAGGAGGTGTTGACAATGGCGTCGGTGGTGAGAAGCCCATGGGAACTCGTGGTTACAACGGCAGACGAGGCTGATTCAGAGTCGTCTTCCAATCCGACTGACGCCGTGTTTTTCGTCGGGATTTCACTGCTGTTGGGAGTCGCATCGAAACATGTGCTCAGAGGGACTAGGGTTCCTTATGCGGTTGCTTTGCTCGTTCTTGGCATTGCCATGGGATCATTAGGTGTGTATAGTTTAATGTTCGATTGCGTGATTCGATTCCTATGAGAAAAACGATCCGACTTCACTTTTGATTAAATATGCCTTTTGCTCTAACTGAAGTTTGCTCATATACTAAAAAGTTAAAGATGGGATTACTTTTAAGATTTCTAACCTTTTAACGAGCAATATAATCTTTTTAGTATATCTCATTTCCTTGATTTTCATTTCTGATTTGAACTGATGACTGATCTACAGAGCGCCACTTACAGGCGTTGTTGTTACCCAGACATATATCTGGAACAAAGTTGAAGTTAGAGTTCTTTTACTGTTTTACATAGCATCATCATAATAATGATTTGATGCAACTTGAACTGTTTAATAATCATATACTTGCTTCTTAACAGGCGTTGTTGTTACCCAGACATATATCTGGAACAAAGTTGAAGTTAGAGTTCTTTTACTGTTTTACATAGCATCATAATAATGATTTGATGCAACTTGAACTGTTTAATAATCATATACTTGCTTCTTTTTTTTCTCGTGCATTTTGGGGAAAACGCTCATTAGATACATCCATACAGGACATAGTATAAGTAAGACCAAGCATACCGGTCAACCCAAAGGTGACCCATACGCCCCCCCTTTGTTTACGTGACTGGTGAGCAATAGGCTCTCCACACCCAATGCTAACTCTCTGCTCTTTTCTCTTTCTCTCTCTTACATATATATATATATATATATATATATATAGGGTAGAGATCAAGTAAAAAGAAAATTAAAGTAAAAAGGGTAAAAGGGATGATTATTTGATCATTTTTCGGTACATATATCAACTGATAATGGTTAGTTCATCATCTTTATTGGAGCCTAACGAAGTGAGACGATTGGATTCTTTTGCTACAAGAATTTGACATTGAGATAAGGGACAAGAAGGAAAGTGAACTTAGCAGCAGATCCCCTGTCATCCTAATCTTGAAAAGTTCGATGAAGCCGCTATTCATGACACCTTTCCGGATTAATTCTTGAATGCCATAGATTCGTTTGAAGAACCCGAAGCCCCGTGGTACGCTGAATTTGCTAATTACTTGGCCGCTGGCATTTTGCGCAAAGGGTTCACACATCAATACTATATTATTTCTGGGAGGAGCCTAACTTGTGGAGGATTGGAGTCGACGTTATCCGTTGGTGTGTTCATGGAGCGGAAGTGAGACGAATTTTGGAGGAGTGCCACAATGGGCCAACCAGCGGACACTTTGGACTGAGTTACACATCTCGGAAAGTGTTAGACGCGGGTTTCTATTGGCCCACGATTTTCAAGGAACTTGTGCGTAAGTTAAAATGTGTGATGCATGCCAAAGGCTGGGAAATATCTCTAAGCAAGATTAGATGCCTCAACAAGGCATTCTAGTGTGCGAGGTATTGATGTGTGGGGAATAGACTTCATGGGTCCTTTTCCTAACTCCCACATCTAGTTGTGTAAAAGATATGATAAACAACATCCAATTGAAATCGCCTCTAAAACCAACCTAATTCATAATTTATCAACCAAGTTAAACCGTTTTTAACAAAACCCTATCATGTCCGTGATGGTAAAGTTCATATCTTTTGGTTTTGGTTATGGCAACTAGATCCTGATTATTTGTCCGAATAAACCCTTAAACAATTCATAGACAAATCATTTAAAGAGGCAAGTACGTCATACAAACTTCCGATTTATACTCCATATAAGCCATGAATCAAGAAGCGAAGGTTAAAACCAAAAAGATCGAATCTTTGATTGAATAAACATGAAACTAGCATCAAACCGTACATTAACCAATGAAATCAAGTAAGTATCATACTAGGGTTTGATCATTAGGATGAATACATAGAAGAATTAGCCCATAGACAAGCTTAGAACAATAAAATCCATGTTTAATTCAGAAAATAATTAAGATCTAAACAAACCGGATGACATTCGATGATGATTACTCGTTGATCATCAATTCTCGGGTCACAAGAGGGTGAAAGATGGTCTTCTCCGGTCGTTCTTGGCTGCAGGGATGTCTTCAAGTCGGCCCTCATGCAAAAGATGCCCAACAGAAACCCTAAAGTTCGAATTTATAGGCTTAGCCTGTCAAGGATCTCACGGCGTGAGGCACGGGTTTCCAAAATCCAGAGATTTTCTTCCGGCGTGAGAGGGCTTGCTTGTCTACGTGAAGGTTTACCTCGCTACGTGAGCTTCATAGTTTTGACTGGAACTTTGTTTTTCTTCAATCTTTCACCCTGTTTCTGCTACTTCTTCGATTTTCTGATACAAATAACCTGAAACATCCCCATAACAAGCTTAGGTGTAGATTTTGATCAATTATGCTCAAATAACATGTAAAAACCACAATATTGATGGATAAAAACATAGTTAAATCCGGAAATACTAATCACTTAGCAGCATTAGTTACTTTTGCACTCACAAGGCTCTTATATGAAGGGTATTTGGGACACTATAAGTCTATAATATGTTGTATAAAATTTGTTGTTGCTGTGGAACCTGTCATTCAAATGTTTAATTATTGGCTTGCAAAAGACATAAATAAGAAAATGATTTAACTTGCAGAATATGGAACAAGCACTCAGTTAGGAAAGCTTGGTGATGGAATTCGGATTTGTAAGTTGAATGAACTTCTTTTGTTAAGAAGAAGCTGGAATTAAGACCTGACGTGATAAAATCCTTTCGTTTGCTGCTTTTGCTTTTATAAGGTACAATCACACGGTTCTTGATGTGCAGGGGCAAATATGGATCCTGACCTTTTATTAGCTGTTTTTCTCCCTGCTCTTCTTTTTAAAAGTTCATTTTCAGTGGAGGTGCACCTAGTAAAGGTATACTTTATATTCTTAGTAAATAGGAGTTAACTGATAGGTGGCCTGCATGTGATTTCTAACAATAACTTTTGCTAAAAGAAATGTATGGATGTAAATGTAAGATTATTTAATTCTGATATAAACTTCCACCTTGTAGAAATATATGGCTCAAATGGTAATTCTTGCTGGGCCTGGGGTTTTTATATCCACATTCATTCTTGGTACAGCAATGAAGGTCTGATAACATGCTAGTATATCACTACATCTTTTTCTGTTTAAGATACCATGTTCTGTTTCTGAAGAAGGCATATGTGTGTGTATATATATATATATGTATGTATAATTGCAGCTAATTTTTCCATATAACTGGGGCTGGAAGACATCATTGCTGCTTGGAGGACTTCTAAGTGCTACTGATCCTGTTGCTGTTGTTGCTTTGTCAAAAGAGCTTGGTGCAAGCAAAAAACTAAGTACTATTATTGAAGGAGAATCACTAATGAATGATGGGTATCAATTAATTCTTTATCAAACTTGTTATTTATCAATAATTGTGATTGATTATTTCCTAAGATCTGATGTCAGGAAATACTAGTGACCAATTTTGGTTATCTACATGGTTTGGTCGGTAATATAAGCGAATTCTGTATGTATATTCTATCAGGACGGCAATTGTTGTCTACACACTTTTTTTTCGAATGGTAACTGGATCAAGCTTCAGCTGGGGGACCGTCATAAAGTTCTTGGCAACAGTATCTCTTGGAGCGTGAGTGTAACTTTTAGCTTCACATTGTAGCATGGCGGTTTGGTTATAGTTGATGATGGTTTGATAAAACTATTTAATTTGTTGTGTCCAGTGTCGGAATGGGAATCGCATTTGGTCTGGTATCTTATTTGTGGCTTGGATTTATTATCAATGATACAGTGATAGAAATTGCATTGACTCTTTCTGTGAGCTACCTTGCTTACTTCACGGTATGTTTGTTCCATCTCTTAAGAAAACTTGTTCTACTATGTATGTATGCATGTATATTAATGTGTTGTATAATATGTATGTAAGGCTGGCAATCTCGGACATGAACCCGAAATCCGACCTAAACCAAACACGAAACGGGTTGACATGAAACTAAAATGGGTAAAAAATGTTCGATATGAACATGACACGAAAAAATTTTGGGTAAGGGTAAATCATGAAAATGACCTGAATAACCCAATTTTGTTAAAAAAGTATTAATTAAAAAAATTATATTAATATGTAACTAAAAAGGTGGGAAGTTTAAAATGGGTCAAAGTTAGAGACATACACACGTGTTGTATGTATAGATGTGTTTGTATGTGTCATACATGTGTTTGTATGTATGTATAGAGAGAGACATACACATACACACACAGACACGTGTTATATATATGTATATATATAGGGGAGGATTCATTTGAGAACCGCTCATAATGCGAGTACCACAAGAACCAATCTTGGCCCTTGATTAAAATAAATCAATGGCCAATAAAAATGACAGCTCATTAATGACGCATTAATGAGGGGTATTTTGGGAAAATCAAGTCTCGCTCTTTAATGATGGTCCACCCGCACACAAGTCACGGTTGGGAAAATATATAAAAGACTAAAATACCTCTATTAATGAGTCATTATTTAATGTCACACCCCAATTTTTTTAATGCATTGATGAAAGAAAACAGCTTCATTAAAATATCAGCTAATATAAATATAAATGATGGTTGGGAAAGCATTTGCTAACATCCTTATGAAAGATTTATCATCATAATGGTGATTTCCCAAATCAATATACTTGTTTAAACACAAGTTTTAATTTAAAACAATTAATAAAAGGGGCTCTGGCAGAAGCAACGCTCTCAGCTTAGCTACACCTTTTCCTTTCCTTTTTCCCGAGAAACCATGAGTACTTGAAAAGGTTAAATCAACAAAGGTAAGCTATAAAGCTTAGTTAGTAGACACACCATCTCACATACCATATATTTACAAATGTAAACAGTATGCTACAAGCCGAAACATGCCACACAAGCCACAAAGTTGCCACCCAAGCTATTATCAAATAGTGCCACCTAGCCTATTAACAAATTGTGCCACCCATGCTATAATCAGAGTCCCACTGATAAGAAATCAAATTGGTAATCAAAATTCAAAGAAACGCACCTAGTTTGAACTCCCCCCCCCTCTCTCTCTCTCTCTCTCTATATATATATATATATATAGTTTGCAATTGGTGATGGCCATAATTTGTGCATATTTAATATCTCCCTCCTATGTGTAACTCATGAATGTCATCACCACTTGAAGTGAGACCAAATCTACTTCAGGACTCTAGTAAATTGTAGCTTAAAAAAACTGACCTTTAGCTCTTGATATCTTTGGCGATCTTTACAATAGAGTATGTAAGAGGTGCTTTTCATAAGCTAATAGATACCGGGAATCAGTATTTGCTTGAAATTATTTTCTTTTACTATGAGTGTGGGCTTGATTTTCGTTAAAGTTACTGCTCTACAATTTGTGAAGTTGGTTTGAATGTCTTAAATAAGTAATAGTTGGTAAATAATGTTTTAGTTATTTATTTATATTTTGTTTAAGCTATATAATTTGTCTCCCATTCCTAATGATAGTCTCAAGAAGGTGTTGCTTTTTCTGGAGTATTAACAGTCATGACATTGGGAATGTAAGTTGAATTGCTTCAACTGTCCATCCACCATCGGCTTTAATTATATTATATAAACAGGCAAAAATATGAACAGGTTCTATGCTGCTATTGCTAGAAGTGCTTTCAAGGTTGAAGGACTACAAAGTTTGCATCATTTCTGGTATATTTTTTCTTACCTTTCTCTCTTGTCACAGTATACGAATTATCATCTTCAGAGAATGTAGAATATTCATAATTTTTTAAATGATTGAAAGCAGGGAGAGGTAATGGATGTCCTTCACCAAATTCTTAAATCATTTTTGCGGAGTTTATTCGTTGATTTATTGTGAGATCTAAGGGTTTTCTCATTATTGAATTAAATGAAGTTTGGCGAACTTTTGCATTCAGTTATCTTATTTTCTTTACTTACTGCAAATAATTAAACTGCTAACATTATAATACATGTTTTAAGATCGAGTACAACCTTTATTGTTAAACTTGAGTGATAAGCACTAGGTACAAGTACCAGAAGCAGGTAGGTTATGAGTGAAAATCTCAAATACTTGTGTTCTTCCATCATGCATGCATGAGAATGCCAACTCTTTTGTAATACTCCTTTTAGACCTTCCTCATGTTTAACTGCAGGGAAATGGTGGCGTATATCGCTAATACACTTATCTTCATATTGGGGTATGTGTTCCCAGAAAAAGTCTGGCAGTAGTTCGTCATATTCAGAATGACATTTATGAGAAATACTTGATTTATTACCGGTGGTTCTTTTGTTTGCAGCGGAGTAGTCATAGCTGAAAGTATACTTGGAGGTGACAGTATTCTGAAACATGAGGGTATAGTAACTTACATGTTGTCATTTTTCAATTTTCTTTTGATGCTGCATAGATTTCTGCTTTTGTTTTTCAACAAAGGAAAACAACCCAGTTTCACAATTACTTAATCTGCAAGAGCCACATATGCATAAAGATAAACTGATTGATTGTCATCCAGGAGCTTATCTTTTTCTGTGTGTCTCCATTCTTGCTCTGTGTTTAATATATATTCAAATGTATTTCCTGTTGGCATGCATGACCATATAGTCATATACATATATGTATCATGTATGTATACTTTATCATCTCGTGTATGTCAAACAGAAAATTCTTGGGGCTACCTCATCCTCCTCTATGTTTTGCTTCAAGTGTCACGGGTCATAGTGATTGGATCATTGTACCCCTTTCTCCATTATTTTGGTTATGGCTTGGATTGGAGAGAAGCTATTGTTCTTGTATGGTCTAGTTTGAGAGGTGCTGTGGCGTTGTCTCTTTCTCTTGCAGTTAAGGCAAGTTATCCTTCTTGATATATATACAAGAAACCTTGGAAACGATATGTATTTCCGAGCCCTGAAATTAAATGATACCTGCTTATTTGATCTGATAGTTTTGAGTTTTTGTTCTTGCTACATTCCATATCCATAAATTTTCAATTTCCCCTGCGTAGTTGAGACATTAATGTTATTACTTCTGATCCAGTGGTTGATCTGCTTAAACTTGTTTTTTATGTAACCAATTGCCTCATTTATATTTTTAACATATCTGATATTTATTTTCCTTTACTAATTCCTTTTATGTTAATTTCAGCAATCTAGTTACACATCATCATACATCACTTACGAAACAGGAATGTTGGTATGTTCTTTGGCTATATTGTATCTTGATGTCTTAATTTCTGGAGTAAAATATATGATATGATCCTCTGGATATAAGCTATGTAAAGGAAGGAAAATTAATGATCGTTTCTTTAATTTTGCAGTTTGCGTTCTTCACCGGTGGAATCGTCTTTCTAACGCTTATTGTAAATGGATCAACTACTCAGTTTGTTTTACAAATGCTAAAAATGGATAAACTATCACCGGCGAAGGTACATTCATCATAAGCTTTAAATTCGTTGTTATGTGTTGAAAATTTATTGGCATGTATAATGTATTCTCTGTCACATTACATTGATTGCATGGAAGTCGGTTCAAGGTTTTGTTTCTGCTGCCTGCTTTCAGTAATTTCAACATCAATATTGAAAAATCTTGGTCTCGATACATAAACAGCTTGCCTGATTTTAATATGTGGTAGAGGCGTATATTGATGTACACCAAGTATGAAATGTTGAACAAAGCATTAGAGGCATTTGGTGATCTTGGAGATGATCAAGAATTAGGACCTGCTGATTGGCCTACTGTTAAAAAATACATCACATGTCTGAATGATTCAGAACTAGAAGATAATACTGAATCAGAGAATGATAACGATGCGGAGCACAGTCATCTTTCTGATATACGTGTACGCTTGTTAAATGGTAAACATGCACTGCTTTCCTTTTCAATATGAATTCAATTCTGTAACGGTAATGAACCTGGTGCTGGAGGGCCCCCACATGAGCAGGGTTCGGGTTGGAGTCAAGCTATGCTCCAATGTACGGGCCGATTTTCCAAGTGACAAACACTAAGGCCTAACCAGTTGCTCCAAGCCCATACATACATATATAACATATAACATTATATATATATATAGGGGAAGGTTCATTTGAGAACCGATTTTATTGCGTGTACCGCGAGAATCAATATTAGCCGTTCATTTGGTAAGTGGAATTCATGGATGGAGAGCGTGGGGGGATTGAGTGTGGCAAGGTGCATGAGATGAATTCATGGGTGAGTGATGACATTGGAGGAGGGGGAATTGGACGGCTCAGATTGGTTCTTGCGGTATGTATGTGTATATATATGTGTATGTATGTATATATACATATATTATAAATATGTATATTATGTTGTATGTTACATATATACACCTGTAATGATCACACATCAATTTCAAGGTGTGCAAGCTGCTTATATGAGCATGCTGGAGGAAGGTAGGATCAGCCGCTTTACAGCAAACATTTTGATGCAATCCGTGGATGAAGCACTGGACTTGGTGTCGTCTGAACCATTATGTGATTGGAAGGGGTTGAAGGCACATGTACATTTTCCTAATTATTACAGGTTGCTGCAAAAAAGCATGTTTACTCGGAAGCTCGTAACCTATTTCACTGTCGAAAGGTTGCAATCGGCTTGTTACATATCTGTTGCATTTCTCGGTGCCCATAGGATTGCACGACAACAACTACTTGATTTCATTGGTAAGACTTAAGAGTATATCATTCTTGATTCATCATCTTGGAATTTTTTTGCCTTTCAAAATGTGCGAGTGTTCTAATTATAATTTAATTTAGATACACGATATATACCATAAATGTATACTTTCATATGTTCATGCATGAAAGCTCTTAAAGTTCATATATATAAGGAAAAGTTCAATCGAGAACTGTTTGTAGCACCATTAATGACTCATTAATAGGGGTAGTTTGGTCATTTATATTTTTACCCAACTGTGAATTGCATCCAGTTGAGCTGTCATTAATTTGCAGGCTTGATTTTCCCAAAATACTCCTCATAAATGCGTCGTTAGTAGCTCATCATTAATGGCTCATTAATGACTCATTAATCAGGGTTATTGATACAAATCGGAACAACAGGAACAACGATTGATAATTGAGGATCAGAAATTGAAACTAAATTGGTATTAAACTGGAATAAGAACACGATAGAAACCAATCATCCATAGTCGGATGAAGGCCTAGGGAGAATCCCTCTCTCAATTGTGAAAACCAAAGAGCCAATTCTATTATGAAATTAACATACACGAGACTGCCTAATACGAAGCACTACCCCTATATTTATTAGCAATTCTAACAGCTTCAGCCCCCAAGTTACCCTTTACCCCCTTCTAATATTTAACTATTCTATTTCCTATCATTACTCTCTCCTTCAAAAAAGTCTTGACCTCAAGACTTGCTTCCAACAAGACTCTATGATGCACAAGAACCCGACCATGCACATCATGCACCGTTGGCTCTGGTGTCCCTAACTCTTCGTACTGATAATGATTTCCTCCATTAGCCTCGTATTCATCCTCTCCCAACAACAATACACGTAATTTCCCCTCCGGGCATTTGTGAGCGGGACCGAAATGAAGGCCGCAGCGGAAACATAACCCCGTTTTACGTCGTTCCTCCCATTCTGTTCGAGTTAATGAGCGTACTCCTCGATCACGATTGATCACTTTAGAGACCTCCGAGGTGGGTGACATGGCAGACTGTGACTCCGTAAAGTTAACCGAATCAGGATGGAGATGATTTCCCTTGCCAGTGGACTTAACCCCGTTAGGTCCAAGAACCGAAGGACGACCCGAAGAGTGCCCCGTGTCCCAATGAGAAGCTGCACCCTGCCTCTCATGATAGTGATAACGAAAACGGGATTGAGATATGTTCATTGATGAAGGACAAAGCATCTCCTCAACATCCTTAGCTAAATACATAGCATCCAAACGAGTTTGAGGATGATGCAACCTAACCCATCACTTTACTTCCTCTCGCAACCCAGCAACAAAATAACCCAAAGCTTGGGATTCCGGTAATTTAGGTACCAAGGACAACAAATACTCAAAATCATCTATGTAATCATGAATGGAGTCAGACTGTTGAATCGTAGCTAACTGCTCAAACGGGTTTTGAATTTCCAGCCCACTAAAACGCTGTAATAACTCAATCTGGAATTGATCCCACGTAATTGACTCATGTACCTGCTTAACAATCGTGAACCAGTGCTGTGCAACCTCGACCATGCTCAATTGAGCCAAACGAATACGAAGGTGAGGAGGTGTACCGTTAATGTCAAAAAACAGAGTAGCCTTTGAATCCATCCTTGTGGATCGAAACCATAGAACTCCGGTAATTTGATCTTCTTAACAGCCCATGCAAGACCCCCATCGGCAGATTTAGGAGGAGTGGAACCCCCACCAGCAGACCATTCACCACTATAAGGTGGCTCCCCAGAAGAAAAAACTCCAGAATCACCGGTGGGATGCTGTTTACCTTACGAAATTCACTAGCCTCAATCCGATCAGCCTCCAAAGCCTTGATTGCCGATTTGACCTCTACCATATCAGATTGCAAACATTGAATAGCCTCCTCCTGGTGGTCAAGTCGTTGTTGACAGATCTGGTCTCCATTGGAAGATTCAACAAAAATGGGTAACAGCGTGAGTAATGAGAGCGACAGGTGGTATGGTCGAATGAATCGATTAGAGAAGGGAATGGACAGCGACGAAACTGAAGTGGTAAACAACACTGGAATTGAACGTGAACAGAAATTGAACTCTGAAATTGAAGCGATTAGAAAAATGGAATGGATAAAGCAACGCTGAAATTGAAGCGACACAAAATTGGTTGTTGGAATCGATTTGAATTGGAGGCGACGCTGGAACAATAGGTATTACTGGAATCAAATAATGAAGTGGAGCCGACACTGGAATCGATTGCTGAAAGTGCAATTGATGATGAAATTGGAACGGATTTGGTGAAAGTAGAGCTTGGCAGGTCGGACCAATGATATAGGAACAACAACGATTGATAATTGAGGATCAGAAATTGAAATTAAACTGGAATAAGAACACGATTGAAACCAATCATCCAAAGTCGGATGAAGGCCCATAGAGAATCCCTCTCTCATTGGTGAAAACCAAAGAGCCAATTCTATTTTGAAATTAACATACATGAGACTGCCTAATACGAAGCCCTACCCCTATATTTATTAGCAATTCTAACAGCTTCAGCCCCCAAGTTACCCTTTACCCCCCTCTAATATTTAACTATTCTATTTCCTATAAGTTATTTTGGGAAAATCAAGTATCATTAAATAATGACTCATCCACCCGGACACAATTCACGGCTGGGAGAGTATATAAATGACCAAATGCCCCTTATATATACACACACACACACAAACACACACTAATAGGGTTATTTTGGTCATTTATATATTTACTTAACTTTGAATTGCGTCTGGGTGTACCGTCATTAATAAGCCAGGCTTGATTTTCCCTAAAAAAATCCTTATTAATGCGTCATTAATGAGCCATAAATGAGTCATTAATGCGCGAGAACGAATCTTGACCCTCGATTAAAATAAATCAATGGTCAATAAAAATGACGGCACATTATTGATTCATTAATGTCTCGTTATGAGGTATTAATAAGGGGTATTTTTGGAAAATCAAGCCTTTTTATTTAATGACAGTCCACCTGGACACAATTCACGGTTGGGAAAATATATAAAAGACCAAAATACCCCGATTAATGAGTCATTAACGAGTATTAATGGTGATTACAAATGGTTCTATTGGTACTCACATTAAGAATTGTTCTACGTATATAGAACAAAGATCAATATAGAACGCCTTATATAGATAACCTAGAGAATGTCAGCCTTTAAACCAAAAACTAGTAAGAGTCAAGATTTTAATTACTAATAGAATTTAATATGCAATAATTTTATACACACACACATTATTATATATTTCTTTAAATTTTAATGATATTTTACTTATGTTTAATACTCTTATTCATAAGTATTTCTTAACTAAAATTAAATATAGTATTAATATACCAGACTCAACTATAAAATTTTATATATATATATATATATATATATATATGGGTAAATTGCATGGAAATACAATAACTTAATCTTAGTTACGGGTAAATTGCATAAAAATACAATGAACTTAATCTTAATTACCATTGTATACAAACAATTTTTTTTTTCTTAAAAACAGTGTAATCAAACTTCATAATCTTCCGATTGTTCGCAATTGTTAGTGAATATTCTTTGTAAAATCGGTTAGTGCACATCAGGTTTCCTTATGGGCTTTGCGGGCCTTAGCAAATTAGGGTTTTCCTTCCCTAGGTGCATATATATATATATATATATATATATATAGGGTAGAGATCAAGTAAAAAGAAAATTAAAGTAAAAAGGGTAAAAGGGATGATTATTTGATCATTTTTCGGTATATATATCAACTGATAATCGTTAGTTCATCATCTTTATTGATTAAAACTAGTTCTTCATCGATTTCTTTTTGATGAATCCAACATATTCATCACTTTTTAGATGAAAGCATTTTGTTCATCAACAAATTATTCCAAAATTTTGTTTTCAAAATCTGTATTTGAAATCAAAAAGAAATTGATGAACTAGTTTTAATAAATAAAGATGATGAACTAACGATTATGAGTTGATATATATACTGAAAAATGATCAAATAATCATCCATTTTACACTTTTTACTTTAATTTTCTTTTTATTTGATCTCATCCATATATATATATATATATATATATATATATACTATTGCTTTTCCTTTCATAAGTAAGAATACACCGAGATTAGTAATATACAAGCTCGATTTCATTTTCTTTGCTTCTCTGATAACATTAGTATTAGAGCCTTGTACTCTGTGCATCAGAAGGTTGTATGCCTGCATCAGGAATTTGTACTCTGTGCATCAGAAGGTTGTACACTATGGAGTGAACTAGTTTCCATCTATTCTCGTGAAGCATCTCATCATAGCGCATTCTCCTTCCTCCGATCTTCAACTGGTCTGTTTTCTGGTCTTCAGATTAGTGTTTCTTTTCTGATCTTCATGGTCAAACTTTTTGTGGGATATTCTGTTTTGTTGGTTGCTGTTATTGTCATCTGAAGCTTCTGATTTGAATCTCGTATCTGATTCTTTGATCTGTAAGGGTGGTTCACATTCTGTTTTGGGAAAATCTGGATAGACTTTGCTCTTGTAATCTTGTGGGAGTGGCTGGATTTTGAATATACTCTCATTTGGTTTGCTGCTTTTGTTGCTGTTGTTGTGGTTTACTGATTTTGTTTCTTTTCTGTTGGTATCTCTCATTTGGTGTGGGCTCTTGTGGTAACATCTGAAACTTTTGATCTGTTGAAGTCTAAGTTCCCTTGTATGAGATCCGGGTTTTGATAATTGAATGGACACTCTAGTTTGGTTATCCTAAGCTTTGGTTGATGTTATGATTTTTCTGGAGAGATTTTCGGTTTAATAAGATTATTATTAGAAAATGAAGTTGATATTGGTTGGATTCTAATTTACTCTAGTGTGGTAATTTCATTTCTTTGACATCATCGAAGTTTGCTCGAGTATTCTCATGTGGTTAATTCTCAGGAGACTTAATTACAGACTTTGGATTATTTGTTATAGCTAACTTGAAACCATCTACCTGATTCCCTACATTGCCAAGGGGTGTAATCCTGCTTGTTCATTATCATCCGCTTCCGAATGGGTTATTGATTCAGGTGCCTTAGGATCATATGACAGGTAATTATAGCATGCTCCGTAACTTCAAGAAACATCGGTCCACTAATAAGGTCGTAGTTGCCGTTGGATCTGTTTCTAAAGTAACTGGGTCCGGAAAGGTTAATCTTTCACAATCTATGTCATTATCCCGGGTATTAAGCATTTAAGCCTACCTAAGTTTACGTTTAATCTGATATCAGTCGGTAGAATTACCCGTGGATTGATCTGCAATTTCACCTTTTATTGTGATTACCGTATCTTTCAGGATCTTTCAACAAAGCAAATCATTGGTAGAGGACAAGAATTGGGTGGACTTTATGTATTTGAACCTTGAGTAGAAATCACAAGCAGGCTCGGTATCATTATCTCCTCTTGAGTTACATTGATGTTTAGGGCATCCATCCCTTCTAAGCTTAAAGAAATTGTATCCCTAACTCTCCATTTGTCATCCCTAAATTGCGACTCATGTCAATTTGCTAAACATCAGTGAGTTAGTTGCATCTCCGTTTGAATTGGTTCACTCACGTGTATGGGGTCCTTGTCCCAACACTTCTAAAACCGGGTTCAAGTATTTCGTGACTTTTGTGGATGATTTCTCCCTGGTTACTTGGCTATACTTGATGAAGAATCGATATGAAGTATTCACTCATTTTTGTTCCTTTGTTGCTGAAATTATAACTCATTTTGACGTCTTTGTGATAACTTTGTGTAGTGACAATGTAAAGGAATGTATTTCTAAAGCTTTTCAGCCGTACATGCGTCAGCAAGGTATTATTCATGAATCTTCATGCGTAGATACTCCTGCCAGTAAGAAGCGCCACCTACTTGAAGTGGCTCGTGCACCATTGTTTCAGATAACAGTCCCAAAACCATTCTGGGCAGATGCAATCTCTACTGCTTGCTTTCTAATCAACTGTATGCCATCGGCTATTTTGCATAGTGAGATTCCAATGTCGGTTCTTTTTCCTAATCATAGCTTGTTCCCGATTGAACCTAAGATATTCGGTTGTAGTTATTTTGTTCCGGATACTCGGCTCCACATCAGTACACTTGATCCAAAATCTCTCAAATGTGTTTTTCTTGGATACTCTCGCCTTCAGAAAGGTTATAGATGTTTTTCTTTTACACTCAACCGGTACATTATTTCACGAGATGTGGGAAAATGAACCTTTTTACCTGGTCACCACCTCTCATAGTCTTGAAGAGCATGATGATTTGTTACTTTATACTGTCCCTATTTCTGGTTCATGTGTAGAGTCATTGATCTCGTCTAACTATGTGCAGCCTTCCGAGCCTGCAAGGCCACCGGTGGTTCATAACGATAACAAATGATCTAGCTCCGCCCTCCTCGACAGCCATTTCAGACCTTGGTGTTCCCCATCCAGTTCCATCATCTGCAAACCCACCTCGGAATGATTCCGATACATCAAGAGACCCATTATCTCAAGATTTTGATCATGATGTTCCCATTGCTCTTCGGAAAGGTAGACAGGCATGTGCATATCTAGTTGCTTCCTTTGTCTCTTATGATAAGCTCTCTACATCTTCTCGTTCATTGGTTGAAACATTGGACTCCATATCTACTCCTAAAACTGTTGGTGAAGCTTTGGCACGTCCTGGGTGGCTCTTTGCTATGATTGAAAATATGAATGCCCTTGAACATAATGACACATGGAGATTAGAGGAGTTACCGGTAAATAAATGGGCAATCGGTTGCCAATGGATGTTTACTATAAAGGTTAATTCAGACGGATTGGTGGCTCGTTTGAAGGCATGATTAGTTGCCAAAGGTTATGCCTAAACATATAGGGTAGATTACTTTGAGACTTTCTCGCTAGTGGCCAAAGTATCATCTGTTCGTAATTTTATTTCCTTAGCCGCCACTTATAATTAGGCTCTTCATCAGCTTGATATGAAGAATGCATTTCTTCATGGTGATTTGCACGAGGAGGTTTACATGGAGCAACCACCTGGGTTTGTTGCCCGGGGGGAGAATGGGAAAGTTTGCAAATTAAGGAAAACTTTGTATGGTTTGAAACAATCTCCTCGTGCTTGGTTTGGACGATTTTACATTGTGATGCCTGAATTTGGCCTTCGAAGGAGTTCATATGATCATTCTGTTTTCTTCACTTCCTCGAGTGTTGGGTGCATCGTATAGGTTGTATATGTGGACGACATAGTGATCACCGGAAATGATCAAGTCGGGATCAACAAGTTGAAAGCTTTTCTTGGATCTCATTTTCAGGCAAAGGATTTGGGTCCACTGAAATATTTCTTAGGAATTGAGGTTTCTCGCACTAGAAAAGGAATATGTTTGTCTTAATGGAAATATTGTTCGGATATATTGAAAGATTTTGGGTTGATCGGATGATGTAGATCCACTCAAGAATCCAATAAATATAGAAGAATTGTGGGAAAGTTAAACTTACTATTACATGACCGGATATTGCTTTCTCGGTGAGTACTGTTAGTCGGTTTATGGCGTCTCTGTGAATGTCACTATAGGATGCTGTCACACATATTTTGAAATACCTAAAGAGTGCCCTGGTCATGGTATCTTGTATCAAAATTACGGTCATCATGTCATCGACGGGTTTACGGATGCAAACTATAATGGGGACCTACTAGTAAGCGATCTACAACATGATAGTGGAAATCTTATTTCATGGAGAAGCAAGAAACAAAATGTTGTATCGTGCCGTAGTGCAGAATCCGAGTATAGAGCCATGGCACAAACCACTTGTGAACTAATATGGCTTCGAAATTTACTAAGTGAAATTGCGTTTCCTCAATCGAAACCAATGAACTTATGGTGTGATAATGAAGCGTCGATTCATATTGTCAATAATCCTGTTTTCCATGAATGAACCAAGCATATTGAAGTGGATTGTCATTTCACCTAAGTGAAGATTTAGGTGGCTGACGTCTTTACTAAGGTTGTGCCTAAAGATAGGCTCACTTACATTTGTAACAAGCTGGGCATAATCAATATCTATGCTCTAGCTTGAGGGGAGTGTTAGTGTTAATATTCTTTGTAAAATCAGTTAGTGTACATCACTTTACTATAGTGCACATCATGGTTTCCTTATGGGCTTTGTGGGCCTTAGCAAATTAGGGTTTTCCTTCTCCCTATGTGTATATATATACTTCTGCTTTTCCTTTCAAATGTAAGAGCATTTTCTCCGCTTCTCACATCAATCAACTTTTTTATGTGCCTCAATTTTAGTTACCACTGTATACAATGTACAATATAATAGTTCTCATTGTATACAAGTATACAACAACTTGCATACAATGAGATGATTGTAAAAGTTTATTGTATTGTGTTTAAGAAATAAAAGTTAATTTTATACAACGGAAACTAAGAGAAAGTTAGTTGTATTTTCATGTAGTTTACCCTATATATATTAAGAAAAACTGATTAGAATTATATATTTATTTAAGTTTTAATGGCTTTTTTATGTTTTTATATTAAAAGAATAACTTTTGAAATTAAGGTTAAAAACATACAATAAGTTGACATTACAATTAATTATTATTAAACTAAACTAATTAAGGTAGAAACCAAAATTTAATCATATAAGCAAAAAATAATGTCAGACTTAAGTGTTCAATGAATTTTAAATTTATATAAAGGTCACATGTTATCAATAACGTCACTCTTCTCACCCTAAGTTAGTTCTAAAGTGAAATTATATTTACATCTTATAAAAAACAAATATATTGTTTCTTGCCGCATCGCGTGGGTAAAATACTAGTTAAAGAATAATATATGTAGATAACCTCACAATACTCTTAAAAATAGTGGAGAAATCGTTGAATGAAAACAAAACAATTAAAAAAATTAGGTCTGATGTATATCATTAAATCTTTACCATACTACTACGATTTATTAAAATTCTATACACAATCTTTTACTAGTCATAAAGATAAGGCCATATTTATATCACTTAATCACTAAGGGGTTGTTTGTTAAAACGGAATGATTAAGCACCAAATGATTATGTGGTCTGAATAATTCAGAGGCTCTAAATGAATCTGCCTCCGAATTTGACATGTTGTTTGATAAAGGTTTTGAATGAACAATCTGAAAGATGCAAATTATCATTTTAACCTTAATAGTGATATATTATATTATAAGATATGATATGATTGTTTAACAAGACAACGTGCAAAAGAAGGAGTATTAGGGTAAAATACTTGGTGCTTAATGATTCAGAAAGCACTTTAAGGTAGGATGATTCAGCATTTAGCGCTGAATGGTTCCATTAAGCAGCAAACAAACAGCCCCTAAATAAATAATGGTTTCGTTTCTTTTTTTAGCCTACATTACTTTACTAATTGAAACTAGGATGTGTGTAGCTTGAAGCACATATGATTGGTGCTTTCACGCTCACAAACACTTAAATGAGTAAATGATGAAATAACTAACATACCCCTCATTTAAAGTACTGTGAGTGTGGAAGCACGTATCATAGATGCTGCTAAAAGTCATGAAACCCACTAGGCCCACTATACTTGGTTTTCTTCATCTTCCCCCTGCAGGTAACATGCCTGCAAACTAAGCTTTTGGACTTTTCACTCTTTATAGTTGAAACCACTTTTCACCTTATTATGATGCTATCTCCATCTCTGTAAAATAATTTCATTACAAAAAATCAAAGCTTTTATCTTATGACAAGCTTGACCAAAAAAAATCGAAAATCAAAAAAGATAAACCCATTATTGACTTCTGTTCACTCATTCTTTAAGCATAACAAAACCATATGCTTTTAATATTGAGTACCAAATCTACAAAACCAGATTAAATTTCTTCTCAAGAGATACATCTGAGTTTTATTTAATATTGTTACCCCAAACATACTAACCTAAGTACATGCGAAGATCTGATGGGAAAAGCAGTTTACTGAAAATTATCAACGACAACGAGAAGATGGAAGGAAGAAAGTGATTGCTTGAGTATACATAGTGGCCATTCTTTCTCATTTAGTAGCTTCAGAGTTTGGATCTCACTTCCCCATGCCCTCAAGCTGGTACCAAATGGGAGTGTGCTGATGAAATTTTAGCAGACCTGGAGGGAAAGAAGACAAATCCTGAAGGAGATACGAAGAGGGTGGTCGTAGGTTTTCGATGATGGCAAATGAGGGAGAGATGACATTTTTGTTTGTGTCCAGCAATGGTTGAATGAAAACATATAATTTTAGGTATGCTATGGTAGTTGTAGGTGGCAGATGGTGGTGGCTGTGGTCACCGGAGTCGCATCAGATCTGGAGTGGAGTGAGGTTGCAGAGCATACAAGGTGATAAATGAAAATCGTCTTTTGAAAATATCTGAAGGGATGTGTGGTCGACCTAACATTTCTTAGCATAACGGGTTGGACTATTTTACCCCTCAACAATCATTAGTAACCTTAAATTAATCAAATAGGATCAATGGTCAACCGAGATTTGTATAAAATGTTACCTGTTTTGACCCCAACCTCTACAATAACATGTTTAATTACCCATGCATGAGAATTTATATAACGCAATCTTCAATGAATACCAATGATCTTGTACAAGTAACAAGTGTTGACATGATTATACCTGCCTGCAAGGCACTGTTGTACGTCAGGTGCTAATGAGTTTGCTTCGACTGTAATTAATGAGAGCGAGACAGAGGGCGAGGAAGCAATAAAATTGCTAGAAGATGTTCTCGTGACTTTTCCTGGGGTTAGTTCAATTCCCTTTATGAGTGACATCTCGATTCTATAGAAGCACACATATTTCAAGAACCTGTTATAGATGTGACTACAAAATCATATATTACAATGTCTTTTAGGTTTCAATGGCCTTGAAAACAAGGCAAGTGGCATACTCGGTGCTCAATCATTTAATTAAATATGTCCAAGATCTTGAGAAATCTGGACTATTGGAGGAGACAGAAATGATTCATCTTCAAGATGCTCTCGAGGTACGTTGGCTATTCCTCACAAGTAGGTATGTCTGTCTCTAATTTCGCCAACCAGCCAACCAGGCCTGGGTGGGGTTGGGTGGCGAAATAATTAATATCTTTACGGTTTATTCTGCAGACTGACATGAAGAAACTTCAACGAGATCCTCCTTTAGTTAAGATTCCTGAAGAACAGGATCTGATTAGTTCCCATCCTTTGTTGGGATCCCTTCCTTCAGTGGTATGTGAACAAATTGTGGGTTCCACCAAGAAAACCATTAAACTAGCTGGTGTGACGCTTTATAGGGAGGGATCCAAGCCAAATGGCATTTGGCTTATTTCTAAAGGTGTGGCCAAGGTAAATCTGGCGATGCATGTGCACATGCAGTTAATAAATACATTATGATGATCATATCAGTTAACAAATTATATATTTATTATTAATTTCAACAGTGGGCAAGCAAGGGAATAAGAAACGATAACCCTCTACATCCAACATTTGCACAAGGAACTACTTTGGGCTTATATGAGGTGTTGATCGGAAAGCCTTACATATGTGACATTGTTACTGATTCTATGCTACTTGGTTTCTTCATTGAAGCTGAAAAGATACTCTCAGTGCTGCGAAATGATCATGCAATTGAAGATTTCTTTTGGCAGGTACGGTTTGTGCAAGACACACACACACCATCTTATAATGAATCTATCTTCTCCCCTGCCCGTTCTTAAAATAAAGGGGACATAATATCAATCCTTGAATCTTTATTTGAGTTAATGGTAGCGATTAAAACATAGTCACACATTGCACATGCAACACAAATGCACATTATAGACACTAACACACTCACACCTATTGCTAGGGGTGAGCATAGAAACCGAAAACCGAAACCAATTCGTTAAAACCGACAAAACTAAACCGATAAAACTGAAACCATTTCAAAACCGACCGTTCGTTTCAAATTTTGAAAAAACTTATGGGTTCAGTTCGGCTTCGGTTTTAAGCAGAAACCGCCTCATTAAGAAACCAACCCACTAATATTTAATATATTATATATATGTATTTTTTAATTTTATAGTTATTAAATAGAAGTCAATGAATCCATAATTAGGTGAACATGTATAAATAAACTTGGTAATCAGAAATCGTATTCTTGTATTGTTGTAATCATGATTACAATAGATAAATATATAGAAGAGATAATTACACTCTAATTCCTCTTATATATTAGTATATAAAATACACACTAAATGTCTATTATTCCGCCGCAAGCTAAGGCCGGGGAACGACGTGTAGCTTGGACCGCAATAGAAGGAATCGTTGTGAGGGCAACGGCTTGGTGAACATATCTGCGATCTGATTATTAGTAGTTATGAATTGAACTAAAAGTTGCGGTTGTGCTACTCTTTCACGAACAAAATGAAAGTCAACTTCTACATGTTTTGTACGTGCATGGAAGACAGGATTTGCACATAGATACGTGGCCGCAAGATTATCACACCAGAAGGTGGCAACTAACTTAACCGGGACATAGAGCTCACGAAGAAGATCTTGAAGCCAAGTGAGTTTTGCAACAGTACTAGCAAGAGCCTTGTATTCAGCTTCTTTTGACGACCGAGAGACTGTTGTTTGTTTACGTGCAGATCATGAGACCAGGTTTGAACCCAAATATATAGCATATCCCCCGTGGATCGACGGTCGACGGTCGTCTGGACAACCAGCCCAGTCAGCAACAGAAAAACCCGTGAGTTGTATGCTGAATCAGTGTAAGCATGAAGGGTGGTGTTGCTGGAAGCATGCATGAGTCGTAAACCATAGTCAGCAATACCTTGCAAGTAACGAAGAATTCTTTTAACAGCTAACCAATGGTTTTCGGTAGGCGAATGCATAAATTGGCAGACTTTTGTTGACCGCAAACGTAATGTCTGGCCGAGACAATGTGACATATTGGAGAGCACCTACAACCTTGCGATACTTGACAAGATTATCAAAAGAAGCACTATCACCTAGAGCAAGGTTCGCATTAGTAGTCATTGGTGAGGCAACCGGCTTTGGACAAACCTGCTCGTTGTAAAAGTTCCATTATGTATTTCCTTTGAGATAGAACTATATCGGAACCCTTGTTGGTAACCTCAATACCAAGAAAATAAGATAGAGAGCCCATATCCTTGACAACAAAGGATTGATTTAGACTCGTGACCACTTTTTCAATAGCTTGGGGGTTGTTTCCTGTCAAAATAATGTCATCAACATAGACCAACATACACAAAAGAGTGCCTCGGTAAGAGTAAATAAACAATGAGGGATCCGTTTTAGAATCCTGAAAACCAAGAGAGTGAAGCACCTTAGACAGTGGGAAATTGGTGGCCAAAGAGGGTGGATTTCAGTCCATTGTACTCTTCTGGAAGACCAGAAATAACCAACATCACCAAGTCTTTGTCTTTCACAGGTTCACCAATATTAGCAAGAGCATCAGAAGAGTACTCCTAAGCCCTTGTCAGATATGTAGAGGAAGTTTCATCAGCTTTCATCTCTAATTTTAGGCGCTGAGTTTACAGGGTATATTCTCTAGAGGACGTATGAGGGGCATAAGCACGTTCAAGTAATAGCCAAAGATCACGAGAGGTGTTCCCTTGAACATGTTGGAAAGACGTCTCTGAGATAGTAGAAATAAGTAACATATGTAGGTGAGCATCATTGGAAATCCATGCGTTGTAATGAGGATATGGTTGTGAAGCAGATTCTGTGTCCTTGTCTTTTCCTGATGAGGAGGTGATAGTGATCGATGGGCAGGGAATTGAGCCATCAATATATCCAAACAGATTATTAATAACAAGAAAGGGTTGAATCATAGCCTTCCAGTAACCATAAATGTTAGGAGATAAGGTAAAACCAAACTTATGGTGACAATGGAGGGTTTTCTCGGCTGATGTAAAAGCTGTAATTGCCATAATTCACAACTGTTATGAAGCAGAGGAGAAAAAAAAAGAAATTGTTCGTGATGGTGGTCTGCGCTGTAGGGCTGATCGATTGTCAGTATCAAGCACTTATAGGCTAATCGATAGTCAAGGCATACTGTTGGGTTGATCGATTGTCAAAAAATCAAGCACTTGTAGGCAGATGGATAGTTAAGACTGGCACTGTAGGTTGATAGGCAGAGACCAAGGAGGCAGAACCCTAGCCGCAGGTTGGCTCTGATACCAAAATAAACTTAGTAATCAGAAATAAACAAGCAAAGGGATCAAGGAAGGGAAACTTCGTAATCTTGTATTCTTGTATTGTTGTAATCATGATTACCATAGGTAAGTATATAGAAGAGATAATTACACTCTAATCCCTCTAATATATTAGTATATATAATACACCCTAAATGTTTAATATTTATCTAATTGAGTATATTTAAATAAATGAACCTACAAAAATTTCAGTATAAAAGCAAATTAATCAAATCAAACGCGATTAAATAAGAATCTCATCACGATGCAATACACCAACATTTAAAAGCTATTTATATAAAAAATAAAGAATGAATGAGTGGTACTGTTTAGTAATTACTGTGAGTACATACAGGAAAGCTCAATAATACTCTTGAAGCTGTTGCTTCCTCAAATCTTTGTGAATATGAGCATGCATGACCTAAGGACTCTTGTGGCGGAAAGATCAACCATGAGCACACATATAAGGGGAGAAAACTTTGAAGTACCTCAGAATACACTTGCTTTATTATTAGAGGGATCCATCAGAACACTGCAGGGAACTTTAGAATTCACTACTGCACCTGCTGTAGTATTCCCTTCATATGGTGACCCAAGCAATATCCAGGAAATAGCAGGTAATTGAAACTTTTGCTCTAAGTACTACAGTACTCTCCCCCTCCTCTACTACCCGCCTCTTTCTTTTTTTCCTCTTTCTAATATGTGACGAGTTTTGGACTGAGTAACATTTACAGTGAGATTTTCTGGCTGATTCACCCAAATACCCGTTGTTTGTTAATTTGGCGTCCTAATTATTGTAATAGGATCCAATATTCAAGAGCAAATAAATGAACTAGGACTTGTAACATGTGTCAGTAATGATAAAGGTAGCTAGGTTTAATGAGCAATATAGCATGAAATAATAGGTGCCTACAGGGGTGTAAGCGCAAACCATATATGGAACCAGAGAATCAAACCAAAACCAGAAAGTTTAGTTTAGATTTTTGAGTATCAATGAAAAATTATACATGTTTTCACATCTTTAATACCATCAGTTGACTAGCTACCTCTCTATCCATTTATTTTTGTTAATTCTGGTTTGTGGTTTCTTGTTGTTGATAAGGCCCAAGCTTTTCTCGTCTTGCGTCTTTGTACAAGGTTGAGACAAGGGCCAGAGTGATCATGTTTGACATTGGTAGTTTTGAGGCGAGTAGAAGCCTTGAGAAGAGGACATCATTAATATCACATGTTGGAGATAAACCTTCAAGATCACCAAATACTGAACATAGTGGTCTAACAAGTTCACCACAAAGCCATATTAATTCTAGGCTACCTCTTGAACATCATCCCAATGATCAGCATGGAAACAACTTTGCTGTTCGAGCGATGCAACTAAGCATGGTAAGTATGTTCATTTTGGACGCGTTCTTCAAGTTTATTATAACTTTAAGGAGGGGTAATACCATTAATTAAATTATAACCAAGGTTCACCAATGTTTGAATTTGGCTAATTAACTCTTTTCTGTACATGTTGCTCACTATTTTTTAAAGGTTTATTGAACTTTTTTATTAACTTGTATAATATTTGTAAAAAGATACCCCTAAAGTCTATATTGGAGTAACTTTTGTTCACATTTTGCACACAGTTTCAAAAAAATTCCTGACATTCAGACACTTTGAACCTTGAGTGGCTAAATGTATACCAACTCAAAAAGTTTATTGACTGACCATTATGAAATTTGTTTGCTAATTTATCAATGATATTGATCCTTGGAGTACATTTCTTGGCTGACTGTATTTATATGATATGATTTATCAGAAATCTAACGAAAGGCACAGTACTTCAAATGGAGCAGTGAGACCATCCAAGGATCCATCTCATAGCTGGTCTTATCATAGAGTCACGCCAACAGAGTTTGAGCAGCTCATTTCTGTGAGATCCGAAGGTTCTTTTACAGTGAGAAAAAATGTAAATGTGGGATATGAAAGTCTAATATAGCCCCTGAAACGCAACTGATAGTCGTGAAATTAATCACTTGAGTGATGAGTCTGGTGGATGAATACTTTGTTGGAATCGGTTCACCAAGTAAACTCTCTTTCACCCAAGCTACCTAGGCTCGATCTCTACACTATACTGCTGCACACAATTGGCTATGTTCCTGTTTTCCTTTATTTGTTCACAGAGAATACTACACAAGTAGCTTTTGTGTTATCTTGCGTGCCTTTTTGTCAAAATACGATAGAATGTGGTATTACAAACGAAACATCGAAATAATGTTATACGTTTTGCTCATAAAGTTGAGTTATGAAGTTATGATGATCTATATCGGTTATCGAAGCTTGTTGGCCAGTTATGGGTTTGATCATGCTCTCTTAAGGTTGTGTAACATTCCTAAGACCCTTACTCTTACTATAAAACTTTATATATGGGTCCTGGTTTAGGTGATTAATAACAAGTTTTATAAAGGGGGTTGAATACAACTCTTTGCTCTTGATAGTGATATCGGGTACATAGTACTTTTCAATGAGTTGTATTCAATAAAGTTTATATAAAAAAAATAGTTCTAAAATTTTAATATTCAATCACAGATGATTTATCGGCAGTGCTCTATACCTCGTGAAGGTATCCGAAATTTCGGATAATTGATTCGGATGTTTGGATTCGGATTATTTTAAACACCCCTAATACAAGTTATCAGGCATGATCCTCATTTGGAAAACAAACCCCAACTTATTTTGCAAAAGGTTTGATAAAAAGGAAAACATGTTAGATGCTTTTATTCTTAAATTATTAAGCTTCCATCTATTGAAACTATATTGATCAACCGATCACAAAAATATCACATGACCACAAATGATAAAATAATTTAAAGGTTGTAAGCGTTACATAAATTTTTATAAGAAAAAATTTAAGGGAACCTACATTTTATAAAAATGAGGATCAATTTTATATTATACATTAACAACATATGTCATATTTTTTTTTCAAGAAGCATCTTCCATAAGAAGAAAACATTATCATTAGTAGTAAATACAATCATTGTTAAGTTGGTAAGATATAAAAGAGGAAAATCAGAGAGAATATATTTCGGTAAGAGAAGAGTAAACAAGTTCCAATGATCATTCATATACTTCTATCTTTGCATTTTGAATTGTGAGTTGCATAGTGATCACTAGCATTATTTAGTGAGACGAGTTAGAAGGTGCTCACTCTTTCCAATTAGTGAGACGTGTCGTGGTGACCACTACTGTTTCTTGTGAGATGAATATAAAGGTGATCACTGAGTTGTAATTAGTAAGAAAGTGTAAGGTGATCACTATCTTTCTTAGGGTCGCAAAGATGTGTTCTTAGCGAAACTTTGTAGATCTATTCGGTTTCAGAGGGACATTGTTAGTAAAAACAAACTTTTGGTTAAAAGTTAAGGAGTAAACATAGGTTACCGGGTGTAATACCCGAATTTTGAAATTTCACGATTTAATAAAATAAACAAGTGTTATATTTTAATGAGCTGACTATTTGAGATTCAGAGGTGTTCAGAAACTTGAGGGGTTAAAGTTGTCAAAACAAAAGATAAAAGGTTGAGGGACCATTTGTGTAATTAATCCAAAGTAATATTTATATATAGCCACCTTTGACTTCATCTGGTCAAACCTCCCAAACACACATACATACATACACATGTACAAGATGCTGCCAACCTTCTCCTATCATTTTTTTATCAAGAACAACAAATCTAAGTTTAACAAACTAATCATAGCAACCCTATATGCTTGAGGTAAGAATTGTTAAACCATTTCTTGAGTTTTTATGGGTTTTTAAGAGGATTCAAGGATTGAATCAAGCTTTAGCATGTTATTGTTGATTATTTGTTAGTTAGAAGTTGTTTGGGGTGTAGGAAAACACTCTTGTAGTGTTTAAATGAATTAAAATTGAGCGTTTTGGTGATTTAGCCGGAGAAAACAGCAGACAGTCGGCGAACTGGTGCCGATAAGAGAAGGATATGTTAAATGATTTATGTGGTGATTGATGCACTTTTAAGTGCTAAAGCATGTATGTGAGTAATTGCTATACGTCAAGTTGATACATAAGATTCTGTACGTGATATTATCTTATGATTTATGTAGCCAGTATTTGATGCCTTGTGCTTCAATTGATGACACAATGTAACATGTAGGTGCTTATAGACCATGCATGATACTAAACAGATAAAGGATGCGATGGTTATACGCAATATGTGGTGTTGTAGTTGACAATGTGATACATGGCCTAAGCCTGTGAATCCGGACTTCTTGTGGTAAAGTTAAGATCTATGTGTATAGTGTGTTTGAAGTAATATAAGGTCCCATATCATTACAAACACATGATATATGTTGGAACTTGATGAAATCATGAAGAATCTTGTGAATTGGGTGAGGGGTACTTGTAGGAGATAGTATACCTGTAACATAGGAGTGTCTTAGTATGAGCACAGCTACTTCGGATCTGAGGATAGGTGTACTAATGTGTTTGTTATATCTGTAACTGTTTGATATAGAGGATAGTGTGGTAAAGCTACCTTATGTTTTAATGCTTTATCTATATTTCCATGGTAATGACTACGAAGAGAAATCAAATCGGTTTGTGGGAAACCTCAGTAGTTTCTTGTTGTAAGAGCTTTATTTGACATAAATCTTAGTATGATAAATACAAGAGATTCCTGGATAATTAATATTCTAAAGGATGATCCTAGTAATAGGCCAAAGAGGATAGAAACCAGTGTGACCGGTGAGAGAAACCCAATAAAAGTATAATTTATCAACATAAAGCGAATATTGAATCAGAAAATGAGTTGATATGAGAAAGACATGCGAATAAAAGTTGATGTAAACATTATTTATATATAAATGATATGAGATAAATAATGAAGATGGTATGATATACCTTATTAAGATAGAAAAATGATACGGGCTTGACTAAGCCTAAATCTGAATACGAATAAAATAGTATTACAATACTATGAACTATGTGGTGTGATAAAATATATTATTGTGAAAAATATTATACGAGGAACGAGAAATCATAGTTATGAGGAGAGTTTACAAATGACTGAACAAAATGTGAATGGGTAATAAATATTATACTACTCGATTGTAGTAATTGATTATAAGTAAATGTGATAATGATGAAAAACAATTAAATATGAAATGACGGTGTGGTCAAAATTAAATTAATACTAGTAAGAAGGTATTTAACAAAAAGAAATGAAGTATGTTTAACTGAGAAAAGGTCATACTTAAAAATGCAAATGAGAATAAAATGATTACGATTCATTAAACTTGTTGGAATATGCCCACCGACACACACGAGTTGGTATCACTGCCGATAAGGCATAGGCCTATTGGGTCACATGCCAAGTATTGATTCCGGCAATACCTTTGAACGAAAGAGAGAAAAACGCCAAACTGGGTTTTGGTGAGGCCGGGCATGGCCGTGCCTCGTGAAGGTATGGGCGTGCTCTATGCCAGGTACGGGCCCAAGGCCGGCGTGCCTAGGGCGTACCCATTGGGGCCGGCTCTTGGAGATACGTTCGTGGCTAGTGCGGAAACACGAGCCTAGGTTAGGCGTGACTTGGGTGTGCCCGTGGGCTGGCACGGACGTGACCTATGAGGCACGGCCGTGCCTCATGCTGTAACAGCCTAATTAACTAGTCTTTCAAGACTAGTTTAATGGTGGATTAATGACCATTAGTACTAGACTAATGACAGACGTTTTTGAGGCTTATTTTGAGTCTATAAATAGTCAAAAGAGTCTAGGATGAGGGGTTAGATAATCTTGGTTGAAATAGCTACATAGTGTTAACATATGAACTTGTAATTTTATAATTAGTTCATACTTTCTCAATATACACACTCGAAGATAGATTGACATATCATTTTCCAAGTGGTGTTAGAACAAAGAAGGTGATGCTTTTGGCGGCATACAAACACAGCTAGCACGTGGGAACCAAGCACACTTGGTGTGGATACGGACAGAGGTGCACTATCTTGTGTACAAATTTGTCAAAGGTAACAAGGAGAAGTTACTTGTATTGTATAATTTCTCATTTTTGTTCTTGTTTTGATTTGCATTGCTATTGTCTAGAGTTTGCTCCATTGGGTGGTGTGTTAGTGGCATAAAATAGAAATTGTTTTTGTATTCGTTTTTTTCCCGCTGCGTATTTCTAGATGCCACCAAAACCCAGCAGTGGTGTCGAAGCCATCTCTAACATGTCTTTGCACTTTTGGATTGAAACCGGAATTTTAAGTTTTCTATCAAAATCTAGTTTTCCGGTGACGGCCATACCTCTTGGGGTACGGTGTGTGCAAGTGGCCAGGGCATGGTCGTACTGGTGGGGTACGGGCCATGCCGGCAGAATCTTTTATGAGGCTTAAATTGTTTAAATTATACACTGGTTTTTGGGCGGGCGCGCCCGTGCCCTTCGCTTTTGGGCCATAAATAGTTTTTGAAACAGATTTTCATATTATATTTAAAATTCCGGATTTGTTGGTTTTGGACTAGTCTTGGATCTCATCTTTCCCAACTATATTTTGATTCCTAGAATTTATATATTTTGTATGGCTTGGCATGAAGTGCATAAAAATATACATATTTATAGGTGTATATATGAATATGTAATTTTAAAGGTGTATTAAAATTACTAATGCATATGTACAAGGATTGCCATTAGTCCCTTTAGTGTTTTATTGGCAATCTTGATCAAAATATAATTGACATGGTTTTGTGGCACACCATGGTTTTGCTTTGGTTGTGTTTGATTGTGGTTCGGTAACTAGATGCCCTTTAGACCTATGCGTTGTGGTGGTTGATTTATTTGATTTTGGTGGTCTGCGTGCCGTATTGTTGTAATTTATATAATTATTATTTAGTGCGGCTTGCATGCCGTTTATTTATTCCTTTGTACTTGTATTAGTAGCATAGGATTATGGCTTGCATGCCACTTCTTCTTCTATGTATTTGTAAAATAGTATAGAAGTTGATTTTGTATGTAATACACCAACGGGAGTCACGGCGTTGATGTCTCGGCAACTTGGAGTCCGAATGGGTTTTTGGAGATACCGGCTTCGGTGGGAGCACACCCAACTGGGTACTTTGGATCTTGGATTCCTTAGTTGACCTTGTTTTCCTCGTATGGCTCACGGGGAAAACGCATAGGATTTGGGCATGTTACTGAACTATTGTGTATGCGTGGTTGTTTTATATATTTATTATTTTGCATGGATGTGTAGGATATCGCATTCTAGATAATTTCTCAAAATATATAAAAACGCAAAGATTTATAAAATTGGTTTATATATCTTTCCGCGCATATAGAATTAACAAGATAATATAAATTTATATTATATTATAAGTGGATAAAAAAATTTGTATTTATCACTTGATTTGTTAATTCGCAAAATGGGTTAAAATTGTTTTAACCGGGAAAAAAACGCGCCATCCGTAAGACGACACCACCCGAATCTAGTGAAACTTGGACGATTGTCGAGCTTTAGCACGAGTCATGCCGAGTGGAACTATGTGGAAGGTGAGTGTGGTAACTCGCAATATTGGTTGTCGAGCTTAACACAAGCCAATTATTGGCGAGAGTTCCACCGTGTGTCTTGACGGGCGGTTTGCAATTCTTTTTGTGACACTTAGGTGGCGTCGAGTTCTAGCCGAGTCATTTAAGAGGATCAAGTTAGAATTGGTGCGAGAAGGGATCAAACATGCCAAAAGACATTTTGATTGTCAATGGATTCCGCAAGGATCTAGAAGTTGCAAAGTGTTTTGCAATCGGTAAAATGGTTACCGGCCTAAATAGCTTTACTTTATGATCCGCGGTAAAATGTCATAAGGTAAGGTGAAATATGGTTTCTAGCCTTGTTTAAATAATTGGTTTTGAAAACTATTTGGGTAATTATTTCTGCAAGGATTATATCTAAATTTACTAAAACGTGTACTCTAAATTGTAGATGACAAATGTTAACAACGCAACACTGAACTTATCACTCCGATCGTTCCTAGAAAAGGAGAAACTCATAGGCGTGAACTTTGTGGATTGGTATAGGCAATTGCGAATTATCCTTCGCCATGAATCTAAGTTGCACATCCTCGAGGAACCTCTTCCGGAACCACCTGCTACCAACACAATTTGGGCCACTTGATACACCTTTGAAAAGCGTGTCAGGACGCAAAAGATGTTTCTTCTTTCATGTTATTGACTATGAGCTGTGAGCTGCGAAAGCAACGTGGGCATGAGTGCGTATGACATGATTAATCGGTTGAAGGACATGTTCCAACATGAGATTAGAGAAGAACACTTTATGGTTAGTTGCCGGATGTAGGAAGATGGGAAGGTTAGTGTTCATGCGCTTCGTATGAAGGCATACATGACCAAATGGAAACACTAGGATTTCCATTTGGGAGGGAGCTTGCGGTGAATATGATTTTACAATCCCTGCCCGCGTCTTATGATGAGTTTATCAAAAACTATCAAAAGAACAAAATGGTGGAATCCTTAAACGAGTTGCATGGCATGCTGAAGACTTTTGAGTCTAACATGGCCAAGCGCAAGTTCGTTCCCACCCGGTTATTTAAGGAACATAAAACTGAGAAAGAGAATACAACTCCTAAGGGAGAAGTTTGCTATTTCTGCGGTAAATATGGAGATTGGCGCCGTCACGCTTGTCCTGAGTGTTCGGAGGAGTTAGAGCTTCCTGTGAGGCAAGGGAATAACTCCTCGTCATCAGGTACATTCATGGTTAACTCTATTGCTTTTCTACTTCTTAGCTAGAATTTTGAAATGCTGGCTATAACACTCACGTTTGTGGTAAAATTGTTTTGTTACAAAGTGTAGGTGTTAACGAAAGAAGTAGCTCATAAGGCATGGAGAGCTAGAGCTCAAGATTGGGAAACTTGGACGTTGTTTCGATTGAGAGGAGTGGGAGTTTAGATCTCACCATTTCATCTAGCTATTTTATTACTTAGATTAATATATTATATGCCCTGCGCGGCGAGAGAAATATTAAGTCTATTATACATTGGTTGACGATGGATATTACTATGTATTTGATATATATATATATATATATATATATATATATATATATTAGTGGTTTATTTTAAAGTTTATCCATGTCATAGCATTTATAAGCTTTTGCTTAAAAGTAATAAAATAATCATGAATAATATGTTTGAATCCAAAAATGGTTTGGATAAGTTATCCCAGTGACAAGGTTATTTTAGCTATGTAAACAAGACTTGCTTCACCAAGGTCCATGTGGTTTGGAATCTTGGATGCATTTGATAGTTGATCAAATGTTGAATGCAAGAATTGTTTTTAGGCTAAATGACTTGCACATCTTTTATCAGCGAATGTAAGAGGATTAAAAGCTTGTTGAATTTAGTTCACACTTGTGTGTATGATTCGTTCAAGCAAATCCATGGGGATAACTACATGCACTTCGTTACCTTTACCGGTAGTTGTAGTAGGGATGAGTATGTTTGAAACCTTTGAGGTGTTCGATAATTACCATAACGAGGTTTGTGGGAAAAGTTGCTTAAATCTTGTAAAAGATGTTAAGTATCTTAATTTGAGAATTTTGTATCCATCATAAGAGTTATGAGATTTATCTCATAATTTATTTATCTCATGAAACATTGGCATATGGGGTCGCTTAGAGAAAAAAAACCAAACATTCTTGGATATGTTCGGGTCTTGATGGATCGCAAATTCATATCCAAAGTGTTAGGATGCTCAAATGTGGGGGGCAATGTTCTATGTATAAAATCAACAAAGATGGTTTAGTATGCATCTTAGGAAATAAAGACTAGAACGAGTGTCTTTTCTTGTCTATCTCAAAAGTTTGTCTAGCGTACGTGTAGACGTGAGGTGGAAGAATCCGGGACTAAAGATGCTACTCCATTAGGCATTCTGCTGAAGCCATGAGATATTTGTTTCACAAATTTTGAAGGACAAGGTTTTTGTCGCTTGATAGCAAGTGGAAACTTAACATCTATGGAAGCCAGCGGGAGTAAACGGAGCCTTGAATGGAATTGTCCCTAGCATACAATCAGTAATGATTGGAATTCAACATGGCGATGCTGGAGTACCTGGCATAATTCGTTACTCTTCCTGTTTCTGATAGGAGTTGTCGTAAGGCCACATAGATATATGTTTTATATCTAGAGGAAGATAACTCGATAATGGATTAGTTGAATTCATCAACTATCGAAAGTCGTAGTGGGCCTAGAGTCTTCTAGAAGGAGAGAGGAAATGAAAATGGGATGCAATCTATGTTGGATATAATAGTATTGTACTTGGTTGATCCAACACCTTGGTAAAAACCCAAGGGTGTACATAGGTCTTGGAAGATGAAGACTAACATGGATTAAAGTGTAGACAACTTCAAATACCGACTAGTGGTAAATGTTGCGTTATGATTGACCATGAGGATGGTATCATAAGAAAATTTTCCTAGTGGTTATGTTGAAGACTACTCGGATACTTGTGATTATCACTGCTCTTTCATGGCTATGAAGAGGTAGCAGTTGGATGTAAAGACCATGTTCCTTCATAGGAATTTTGAGGAAGTGTTTTAACACTCTCCGAGAGTCTTGTACATTATAAGTATCCTCGTAAGGTATGCAAGCCCAAGAAGTCTATTCGTGGATTTGAACTTCAAATACCAACTAATGATAAATGTTCCGTTATGATTGACCATGATGATGGTATCATAAGGAAATTTTCCTAGTGGTTATATTGAAGATCACTCGGATACATGTGTTAATCACTACAATGTAAATATCGTATTCCTTCATGGGAACTTTGAGGAAGAGTGTTTGAACACTTTCCGAAAGTCTTGAACATTAAAAGTATCCTCGTAGACTTGAATAAACATCTCAAGGTTGTTGTTAATATTTGAAAATGTAGAAAAGCCTATGTAGTAGGCTTGGCCTATATATAGGGCTTAGACCCTTGGCCGCTTGTAACGTTTGGCGCAAATATGCAATATTGATATTAACGTGAAGTGTGTGTTTTCTCTCATCTTATCATCTATCTACACATTGTTGGAAGGTATACTGTTCATAGATTTGACATTTCAATTGGTATCAGAGCCAAACTTGATCTAAGTTGGCTCATGATTGGGTGAATCATCGATTAACGAGCTACATCTAAGAGTTTACTGTTCAGAATTCGAAACAATGAAGTTTTGAGTGTTTTTCGAATTAAATCTGATCCCATTCATCTCTGAATCAATTACGTGTTCGAAAACAATCAAATATGTTTTGATTTGGATAAAAATCAACTGAGTTTTGAAGTTTTTCATGGGAATAGCTACAGTTTTTGCTTCAAAAGATCATAAGATTTAATGAGGATGACATATTCATTGGAATATTATTGATCAATAAAGGTTTGCGAGTGGGAGGATATACAAATCGAGAGGTTTTACATTGTTTTTGATAAGAATTAAAATTTTAGTCAAGAACACTTGAAGATGATGAAGAACAATCTAGATCTAAGTTTTTGTCGAATTGGATTAGCATTTTGAAGTTTCTGGTCTTTTATTATGGAGTTCGAGCGGGTTGGTTATACCAAAGAAGACTTCGAGCTAGGCAGTTGAGAACAGATCCCGTAAAATCCGGAATTTGTTGCTCACATTGACTTCGAGTGTATCAAATCCTCACAATTCGAAGAAAGCACAGTTCGAAGTCGGAGCCTTAACACTTCGAGCTCGAAATCAACACAAGTTCCAAGTTCGAAACACGTTATAGGCAACTTCGAGCGGACTTAATTCCCAAGTTCACTTCGAACTCGAAATTCACATTCCCACCTTGACTTCGAGCGCATTCAGAAGCTACAAATCTACTTCGAATACCAAAACACTGACTTCGAGCGTGTCCCATTCCAAATACTTCACATTCGAATAGTACTAATAGTTCTTCGAAACCACTTGTCCTTACCACAATTTGCATTCGAAGATCACTTGTTCGAAAAACACTTAGCAAACATCCCTTCGAAGATCAAACACCACTGTTCCATTTGAAGTTCACTTCCAAGTTGACTTCGAATTCCTTAAATACTTCACTTCGAATTCCTAAGAACATTCACTTAGAATTCATTGTTCACATCGAAGAGAAACCAAGGATTGCCAAGGAGGAGAGGAAAGAAGAACGAAAATGCTACAATTATGGGGGAAATGGCCACTTCATAAAAGACTGCACATAGAAAAAGAAGAAAGACGCTGAGTATTACAAGCAAAAACTCAGGCTGGCCAAAAGAAAGAGTGCAGGAAGGGCCATGATGGTGGAAGAAAACCAGTTCCTCACTGACACTGATGATAGTGATCTAGATGAGGAAGCACAAGCCCAGTTTGTCCTAATGGCAGACGTTGAAGATGAGTTCACTGATGATGAAGCAGAGCCAGAGGCACATTATGACAATACCGATGATGAAGGGCTTGATGCTGCAAATGATGATGATGAGGTACACTCTAACTCTATAACAGGTTGTGGTCTGAGCATGGAACATGTTCAGATCATCATGACATGAATGAAAAAGTTAGAGAAAAAGGTACAAAAATCGAAATCAGATAAAGAAAAATTAAAAGAAATTATAAGAAATCAACAAATGGAAACCTTCCAGGTTGATAAAGAAATTGAAGAGCTCAAAACCAAAATCATGGAAAAAGAAATAAACTGATTGAGCTAACTGCAAACATGAGTACACAAATACATGATCTCAAAGCAGAATAGATCAGTGCAGAAAATGACACAAAATTTATTATCAAAGAAAAGGGTGAATTGTACTAAAAAATAAAATAACTTGAAGACACACTGATAAAGAGGGGTCAAACAGAACAAACCATTTTTTCAATAAATCCAAAGAAAGAAAATTCTCAAAATGGACCTATGATGGTCTTGGATTTGAAAACCCTAGAATCAGTGAGAAAGTGACAGCCAGACAATTGTGGAAGAAGATTTTAAAAGAAACTCTAAACTAAAATCTGAAATTCCTTTTGACTATCTGGACGTAAATGAATCTATCTCATCTGAGCCTCAAAAGCTCAGTAAGACAGATGAGTCTACTGGTTTCACCTATCCCGATGATCTTAAAAAGCCGCAAGCAGTTCTGGAAGCCCGAATATATATACCACATATGGTGTTACAAAGGCAACTCGAAATACTTGTAGCTTATTATTATCAAACCATTATCACTGATGATTTAGAAAAGAAAATAAATAAATCAGAAAAGAGTCTTGCATGTCACTGTCAAAAGAAAATCTTGACATGCACTTCCACTCCATCTACTTCCCAACCAACAAGAAAATATACCAGAGAAGAAAAAGGTAAAACAAAGGTGGAAGAGTTATGGACTCCAAGGTCACATCACAAATCAACTGACACCACCAAAAGGCAACCAAATGCCATTCCCAAAGCCAATCTCACACACTCTTCCAAGTACAAATCAAAGTTACCAACAAAAGTTGTCAAAAAGAGCTCAAAACCATTTACAAGTAACCACGTTTCAAATGTTTCAGATGTAAGCAGAAAAGACAACAACAAGAAGAGTGTCTTCACACATGAAAATAGAAGAAAGTTTAAACCTAGTTTTTCTAAGCGTTGTTTTGATTTTTCCAAGAAGTGTCTTCACATTTCATATTTCTTCAGTCACTGTAATTCACTTTCCACAAATGAAATGAAAGCAAGTACATGTTTTTTCAAAAGTCAAGGTTGTTTGCACGGACATTGCGAATACAAGTGTGAATATGACAGGCTTCGAAAACAAATGGGAATTCGTGCTTGTGAGCATTGGAGACCACAAGGGTAGACTCAAAATAATGCACCCTTTATCACATCACATGGGATAATTATCCATCAGTGGGTGACTGAACATGCTTTAAAACTCATGAATTATTGGAACTATGAAAATAGATTAATCAATATTCAAGAGTTAGAAGCATACAGAAAAGGTGGATACAAAGAGTTTTTGAAGGCTTGGAATAATACTGAATCAAGGACAAGGAAATCTCAATCCCAACGCACCAAGTTTCTATCTTCCAAGGCACAGCCAAATTCTTCAAAAATGTCCAACTCAAAAGCTAAAATCAACAAGAATCAAAAACCCAAACCACGCACCATAAAACACCAACCTGTTACCACCAAAAAGGAATCTAAATCTCAAACAATTGCAAAACCCAAAACAATTCAAATTTGGCAACGAAAAGATGTGGTTCAGGTAGTGGACATCAAAGACATATACAGTCCACCAATTCTTGAAAGAGGAGAGATTCCACTAACCATTGAATCTATAATTGTTCCTGATCCATTTTGGATTAATACTTTAAAGTTTAACAAAGAAGAACAAAAGAATCAATGGAACACACAGAAAAGAATACATAGTATTTTTCAAGAGGTCGTTGACACCAATGTTTCACCTAACAAGCAAGACCCATTTCAACATGGGGACCTAAATCTTCATTCTTTTCTGTGTGCAGGAACCCAATCTCTAGTACCTGGACTCAGGCTGCACCAAGCACATGACAGTGACAAGAGTCTTCTCAACAACTTCGTTCCCAAGTACTCCAGGAATGTTCGTTTTGGGAATGACAATGTTGCACCGATACTGGGGTACGGAGATATAGTGAAGAAGAATATCAAAACTAAAAAGGTTTCCTTTGTAGAAGGACTGGGCCATAATCTGTTTAGTATTGGCCAGTTCTGTGACAAAGACTTGGAGGTTACATTTAAAAAGAATTCATGTTCAGTGAAACAGAAACATGTGACGTGCTTCTCGCAGGAACACGGAAGTCTAACTTGTATTCAATTGATCTGAACAACTACAACACAAAGACCTCTGTTTGTCTACTAAGCAAGGCCTCATCATACTTAACTTGGCAGTGGCACAGGAAACTCTCACATCTCAACTTCCACAATATCAACAAACTGGTTACTGGAGATTTGGTGAGAGGACTGCCTAAGTTAAAATTCTCCAAAGACCATCTGTGTGTAGACTGTGAAAAAGGGAAGATGAAACATTCATATCACAAAGTCAAGCAAGTCTCCAGTACAAAGAAAATAATGGAGCTTCTGCACATGGATCTATGTGGTTCGATGAGAGTCTAAACACGCAATGGGAAGAAGTATATCCTAGTAATTGTCGATGATTACTCTAGGTATACTTGGGTCAAGTTCTGAAGGTCGAAAGAGGAAGCAACTCCTTCTATCATCAGCTTCATCAAACAACAGCAGAACAAGTATGAACACAGTGTTGCCTCCATTCGCACGGATAATGGAACAGAGTTCAAGAACAAAGGCTTGTCTGACTACCTTGACCTAGTGGGGATCACGCATCAATACTTTGCAGCATACACTCCATAACAGAATGGAGTGGTGGAACGACGCAACCGAACTCTGGTTGAGGTTGCTCGTACTATGCTTGCTTACTCTGGTCTCCCGCCTTCCTATCGGGCTGAAGCCGCTAGCACCGCGTGTTACACACAGAATCGTTCTTTCATCTATAGGCATTTCAATAAAACTACTTATGAATTGGCAAATGGCATTGTACCTAATATCAAATATCTTCATATATTTGGTAATAGGTGCTTTGTACTCAATGAAAAGGATAATCTAGGGAAATTTGAAGCTAAGGCTGATGAAGCAATTTTCCTAGTTTATTCACATGAGTCTAAAGCCTACAGGGTGTTAAATAAAAGAACTAAATGTGTTGTGGAAAGTATAAATGTTACATTCGACGATATGTTGGATGTTAACACATTTCAAAAATCAAATGAAGTTGCTTCTGGACAAGTCAGTTCAGGACCAGTACTTCAAAGAAAAGAAACAAAATCAAATCCAAATTCATCAGAATATAATTTAGATTTCTGGTTTGATTTCTTATAGTCTGAATCTAATGTTCAAAATGCTGGTGACAGGAATGGTGCAGTGTCTCCTGCTACAACTGCAACGGAGGTTGACAACTCGTCTTCATATCCAATCGTGGATTCTCCGTCTACATCAACTGTCAATCCAGTTACAGTTCCTCATGAGCCGGTTTATGAGGGAACTCCAGTTTATGATTCAGAACCAATCACAAAAGAGGAAGACATTGAACTCTCAAATCGTCTAAATGAGTTCTTTCCTCCGATCCAAAACCCCCGAGGAATAATATGGACACAATCCCATCCCGAATCTCAAATTATAGGAAATGTTCAAGATGGAGTAAGGACTCGTTCTACAACGGAAAATGAGTGTCTATATTCCAGTTCCCTATCCATGATTGAACCCACCAAAGTCTCCGATGCTTTACAAGATGCAGATTGGGTCATTGCAATGCAAGAAGAACTTAATTAGTTTGAAAGACTCAAAGTTTGGAGATTGGTACCACTTCCTGAAGATAAATCAGTGGTTGGTACCAAGTGGATTTTTAAGAACAAACGGGATTCCGATGGAATAGTGGTTAGAAACAAAGCTAGGCTGGTTGCTAAGGGTTACAACCAACAAGAGGGAATAGACTATGATGAAACATTTGCTCCTGTAGCTAGGATAGAAGCCATAAGATTATTCTTAGCCTATGCTGCCTACAAAAGCTTTAAGGTTTTTCAAATGGACGTCAACACAGCATTCCTAAATGGTATCCTCAAGGAGGAGGTCTATGTGTCTTAGCCAGAAGGCTTCGTCAATCCCAAATTCCCTCAACATGTTTATATTCTAGACAAATCCTTATATGGACTAAAACAAGCCCCGAGAGATGTCCTGTCTGAATATTTGTTTAGTGAGGGATACATCAAAGGAAAAACCGACACCACTTTATTCACTAAAGCCAAAGGAAAGGATTTAATCTTAGTACAAATTTATTTGGATGACATCATTTTTGGCTCTACAAACCCAAAGTACAGTGATGAGTTTGCACATACAATGCAAAATCATTTTCAGATGAGTATGATGGGAGAGATGAATTTCTTTCTCGGATTACAAGTGAAACAGCTGAGTCATGGCATTTTCATCAGTCAATCCAAGTACATTTAAGACTTGTTGAAGAAGTATGACAAGCTCAGTTGTTCTTCACTATCTACCCCCATGTCTTCAAAAACTAAACCATCTGTTGATCTTGAGAGAAAAGCAGCTGATTTAAAAACTTATAGGGGTATGATTGGCTCATTACTGTATCTAACGGCTAGTAGGCCAGATATAATGTTCTCTACATGCTTATGTGCTAGATTTCAGGCTAATCCAAAGGAATCACATCTGTTGGTAGTCAAAAGAATATTCAAGTATCTCAAGGGTACTCCTGATCTTGGTCAATGGTATCCAAGGGATTCTATTCTACAATTATATGCCTATTCAGATGCCGATTATGCTGGTTGCATGCTTGATAGAAAGAGCACATCTGGCAGTGCACACTTTTTGGGTGATAGGTTAGTGTGTTGGGCTTCTAAGAAACAGAATTGTGTCTCTACTTCAACTGTTGAAGTTGAATATGTTGCTGCTGCAATGTGCTGCTCTCAAAAGTTTGTGGGTTAGGACTCAGCTTTCTGACTTTGGCCTACACTATGACAAGATACCTTTACTGTGTGATTAACAATCTGCCATTGCTATCTCATGCAATCCAGTCCACCACTCAAAGACCAAACACATTGACATACGGTATCATTTTATTAAAGATAATGTGGAAAAAGGTCTGATAGAACTTCAGTATGTCAAGACTGATGATCAACTGGCTGATCTGTTTACTAAACCATTAGACGAATTTTGTTTTAATGAGTTAGTATACAAATTGGGTATGTTGAATTATAAAGTCTGACTATCAGTCATTTGTTGAGTGGGTAGTTCACTTTGTTTGTTCATGTTGCAGATAAACTAAGCACAATTTGAGGGGGAGTGTCAATCATCCGTATAAGTTACGCATGCTTGTAGGGGGAGTAAATACTTAAATCATTTTAAAAATCAAAGAAAATACCAAAAACATTCACAAAACAAAGAAAATAACAAAAACATTTGCATAATTCAAGAAAATATCAAAAATATGTATTTTTATTTCTTTCATAATTGAAAAATACAAAAATGTTTCATTCAAGTGTAATTCGAAGTCTATGGACCTCGAATTCGAAGCATACAATGGAAAGCTCACTTTGAGCGTGTTCGGAAGATTCAATTCGAAGTCAGTTGACTTCGAATACGAAGTCCCTAATCCTTAGTTCACTTCGAGCACGTTTACTAGCCTCAATTCGAAGCTAGTAGACTTCGCATACTAAACAGTGCTTGTCCAATGCTCTTCGAGCGGACATGAACAGTGGTCAAAACCAACATCCTTCGAGTTCGAAGCTTTCACACTTCGAGTTCGAAGCCACTTGGACTTCGAAGTGAATAGTGTCGTCAAGAGGACTTCGAGCGCGTTTTTACCCTCGAATTCCTTCACACTTCGAGCGTATAATTTCAAAAGTTACCATTTGAATTCTTTTCTATAAATAGGTGGCGTGTCTTTGTGTGTTCTTTACTCTTTCTAATTTTCAAATTTACGAAAAAATCTCCGGTTACGAATTTTCAAAATCTTGTTCAAAGTTGCTGCCAAAAATTCCAATTTTTGTGATAAACTTGCTTACTTACTAAAGGTATACATAAAATAAGTAACAAAACATGTTTATTTCACGTTTAAATGCACAAAAACAAAGGTTGTACTGTACAACTCGGAAGACACCTTTTTGAGTTTCAAATGCATTGTTTGACTATAAAACGATGATGTTAATGGAAATGTTACTTACGATGAGGTTTATGGTCACAAGAACAAGTTTTTTATCAAAGAAAAACTCACAAAATTTGAAATGTGTTCTTCGTGTGGTTAAAGATGGCCTTGATTTCATTTTTGGGCTAGATCTTCATGTTATGGGTAGAATGAGAAAAATTTCATTGTTATAAAAGTGTTTAGATACATGTATTCATTGTAAAACATATGTCAAAACACATTTTTGCTCATCAAAATAATCACTTCATCAATGAAGGTCTTTCGGGTGTTACAAATTTTTTTTGGGGTTTGACCAATTTTTCAAATCTTTTGAGGTCAACCACAGTCAAAATGCTTCACATGTGAAAGTTCAGCTTTCTAACCTATTGGCTATTCATACAGGACTAATCATGGCTATGGAAGACGAATCTGTCTCGTACCGTTCTTCGACAGCAAGCCAATCCCATAACCCTGACGACCAACTTCTTCCCCGAAACCAATTCCTTTCTGTGGACACCCATGATAACAACCACTTCATAAACCTTGACAATTTCAGAAACCCTAGCTTTCTAATCATCACCGAAATACTCCGTGTTCACCCATTGAACCATGCTCTCACCTTCCATCCACCTACTTCTGGAACTCATGTTCCTGAGATATATGTGCAATAGTTCTGGCACACAGTACACACTCATACAAATCCTAAATCTGGTCGAGTTTCAATCCGTGGTGACGTAGACCACTTCACCTAAACATTACCGCCAGCCGACTTAGGGAAATCCTTCGGCTTCCCACTTCCAGAAGCAGGCCTCATCTCCTTGACTTTTAGGAGATGCCTGATGAGTCTGCTGCCCTTACGGGCATTCGTGCTATGGGCTATATCGGGGACTTACAGCTTCGTTCCCACTTTAAACGAGCCAATCTTCACCCAATATTCTATACTTTCCTTACCATTCTTCAACGGTACCTCACCCCGAAACATACTGGATACGAATACCCCAACACCAATCAAATCAAACTAATCTACGCTGCGGCTAATCACCTACATATTGATAGTGCCACTTTAATCTTCCTTGATCTTGTGTAGCAGGTAGAGGGCAATCTTTCTGATCTGAAAAGAGCAAAGGGCAGATTTCTGCCGTACCAAAGGTTTTTGCCCATGATGGTGCAATTCGCAATGGACAGAAACGAGGAAATCCCTCGAAGGCCAGATCATGATGCAATCCGGCCTAAGCAATTTATGTATGTGAAAGTTCTTGCAGCTGATCATCCATTTCAACCGCAACCATTTCCGGTTTCTCTCCTGGATCTCTGTGCACAGAATGAAGTTGTAAGAGTTTATAGGCAGAGTGTAGGACTTGGCCCTATGTAGCAACTAGATCCGGTTGCACCTACCCCAGGGCCAGTAGCCCCAAGTGAGGTGATAGTAACTAGGCCTCAGACTTTCACGGGGGAAGCTGAGAGGGAAGTGATGAGAGAGAAAAGTGTTGAGAGGGGCGGTGAAGAGGATGTTGGTGAAACACATAGTGAGGGAAGGGCGGAGTATGACCCTGCACAGATCCAAGCTATGATAGATTCATTCTCAAATGTACTCCCTGATCCCGAGCAACAGGCAGAGTCCTCTGAACCTGAAATTCATAAAGCTGCAACGGCTTCTGACTTTGCCTCCAACACTTTAGTTGTGATAACTTTTACCCCTGGAACAGAACCACTGGTTCGAGACAATACTGAGGAACAACGAGCCAAAAAGCCAGTGGTGACTGAAGAGGATGATTTGAGCTTTTTTTGACTTATTTCCAAATCTACCCGAGGCCTTCGACTCTGAAACATAATTCATTTATGGCTATCAACCGGGTCCTCTTGATGAAGCTAGTGAAAGTCATGATTTTGATCCTTATATGGAAGAGGAAGAGGTAGAAGAAGAGAAAGAGATAGAAGAAGAGATAGAGCTAGAAGAGAGAGAAAGTGGCGAGAAAAGAAAAGACGAGTGCTAAGGGACCCCCAAGCCCAAAAAGCCGGGAAGCTACACCTGCCATCGGAACTGGCATTGTCAGCTCTGGTGTTACTGTCATCCAACAGTGCCCATTCACCCCACCAGCCACTCAAGTGTCTCTCAACAGACACTTGCTTCATTCCATAGAGATTTTGCACATACTCTACCGTCCTCTCATTCGGAGATGGCTGGTATTGAAACTAGAGGTCTGCCTCTCTCGACCTCGCCTCTTCAACACACATCGACATACTGCAAATATCTGCTTTCCTTTCTAGACACCAATCTACACTCGCACAAATTACGACGTTGTTTAACAGACAACAGTCCGGAACACCTGTAGGTGGCACTATTGAAAGTGCCATTCGAGGATCAGGTGGAAATCTCGGCGGACTGTTCACTACCCCAGCTCCACATGCGAGTAGCTCCGCCTCTGAGGCGGAGACTTCAACGAGCACTCTAGGTGAGTCTCGGTTTGTTACTAAAGAGGAATTGCAAGAGACTCTTAACCCTATAACCGAGGGTATTGCCGACATCAAACAAACCCTTGCTTCTCTTAAATCCAAAGTTGATGACGGCTCGAGCTTATCTACCGACACATTAAAATCCCTGCTCTATGCCCGTTTGCTAGAAAAGGCCCCTGACCGTGAACAAAACTTAGATCTCCTTGAAACCCTTCGGAATGAACAAACTTATAAGGGTAGCAACCTCATTGACTTCAAAGAAACAGTAATGAACACAATGTAGGATCTGGGTAATGTGGTGTTTTAGAAGCTAGATTCTGTGGAAAACTGGTTAACAACTCTTGATACTACTTGCAAATTCCAAGCTGCTGGGTCAAAACGTAGGCATGATGAGGATGATCCCGATCATGATCGTCACGAGGGGGAGAAAAGACCCCACGTTTTGACCTTTACCCCTTTGACTGAACAATTAGCAGCCGCAATGGGGATCAGGGCAGAACCACAACAACAACAACAATAAGAGCAACAACAACAAAAACAGCAACAACAACAGCAACAACAACAACTACAACAAACTGAGCCAGAACCAGACATCCCAGTGTTTGAATTTGAAACCGAAACAGCTGATATTGGGGAAAGGGATGAGTCAGATGAATTGCTGAAACAAATTGAGGGATTCTCTTTTGCACAACTACCAGAAAGAACCGAGGAAGTCTGTGACAACCGTCAATTAGAATTTCAGGTTAGCTTCTAGAAAACTTTAATATAGGTTTTTAATAGCTACAAATAGTATTAATAACATAAATTATTTTGTAGAAACCTTTTATCCCCTAAAAATCCCGGCGATGTGCTTAAAACCTTCAAAAATCGTAAAAATCGGTAAAACCGCCTAATTAAAAGTCCAGAATTATAAATTTTATATAACAATCAAAATAATAAGAACAAAACACATCATTACATATATTATCTATCCCAAATATAAAACTTATATAAATACCAACAAAACTAATCAAAAACTTGTAAGTATTGACTTTAATTGAACCACCAATGTACAAAATACATCCAACACACACACATTATACATATTAATTAAACAAAAGATAATAATAATAATAATAATAATAATAATAATAATAATAATAATAACAATATTAATATCAAAATTTGGCTAGCCATGTCCCACCTCACAAACCCACTACAACACTCTATCTACATGCATATATTCTAGTCATCTTCCACTCATTTGCACCACCTCACTCTCTCTCTCTCTCTAAGCCCATTATCTCCACCTTCTCTCTACATTCCAACCCCCAAATCAGCTGCAAATCATCATAAGCTTCCATTGTTTAAAGTGTTCTTGAAGGATTGAAGCAAAAGATTCAAAGTAAGCAAGCATAGGTAGCAATCTCTTGGGTAATCTCTTCATTTCTTGCATTTTTCTTATTTTTTCTTCAAAATTTCTTGAGTTTCTGAAATTTTATGAACATCAAAGTGTTTTGATGATGATACATTCACTAAAAACATAAAAATGTTCAACTCAAAAACAAAACTTTATGAATCAAGCAACAAGAACTCAAGAAATTAGTGTTTTTATGCACATGCATGTGGGTTTTTGCACATGCATGTGGTTTTCTTTGAAGGATCTATCATGATATGATCATGCATGGAAATTTTGTTTTAAAATCTGGAATATTTGAGTAATCAAGTAAATAACATGATAAAATCATAATATTGGTGGTGATGAACACAAAATGTAAGCTATTAGTTGATATGGTGTAAAGATCTGATTCTGGCAGAAAGTTTGTGTTGAGTTAAAATGACCATAACTTAATGAATATTTAACCAAACGATTTGATTCTTTTTTTTAAAGTTTTATCTCTGTGTTGAGCTTCATTTCCAAGTGGAAATTCAAGATTTCATGAGGATTTGACCCTCCAACCACGTGTATCAAGCCAGATATGTCAGAAAGCTCACTGTTCAATAAAGTGACCCAATTGCATGGTTGTTAAACCACTCAAATATTATTCAAATAAATTGGTATTTCTTCTGGATAATTAATTTAATGAGTTATATTTCAAATAAAGTTAACCTCACTCAAAAATATTAATTTTTGACCCATTAACTATGTAAAATAAGTTGCATGCACAAAACTGAGAAATCTGGATAATTTCATGGATGAACTTTAATCAATCATAACTTGGTACACAGAAACTTAAAAATGGTCAACTTTTTTTTAAAAGTTACATTATCAAGTTAGAAATTTAACGCAATTTGAATCATCTAAAAATAAGGTCGTTTGGTCACTCAAACCCTTAACACAATATGAGAGTGTTAACTAGATTTTGACCAGTGATCTCTAAATTTAAATAAATCAAATAAAATACCTATAAATCTTTAAAAATTTTAATATTTTTACATTATTCTCTAAAGACATATTATAATAACATATAAAAACTTGGAACCTTAAATAATTCGTTAGGATACTAAACATTGCACCATAGTTCAACCCATGAAGCTGATAGAAAAGGACTTGCACAGTAAATAAAGAAGAATAAAATATTTATGATTGGGACTTGAAAAATAATAATTAAAGTATAAAAATCATATAAATAAGATAGAAACACCTAAAAAGTAAATATAAAATATAAAACATAAAATATAAATGTATTCACATGAAATAAAGTTGGGTAAATATATATATAATTGTAACATATAACAATATCACTATAATATCAATATAAACAATACAAGATTAATTATTAATTTTAATAACTAGAGTTTGGGGACTAATAATAGGATATTATTCCACTAGGAAGGAAGCACCGCGGGAATTCAAGACCTTATGAATTATTTTAAGAACGCGTTAAACTTTGTCAGGTGAGTATTCACGGCCCCACGTTTTATTGTGTTGAATATTTTTGGGGGAAAAGCATGCTACTATTTAAATCATCGGTTGATCTGTTTATCAAACTGTTATCTTATCTTCGCACTTTGGTATATATACTTATGTTTAACGATTATGAGTTTCTCTCTTTATGTAAGTCCCACCGTTCAACACTACCTATTAACTCATTGTATTGAGCCGTTAGTAATCTATGGATAGCGCTATTAGGTTGACACCTAACTTACTTGTGTAAGTGCATAATTACTGTGAAACAGGCTTTGTTTATTACTCTATGGGCATTCAGTCAGTAGGCTTAGGTAGTGGGCTCTTTGTGTTAGCATTCTGCATATACTTATACCACGTGCAAACTAAACAACCGATTTACATACTCATCGTTCAGTGATGAACGGTTTTGGCATTAAAATCTTATTTTATTGCATATAAAAACCTGTGATCTCACCAACTATTTCTATAGTTGACACTCTCTTTATCATGCTTTTCAGAATATCATTAGTAAGTGGTCAGCACCTGTTTGGCATGCATGTGGCAGCATTATCTAGCAATTTACATTATGTTATTTTCCAAACTTTTGAACAATTATCGAAACTTGTCGTAAACAATTGTACAACTTTTAATTATGTATGGTTGGTGTGATCTTGTACCTTATGCTATGAAACCGTAAACTGTTACATCTCGTAATTCCACTTTAGCGGGGTGTGACAGATTTGGTATCAGAGCCGAAGGTTATAGAGAACACTGGTTTTCATTTAGAAAACCTAAAGTATAGCCTAAAGCTGGAAATAACATTCAAAACTACTAAAAAAATTACTAGTATAATTAAGTCGAGTATTACACTATCAGACCATAATTAAACAAAGCTTGATCACCTATGTTTAATTTAGTAAAGATAGTGCAACGCTCGAATTAGTTATATTAGAAGTTTGTTTAAGTGGACATTTATCTTTAAACTTAAGTAGCATGCGTTTTTGTGTGTGTAATTACTGCATGAATAATTGCATGACACATCACCTTATAGATGTCATTCTTATACCTATAGTGCTTTAAGTACACTTGACCCCTACGTTATTACATTGTTAGTAACTAAGGATATCTTTATCTTAGTAGCATTATGTCTTCCTCATCTTCCCATACGGTTTACTCTGCTGATGAGTCCGGCTACGTTACCGGACGTTACCCATGACACAACCCTACTACCTCTGAAGAGGAGGACCCGTTTGAGGATCACGGGTCTGAGCATGAAGTGTCATGCAGTAGTACTCCTACCGACATTCCTCAGGAGTCACCTACACCCGTCTTACCTATCCCACCTCAGCCCACTACTTCTCTACCTCGTGGGCCCCCTATCCGGATGACACCTCGAAAGAGGGTCTCTATCCCTATGAGGGCAACGGCAGGGACATCCATGAGAAGGGATGCAGGACCCTCCACAGCAGTTACTGGTGTCCCCATAGAACACGCTCCTGGTATGACCCAGGAGGAGGCGTATTACTTCAGGGGGGTTGATGTCTGAGGTTGCAGACCTCCGTCGGACACTAACCTATCAGCAGCACGTTGTATCTGCTTCAACAGAACTTAACCATCACCTATTGCAGACTACATACCGATCTGAGGAAGTTGCTGATGAGGCCATGCGTGCTGTTAGGAGAATGGAGCTCCTAGGTCGACAGATTGGAGGATTGGTTCTTGCGGCCATGGTGTTGTTGGTGGTTGTTTATTTGTGGTGGTACTGATTAGAGGATGGTCATATCAGTTATTTAGTCCAAAAGCTTTTATCTAGTATACTATTACATTTGATATTTTGTATTCGGTTTTTCAGACAATTTCATCTGTGGGGATTTAAAACTTATCGCATTGATGTATGTTCACAACAAATTTTGTACTTTTATTTTAAATGCGAAAATATGTATGAACGGTGTACTCGTGTATTGTGAAAATGAAAAATCCTTCTTATTGTCATATTGATGTAGTTCGCTACTATTTATATAAAATTTCATATCTTATTGTATAAAAAAAATATTTTTTTTTGTTTTGTTTGTTATGGTCTAAATTGTGACAAACTTTAGTTAAAATAAATGTTTATGGTTATATTTCTAGAATCATGCCACCTAAAAGAATCACACGAAGGAACAATAATGACCAAGAGACCGACCTGGCACAATTAGTGGCTCAACAGATCGCTGCAGCAATACCGAACATTGTCAGCCAAGTCACTGCGGGTATTAATGCTAACCAAGGGAATAATAACGGAAGGGGAATCAATGATGAAAATAGAAACAATGAAGGTGGAAGAGGAAATAACAACAACAACAACAACCACCTGGGGTGTACCTACAAGACGTTTAGAGCGTGCAACCCAAAGGAATTCCATGGGAAAGAGGGTGCTGTTGGATTGCTACAATGGATAGAGAGTATGGAATCCGTACTTAGTATTAGCAAGTGTTCTGATGATTGCAAGGTAGAGTTTGCAGCTTGTCTACTTCAGAACAGAGCACTGACCTGGTGGAACACGCAGGTCCAAACCTGTGGTCGAGAAGAAGCAAACAGATTAAGCTGGGAAGATTTCAAGAAATTGTTCATGGAAGAGTTCTGCCCGAGAGACGAAATTCAGAAATTGGAAGCTGAGTTTTGGAACCATACAATGGTGGGGATGGAGATTGGTAAATACACTGACCGTTTTCACGAACTCGCAAAACTAGTGCCTCGACTGGTTACACCTGAAGAGAATAAAATTGAGAGGTATATCTGGGGTTATCACCCGAAATCCGAGGAATGGCTACCTCGGCAAACCCCACGACTATTCAAAGTGCTGTGAGTTTAGCAAATCGGTTGACCAATGATGCGGTCCGTTCAGGGAAGGTTACCCAGACAAAGGTTGAAGGAAAAAGGATGTGGGAAAACCAGTCAGGGAAAAAGAACGGTGCTAGGCCTGACAAGAAATTCAAGGGAGCAAAGAACTTTGGGGTCCAAATTCAAGAAGCTGGATGTTACACCGGCCCACACCCCAAGTGTAACAAATGCAACTTTCACCATGGGGGTGTTTGCCCTACTTGTACAAATTGCAAGAAGATTGGACATATCGCCAAATACTGCAAGGCAACCAAAGAAACGAACGAAGTAAAAGGGGCATACTTCGAATGTGGGAGTCGGGACCACTTTAGAAACACGTGTCCTAAGCTGAACCGATGACCAAACCATATCAATGCCGGAAACCAGGCG